>CM053581.1:416964374-417013868 GCA_028627135.1 Pseudochirops cupreus
AATTCACCGATCACCTCTTGAAAAAGATCCCCAAAAGAAAACTCCTAGAAATGTTATAGCCAGGTTCTGGAATCCCCAGATGAAGGAGAAGGTATTGCAAGCTGCCAGGAAGAAACAATTTGAATATTGTGGAAACATAATGAGCTTTTTTTAAAAAATGAGGTTGGTATCTCTCGCTCTTTTTTGCTTTTTTATTGATTTATTGATTCATTGATTTATTGACTTATTCATACATTCACTTATTTATTTATTTTTAGTTTTCAACATTCATTTCCAAAAGATTTTGAGTTACAATTTTTTCTCTCCCCATCTTTCCACTAACCCCCCACTCTAAAATAGGAAGCCTAATGAATACCCCAATCTGTTCTCTCTTATATCCTCCCCGTTTACCCCCTAAATTTCTACTAGAGCAAGATGGGTTTCTGTACCCCAGTAAATGTATATCTTATTTCCCAGTTGCATGTGAAAAACAAATTTTTAAACATTTGTTTTTAAAACTTTGAATTTCAAACGTTTTTTCCCTTCTTCCCTCCTCACCCACCACCAGTAGGAAGATAAGCAATTCAATATAGATTTTACATGTGTAGTTACCCAAATCATTTCCATTGTAGTTATGTTGTGAAAGACTAACTATATTTCCCTCCATGCTATCCTCCCCCCTTATTCTCTTTTCTTCTTTGACCCTATCCCTTTTCAAAAATGTTTGCTTCTAACTATCCTCTCCCCCAGTCTGCCCTCCCTTCTGTCCTCTCCCCTCTTATCACCTATACACCCCCCATTTTACAGTAGGGTAAGATACCCAATTGAGTATATATGTTATTTCCTCCTTAGGCCAAATTCATTGAGGATCAGGTTGTCCCACTCCCTTTCACCTTCCTGTTCTTCCCCTCCATTGCAACAGTTTTCTCTTGTCTCTTTTATATGAGATAATTTACCCTATTCTGTTGCTCCCTTTCTTCTTCTTCCAATAAATTCCGCTCACACTTCTTAATTTTATTTTTTTAGAAATCACCTCTTCAGATTCAACTCATCCTATGCCCTCTGACTATGTATAAATGAACACACAAATGCCCACACTCACACTTACATCTATATACACATACATCCTCACATACATACATATTTATGTATGTATACTTATATATACATATATATTCCCTTCAGCTATCCTCATACTGAGGAAAGTCTTATGAATTACAGTTATCATTTTTCCGTGTAGAAATGTTAATAGTTCAACTTTAATAAGTTCCTTATGATTTCTTTTTCTTATTTACCTTCTCCTGCTTCTCCTGCTTCTTATATTTGAAAGTCAAATTTTCTGTTCAGCTCAGATTTTTTCATCAAAAATGATTCAAAGTCCTCTATTTCATTGAATGACAATATTTTCCTCTGTAGCATTATACTCAGTTTTGCTGGATAGGTGATTCTTGGTTTTAGTCCTAGCTCCTTTGACCTCTGCAATATCATATTCCAAGCCCTCTGATCCCTTACTGTAGAAGCTGCTAGGTCTTGTGTTATCCTGATTGTGTTTCTGCAATACTGAAATTGTTTCTTCCTGGCTCCTTCTGGTATTTTCTCCTTGACCTGGGAACTCTGGAATTTGGCTATAGTATTCCTAGAGATTTCCTTTTTCAAGATGTGATCAGTTAAGCTTTTCAGTTTTTATTTTGCCCTCTGGTTCTAGCATATTGGGGCAATTTTGCTTGATAATTTCTGGAAAGATGGTGTCTAGGCTTTTTTTTCTTTTGATCATGGCTTTCAGGTAGGCCAACAACTTTTAAATTATCTCTCCTGGATCTGTTTCCCAGGTTACTGTTTTTTTCCAATGAGATATTTCACATTGCCCTCTCTTTTTTCATTTCTTTGGATTTGTTTTATAATATCTTGATTTCCCATAAAGTCATTAGATTCCAATTGCTCCAGTCTAATTTTGAAGGAGTTATTCTCTTCAGTAAACTTTTGTAATGCCTTTTCTATCTGGCAAATTTGGCTTTTTAAATCATTCTCCTCGTTGGCTTTTTAGGCCTTTTTTTGCCATTTGAGTTAGTCTATTTTTTAAGGTGTTATTTTCATCAGTGTGTTTTTGGTCTCCTTTAGTAGGCTGTTGACTTGCTTTTCAGTATTTTCTTGCGTGATTCTCATTTCTCTTCCCAAATTTTCCTCTACTTCTCTTACTTGATTTTCAGAATCCTTCTTGAGCTCCTCCATGGCCTGTAACCAACTCATATATTTCTTGGAGGCTTTTGATGAGGGAGTTTTGATTTTGTTGTCTTCCTCCCACTCCATGTCTTGATCCTTTTTTTCCCCAAAAAAGGATTCTGTGGTCTATTTGTGCTTCAGTTGTTTGCTCATATTGGTAGTCAATTACTTGACTTTTGAACTCTTTTTGAACTTTTAAGCATTATGCCAAAGCTAGATATAGAAAAGTAGCAAAATCATGGGCCCTGTCTTTAAGGAGCTCACATTCCAGCAGGGGAGACAACATGCAAATCATGTGCAGTTCAAGGGGAAGGTTAGGAGCTGAGAAAGGCTTCCTGCAGGAGGTAGGAAAGTAAGGAAGTAGAAATTAGGAGGGAAAGAATATAAGATCTAAGGGAAAGCCTGTGTGGAATATCTCATGTACTGTTAGATACTGTATTGGTTGCCTTTGCTTAAATGTTTTTCTTTGTTACAAGGAAGGGTTAAGTGAAGTGATGAGGGGAATGGATGAGTAGATAGGGGGTGGTAGATACAGGGTTGAAAGTAAACATCTTTGCTGAATAAAAAACTAAAGAAATAGAGCAGTGGTTCTCAACCTTCCTAATGCCACGACCCTTTAATACTTGTGGGCGTATCTTCATGTGGGCAGACCTGCCTGGAGATGGATAGAGGAACGGGGTCTCATTTCCTAAGACCAGTGGAAATATGTGTTTTCCAATGGTCTTAGGCGATCCCTGTGAAAGGGTCGTTCGACCCCCAAAGGGGTCACAACCCACAGGTTGAGAACCGCTCAAATAGAGGAATACTTTCAAAATTATAAAATCCTCAAACTAACAAAAGAACAAAACTTTAAAAATGCATTGTCAGGTAGGAAAATAGAACTGAATATAAAGGAACTGCTAAATGGGGAGGTGATAAATCTTCTGTCCAGATGAATAATTCTATACTACACAAATTATACTCAAAGAGAAGAAAACACATGCAAGTATGCAAACTAAATGACTTAAGCAATTTATCTAAGAATTCATTCCTTATGACCAAGTTGGGTTTATATGAGTGGTTTCAGCATTAAGAAAATGATCAGTGTAATTAATCATTTTTTTAAATGCAAAAACACGTGATAATCTTAATAGGTGCAGAAAAAGACTTTGATAAAGTAGTTTGCTCATTCTAAAAATGATAGAAAGTATATGTTGAGACATCTTTTTTTAATATGATAAGTATCTACATTGGAATTGACTATAAGATTGAATTGGCTGTTTAGCTTATTAATTTATTTAGTACATGTTTGATAAGCAGTACATATATATATATGTGTGTGTATATATATATCTATGTATATATACATACATGTTTAGACTTACATAATACATGTATACGTATATACCAATATACAGATGAGACCTTGGTGAGTGTTGTCTTCAGTGGGCTTAGGAATTTTTAGGGAAAGTATGAGAGAAATTATTATTAAATAACAGATTATATGGGGAGATTTCTGACCTTTCCCAAAAAATTTACCCCAAGATTATCTCATCTAGGTGGAGGTGTTGCCTGACCCAACTAGAAAACCTTAGAAAAATTTAAGGTGAATTCCAGCCCATTGTTTTCTACTCTGGTAGTTTTGAGCAAGCAGGTGTAGATCCTCTATCTAGATTGCCCAAGGCTAGAGGTGATTTGAAAGCAAATGACACAAAGTCACATCGCCTAACCCCTCATCAGAAAAGATTCACCTCATTATATTATTCATTCTCTCTCATTACTTGATAACCAATCAAATTTGATTGCCACCCTCTGGAACAACCACTCTTCCAAGGGCATTTAAGTGTTCACTGGGTTCCATGAGGGCATTCGAGAATGGCCCGACCCCTATTATTAATTCTGTGTTAGCATGATTATAAAATGATTAATTAACCAGAAACTATATCTCTCAAGAGGTTTTATATGTCACAAGTAAAATATGTTAACAAAAAAATGTAACATTTAACAGTATGTTAAAAATGCCATAGGGAAGTTATGGGTGTCTCCCTACTACTTTCTACCTTGCTTTCTTTTAGGACAGTGGTTCTCAACCTTCCTAATGCCGGGACCCTTTAATACTCGTATGTGGATGTATCTGCATGTGGGCAGACCCGCCTGGAGAAGGATAGAGGAGCGGTGTCTGGGTTCCTAAGACCATTGGAAATATGTGTTTTCCCATGGTCTTAGGTGACCTCTGTGACCCCTGTGAAAGGGTCATTCGAATCCCCAAAGGGGTCACAACCCACAGGTTGAGAACCACTGTTTTAGGATCAGGAGTAACTTAGAAGACAAAGCTAACAAAGCTTTAGTAGTTGCAAATTCTACTCGTTAAAACAATCCCATTCCATCACTTCTACTCCAACTGATTGCTCCCTCTATCATTTCCATTCTTTAATTTGTTCAGTTTCTTTCTACTGCCTCATTTCCTGCTGCCTACAAACATGCTCATGTCTCTCCTATTCTGAAAAAACCGTCACCTGATCCATCGGTACTTGCTAATTATTATCCCATCAGATCTGAATGCATCTTGTATCTGTTTCTTTCGGTGTCTTATGTATGCCTCAATATGTACATATATTCTCACTCATTAAAATGTAAGCTTCTTCCAGGCAAAGAATTCTGTTTTTTTCTTTGTATTCTCATCTTTTATCACAATACCTGGCCTAAAATAGTTGCTTGTAGGTGGATTGATATCTAGAAGTCCGCTCTAATGCCAATTACCAGCCCCAAACTAATAGGCCAACTGTAGCAGTACCAAAGACAAGCAGTCTCAGTGCCTCCCCCCCCCGCCCCCCGCCAAGAGTTTGACTTTTTTTTTCTTAAGGGTTTCTTAATCTGTGTAGGGGAACAGTAATACATGTTTTCTTACTGCCCCATCAGTTCTAGAGCTTCTTCTTCAACCCAGCTTGAACTGAAAAAGAGAAAAAAAAGCTCTCCTGTTTCTTTAAATGGAAAAAAAGAAGACTCTTGTCTCCCCCCCCCCCCCCCACTTTTCCCTAAGTAAGTGCTCTATTATCTATCTGTGGCCATTGGTTTTTAAATTGAGCAATTAAAACAAAAATTTAGACCCAAGGCCATTTTTTACTAGCAGCTGAGAATAGATAATTGGATAATAGAGAAATTCGTTCTTTCTGTCCTCTCCCGTTTTCTCCCCCTCCCTCTCTCTCTCATAAGTAGTAGAATGAGTTAGGGAGTAAAAACAGTTTGGTGACCCTTCTCCCATAATTTTACATTGTTTTCAAGAATAGTTTGATTAGTTCAAAGTCCCACCAAAATTGTAATTTGCCTTCCCATAGCCCCCACTGACCGTTTTTATTTTTTATCATTGCTAGTTTGATGGCTATCAAGTGAAACCTGAGGGCTCCTCCTCCCCTTCCTCCCCACCCCCATGCATCTCCCCCCACTACTCCCTAACAGGACAGTTAGGAACATTTTTTTCCTTGAAAAGGTAAAGTATGAAACAGATTTTGCTTTTGAAGGTTAACCTTCATTCCCAAGAGAGGTGTTATAACTGATGTATGACTGTTGTTATATGGTTGTTTTCTAATTCATTGCCCAGCCGTCACATTCAAATCCTGTCATTCTTTTTAGGATTATTTATAGGACCATAGATTTAGAGCTGAAAGGGACCTCAGAGGCTATCTAATCCAATTCCCTCATTTTACATACGAGGAAACTCAGATCCAGAGAGGGGAAGTGACTTACTTAGGTCACACAAGTAGTCAGTGTCAGAGCTGGGATTGTAACAGGTAAGGCAAAATAAAGCTGGACATGCTTTCTTTTGCACTAATGAATATTACATACATTTGTATAAGAAGTTTTTCCACTCATGGTTGTTGAAACTATGGAAATAGAAGCCCTTTTTATAGTTTCCTTTAATTTTGAACTCTACTTTAAAATACTTTTGTAAGAGTTATTTCATTTAATAGATTACTCAACCTGACAATAAATCTTATCTGGTTATAATCCTATAGGGCATTATGTGAAGTATAAAATGATTATATTTTCTGTTTTCTTTTATTGAATAACTTCAAAGGCATAAAAAATTAATTTCCCAAGGTCGTAACAGAATAGTCTATGAAGTTATACTTTTAATTATATGCTTGAAATTATATCTGTTCGTCAGCATAAGATTCTAACTAAGAACACAAAATTTAAAACTTGAGTGCAGTGTAAATAACCCTGAATCTGTTTAGTTTTGTGAAAAGGGATTACATGCTTTTTTAAAAATGTAATTAAGACCATTATAATGAAAGTTTGTTTTTTAAGGTTGTTTTGACTGTTCTAACTTGTTCTTAAAACTAAGATAAACAGAGCCAAATTCTGGTATATAATTAGCAACAGAGCAAGCAATTTCAGCAGTCTGGCGTAAGTGCTACCTTGAATCATTGAAGCTGATTCAAAGTGTTTTAAGAAAAAAATTGAACTTATGAGGATCTCCTTTGGTTTTCATGCAGTGTATGTGTATTTTAATTTCTGACTTCATTTTTTAATTGTAATATTTCTGCATCAGTATTGCCCACTGATTTTTAGTTTTAAAACATGAAGCCTTTTATATAAATTATTTTTCCATTTTTCTCCCTTTTTTATTTTTAGTTAGTGAAACTAATCAAGCTTGTAGTGTTGCTATTTATTATAAGAGAAAAAATTAAGTTTCATTTTAGTTTGAGTAGTTTGTTGTGTGACTTTAGTTTTGGGTGAGGCGTGTGTCCTTGTTTGAGTACAAATCAATAACAGTAGAAATTTGCCTTGTAAAGTAGCCTTTTGATCCAGTTTTATTCTTCCTGTCTTTCCTTCATATCATTAGACAACAGAAAAAAATATGTAGCTCTTACTTTGATTGCTTATTAAAGGAGCTAATTCTAAAAATATATGTAGTAAAATTTGATTTACATGGACTCTAGTAATTGAAAACTTAAACTTGTTTTATATGGACTAAAGTTTAATTTTATACTGTCTATTAAAATGTTTTGGCAAGAAGATTTATAGGATGAGCAAGATTGTAAGGGGCAAAAACTATGGATGCAGATGAATACTGCTAATTTAAATGAATCTCATTTGTTGATTCAACTAAGCCTTGGCAGGACGTCAACTTAAATATTTTGTTTGCAACTAGAAAGTGAATTATTGTACATGAAATTAACAAACTGTTGTTTTGGTATGATCTAATTCAGTTGTATTTTTTTAGTTTTCATAAGCAGTTATTCTCTCCCCCCTTTCATGGTGCCTTCTCCCCACCTCAAACAGTTTTTAAAAAGATAAGTTTTTAATCTGATAGTGCCTTTTACTATCAGAAGTCATAGTTTTTGTCCTTGATTTTGTAGGAGGAAGAAGAGAAACATAAACATGCACAGTTATAGCTATCTATTAAAGTAACAATAATATCCTCAATATTTTGAAAACTGAGAAAGTAACTGAAGAGACTAGAGTTTGGTAAATTTAGTCTAGAAGGACTTGGCAGAAATTTCTATCAAAAATTTGAGGGAAGATAGGAGTTCTGAGGAAATAAAATCTCTTAAAATGAAGAAAGAATTTGACATGGGTGGGAGGATAAATGTTTTACACAGAACAAAGAATAAATATCTTTAGTAGAAAATATAAGATATTAAATAACCAATGACCAGAGTATTGGTGAAGGCCTAGGATTATGAATAAATAATTCAAATACAGAGGATATTGGGAGCCCTTCAGGGTTCAGAGAAGTGATGTGTCAAGTATACTTGAAGATGGCTCTTGTGTGGATAATAAATTAAATTAAAAGCTAGAGTCAAGGAAGCTTTCAAGAATGTTTTTGCACTCTCAGGAAAGAGTAAGCAACTAAATTATGCTTGTAGAAGTGGAGAAGCCAAGGAATACCACAGAGGAAAGAGTTTAGGGGTATTGGAAATGGATGGGAAGAGAGGAATGAAAGGGACAAAGGAGTTTTAAGATTTCACCAATAGCTTAAAGTGCTATAAAAATCCTAGTTGATAGTGGTGCTGATGGTAGTTAACTGGAAGGAGCTTTTGATGCCATGGATCCAACTTCTTCATTTTATAGATAATAAAGCTGGCTGAGAGAAATATAGTGACTTGCCCAAGATTATACAGCTAATATTTGGGGCAGAATTTGAACTCAGGGCTTCTAGACTACAAATCCCGCTGACTAGCCAACTTGCCACCTAGCTAACTAATGCAACAATACATTTTTACAGATAACTTAGTTTTAAGAAGTTATTCAGAAAAAAAAATCCTAACCATATTTATCAGACTTAAAAATATTACCACTTTTGCCCTATCACTATAAATCAGTTAGAATGCTAAAGCTAAATTTTAGAAGTTATGCTTGATGTTGTAATAAAACATTAGAAGCTTGTGTATGAGAGAAGAAATAGTTTATTTTGTAGTATTTGTTTATATGAAAAGTTCTTATCCTAAAGGATAAAATGTTCTCCATGTGAGCACACAACCTTTTATGAATTGCATACAATCTTAATCTAAGTTAAAGAGGAACCAGCATACTACTATTTCTTTTGCTTATTGTAATAAAGCTGGACAGGTCTCTAGAAGTCTTTTATCTAACCTCCTTCATTTTCCAGATGAGGAAACTGAGATAAAAGTCAATAGAAATTTATTAATATCATGTTGTGTGCTATGCACTGGGAGTAACAAAGAAAAGTTGCCCGAGTGGGGGTGGAAAAAAAGTCCTTGCCCCTTAAGGAGCTTACAGCCTTATCAGGAAGACAACAACCAGAGAAGTAAAGTAACTTATAAACAAGTAGTAAGAAACAGATCCAGAATTTGAACCCAGGAATTTTTCTTAAACACCTCTGAAATAAGGTAAGATACACTGTGAGCTCCAGACTTGAGTGAGTCAACTGGTTTTCAAAGCCATAAAGATGATAATTTTATGGCAGTTATTTGCACTGAAGAATCACTTCTTTGAAAATGGTTAATGAAGCAGTTCTACTCTTCCTTAGTTCATGTAGCTGTTGTTAGCTAAAAATAAAGTGCACATGAAGAAGCCAGATTGCACAGTAGCAATAGTACTGGACTTGACGACCTAAATTCAAATCCTACCTCAAGTCAGTTAATGACTCTGTGACCCTTTATATGCCTTAGTTTCCTCATCTATAGAATGAAATCACAGCACCTCCTTCATTGGGGTTGTTTTGAGAATCATACAACTTTACAAGCCTATAAATGATAGCAGCAGCCCCCGCTGCAACTGGTAGATGTACAAAAGATTGTTAGAAGGGATTGTAATCGAAGTTTCTTCATGATGAGTATCTGTCTGTTCTGTGCAGTGTTAAGTCACAGGTCTTCCATTGACTATTTCTTAAAAACCTACATTTTTGTTGTTCATTGTTCCTTTTCTCAGTTGATAGGAACTCAAAAATGTCTTAGTAGATGTAATAATAATAATGATAGTAGCTAACATTTATATATGTATTAGGGTTTGCAAAACACTTTAGAAACATCTTATTTTATCCTCACCGCAATCCTGAGAAGTAGGTATTGTTTTTATCCCTCTTTTTACAGATGAACAAAACTGAGGTTAAGTAACTTTTCCAGGGTAACATAGCTAGTGTCAGGGTTTGAATTCATATCTTCCTGATCCACTTTCCTATCTCAGTAGTTTTACTTTCCAATCCAATATATCCACATTATATTCTGTCATAATTCTGCTGGAGAAGACAAGATGAAATGGGATTATGTGTGTATAAAGAGAAATTTGTGTTGGGAAGGAGAAGGGCCACCTTATCAAGTGAGACAGGGTAAAGGAGGAGATAGTATCAGAAGGCATTGGATCTTAATGAGATGATGATGAAAGGGATAAGAGAATAGCCTGAATTTTTCAGTGAAATATGAGGCAAGTTGCATAGCTGGGGGAATTGGGGGAGAGGATTAAGGAGGGATTGAAAAGGTTTAGAAAAACTGCTATGGTGAGTGAGTTAAGTGAATTGATTTGTAAAAGTATTATCTTATCACAGTGAGGGCCCAGTCAACACAATTTTGTGATTTTTCTCCAGCTTCACTTAGAAACATGAATAGAGGCCATGGTACTAGATGGTAGGAGTAATCCAAGGCTGAGATTTAGTGAGAAAAGACTGTTGGTAAGATAAGTGGGTTGAGGGACTCTTAGAGAAGAGGACCCAGTATAGTTGAACTAACTTTACCATGAGGTCAAGATGAAAAAGGGAAGTAGGTGTAGCCTGTGCAGAGGTGATGATATCACTTGTTCCCAGGTTGTCAGTATCATCTCTTTCTAATTAAATTTCATTTGTTTCCAACTAGCAAGCATTTATCTTCACTTTCACCTCCCCTCCCTACCACGAGAAGAAAAAAAAAATCAAAACCTTTGTAACAAATATGCACCATCAAGCAAAATAAGCTCCCACATGGAGTATATCCAAAAGTGTGTGCCTTCACCTTACATAGAAAACTGAGGCGGGTAGGTTGCAGTGAGTATGGAGAACAGGGTTAGAGGTTACAAAGTATAGCGAGGAGTGGAATGGCAACAGATTTTGATCAGATAAGGCAATTTTGTGTAGCTGAGGTAGGGTTAAGGAGGAGGTAATGGAAAATGAATAGGCTGACAAACTGGGAGATCAGGATGTTTGAAGGAATATCAGTATGTATGCTGAACTCCTAGGATGAGAGCAGGGACTTAGAAGGAGAAGGAAGGGGGGAGAGAGAGAGAGAGAGAGAGAGAGAGAGAGCAGACTAAACTGGGTTGAGGAAAGAAGAATACCATCATACTAGGAGACTTCCACAAATATAATTGACATTCTAACTTCACACACTTTTAACAACTCAGTCCCTCAAACTACTGGTTTCACATGAATGACCCACTCCTTCACCCAACCTCAACCATCACCCACTTCTGTGAACCACTTCCATGTTGAAGAATTCGAAAATTATCTTATTTGACCATAATCTATTGACTTTCTACCTCTTCCTCTGCCTTCCCTACTCTTCATCTATATCCATAACCTTGATCCCTCAATTCTCTCTCAAACTATCTCCCCTGCACTAACTACTTTCTCTCCTCTTCTCCCTGTCTTGACTGATTAGTGACCCAATGCAATTCTACACTCTTCTCTTGAGGCCCTAGCCCCTTTATCATGTCACCAACTGGGCCCTGCCATTCCTCAGCTTTGAATCACTCCCATCATTCATGCCTTCACTCCTGTACATATACATTGCTAAATGAAAGTGGAGAAAATCACACAACTGTTCTGACTGGGTCTCCTACAAATTTGTTACACGATGTTAAGTTAGCCCTTCACTCCTGCTGCAAAATGCTGGTAAACCTCAACAACTCACTATGCCATATTCCATAGTGGCTCCTCCAAAATCTTTTCATCCCTCTTCAAACCTTTTATGGCTTCCCCTCCTCTCTCTCTCAATTGAGAACCTTGTATCATATTTGACAGAAAAAATTAAGACTGTTTCCTGTGCCCCTACTTCTCCACTATTTCTCCTTCATCTCTGTCTCAAAAAATGAGGTGACCATACTCCTTACCAAACTTAACCTTCTGTCTGCTCAAGTGATCCCATCCCATTCTATCCCATCTCTTCCAAAAGATTGCACCTTTTATCATTTATTTTCAGTCCCTTTCTACTGGCTGCCTACAAATATGTTCATTTCTCACCCATCCTCAGAAAACCCTCACTTTGATACTCTATTCCTGCTAACTAGTTAACTATATATTTTTTTAGCACAGTGTCTGGCACATAGTAGACACTTATCTTGAGATATAGTCTGAGATAGATGATGGTCTGTTCCTAATTTCTGGGTAGCTTAATTTTTTTAAAAAGAAGCATTTAGTGTATTCTTTTTTTTTTTGGTAGTTATGCAAAACATTTCCACAATAGTTATATTGTGAAAGACTATATTTCCCTCCATCCTATCCCGCCCGCCACTTATTCTATTTTCTACTTCGGCCCTGTCCCTTTTCAAAAGTGTTTGCTTCTAACTACCCTCGCTGCCAATCTGCCCTCCCCTCTCTCGCCGCTCTCCCCTTATCCCTTTTTCCCCTGCTTTCTTGTAGGGTAAGATACCCAATTGAATATGTATGTTATTCCCTCCTTAAGCCAAATTCAGTGAGAGTACGGTTGACCCATTCCCTTTCACCTTCCTGCTCTTCTCCTCCACTGTAATAGTATTCTCTTGCCTCTTTTATATGAGATAACTTACCCTAATCTATCTCTCCCTTTCTCCTTCTCACAATATATTCCTCTCTCACCTCTTAATTTTATTTTTAAGATATCATCCCTTCATATTCAACCTATCCTGTGCCCTTTGTCTGTGTATACATGTACACACATATGCGCACACTCACATATATTTATACACACATACACCCTCCTATGCATACATATATATGTGTGTATTCATATGAACATATATATTCCCTTCAACTATCCTCATATTGAGAAAAGTCTCAAGTTACAATTATCATTTTTCCATGTAGGAATGTAAATAGTTCAACTTTAATAAATTCCTTATGATTTCTTTTTCCTGTTTACCTTCTCATGCTTCTTTTAATTGAAAGTCAGATTTTCTGTTTACCCCTGGTTTTTTCATCAAGAATGCCTGAAAGTCCTGTATTTCGTTGAATAACCACATTTTCCCCTGAAGCAATATACTTGGTTTTGATGGGTAGGTGGTTCTTGGTTTTCATCCTAGCTCCTTTGACCTCTGAAATATCATATTCCAAGCCCACTGCTAGATCTTGTGTTATCCTGATTGTGTTTCCACAATAGTAAAATTGTTCCTTCCTGGCTGCTTGTAATATTTTCTCCTTGACCTGGGAACTCTGGAATTTGGCTATGATATTCCTAGGAGTTTTCTTTTTGAGATTTTTTTCAAGAGGGGATCGGTGAATTCTTTCAATTTCTATTTTACCCTCTGGTTCTATAATATCAGGGCAATTTTCCTGGAGAATTTCTTGAAGGATGGTTTCTAGGTTCTTTTTTTGTTCATGGCTTTTGATCACAGTTCAATAATTATAAAATTATCTCTCCTGGATCTGTTTTCCAGGTCAGTGGTTTTTCAGTGAGATATTTCACATTGCATTCTATTTTTTCGTTTGTTTTCATCTCTTTTATAGTATCTTGATTTCTCATAAAGTCATTAGCTTCCAGTTGCTCCAATCTAATTTTGAAGGAATCATTCTCTTCATTGAGTTTTTGAAATTACTTTTCCATCTGGAAAATTCGGCTTTTTAAGGCATTCTTCTCCTCATTGGCTTTTTGGATCTCCTTTGCTGTGTGAGTTAATCTACTTTTTAAGGTATTATTTTCTTCAGTATTTTTTTGGGGTCTCTTTTAGCTGGCTGTTGACTTGCTTTTCATGATTTTCTTGCATCATTCTCATTTCTCTTCCAGTTTTTCCTCTACTTTTCTTACTTGATTTTCAGAATCCTTCTTGAGCTCTCCATGGCCTATGACTGGTTCATATTTTTCTTGGAAGCTCTTGATGCAGGAGTTCTGACTTCATTGTCCTCCTTCAGTTCCATGCTTTGATCTTTTTTGTCCCCAAAAAGGATTGTATGGTCTGATTGCACTTCCTCTTCTTGCCAATTACTTGACTTTTGAGCTCTTTGCCATAGTAGAACTCTGCTTCCAGAGTGGAGTGAGCTTTATCCCAAATTTCTAGGGTTTTGCAGCTGCCAGAGCTATTAGTTGGGCACTGTCTCTACAGTCCCCACAAGCTCTGGCTCGTTGGCCATACGCCCCAGGACCACCATCTAAGACTGTGATTCAGATCCAGGCAAGCCAAAGCAAGGGCAGTTACCCTCTGAATGGTCACTTGGTCCCCCTATGATCTGTGGGCCAGGAGCTCTGAAAGCAGCCAGGTGGCACTTCTGGCCCTGGGGTTGGGGTGGGACCCCCTTCACCCTTGCAACAGAGTTCCTGACTGACCTTTTATTTTCTCTTTGGGGATTATAGGTTGAGGAGTCTGGAAACTGCCACAGCTGCTGATGATTCACTCTCTTGAAGTCTACTCTGGCTAGTCTGGTTGGTCCGGGCCACTCTGGGGCTCACTGGTGACCACACTCAGCTCCTAGTGCTCTGCAATAAACCTTTCCTGTCAGCCTGCCAGGCTCTCTTCAGTGGCAGATTTGTTTCTCACTGTCTTTTTGTGGGTTGTACAGCTTCGAAATTTGTTTAGAGTGATTTTTTTTATAGATATAGGAGGTGGTTGAAGCTGGAGCCCACGCCAAGTTAGTGCTTTTACTCCGCCATCTTGGCTCTGCTCCCCCACCCCGTCCCCATCCCATATATTTTTCTGCTAAAATGAATGTCAGGGTGGTCTAGGTTGCATGAGAGCAGAAGGTTTGGAGTGAGATAGAGTCATTCCAGGAATAGTAAAAGGACTAGCATACAGTAGGGAGGTCCCAGTTGTAATTACATATTATAAATATGTTGTACAGCCAATCAGCATAGTCTCTTTTGCTGGTTCATCATCCATACCTTGATTTTTTCCTTTAATTGGGTGTTCTTCAAGACACTGTCCCATATCATCTTTTCTACTATTACTATGTGATCTTTTGGTGACATTACTTGCTTTCATGTTGTCAGTTATCATCTCTTTTTTATTAAAATTTTTTTTCAGTTAACAAGCATTTATTTTCTCTCTCGCCTCCCCCTTCAAAAACAATCAAAACCTTGTAAGAAGTATGCACAAACAAAATAAATTCTCACATTGAGTATATCCAAAAATTTATGTCTTATCCATGCGTAGACCCAGTGATACCACTACTAGACCTGCACACAAAGAGATTGAAAAAGCGGACGAGGACTCAGTTGTCCAAATATGTACTACCTCTTTTTGTGGTGGCTAAGAACTGGGACTGAAGCGGTGCCTAACAGTTGGGGAAAAGTTGAACAAATAATACTATATTCATGTTCTGCTGACTATTACTGTACCATAAGAAATGATAAAAAGTATGACTTCAGAGAAACTGGGGTATACTTGTATGAAAAATACAAAGTGAAGTTAGCAGAACCAGAAGAGCAATTTCTATTTCAACAACCACATTGTCAAAACAACTTTGAAAGACTTAAAAACTCTGATGAATACAAGAAGTCCTCTTTTCTCCCAAGTCCATATCTCTTCCAAACAGTTCTGTCAAAGATACCACCATTCCTTAGTCTCTCGGGTTTGTAACCTCAGCATCATCCTCAATTGCTCACTCTCCCTCTCTTCACAGTTGTCAATACTGTCCTTTCTACCTGTAATTTATAGCAGCACTTCTTAAACTGTGGGTCTCAACCCATATGGGGTCGAGTAAATGAATGTCGGCCTAGGTTGGAAAAAATTTGACAACAGTTAAAAGGTTTCTGAATGTGCAGTGACCAAAAATTAATCCAAAATCAAACATGTAATGAATTCCCACATACCCCTGGCAGTGCTTGCCCCTTTTTGCATTATGTGATTTCAGTGTAGCCTTGGTTCTGAGTGCACTTTTTTTGCACTATGCATGCCATCACACAACACAATGCCAACAAACTCTGCCAGAAACACCTTGGCTCGGATTTGAGACTATTGTCTTTAATAAATGGTAAAATTATATGTATACCAAAGAATTCTTTTAAAATAACTTTGATTTATTATCAGTAAATGATTTGTATACTATACATGTATATATATATATGCACACACATATATTTATGTATCTATTTTGTGTGTGTGTATGTGTGTATATACACATTTGTATACTTATTTTATATACCTATATACCCATGGTCTGATAACATTTTTGGGCAAAAAGGCGTTGCCTGTGGAAAAAGAAGCACTGTGCAGCAGCCACTTATTGCCTGCAGGCTGCTTGAGGCAAGCCAAATGATTTCCTGTACATACAATGGATGTTTTTGTCTACATTTTTCTCGAGCCTCCTAGAATTCTTTGGCGTGCCTCAAGCTGCCCCAGAACAGTAAATGGCCCTTGGACCACAGGTTGTGCATGTCTGGTCTATAGCATCTCTTGCATTTGACCTATTGCCTTCTCACACAGCCAGAACATAACTTGACTGAATGAACTGAGGTATTCATAGGTCATTGAACCGTTGACAAAAGGAATATTAGTTAACCACTGAATAGAAAAAATATTTAATAGTGATATTCTAAGCATTTAATATGAGATGGAGTGAGTGATGGCTGATCTCCATCTGGAAACCCTTCTGTTGGAAGTGAAGTAGCATTTGGCAGTTTTTGCCAAGTTTAAATGGCCTCATTTCATATGGATGAGTCTTATGTCCCATGTGACTAGAATGCCTTGTCAATGTGCTCCCTCTGCCAGAAGTAGTCAGAAAGCTGCTATCAAGGGAAAAGGTAGAGTTTGAGCCTTAGTAGGCTCCCCTCCCCCCTTTTCTGGTCTTATCGCTCATGTATTATTACAGTTGCCTACTAATTGTTCTGCCTGATAGAAGTTTCTTCCCATTCCAATCTGCTTCCACATAGCTGGCAGTTTAAGGAGGGCATCTCCATTTCCCTCCAGAAATCTTAATCATCCTGCAAGATCAAATCAGCCTTGGTATTTAAACCTCCTTAATACTTCTCCACCCCTAGGAACTGTCCAAATGGAGGGGAGAGAACCAGCATTTAAGGAGCCTCACCTCCCCACCTATCTCTTCATTTCTCATTTGACTGCACTACTTTTGACTTCATCATTCCTGTCCCTCTCCCCTTTCAGCTTCTTTTTGTGTTTTATTTTCCCCTATTAGATTTTAAGTTCCTTGACAGTAGAAATTCTCTTTCTTTTCTAGTGTCACTTTGCATCCTGTCTGCTTAATAAATGCATGTTCATTAAATGAATAATGCAGGAACATGAGTGTAGGTGAAGTAAGAATTTGGAAATCACTCCCTGGACCTATAACTCTCAGCCAAAGAGCAAAGGCATCTTGAAGAAGGATACCACTTGGCACCAACAGTTCAGTTTTTCCAAACCAAAAGACCAATTCACTCTATCAGTAGTGGAAAGGCACTGTAACTGAATTCAGAAAGTTGAGTTTAAATTCAAGCTAAGTTACTTTTGTATTAATAATTTCTGGACAGCTAGGTGGTACAGTGGATAGAGTGCCTGGCCTAGAGACAGAAAGACTCACCTTTCTGAGTTCCAATCCAGCATCAGATACTTTCTAGGTATGTGACCCTGGGCAAGTGACTTTGTTGTCCTACTTTCCTCAACTGTGGGGATAATAATAGGATCTATCTCCCAAGATTATTGTGAGGATCAAATGAGATAATACTGCCTCAGGTCCTCATCTTTAAAAAGCTGGTGAAGGAAATGGCAAACCACTACAGTATCTTTGCCAAGAACATTCCAGATGGCATCACAGAGTTGGACAGTGACTGAACACGATTGAACAACAACATAAGTGATTTCACCTCTTTGGTCTTTAGATTCTTCATCTTTAAAATAACTGGTACTGGCAAATTATCAAAGATTATCAAAGACAGAAAAAGTCAGATGTTGAAGAGACTGCAAAAAGGTAGGTGCATTAGTGGACGATTGTTGGAACTGTGAAGTAGTGCAACTGATTTGTTTTGGGGTTGTTGGGAGCCCGGAAATGTCAGGCAACAGGGCAGCATCTGCCTGGAATAGATTCACTCACTCAAACTGCCTTCCAGTCAAGTGGCAAAGTTTATTTATTGTAGCACCAATAAAACCAGATGAGGTTCTTAGGGAACCTGCAAACTAAGGAGGATGAGGCTGATGCTTGTATACAAAAAGGACTGTAAAAAAGGATCTGGGATTGAGGAGTGGTTAGTACTCTGAAGTGCACCAGCTCCAACAGGGAAGGGAATGTCACCTAGGTGATCTAGGTGGGCTTAAAGAGTGGTTTGTATATGCAGGTAGTCTGGAGTGGGCCAGGTGCCTAGGGTGAGGTGTCAGTCATCTGGGCTACTGGAATGAATAGGAGAATTCAGGGACTGGGTTGCTTCCAGACACAAGATGCTTTGCTTTAGGAGTCCAGGTCCCATCACCCCATTCAAATCTTTGGAAAAGAAATCCTATTTATATAACCCAGCAAAGATCTTGGAGACAAAAGAGAGTACACCATATTATTTATAGCAGCACTTTTTGTGAAAACTACCAGTTGACTAAACAAATTGTGGTAGGAAGCAAAATGTGCTTTTTCGGGGAACTCCAAGTGATTAATTAGATCTTCTTATCCAGCCCTAACCTTTCTTTGAACCTACAGTTTCACATTTCCCACTCTCTATTGGACATTTAGAATCGGAAAACTTATAGATAATTTAAACTCCATGTATCTTATTCTGAACTCATCATTCCCCCCCCCCCCCCATCCCCTCTTCTTTTTTCTAACTTTGCTCTTACTGTCAAGGACCATTATTCCCACAGTTATCCAGGGTTCATATCCTGGATATCATCCTCCACATCTCACTCTCAACCCCCATATGTAATTAGTTGCCAAGACTTACTGACTTTATCTTCATAGCACCTCTAGTGTATTTCTCTGTCTGTCCTCTGATACTGCCACCACCCTGGTACAGGCTCTGATTACTTTGTGCCTAAAGCTATTACATTAGTTTTTTGATCTCCCCTCAAGTTTCTCTCTACTGTAGTTTTCCACTAAGTTATCAAAATTATCTTCCTCAATTGCATGTCTGACAATGTCACCTCCTGCCCCATTTGATAAATCCTGGTGGCTCCTTGTCACCTCTAGGATCAGATATTTAATCACTTCATTGGCTTTCAAAACCCTTCATTACCTGGTCCCTTTCTACCAGTATTGTTTTACTTTATTCCCTCTTATTAATTCTGTGAGCCACTGGTTCATGCCTCCTATTCCTGGTAGAAGACACTCTTAACTTTGTCAGATGTGTGCAGAGAAGCAGCATTTCCATTAACTGTGCCACATGCCTGATAATCTCTCCATCTTCATTTCCATCTCCTATATTCCTTTCAAGCCCCGACTAAAATCTTACCTTTTACAAGTAACCTTTCTTGATCTCCCTCGCTGCTTCTGCCTTCTTCGTGTTATTTATCACTAATTTTTTTCTTGTTTATATTTAGTTAATTACATGTTATCTCCTCCTTTATGCTGTGAGGTGCTTGAGAGCAGGAACTGGTTTTTTGTCTCCTTTGTTTTGCCTTCATATCTCTAGTGCTTAGCACGGTGCCTGGCTGTAATGCCCTGCATGAGCAACTTCCCAAAAGAATGCTACTGTGAACAGCTTTTAAGATTCTGACTATACAGTATAATGAACATTCCATTTATTCCATAACAGATCAAGGCAAACATTCATAACAAATCACAATATAATATTCACAACATTACGTCTTATCCCAGGAAATCACAATATAGTGTTCACAACAGTTTAACATTAAAATGGCCACATAGTGTTCACCAAAGTGGTCACAGTATGTAGAACAAAGAACAAAAGAATAATCATCTGGTATCCCTAAGGAGGTTTGCCTCCTTACTTAATCATTCATTCAATCATTTCACAATACAAGTCAGTCTTCCACTCATAGGGCAATCATAGGTTAACTTAATCAGTCACTTATCTAGCAATCAGTCATTAAGTATCATTAATCACTAAATACAATCATTAGAAAATTACACAAACCCTCCACCCCTTGGTGTCTAGTAAACTTCAGTTTCATCACACCTTCAATATCTAAGCAGAGGCCTTTTCTTCATCTTGACTCGGGGTGGTGTCTCAGATTCTCTGGATCCCTTTCGATGGTCCCAACCCCCAATGGAATCCACCAAACTGTCACCTGGATTCAGAGGCAGACGGCTCCCAGGTTCTTGTCCAGTCCTTGGGGCAGTTCCTGGTACACACTGAAGTTCGCAGGGTCCAGCACATCTCAAAACCTTCATCATTTCTGTTGCTGGGAACTCAAGGATCAACCAAGCCACAAACAAAGTCTTATCCTAGTCATGCTTCTTCAGTCCTCCAGCAGTTCAGCTGGCCTTAGGACCCAGAATAAATCTCAGCCTTCCGGGCAGCATTCTCGACAGCAGCTTCAGCCTTCACCAGATTCTGGTCTCATAGAAAACTCCAACTCAGTTCTCAGTCCAGCAGCCCAGCTTCCAGATGCTGTGAAAATTCTGCTTCCTCCACCAGGAGCCGCCAGGAGGAAAATTCTTGATTCTGACTGTGTCTTCTCTGGGGTTCTTCTTAAATACACACACGCACACACACACACGCATGTGTGCACACTCACGCGCGCGCGCACACACACACACACAGAGGCTTCCTGTTCTCAGCCAACCCCTTCCTGTTATGTCAGCAACAGGAGACAGAGTTTACACCTTCTGTTTCTTTCACAAAGGTACTTAGCCCTTAATTACTATGTATGTATTAATGTTGTTATTATATTTGATTAATCAACTACATATTGTTAGTTATGTAATAAGAATATAATTATTTCACTTACTCCTTCTCTGTCCCTATACACACATTCTGTAACTTGTTGTAATCAGTTTCATCTGTGGTGCAATACTTCCTCACCCCTGTGAGTTACTACTGTCCATTCTTGTGACTTGTGGAAGACCCTGAGATGTTCTAGAAAGGGTCTTATGACCTTTGGAAAGCCCCAGCCAAGATGTCCTGAAGATGATCCTGTGAAAGATCTCGTGACTTGTGAAGAATCTGTTGACAAAGTGGTCATGGTTGATGGACATTTGCCTTAACCAGTCATGAGATTTTCCTCTATCTGGAATTGACTAATCAGTGAATTGTAGTGCCATCTTCTATTTTTAGTGCTGTCTCAAATGTATTAAAGTAACACGCGTCCAAGAGGCAGGGTCCCTGATTGTGAGGAAGATCTTGGACCCAATTAATTAAGGACCTCCTGACTAACAAATTGAATGTGCTTGGACTCGGACTTTTTTTACTGATTGGGATTTTATGGCCCACAGTTATTTTTAAAAAGTCATGGGCTTTAGTGTTTATGATTCTTTCAAGATCAGTGTTAAACATCTTATGCAATTTAACCATAATAATAATAATAATATGATAGCTCATGTTTTTATAATGCTTTTGTTTGCAGTGCATTTTTTCCTCATTGAAGCTCTGTGACTTATAAGGATGGTTATACTCATTTTGTAAATGAGGAAATTGAAGCTCAGATATGTTGAATAACTTGCTCAGGATCAAATCTACCTAAAAGTTAATCTGGTGTTTAAACTCAGTTTCTGATTCTTAAGTCCAGTGCTCTTTCCCTTCTCCTACAGTACCTTTAATTAGCAGTGTACTATTCCAAATGGATGCATTCTCCAAATTTACTAAAAATCCATCTCCTTTCAGTGTCATAGATGGGGGATGAATTTTTTTATTTACCATATATTTTATTATAAACTCATTTTTAAAAAGTTTGAGTTCCAAATTCTCTTCCTCCCTTCAGGCTCTCTCATTTCCATGAAAAGGCAAGGAATATATCTACTTTTATATGTGCATATATAAATATATAATATGCATATATATATATATATGTAATGAATTGATGCAAAATATATCTTCATAATCACTGTGTTTCCCCTTCCCACACCCAGAAGAGCATGAAAATTAAGTGAAAAGGCTATGCTTCAATCTGCATTCAGAGTTCATTAATTCTCTCTCTGGAGGTAGATAATATTTTTTTCATGAGCTCTTTAGAATGTCTTGGATTATTGATTAGAGTTGGTTGGTTGGTTGTTCTCTTTTTGTCCCTGAAGAGGACCAAAATGACATAACTATGCTAGAGTCAGGGTTCAGTGTGTCTGACTGTGGCTGATCAGGGCAATACAAGCTCAGAATGCTCTACCACAGATTGGGCACAAATAGTCTGTGTGAACATTTGGGGTGGATACTCTAAATTTGTGCATCCTGTGTTTCCTTTGAGCTGTTTCACTTCTACTTTGCTCATAGAGCACAGCACCTTCTCTGATGTGGGCAGGCCATGCTGAACAGTCCTGTGCTAGTGTCTCCCATATCGCACAATCAGTTCCAAAGTTCTCGAGCTACCTTGGGAGTCCTTGTATCACTTCTTCTAACTACCATGTGAATGCTTGCGCTGTGTGAGTTCTCCATCAATAGTCTTTCTGGCAAGCACATATTTTGCATTGAAACAACGTGGCTAACCCATCAGAGTTGTGCTCTCTGAAGCAGAATTTAAATGTTTAGCAGTTTAGTTCAAGAAAAGACCTCAGTGTCTGGTACTTTATCTGCCCAGTGATCTTCAGAATCTTCTTAACACAGTTCAAAAGAGTATTGGTTAGAGTAACTAAATCTTTCACAATTGATCATCATTACAGTATTACTGTTACTGTGTACAGTGTTTTCCTGGTTCTGATCACTTTTCTTTGCATCAGTTCATATCAGTGTTTCCAGCTTTTTCTGAAAGCATCCTGCTCATGATTTCTTATAGCACAATAGTATTTTATCACAATCATATACCCTGTTTGTTGAGTTGATGGGCATCCCCTCAATTAACAAAAAGAACTGTTATAAATATTTGTACTCTTAGGTCCTTTTCCTTTTTTTTTTATAGTCTCTTTGGGATACAGATCTAAGAGTGGTATTACTGGATCAAAGGGTATGCACAGTTTTATAGCCCTTTTGCCATAGTTCCATGGTGCTTTCCATATTGCTTGGAACAGTTCACAACTCTACCAACAGTGCAGAAGTGTCCCAATCTTCCCACATCCCCTCTTAACATTTGTCATTTTCCTTTCCTGACATATTAGCCAATCAGATAGGTATGAGGTAGTACCTCAGAGTTGTTTTGATTTGCATTTCTCTAATCAGTAGTGATTCAGAGCATTTTTTCATGTAACTATACACACACACACACACACACACATTCTGTAACATGTTGTAATCAATTTCTCCTTCTGAATGCTACCTTTTGATATCCTTCTACCATTTATCAGGGAATGGCTGATATTCTTATAAAATTGACTCACTTCTCTGTATATTTGAGAAAGGAGTCCTTTATCAGCAATGTTTGATGTAAAAAAATTTTTTTCCCCAGTTTTCTGCTTTCTTTCTAATTTTGGCTGCATTGGTTTTGCTAGTGTAAACTCTTTAATTAAATGTAATCAAAATTACCCATTTTACATCCTGTAATGCTCTCTATCTTTTGTTTGGTTACTGATTCTTCCCTCATCCATATATCTGACAGGTAAGCTCTCCTCATTTGCCTAGAGTATTACCCTTTTTGTTTGAATCACGACATGAATCATGAATGGAAGACCCAAGACACAGAGTTTTTGGAAAATTAATAATCAGTTTATTAATTAGACTAGCAAATAAGTTGATGGCCAGTGGTTTCTCTCTAACCAAAGACAAAAAATCATGGAGATCATCAAATGATTAAATACCTTTGGAAAAGTGAGTGCCGGGACAGGCAGAGATCAACCCTAATTGGTGAACAATCAGTGTGTAGATGCACATATTAATGAGGAACTGGGTCAAAATTCCTCAGCTTGATTTGATCATGAGATTCAGCCTCTTGCACTTGACAAAGGAATATATCTCCACTTAGACCACTTAAGTTGAGCAATGGAGGGGTTGGGCTTGGGGGTGGAATTTCAATGTTTTTTACACTCAGAATTCACCTGCCTTAGATTCTCTTTATACTTTAATCCAAAAAAAGGCATTGAGGAGAATTGTTCCTGGAGGTGAGGCTGATCTCATCACCAACTCCATCTTTCAGAGACTGTCTGACTTCTAGGGCTAGTCCCTGATTAAGGAAGTGAAAAGAGGAAAACATACCCTCCTAATAACTAACCTACTAATGATTGGTTATCAATAATAGAAAAATAGCCATTTCTCTCATTATGTACTCATCTTGACCTTATCTTGGTATGTGATGTGTGGTGTTAGTCTCTACCTAGTTTCTGTCAATGTGTTTTCCAGTTTTCCCAGCAATTTTTGTCAAATCGTGAGTTCTTGTTGAAAATTGGAATTTTTATGTTTATCGCACTAGATAACGCGTACGTAATCCGTGCCGCTGACCCGCTGCTCTGCCTCTTCGCCAGCAGCGAGATTGCTGTGGTGAGAGCCGCTCTATGACACGGTTTGAACTCTGGCGCGCTTAGGCCCCTCCTTCCCGTTTTTTCTCACTGACTGCCTTGATATTCTTGGCCTTTGTTCTTCAGATGAATTTTGTTATTTTTTTTCTAGCTTTATAAAACAATTTTTAGTAGTTTGATTGGCATGGCACTGAAAAAGGTGAATTAATTTAGGTAGAATAATGTTGTTTACATGTGACTTTGTGTGAAAGCTGCTTTGTAATTGTGTTCCTGTAGTTCTTGGGTTTGTCTTGACTGATAGACTCCCAAGTATTTTATATTTTCTGCACTTAACTGTCAATGGAATTTCTCTATCTCTTGCTGCCCAGTGTTGTTGTTAATATAGAAATGCTCATGATTTTATAAGTACAAATATATTATCACAATTATATAAATATGCATTATAAACAGTTATAAATGAATATAAGTATATATGTATAATAATATAGAATTACTCAAGTTTTCTGTGTGTTGACTTTATGTTTATTTTACAGATAGTGTTTACATAAAAATAAATACAAAATATAGTCCATAAAAAAAAGAAATGCTTATGATTTATGTGGATTTATTTTGTGTCTTACAACTTTGATAAAGTTATTAATTACTTAAAATATTTTTAGTTGGTTCTCTAGAATTCTCTAAGTATATCACCCTGTCATCTGCAAAAAGTAATTGTTTTGTTTCCACATTGCCTATTCAAGTTCTTTTCATTTATTTTTCTTCTTTAATTGCTATACCTCTCATTTCCAGTACAATATTGAATAACAGTAATAATAATAATGAACCTCCTTTCTTCATCCCTGATCGTCTTGGGAAGTTTTCTAACTTGTTACCATTACACATAACGCTTATACCGATGGTTTTAGATAAACACTTGTTTCAAGGAATGTTCCATTTATTCCTATGCTTTCTAGTGTTCCTAATAGGAATAAGTGTTGTATTTTGTCCACAGCTTTTTCTGCAATTACTGAGAAAATCGTTTCATTTTTCTTGGTTTTGTTATTGTTGTGGCCAATTACGCTGACACGCTCTCCGTTTCTTAACCAGTACAGACTTGTTTTGATGAGTACAGCTTCAAAGTAATAGCTTCAGATCTGGTATCGTTCCCCATTGCCATTTTTTTTCTCAGTATTTCAGTTGATATTCTTGACCTTTTGTTCCTCCACATGAATTTTGTTATCCTTTTTTTCTAGATCTGTAATGTAATTCTTCGTATGTCATTGAATGAAATTAATTAAGAAAGTATTGCCATTTGTAAATTACATTGGCTTAGCCAACATGTGAGCAGTTAGTATTTCTCTGATCATTTAGATCTGTCTTTAAGTAAAGAGTATTATTTATTTAGTTGTTTATTTATTCATTTATTTGATAATTTATGGTAGAGTTAGGAAGGCAAGGCAATTGGAGTTAAGTGACTTGCCCAAGGGTCATACAGCTAGTAAGTGTCAAGTGTCTGAGGCTGGATTTGAACTCGGGTCCTCCTGACTGCAGGGCCAGTGCTCTGAGTACTGTGCCACCTAGCTGACCCTTTCTTTTTTTTAAAAAAAAATTTCCTTTTTTTTTCGTGAAAAGTGTTTTGTAATTGTATTCATATAGCTCTTCTGTGTGTCTTGGCAGATATACCGCTATATATTTTATACTGTCTGTAATTATTTCAAATGGCATTTCATTTTTTCTTTCTTCCTAATATGCAGGACTGCTGAAAATGTATATTAGTATATTTTATACCCTGAAAATTAGCTGAATTTGTTAACTGTTTTAATTAGACTTTTGGCTGATTCTCTAGGTTCTGGTTCTCTAAGTAAACTATCACATCATCTGCAAAAAATAATAATTTTGTTCCCTCTTTGCCAGTTCTTATTTCATTTTCTTTTTCTTGTTCTATTGCTAAAGCATTTCTGTTGAAATATTTAATAGTAACTGTAATAGTCGATATTCTTTTTACCTCTAACCTTATTGAAAGGCTTCTAGCTTCTTGTTACAGCTTCTGTTCCTGGGTGGGAGTTTTATTAGATTGTTGCTTGACTTAGCCTCTATTAATTTGCTTACTGGGATGCTCTGTAGGTTCAAACCCAATTGAAGTGCTGACTTCCCCTTTGATCTGGGAAGCTGCTCTCTGCTCCTAGCATCAGAGTTGCCTTTGCAAATATTATTTGCTTACTGGAACTTCTTCTGTGCTTACTACATAAATAAGGTCATTGCTCATGATTGCTTTTCCCCATCCCAGAACCATCAATCAGAATTGGCCAGTGAGCAACAGAGCTACCCTTTCCTGTATGTATCACTTACTTAAGTATCTCTTTCTGCTCCTGTGCTTCTTGCCCTGGTGTCCTGCTTTAGCCTTCCTTCTCTGTCAACCTGCACATCTTCTTGATACATTTCCCCTTTCCCATTGTCTACAGAAATGTCTGTCAATCTCCCTGAGCTGTTGTGAACTCAAAAAATGAGTCTTGTTGACATCCTATTGGCTTTCCCAATCAGAATTTGGTCTGGTGCTTTCACCAGAGCTTTGGGAAGAAGGTGAGGAGAGGGGGGCAAGTTAGATTCTTATGCTTCTTCTTGCTCTGCCATCTTGATTCTGTCTCATTCTGCTGTCTTGACTCTCCCATATGCTACTAAAAGGTAGCAGTCACTTAACATTTCAGTTCAGGACAATAATTGAATTAGAAGTGATGCTGGTGAATTTACTCTCCTACACTTTTCACTCCTAACCATATTTTTAAATGTGTTTCATCTTTCTAGGTTTATCGACAAGACTGTGAAACTTTTGGGATGGTTGTGAAAATGCTGATTGATAAAGATCCTTCATTAGAAAAGTCTGTGCAGTTTGCTTTGAGACAGAATTTACATGAAATAGGTGAGCGATGCATTGAAGAACTGAAGCATTTCATTGCAGAGTATGATGCTGCCAATCAAGAATTTGGGGAGTCTTTCTAAGATTTCTTGCTGAGGCAAAAGATAATGTACTTTGTTTTTTTTTCTGGATTATATAAATCCTTAATATATGGAATACTTTTGTAGGTACTTAGGGAGATATTTTAGTACAGTTAGCCACACATTTAGATATCTTTATCATTATATCAAAAGAATATCTAAAAAACTTCTCATTAGCACTGAGCAAAGGTTCTTGATCCATAGCATAATAAGCCTTTTTTGTAGGATGAAGAGTGTCAATTCTTTTTTCCATTATGCTTTTTTGCAAAAAAAAGTCTTAGAGGTTAGTTTTCTATAATTGTTTGTCTTCAGTCTCAGACACTATACAATCATATGCTTTGTCATGCGAATTTAGTTTACCAATTAGAAATTACTTTGAAATTATTTTTTCCAAGTCATTGAAAACCCTTTGAATTTCCATATGACCTGTATTTCAAAAGTTCAACTCAAAAGTTCTGTGACTTGATTTTCTTGCTTGACTTGTTTCTTAAGCCTTCAGATTTTTAAACATTCTAATGATCTACTTTCTACACTATCTGACTACTTGAAGTTATCCCAATTTAAATATACTAATTTGATTGTGTAAGAATTTCTTTAAAAAAAATCCTAAAGCTCTAATAACTTCTAGACCCAAAAATACAGGATTTTCAATATTAAACTATTCATTCAAAACTGTCTATGTTCCAGTACTTCTGAATCTCATAAATACACTGAAATATGAGTCTTAAAAATCACATTTGTGTCAGATGGATAGGAAAATTTGTGAATTGAAAGGTGAGTGACATATTTAGGTTGAGATTTTCCACAAATTTTATAGACCTAGAAAGAAATCTTTATCAACATGAGAAACTATAGATTTTTTTTTCCCCATAGGTCTTTATTTTAGAGTTTATCAGTTTGTCTTTTGCTCCATGGATCATCAGGAAATTAATAGATTGTACCAGTGATTTCAGCCTAAAGGTTTGTTTCTTTAGCTCTCCTTATTAGAGACTCCCAGGACCATGGATATATTACCAATTTTTGATGTTAAGTATGACAAATTTATTTTTTCTTTTTGTGGCATTAATAAGTCACAGAGTCTTAAATCATGTTTTTATTACTGCCTACTTTACTTATCTTTCCAATGTCTGTTCTCTAACCTGAATTCTGCCATCATTTTTAGTGACTTATTTTGATAATGTTTTGAAGGCTTTCAAATAGTAGAGACCAAAATTATGTAAAATGTTCATTTCCAGCTAGCCATTTATTTAAAAAATCATGCTGGAATGGAAACAAGGAAACAGTGTTGAGTGGTACTGGATATAACAAGTACCACACCTGAAAATTGAAAGAGTGAGAGAAAAATATTATTCCAAATCATTGCCATTCTTCTCCAGTGTGTGAGACTTTTATTAGCTACCTAACCTAGAGAAAACTAAGGCAGTAGTAGTTTTATTTCTCAGTTCTCCATTTCCCTTTTCCTTTCATTTAATTTTATTAAATAATACCACTTTCTGAATAAAAAATGAGAAAATATATAGAGATATAAAAAACAGTGAACGATTTCTTTCTTGTTGTTGAACTTCATTAAAAATAGTTTTACTAAGTAAAGTCTGTTGGCTAACCAGTTAATATAGTTTTGTTCTTGAAACATTGTGTTCAGTAGCTAAAGATTTTTTATGGTTAGCCATTAATAATATTTTTGTAGGAATGTCTGTTAATTGTAGAAAAGAAAGGTAGACTTTAAAGAGTAACTTTGCAGCATGCAAATTCAAATGTGAACCAGAGTGGTTTATGTTGTAAGTTCTCTGTTAAAATGTTTTTATTAGAGAATTACCCATTATTTCCTGCAGAATATCTCCAAGTAATATGCTTTCAGTATGTCTTCTTAATGCCTTGCAGTACATGTAGTGGAAGTTCAAAGGGAAAATGGCATTTTGTGAGGCCTACTTGTATAAACCTTTAAAAAAAATAAACAAAACCAATTTAAAATAATTGGATTGTCTTTTATTGTAGTAATCTTCATTTCCTTGTGTCATCAAAGTGAAGGATTCGTTTCGCATCAATATAGACATAGCTTTTGGTACTACCTTAACCACCAAATCTCCAAGGAGATTGTCCCTTATGGTCTCATGGGTTATTATATTCCATCAAGGAGTTTACCAGAATCTGTGGAATTTACAATGAAATTTATTATCTCTCCCTCCAAACCAACTCCCTTTCCTTAGCTTTTTTTTTTTTAATTATTATTAAACAAGGCAATTGGGGTTAAAAGACACAGCTAGAGTATCAAGTGACTGAGGCTGGATATGAACTCAGGTTCTCATGACTTCAGGGCCAGTGCCACCTAGTTGCCCTGATACTTAACTATTTCTATCCACGCTTCTAATACGTAATTTACTATTTGCAGTTTACTCTAGCTCAGAGTTTTGTTTTCACCTAAAACTTTCCTTTATCCCTATTCTAGGTGCTTTTCCATTGAAATCTTCCTCCATGCTGTACATACAAGTTGTTCCCTCCCACCCCCATTTTCTCTCATCTAGAAGATCTCCCCTCTTTCCCTAGAAAATTAAGGTCACTCAACACAAATTCCCTCTTTACCCCTTCATCTCCAAAGCCCTTGACATTATCTCCTTTCTCTCACTCTTTGACTGTGAGCTGGCTCTTCTTGTTAAGATCTACCCTTTTTATATGTGCTCCCTTGATCCTTGATTTTTCTGTCTTCTTCAGTTCTTCAGCTTCAGTTCTTCCTTTCTCTCAAATATTTCCAGCCTCTTGATATTTACTAGCTCCTTCCCTATAGCCTTTAAGCATGTAGCAGTCTCCTCCATCTTCAGAAAACCTTCATCCCCTTTAGCTATCATCCCACTCCCACCCCCAGGAACACCCTTTTTCTTGTGCAGACTTGCCTGTTCTCTTTTGATTCCACAAACCTTTGTAATCTGGCCTGTATGTTACCATATCACTTAATTGAAACTGTTCATTCCAGAGTTAGCAATGATCTCTTCATTAACAAATCTGATAGTTTCTTTTTCGGGTTTGGTTTTTTATTTTTTTTTCTGAATATTCTTCTTTGGGTTTTCATGTCTCTCATCTCTCTGATTCTCTTCTTGCTTATTTAATTGCTCCTTCTCAGTATCCTTACTTGGTTCATCATCCACATCATGCTCTCTAGCTAGAGGTATTCTCTAAGACTGTCCTAGGCGCCCTACTCTTCTCTTCTTAATGATTTCTCCATTTCTATACTAGCCACCCCCAAATCTAGATATTCAGTCCAAGTATCTTATCTGAGATTCTGTTCCACATCAGTTGCTTGTTGGACATTTCCAACTTTATATACTTAAGACATCTTAAACTCAAGACAATAGGGCTCATTACTTTTCTTCCCAAGCCCACCCCTCTTCAGACTTGCTTTTTGAGGTTTCCACTATTCTTCCAGGCTCTCAAGTTCATAATCTTTTTTTTAGTAATGCTTTTCTCAATTACATGTAAAAGCATTTTTAACATTTAGCAATTTAAAATTTAATGTTCATTTTTTAAAATTTTGAGTTCCAGAGCGTTACTAGGTATAAAATAGATAATTATTATTAAGTAAAAAGGTTTTGCACAAACAAAAACAATGCAGTCAAGATTTGAAGGAAAGCAGAAAGCTGGGAAACAATTTTTACAGCAAGTGTCTCTGATAAAGGCCTCATTTCTTAAATACAGAACTGCATCAAATTTGTAAGAATTCAAGTCATTTCCTAATTAATATATGGTCAAAGGATATGAATAGCAGTTTTTAGATGAAGAAATCCAAGCTATCTGTAGTCATATGAAAAAAATGCAAATTGAAACAACTCTGAAATACCACCTCACACCTGTCAGATTGGCTAAGATGTCAGGAAAGGAAAATGAAAAATGTTAGAGGGGATATGGGAAGATGAGAACATTAATGCATTGTTGGTGGAGTTATGAACTACTCCAGCCATTCTGGAGAACAATTTGAAACTGTGGCTAAAGGGCCATAATGCTATACACTGTTGGTTGGTTGTTGTCCTTCATTACAAAAAGGACCAAAATGATATCACTATGCTAAAGTCAGGTTTCAATGTGTCTGACTGTGGCTGATCAGAACAATACAAGCTCAGAATGCTCTACTACAGGTTGGGCACAAATAGTCTGTGTGAACATTTGGGATGGATACTCTAAATTTGTGCATCCTATATTTCCTTTGAGCTGTTTCAATTCTACTTCTCTCATAGAGCACAACACCTCCTCTGATGTGGGCAGGCCATGCTGAGCAGTCCTTTGCTAGTCTCTCCTACGTCACACAATCAGTTCCAGAGTTCTTGAGAGAGACCTTGAGAGTGTCCTTGTATCAGTTCTTCTGACCATTGTGTGAACACTTGTCCCATGTGAGTTCTCCGTAAATAGTCTTTTTGGCAAGTGTACGTTTTGCATTTGAACAATGTGGCCAGCCCATTGGAGTTGTGCTCTCTGAAGCAGAGTTTGAATGCTTGGTAGTTTAGTTTGAGAAAGGACCTCAGTGTCTGGTACCTTATCCTGCCAGGTGATCTTCAGAATCTTTCTAAGACAATTCAAATGGAAGTGATTCAGTTTCCTGGCATGTTGCTGGTAGACTGTCCAGGTTTCACAGGCATATGACAATGAGGTCAGCACAACAACTCTGTAGACATTTAGTTTGGTAGTCAGTCTAATACCTCTTTTCTTCCATATTTTGGAGCCTCCCAGATACTGAGCTAGTTCTGACAATACATGTACCAACCTCATTATCAGTATGTACATTCCTGGAAAATACATTGCCATGGTTAAGTGAACTTATCCTCAGCATTCAGAACTTCTCCATTTCGTGTAACTGATGGTTCTATGTATGGATGGTGTGGTGCTGGCTAATGAAGCACCTGTGTTTTCTTGGTTTTAATTGTTAGGCCAAAATTAGCACAAGCAGCAGAGAAATGACCCATATTTTGTTGTATCTCAGCTTCAGAGGCTGCCTTGACTGCACAATCATCTATAGACAGAAAATCAAACACCAACGCTCCCTCCACTTTGGTCTTGGCTTATAACCTTTTCAAGTTGAAGAATTTACCATCAGTGTGGTGGCCCTGTTTGTCCTCACTGAAAGCATTTGACAACGTGACTGAAAGCATCATGCTAAAAAGCAGGCAATCAGAGGGAGGGTGGAATAAAGGCAAGGACTCGCTTGGAGCTCTCCCCCCCAAACCTTCCAAATACCTTTTAAAAGTTACTCTAAACAAATTCTAGAACAGCAATATCCACAACAAGATGCAGTGAAACAAATTTCCATTCCAAGTCAACTTGGAAGGTGCTGCAGTAGGGTGAGAAGAGGAATGCAGGACATAAAAAATGAACATTCGTTGAGATAGAGGACTTTTAAGCATTCTTGATGAAAAGACCAGAGCTGAATAGAAAACTGCTTGCCTTTTCAGTGGTGTAGGTGGGAGAGAGGAAGGAAGAGAATATGGAACTCAAGAGTTTTAAAAATTAATGTTTAAAAAAAAGTTTGGGAGTAAACACACAGCCTTACTTCACTCCTTTGGTGACTGGGAGAGTGAGAAAACATTTTTCCATTATCCAGAACCTGAACCAGCAAGTTATCATGAGATCGACGTACAATGTTGATGAACTTCTCTGGGTAACCAAATTTTGACATAATTTTCCATAAGCCATCACATGATTGACAGTATCAAAGGCTTTGGTCTGATCTATACACATTACATACAGACCTCTGTTCTCTTGGCATTTCTCTTGGAGTTGTTAGACAGTGAACACCATATTGACCATTCCTCAGTCCTTTCTAAAACCACACTGGCTCTGAGGTATATGACCATCTTCCAGGTGAAGGAACAACCTTTTAAGGAGGACTCTGGCAAGAATCTTGCCAACAGTGAAAAGAGAGAGAGCCCCCTGTGGTTGTCACAGGACAATCTATTTCCTTTACTTTTATAGAAATGGAAAATAGAAGCATCCTTGAACTGTGGGATAACCTTCTCTTGCCATATAACCCAGAAAATTTCAGTCAGCTTTTGTATGAGCAGTGGATCCCCCATCTTGTAAATCTAAGCTACAATAGAATCAGCACCAGGTGCCTTGCCACATGAAAGGAGCCTAATGGCATTCAAATCCTCTTCTTTAATTGCAACTTCAGCCAACGAGGGATTTATTTGAATCTGAAGCGAACAGTCAGCTTTGATTGACGATGATCTGTTAAGAACGCTATGGAAGGGTTCATCTCATCTCTCTAGGATCATGTCCTTATCACTAATCATTGTGGCTCTATCAGCACTGAGTAGTTGAGGTGTATCATAGGTCTTTGGCCCATAAATAGTTTTCAGGGCATCATAAAAGTGTTTTGGATTGTTACTATCAACATAAAACTGAATTTCATATGCCTTCTTACTGAGCCAAGAATCCTGCATCTTTCTAAGCTTCACTTGTGCTTTTTTTTTGATGGAATTAAGTGCAACTTTCTTAGAGATGGATGAACTATGCTGCTGGTAAACCCTGTGGAGTTCTCATTTTTCTTTTAGCAGTTTCTGAACTCCCCCATCATTTTCTTCAAAGCAGTCTTCATGTTTGCAAATATTCTGACCTAGATGAGCAATTTGCTGTACGCCAAATCTCTGAAAGTTGCCTACTCCTTTTTTTGCCCCACTGTTGCCTACTGTGTGTGGCTCAACTTTCCATCCAAGTTAACAACAAACTGTTCCTGTTGAGAAAATAGTTCTAATCTGTTGACGTTAATTCTTCTGGTAGTCATTTTTTCCTTGGGTTTGCTGCTTTTGTTGAATGCAAATATTTAGTTTGGAGATGTCTACTATTTAAAAAATACTTAATGTTACATGCATCATATGACATGCCGTTTAAACACTTCAAAGGAAAAGTTAAAGGAGTTATAAGAAGAGATAATAAAACTGTAATAGTGGAGGATTTCAATATAATCCTTTCAGAACTAGACAAATTTAACCAGAACATAAATAAGAAAGATGTTAAGGACCTGTAAACAATTTTAGAAAAGTTAAGATTATAACCTCTGGAGATTATTGAATACATTTTCAGTGGGATTGAAGGATGTATGAGGGGAAAGAAGACAGATTTTAATTTGAAAAAAGTGAATTAAAAATAGGAGATATACATGGGCTGTGATCTGTGCTGATCAAGAAATATCCATATTAATAACTGTGATCATGGGTTTAAAGTATTCCACTGACATATACTTTGTAGGTGCCTATTGATCGCATCAGGCAGAAACACAAATATAGTACAGTCCCAGAAGGTCACTTGAATATTTCCCACAGTTTCAATGCTTTTTGATATTTTTAGAGTCAGAAACCTCCTTAAAGAAATTCATAGTTCTTCGGAGTTCCTCCTATTCATCACAGGAAATAAAATGCCTGTTTGCCATATTGTTGCCTCCCACTCTTGGACTCACAGAGTAGGTTGCTGATATAACTGGTTGCTACATTGATCACTGCCCCTTAGTTTTTCAAAATTACCTATCTTTACAATATTGTTGATATCATACAAATTGTACTCCGAGTTCTTTTCACTTCACTCTTCTTCAGTTAATGTTTCCCCGTGTTTTTTTCTGAAAACATTTTCTTTATCATTTCTTATACCATAATATTAATTAATCACATTCATATATCATAACTTATTCAGATATTCTCTAATTGATGGGTACCCCCCTCAATTTCCAGTTCTTTTCCACCACAAAAGGAGCTGCTATAAATATTCTTGTGTTTACATAAGTTCTGTTCCTCCATCTTTGATCTTTGGGGGATATACTAGTATATTTAACATTTAATAGCTTTTCGGGCATTCCAGAATGGCTAGAACTGTTCACGCCAGTTCTACCAACAGTGGACATATACTTATTTTCCCATAACCTCTCTTGTGTTTGGCATTTTACTCTTTTTTTCAGCTTTGCCATTTGATGGGTATGAGATGAAACCTCAGAGTTTTTAAATTTTTTTTTTTTGGCTTTTTGGAGGGGAGGAAGGCAGGGCAATTGGGGTTAAGTGACTTGCCTAAGGTCACACAGCTAGTAAAGTGTTATGTTTATGAGGCTGGATTTGAACTCAGGACCTCCTCACTCCAGGGCTGGTGCTGTATTCACTGTGCCACCTAGCCACCCCCAGAGTTTTTTTCAATATGCTTTTCTCTATTGGTGACTGCAAGAATTTTTTTTCATATAGATATTATTTAGATTAACTTTTTTTCTAAAAATGGCCTTTTAAAATTGATATTGGTAATTCTTTTGAATCAAGCTGCCTAATGTATTTGATTTTTTTTAAAAAAATCTTTATTTTATTAATTCAAATTTTTTTTTTTTGCTTTCAGTTTTATAAATTACTTCTTTGATTTTCTGAATTTCTACTTTGGGGACTTTTTCTGTTTACATTTCCAAATTCAATTTCAAATATCTCATTTCAGATGGGCAAACTATCTGTAAAGGAGAAAAAAAAATCCATTCTGATTGAAAATCCACTAAGCTTATTGTAACAAAGGAAGTGTTATCATGGCCACTGTCTTCCCACTATATGAGAATTACCAAAAAAAAAAAAACCAAACAACTTCAGTTTGTTATTTTACTGATATATTTTCAAGAGTATTTCAGAAGTTTGCTTTCACATTTATACAGTTTATATTGCTTGACCTATAAAATCATACCTGTAAGATTATGTGAGTCATAGTTAAAGAGTATTTAATATGCCCTGCCATGCATACAGAACCTTTTTCATGTTAAAAATTTTTAAAAAATGAAACTTTACTCCAAAATTACAAATTTGATTGTCTAAACTTAAAACCCTGAATAAAATATAAGCATTCACTTAATCCATAATGCTCCTGCTAGCTCCCTAACCTAGTTTTGTGGTGTTAAGGACTGTTAAAGGGTGCCCTGAACTTGCCATATTTTCCAGAAACACTGGACCCAGAGCATGCAGGAAGCCCTGAATGTGTCAAGGACAAAGCCCTTCCTCTCCCCATCCCCCCACACTGACATAATTTGTTGTTTCTACCCCAAGCTGGATACCTTGTGTGTCCTTGGGAGGCAAGACGGGTGCCAATCAGTTTGTGTCAGACTGGGAAAAATACTTGTGCAGCTGGATTCCTTTGTAGATAAGTGGACCCTCCTATCTTCATAGTTTAGTGGTTCCAAGGGAAAAGAATGAGGCTTTTGCCATTGCCTTTGTTCCTCCCCTTTGGGAGTGGTTACTGCACCTTTCCTCTCCTGTGCCGGTCCCCTTCCTGCTTTCTCCTTTTGTTGTAATGTCATAAATATGCAAACTTCTGTAAGGACTGTGAACTCTTTGGGTTCCATATGCATATTCATTTCTCTTGTAATAAATCTGGTTTTCACATATATCTCATGATGTTGTGATTGCCTGTTGACAGTAGCATAGTAGACTTCTTATGATTAAGGAATATAAAAATGTCCATTTAAAAACCTGAACTATATAATACATACATTAATATTTACACTGTTAAATTAGGGATACGCTCAAATTTCTGAAATACATTAGCATATGTTTTCTCAACATAGCAATGTTTTCTTATTAGTAGCTGCATCTAACATAATACATTGTTAACACAGGCTGTGTGTTAATATAGGCTAAGTTAACAGATGGCAGTGTTAACATAGGCAAAGTACAAGTTGACCCTGTACAATAAACTGCACCAGTTTTTTCTCTGTCAGTTCTAACAATCTGTATACTTCATAATAAACAAATCAAACGAGATCTAAGCCAATTTGGATTACATTAATGAAAAATAAAACTTTTATAAAGGTGACTTTATTTCTCCATCTTTTAAAATTAAAGCCCTTTATAGTGGGTTCATATGCCATATTTGCTTTATTCTGAATTGAAAAGTCTGTCATATACTTAACAGACACAACTCATAAACTTAGTAACATCCAAGGAGATGAAGCTGGACAAACTGTATGTTTCAAAATGTTTATAACATGCAGTTGGATTATCATTTGTGTTGGCAAAGCATTTAAAACTGCTTGCTAGCTAGAGAGTTCAAATGCATGGTCTTCATAGTTCCTGAGTTAAAAAATAATGCAATTCTTGCCTTTGTGTCCCTTTTTTCTTTTTGGAGTTTGTTGTCCTTTGCCCAAGTTGAGTAGTAAATGGCTCCAATATTGGACTGGAGAGATCATCTGTATAGCAGGAATATCTCTGCAGTTGTGATTTAGGAATAGGTTGCCCAAGAAAGTAGCCTTCTTCTGAATCAGAAGAAGAGGTTGAACATGAAAAATCATCACCATAAAGTCTAATAAATTTATCAACTACTTGATTCTGTGATGCATAATCTAAAGTAACATAAACATTGTTCATAGAGTTTGACATTTTGTATGTAAGGTTGGAGCTCATGAGCATTTTAATTTTGGTTAAATTTTCCATAGTTATCTGGAGAGTAAGGCCAATGCCTTGCTCTCTAACTTTCTTTCTGTAGTCAGGTTCAGTGTGTTGTCTGAGCAAGATTTCCTACTTTTCCTATGGCAAGGAGGATTTCCTCAAAATGCTAGACTCTTCTCCTACTCCTTTCACTCACTGGTGGTTGTTTGATTTCAGTATTGTCATAATTTTTACTATAAATGGTGTGTGGGCTAAAGACCCTAAAGAAAGACCCTTACCCAAATAAAACTCAGAGGCTTCTCCAGGTAGAAACAGAAGCTATTTATTCCTAAACAAGTCTTGCATGAGTTGGGTGTCATCTACCCAGAACATACACCAGTGCAGGGAGACAGAGTGCAAAATCAAGCAAGCACTTATACACTCTTGTACAAACAATTCTAGGACAACCCAAAAAACCCCGGATCTCCTCCCCAGTAACTGGTGGGAAGGTGTGTCCTCACAATCCTTTTACCCAGTACACAATTATTCATCAGAAGCGGGCTTATTACAGATTACATGGTGCTTTTCTTGTTTACCAAAGGTAGGCACCTGGCAGACACATTATAGAAAAACAAAATTTTGGGCCTATCAAGACTAAAGCCCAACTCAAGTTTGTTGACTGTCTCCTTTACTTTATGAGAATATTTTCACTTGTCCCACTCAATAGCATCATTTTAAAATTTAACTTGTGGTCTGGACTGAGACTTAGATTTTCTCTGTACTGGTAGGTGCATTTGATCCTCTTTGGCCAATATATTTTCTGGACACAATTCAGAGCTTAGACTCTTTAAGAATTCAATGTTGAGGCAGCAAGGTGGTGCAGTGAATAGAGCACCAGCCCTGGAGTCAGGAGGACCTGAGTTCAAATCTGGGGACACTTAACACTTGCTAGCCATGTGACTTTGGGCAAGTTACTTAACCCCAATTGTCTCTCCAAAAAGCAAAAAAAAAAAAATTAAAAAAGAATTCAGTGTTCCTGTGGAGTAGAGAAGAATTTAAAGTTCCAAATAGTGCTCATTTTTCTCACACTCTCTATTTTCTGGAAATTTTGCAAAAAATATAATGAAGGCCTTGACTGGCTTTGTTCATCTACTGAAGTTCCTAGAAGAAAAGATTGCGTTATTCCAATAATCCTGACATATTGACACAAATGAACATAAGTAACAGTTCAACATTAAATAGATGCAGAACATTGTGCTCTGCTTCACATTTTTTCACCTATAGAATGGGATGACTAGGGTTGTGAAGAAAAAATTGAGTCAGGTCCCTTCTAGCTCTAAATATATGATTCTATTGTAAGGGTGCTTTGAAAATAAGATATTAACTACTACTGTCCTTATTTTACTGTTAGTATTATAAGCCTCAAGAAATCGCACAGGATTTAAATAAATCGTGCTCTGTTCAAGTAAGACCTTTAATAATTATTGGAGATAATGCCTGGCAGCACTATTACAGGCATTTAATTGTCATAAAACATTTGTCTATGAAAGGAAGAGAAGTGAAATTGAGGGCATAAAAACTGTGTAGGTTAACCCTGAATTCATATAGCACATTTCTTTTTAAGGACATATTAATTTATCTCCCATGTATCAAATACACTTTGACTATTGCTATCCCCTTTCAATTCGCACTCATCCCCAGGAAAATGACCAAGACATTAAATTAACTTACCAGCACTCACACAAATAGTGATAGAGACTGGTTAAACATATTGTTAAGACTGATATGTGAGGCATGCCTATAAAATAGCAAAATTGATTCCAAAAGCCACACATGAAAAACAATTTCATTACTCAATAATCACAGTTTGCATACATGTACTTATATAAATGTTAAGCTTGGTCACAAAATAACTATTTTATATCATACTAATATAATCACCTTTTGTGTTTACTGGGAAAGAAAACCTTTCAGTGCCAATTTGCTTTTTAAAATAAAAAGGCTGGGGTGGCTAGGTGGCGCAGTGAATAGAGCACCAGCCCTGGAGTCAGGAGGACCTGAGTTCAAATGTAGCCACAGACACTTAACACAAAAAAACTAGCCGTGTGACCTTGGGCAAGTCACTTAATCCCAATTGCCCTCCAAAAAGCAAAAACAAAATAAAGATAAAATAAAAAGGCCCCATAATAAGGCCAAGGAATCCATAGAGTCTAGAACACTTTGTTCATTTTTCAAGTCAGATAAACACTTCACAATCTTCATACTAATGTGTTTGATAATGATTGCATCCAGAAACTCCATGTTCCATGTCCAATTCTTGGAGCTTTCTATTGCGAACAGGACTTGGGTGACTACTGTAAGCAGAATCACCCAATCCATCTTGCAACTGTGTCCAAGACACATCTGATTGTATTTTTTAAAACTAGGTTATGCTTATTTAAATCCATCCCATTTATCAACATGTTATTAGATATCCCATGCTCACTAGATTGATTGTCCATTTTACTAGGCTGCTGAAAGAGGTTTTTGCCACCAAAGTTAAGAAGCAGGTGCATCATATAGTCTGTATGCTCTGCCCATTCTTTAGTGTCTCTTGGTGGTTCTTGGTCTCCTTCACTTTTCCAAAACTCTTTTCTGACAAAACTAATTCCTTGATATCAGAGGCTCAGAGCATCCAGTTTATGAGAAAGTGTGTCATCAGCATTGTCAGAAAGGCTGAGGAACTTGTAGTTCAGTGTAGGGCACAGGAGCAAAGATTGTCTACACCAGTGGTTCTCAACCTTCCTAATGCCACAACCCTTTAATACAGTTCCTCATGTTGTAGTGACCCCCAGCCATAAAATTATTTTCGTTGCTACTTCATAACTGTAATTTTGCTACTGTTATGAATTGTAATGTAAATATCTGATATGCAGGATGTATTTTCATTGTTACAAATTGAACATAACCCACAGATTGAGAACTGCTGGTCTACACTGATCAGTTGATTGGCTACTTTTCCCCCTGCAGAGTTTCTTGATTGTGCAGATTGGAATGCATAATCTGAAGAATCTGAGGCATGAACATCTTCTCCAAGGCTACAGGTTTTTGAGCAATAGACTGCCCTTGTTTGGGAAGGAAGGGACAACCTAACAAAGGAATTTTACACTGTGCAGAGGAAAAGCAAGCTTCTGTGGCATGCCAGTGTTGTCCATTGGAGATCATTTGAGCATAGTCAGCACCTATTTTGAAAGAAGAAAATACGTCTTCTTCATTTTTATCCTTAAACTACAATACATGATTCTATTTGAAATTTTACATTTTTTTTCCAGGTTTCCCACCTAATTCCACCCCTAATCTTCCCTCCCAATCAAAGTGATAATACCAGTTTAGGCACAGAGCCTAAAAGTAGGCACAGAGTAGGCAGAGAGCTACTCTCAAGGAACTTAAATATCTGTTTTACTTGCTTGTATATCACCAAGAACATTATGACTTATGTAGGAAGATGGGTGATTTTCATACCTATATACTTTCCGCAGATCTCATAGTATTCTGCGTAGAGAAATACAAAGCAACCACAGCAGAATGGATGACTATCCTTCATAATATACCTTTGTCCACCAAGGACAGTTTCACATTCATGGCAACAGAAGTGTTTCATGTGCCAGTGACAACATTCAGCTTCTGTGCACTCATCAGCAAAAATTACCTAAAAAATAAAAATAGTAATGTTTATTATATGTATAAATAAAACTAGTAATTAGCAGGTGATCTTTTAATTCTATACGTTAAAAGGGCAAAATGTCTTTGTGCAATTGATTAGCTGGTCCTTAAAGAACTCTACAGTCTCACTTCTTTCAGCTAACAGCCAAGTTAAAAAACAAACAAAATATTTACTTTAATGGGTCTCAAGTAGAATGTACACAGGATATAAAAAACAACATGATCATACTTTTGGTCAAAAGTAATAATTTCTTAGCACAATCTGACAAGGAAAGACTTGGTCTTGAAAAATGTATTTGTCTATTTTTCTCTTTCAAAATTAAAAAACCTCAGGAAGCCTAATTCTAAATTCAATCTCACCAATATTAATTCCTATTTTTATGAACTATATTTGCCCTGCAGCAGATATTCAGTGGCATGTGGTGATGCACAGAGTCATTAGGAACTACATCCTTAAGTACAATGCAATCTAATATGTCCTTGAGCATCCAAAAGAGTTCCTTTTTGTGACTTAGATATTAATTGTGGCATTTTAAATTACTGGAAGACTTTTTTTCCTTTGCATGGGGGAGCTTTTTTTTTTTTTTACCTCTTAACAAGCTGAGCAGCTCAGATAGAGCAGTTCAGCATGGTGCTTGCCACAATAAATGTTTCCATCCCAGTAGCTCATTAGCTCAACTAGCAGCTCATTACATGGAAAGCAGACAAAACAGGAAGGATGTCACCATACTCCAAGCCCAGCTCAAGAGGCAAATATGACAGTTTTGCCTGCATTTATCTTCATTCCACACTAAAAATAATAGGGTAAGAGTTACAAAATGATCTTGCCTTAGGTGTGACTCTTACCCTCCTTCCGTACATGAAATTCCAAATACCTACTTGACATCAAAGCTTATTTTATTCTACTAGCCTAATGTCCCAAATCAAAGACTCTCTTGATCTTGGCTTATTTTAGATATTCAAGTAAGAGAAATTTCACTCAAATATACTATTTCAGTCTTCTGAGAACCGTTTAATCTGATTTATATTATTATTTTACTGAGTCTGCCGGGTTGGATATATTTCCTACACAAGTCCCTGAATGTTTTCATTAATGCCTCTTTAATTTTTAAAAATTTAGGCTTCTAAGTGGCAGTATTTTGGTGTTCATTTATAAAAAAGTATCTGTTGTCATGAACAGAGTCTTATGTGGTTAAGAAAACAATTTAGCCTGCAACCTGATTTTTCTCTATTCACTTGCCTGGATTATTTTTGTGTCTTTTGTATCTCTTCAAATTACATCCCTATTAAGTGCAACAAACTACTTACCTGTTCACAGACTGTGTGCATTAGTGTTAGGAAAGAAGTTCAATAGTTTCTCTTCCAGATGCATCTTTCTTACACTGAACCTGAACATATGCAATTTCTTTTCTTATTTAGGCAAATATTATCAATATCTCACCTTTATTTTAAAAAAAAACTTCCTAGTTTAATGAAATCCAAATCTCACATTTTTACAAAATAATTTTTTGGTACATTCTTTTGCTGACCTAATATATAAATACCCAATTTAAAAATTATCCTCACCTACATCACACCCATTTCCACAATATAAGGTAAATATAATCTGAACATAATCCTTGTGTTTCAGTAGCTAAAATGTTTAATTGAAATCCTGACATTAAAAAAGTTTATTATACTCTTAATTCTGAATTTTATAGCCAGTCATCTAAACTTCAAAACTCAGGTTACCAAGTATACTTTCTGTATGTCAGCAATGAAATTTCATGAATTAGTCAGTCTCTAATAATTGATAGGTGTCTGTGAAGACAATAGACACAAACACAAATGTGCATATGTACAATTTTTTTTTCTTGTAAAGAGAACATCCTCCAGAGGCTTGCTTTTAGTTAAAGGCAGTGAAAATAAACTAAACTCTCTAAGACAGTGATTCTCAACCTTCCTAATGCCACAACCCTTTAATACAGTTCCTCATGTTGTGGTGACCCCCAACCATAAAATTATTTTCATTGCTACTTTATAACTGTAATTTTGCTACTGTTATGAATCGTAATGTAAATATATGATATGCAGAATGTATTTTCATTGTTACAAATTGAACATAACCCACAGGTTGAGAACTGCTGCTCTAGGATTTATAGGTAGAATCCTAATGTTTATCACATATTTTTATTATTTTTTTTGCCTCTAGAAAAATAAGGTTTTATTAGGATATTGCATTTGAGTCAATCAAAAAAGCCAGCAACAGAAGAAAATGTTAGTTTGCTTTTCCGCCTATTTTACCTCATTATCATATGAAAGAAACTGGTACAAAAACTGTTTAATCTGTTGTTTCTCCCCAGAGCTGTTCATATAAGGAATCTTATCTTCTGGTAAACAAGCAAAATACAGCTGGACTTGTGTCAGAGGTGTAAAGAATGGTGTAAACATACTATATCATTTTTTTCCAATTAGAAACACAGGCACCCTATGCAAAAGGTAAAGAGCCACCTCTTTTACATACATCCTTAATTTTAGTGTCTGAAAGGATTTTTATCTCCATAATGATTATACAAACTCAGCAAAACTAGAGAATTTGCATAATTAACACACAGCTGTTAAACTGTTTAAACTGTAATTTGTTGCAATGATTTAAGAGCATCACTCATCACACACCACAAATAATGCACATTTAATGTTACTATTTTTCTGTTCTTCATGACAATTAGTCAACAAACCAGTTGAAATTATAGAGTGATTTCTAATAATGCCAGCCACACTGAATATAAACAAATTTAATATGTTCTCCAGTTTTATATATACATTGTTGAGATAAAAGTTTTTTGTTAAACTTTTAAAGTTCTTGCTTACCCAGTGCTGTTTGTCCTTTGTTCTGGAAGAGGACCATGATAGCAGGGAGGTGATGCCATGACATGCAAGTGAATTGGATTTGAGGGAGAGTAGTGCAAAGTTACCTGCCTCATTTTCTTCCCTGCAGCATCTGGGTCTACCAGTGCCCAGTTATAGATCAGGACAACTGAAGATGGTCCAGGATTCAGTGGGTGACCTTGACCTTTTCAAGCTAAGGTCCTTAACAGGACTCATTTTTGAGTGAGGCAGTACCCTCATTTAGTAACTAGGGGCTGAGTACTTCTGTGAAAGAAATAGAAGGTGTGCACTCTGTTTCCTGTTGCTGACATAACAGGAAGGGGCTTTCTGAGACAGGAAACCAATGTGTGTGTGTGTGTGTGTGTGTGTGTGTGTGTGTGTGTGTGTGTGTGTATTTAAAAAGAGCCCAGAGAAGAGACAGTCAGAATCAAGAATTTTTACTCCTGGTGGAAGAAGCTGTTCTGCTGAGAGATCTGGTGAAGGCTGGAGTTGCCTGGAAGGCTGAATTGGCTACTGCCTCCTGGAAGTCCAAAGTGGCTGCTGCCTCCTGGAAGGCCAAAGTGGCTGCTGCCTGGAAGGCTGAGATTTCTTCTGGGTCCCAGGGCCAGCTGAACTGCTGGAGGACTGAAGAAGCATGACCAGGATAAGACTTTGTTTGTATGTGGCTTGGTTGATCCTTGAGTTCCTGGCAACAGAAGTTGTGAAGCTCTTCAGATGTGCTGGACCGTGTGTACCAGGAAATGCCCTGAGGACTGGATAAGGACCGGGGAGCTGTCTGCCTCTGAATCCAGGTGACTGTTTGATGGATTCAGGTAGGAGCTGTGACCATGGAAGGGGATCCAGGGAATCTGAGAGACCACCCCGAGTCAAGATGAAGAAAAGGCCTCTCCTTGGATATTGAATGTGTGATGAAATTGAAGCTTACTAGACACCAAGGGGTGGAGGGTTTGTGTAATTTTCTAATGATTGTATTTGGTGATTAATGATACTTAGTAATTGTGAATCTGGATAAGTGACTGATTGAGTTAATTTATGATTGCCCCATGAGTAGAAGACTGACTTGTGTTGTGAAATGATTGAACGATTAAGTAAGGAGGCTTTCCCCCTCAGGGAAACCAGATAATTATTCTTTTGTTCTTTGTTCTAAATACTGTGGCCACTTTGGTGAAAACTATGTGGCCATTCTAATGTTAAGCTGTTGTGAACACTATATTGTGATTTTCTGTGATAAGATGTAGTGTTTTGAATATTATACTGTACCTTCATTTTCTGAGTAAGTTTGCTTTGATTTGTTATGGAATAAATGGAGTGTTCGCTATACTGTGTAATCAGAACTTTAAAAGCTGTTCACAGTAGCATTCTTTTGGGAAGCTGCTTATGCATGGCATTACAGGTGTGGAACAGAGGGGAGGGAATAGGGAAGAGGGAAAGGAAGGAAAAGAAAGGGAAGGGGGAAGGGACGGTTCTTTGGTCCTCTTCAAGGACAAAGGATGAACAGCATTGACAACAAGAATTCTATATGAAGTCTTTATTTGAGAGGACTTCCAGAGCAGGTGATTCGCACAGACCAATGACTTCTAAGAGATGACAAGGAGAGGACATAACCCTCATCCAGGATGCTCTGCAAAGCATTAGATTTTGATGCAATCAGCACAAAATCATCAAGTTAAGGTCTTCACCATCCATAAATAATTCTCTTCAATTTGGACTTTGCAGTGGATCTCCTTCATCATGGTTGTAAACACTTTCAGTAAGAATATATCTCTCAGAGTATTGTCAAGTCATATCACAAAACAAAAGGGGAAAATAGAACGTTGCATCTATCACAACTAGAGAGATGGGGACCGACCATTTACAATCGTATGAGAGATTGAGGGAATTGCAAGAAATAAATAAGAAAATTTAATTATCTAAAATTTAAAACAATTTGTGTGAATAAAATCAATTCATCTGGGGAAAAGAAAAATATCAAGTGAGAAAAACAATTTTTACATCAAACATTGCTAACAAAATTCTGACTTCCAAACTCTATAAAGAATTGATACAAATATCTAAGACAAGGAGCCATTCTCTAATTTATAAGTGTCCAAAGGATAGGCATAATTTTTCAAAGAAAAAATACAAAATATCATTTTGAAATGCATGAAAATGCCCCAAATTAGTAAGAGAATTATAAATTAAAACAAGTGAGATAACCTTCTCACATACTGTTTTGATGACTGTAATACAATCTGTATTATAAAGCAGCAGTCATCAAAACTACTTGGTACTGGCTGAGGACTAGAGTAGTGGATCAATGGAATAGACTGGGTACATGAGACTCAGCAGTCAGTGACTATAGTAATGCACTGTTTGATAAACCCAAAGACCCCAGTTTTTGGGACAAGAACTCACTATTTGACAAAAACTTCTGGGAAAATTGGAACATAGTATGGCAGAAACTGGGCATAGACCAATATCTAACACCTTATACCAAAATCAAATCTAAATGGGTTGCATGATCTAGGTATAAAGGCTGATACTGTAACCAACCTGGGAGAGCAAGGGGTAGTTTACCTGTCAGATTTATGGAGAAGAGAAGATTTTATGACCAAACAAGAGAGAGCATTATAAAACGCAAAATGCATAATTTTGATTACATTCAATTGAAACCTTTCTGTGCAAATAAAGGCAGTGTAACCAAGATTAAGAGGGAAGTGGAAAATTAGGAAAGAATCTTTACAACCAGTGTATCTGATAAAGGCCTCATTTTAAAAATATACAGAGAATTGGGTGAAATCTATAAGAATACAAGTCATTCCCCAATTGATAAATGGTCAAAGGATATGAACAGGCGGTTTTCAGAGGAAGAAATTGAAGATATCTATAAGCATATGAAAAAATGCTCTAAATCACTGTTGATTAGAGAAATCCAAGTCAAAACAACTCTGAGGTACCACATCTCACCAGTCAGATTGGCTAAGATGACAAAAACAGGAAAATGATAAATGCTGGAGAGGATGTGGGAAAATTGGAACACTAATGCATTGTTGGTGGAGTTGTGAACTGATTCAACCATTCTGGAGAGCAATCTAGAACTATGCCGAAAGGGGTATAAATAAGTGCATACTTTTTGACCCAATAATACCATTTCTACTGTTATATCACAAAGAGATCATAGAAGTGGGAAGAGGACCCATATGTACAAAAATATTTATAGTGGCTCTTTTTGTGGTGGCAAAGAATTGGAAATCAAGGGGATGCCCATCAATTGGGGAATTACTGAACAAGTTGTGGTATATGAATATACTGGAATACTATTATGCTATAAGAAATGAAGAGCAGATGGACTTCATAATAACCTGGAGAGACTTATATAAACTGATGTTGAGTGAGAAGAGCAGAAGAAGGAGAAATTTGTACACAATTACAGACACATCATATGTGTGAAAACTAACTTTGATAGACTGGAGTTCTCAGACTTTGTGCATCTGTGTTGATTTCACAGGCAGAAATTGAATTAATGATGGTGCCGGCAATGTGTGTGAATGTTGTTTTGGCTCTGTTAAGCTTTGTCTTCCCAGAAACAGAAACTGTGAAGGACTGGAGGTGGACTGGACACACTGTGAGCTTCAGTATGGAATGGTATAAGTAGCTGGATGAGGAGCTGAGAGCTGCCTACCTGTGAATCCAGGGGACAATTGGGTAGATTCAGGCAGGAGCTAGACCCGTGGAAGAGGAACCATGGAATTTGGGAGCCAGCCTCAAATCAAGATTTTCATCTTTTTCATCACAAGACCTGTCCTTGGGTACTTCATGCTGATTGAGAAGATCATGATTTACTGTGGCCCAGAGGTGGAAGAGCTTTGTACTCTGTACCTCATACCTCTTAAGGATGATTGGAAACTAATCTCCAATCAAGAAGAAAGAAGACTTTTTGACTAAGAGATTAAGACAATGTAACCTAGGGGTGGAGAACATTGATCTTTGTACTTTGGCCACTTTAGTGATAAGTTGTTATGTTATAACATTGTGAATGCTGTACTTTGGTTTCTATGAATGTTTGCTTTAGTTTACAGCTGAATAAATAAAGAGTTCACTATACTATGTGATCAGAACCTTAGAGCTATTCACAGCAGCAACCCTCTGGAAAGCTGCTAGTGCTTGGCTTTACAAGCAAGTATTTATTTGGCATTCAAATAATGTTTCCAATCCCATAAGAACTGTGCTCTCTGAAGTAGAGTTTGAATGCTTGGCAGTTTAGTTCAAGAAAGCACTTCAGTGTCTGGTACCTTATCCTGCTATGTAATTAGCCTTATACTAGGTTAGCTTCAGAATCCTTTTTTTTTTTTGGAGGTGGGAAGGCATGGCAATTGAGGTCAAGTGACTTGCCCAAGGACATATAACTAGTAAGTGTTAAGTGTCTGAGGCGGGATTTGAACTCAGGTCGTCCTGACTCCAGGGCTGGTGCTCTATTCACAGTGCCACCTAGCCACCCTCAGTATCTTTCTAAGACAATTCAAGAGGAAGGTATTCAGTTTCCTGGAGTGGCACTAGTATACTATCCAGGTTCCATAGGCATACAACTATGAGGTCAGCACAATGCCTCTATAGACCTTCAGTTTGGTAGACAATCTAATACCTCTTCTCTCACACACTTTCCTCTGGAGCCAACCAAACACTGAACTAGCTTGGCAATGTGTGCTTCAAACTCATTATCAACATGTACTGCCCTGGAAAATATACCACCAGCGTAAGTGAACTTATCCACAGTATTCAAAACTTCTCCCTTTTATGATTCCATATATGTATGGTACAGTGGATCACTTGTGTTTTTTTGGTGTTACCTGTTAGGTGGAAATTAGCACAGCAGCAGAAAATCAATCCATACATTGTTGCATCTCAGCTTCAGAAGCTGCATTGAGTGCAAAATCATCTGTGAACAAAAAAATTATACACCAACTCTTGTAAGTAAAAGATGCTGGGGGGGGCGGAGCCAAGATGGCAGCATAGCAGCAGCAACATATCGCAGCTCTCACATAGCCACCCCAAAATACCCATGAAATAGGACTCTAAACCAATCCTAGAACTCCAAAATGCACACAAAGATACTTCCCACTAAAGTCAGCTCGGCTACGAGGAACCATGTCAGCACCGCGAACCAAAACCAGCCTGGCCTGAAGCCGCGGCTGTGCCCCGGGGGCAGCTGGACGGGAGGAGCAGAGAAGCCTCAGGTGAGTGGATTAGCGGCAGCTGCGAGCAGCTCAGTGGGGATTGCGAATCAAGGAGAGTTAAGCAGTCTGGCCGGAAGGCCTCCAGAGTGGAAAAGCGAAAGGCAGAGGTTTTGCACCTGCCTCCATGTTGCAGCTTCCCACCCGTGGCCTGCAGACAGCAGGGGGACTAAGCGATTTTTCTGAG
>CM053581.1:417019695-417036143 GCA_028627135.1 Pseudochirops cupreus
TCCTTTGCCTGCTCATATTGCCAGTCAATTAGCTTGAGTTTTGAGCCACAGTAGATCTCTGCTTCCCGGGGCGGGGGGGGGGGGGGCGAGGAGGGAGAGCAAGGGGGAGGTAGAGCTTTGTCTCAGATTGCTGGGGTTTTTGCAGCTGCTGGAGGCAGCCCTCACCAGCTTTGGCTCACTGGTTACACACCGTGGGACCACCACCCAAGACCACAATCCTGATCCAGGCAGGTTAAGGCAAGAAGTCTTAGCCTCTGAATGATCGCTTGGCCCCCCTGCAATCAGCAAGCCATGGGCTCTGAAGCAGCCATGTGGAGGAGGCTGCAGGGGCTGCTTCTGCTGCTTTCTTGCCCTGGGGGCTGGTAGCTGGACCCTCTTCTCTCCTCCAGATTTAGCTGAGTTCCACTGACCTTTATGGGTTGATAATTCTGGAAACTGCCACAGCTGCCAGTGATCCACTCTCCCAAATGCTCCAGCCCCAGCTTGTCCTGACCACCCTCAGGCTAAGCTGTGGTTTCAGGCCTGGCTGATTTTGGCTCCCAGCGTGCTGCAATGAACCCTTCCTCTCTGCCTACTGTGCTGCCTTCTGCAGGAGCCTTGTTTCTCTATATTTTTGTGCGTTCTGGAGCTCTAAAATTTGTTTAGAATCATATTTTATAGGTATTTGAGGTGGTTATGGGGGAAACTTGCGGAGCTCTCCTGCTTCTATGCTGCCATCTTGACTCTGCCCCCCATGCTAGCACTTTCCATTGATTTATTATCTCCAATTTATCATATATATTGTACATATACTATATATATATGTGTGTGTTATTTGTACATATTTATTTGTGGGTTCCTACAAGGAAAGCTTTACTGTAATGTTTGAACTTCATCCCATACTGTGAAACACTAGACTTGTCTACACCAGACTTGTTTATTACTTAAACCAGAATGTGTAGTACATGCTGACCCCAGAGGCCTTTCTTTCAGCATGCCCTGCTTCTGCATAGAGAATGCTGCAAGGAATGCAAAAAATATTATTTCCATGTTCCTTTGTTTGAACTCTATATGATATAAAACTTACAAATGCCCAAGGGGAATCAGGCCATCTATTTTGGCTTTCTTTTCTAGCAGAAGACTTAATGAGCTTCTTTTAAAAACTATTTTTGTTCTGAGTTAGTTCTCAATGAACAACTTGGTTCAGAAGTGGGATTGCCAAGTTTTGATCTGAGAAATCCTAAGGCTTTCTGGGACCAGAGACAACAAGTAAGTGTTGGTAATCAAATGCTTGAGCATGATGGTCAAAAAGCATTGATTTATTTGGGATTAATCTGCATGATGATAGCCTAGTGAATACCCCAGAGTTTGGGTCAAACACGATCAAGTTGTTCCTGGCCTTGAACTAAGTTTTAGAACTAAGGGTATCCAAAAAGCTAATGGGCTGTGTTTAGCCTTAGTCAAGAGAATTGGGTTAGAAGTAGCCTGGCCACCCTGATCTGCAAATTATTCGTCCTTTTAGACTTATTGCCTGAGGGCTCTAGGGACAGCACAGCAATCTGGTGAAATTAGGCTCATTCTCTGGCAGACTCTCTCTCTCTCTCTCTCTGTCTCTGTTTTTTTCCCCTCAACCGTACCAGGACTATAACCCTATGTTAATGAGGGAAGCTCAAGGCTTGAATTTGGTGAAGCATGAAGGGGCATTCAGAAAGGCTGGAAAGACAGGAGTCCCTACTTCAGAAGTTCTCCTGTATGCACAAGGTTATATTTACCTTGGAGAATTTGAAAGGGAAAACCCAGCTGAACCACAGATAATGCAATTACAAAATCACAGAGAGGGAGCTAGGAATGGTGGGGAAGATTACTGAAGTTTCACATCTAAAACAGATCTCCTAGCTATCTGTAATATATTACCATTCTGATCCTCAATTCTCCTTTCCAATAAGCAGGGACTTAACTGTCACTTAGAGGTAAATTGTAAAAAAAGAAATTAAGATGAATCTTGTTGCAATACTCAAACTTTTCTGAATTACCATAGTGAGATGCAAGTATGAAAGACCTGTGAATGAATGAATAAATGAATAAAGAATTCATTAAGTGCAAAGCTCTGCACTAAGTACTGGGGAAAATAGAAAAGACAATTCCTGCTCTCCAAGAGCTCATATTTTAATGGAAAAAAGCTTCATCTGCAAATAAGATGGAAAGATCCCATGGCCCTGAGGTTACAGCAGCAAAGCTGCTGATAATGCTTTTTTATTTTAATATAAATTTTATTGATAAAATCTAATCAGTTCCTGATATTGAACCATTTGACAATGTGAAGGATTTTGGTGGCAAGAACTTTATATTCTGAGTAGCTATGGCTACAGAGGCAGCTGCCAGGTTGCATGTGAAGATTCCATCTGAGGCTGGATGCAGTTCTATTTTCAAGGTATTGTGTTCAGGTTCCTGGGCCATATCCAGAAGTATCTGAGGGGAGATGGTGGTCAAGGTGGTGATGGCAGTGGCTTGACTTGCCTGGCACATGGTGCCTTTTGTCTCCCTTAAATGGTTCCTCATAGCTTCAGCTGGACTGGTTTGCCTATTCTGTGGGTGCTAACTGGTTGGCAGTTGATAGGAATGGATGTCCCCTTCTTCACAGGATTTGCTTCCCTGAGTGATAGATGTGAGGGGGCTGGGCTGAAAGTATGATTGGTGTTCTGGGAGTGCTGCCACTTCCAGGGCTCCTGTGTTTATTTTCCTGTTAATGGGTAGTTGGTCAACAGTCGGTGGTGGTAATGATGACAAAGGTAGGCCCATGTTCATGAACCTTGAAGTTCCTTTATCTGATTATAATCTGTTGTCATTCCTTCTCTCTTCCTCATCTTATGTGACAAATGCTTTCTGCTATGATCTGCTCCTTCACCCGTTTTACATGAAGACAGGGCCTTTCTTTCGGCCAAAGCATCCAGAAGTTTGTCTCCTCTATTATCCCTACTTTCTCATGTATCTTTAATAGGTCCCTATCTACTAGCTGCTTTTCTATTGACTTCAAACATGCCCATGTCTCCTCATCCTCTAAAACCCCTCTCTCGGTCTGCTGGTGGGGATCCACTAGCTATCATCCCTTTTTTGTAAACTCCTTAAAGAAGTTTTAGGAAGAGAAGTCTACAGGTGCTCCTACTTCCTTTCCTCTTGCTCTCATCTTAACTGTTTGCAGTTTACTCTCTCCCAAGTTACTAATATCTCAATTGTAAATAGGGTCTTTTCTCAGTCTTCATCCTTTTAGACTTCTCTGTAGCCCTTGACACTGTCAATTACCCTCTTCTCCTTGAGACTTTCTTGTCTTTAGGTTTTTGTTACACTTCTCTCTCCTGTTTCTCCTACCTGTCTGAATGTTACTTCTTTGCCTTTGACGGGATCTTCATTTAAGTCACACCTGATAACTAAGGGTGTAAGAGGGTCCCCAAAGTTCTGTCCTTCTATTGTGTTTCACTTGTTGATCTCATCTCTCATGGTTTCCATCTAAATGCAGAAGACTTTCAGGTTTACTTGTCTAAGCCTAACCTTAACCTAACTAAACCTAATTCTAATCTAATCTCCAGTTTTGAACCTTCAGCTGCTTATTACATATCTTGGTTCTTATAGACATCTCAAACTCCCAAACAATCCCAAATTAAACTAATAATTCCCCCCAACTCTCCACTTTATCTAACTTCCATATTCCTGTCAAGAGTACCACCATCCTCTCTGTCACCCAGGCTCACAATCTGCCATCCTTAATTTCTCACTTTCACAGCACTCCACCACCCACCCCATATCCAATTTGTTGTAATCTTGTCACTTCTACGTTTGTGCCCTCGTCTTTCCTCTGGCACTGCAACTGGTATGGTACAGGTCCTTATCACCTCACACCTGGATTTTTGCAATAGACTCCTGGTTGGTTTCCCTGCTTTAAGCCTGTCCCCATACCAACCCATCCTCCACTCAGCTAAACTGATCTTCCTAGCATGCAGGTCAGACCATATGTCTTCCCAATTTAACCATCTTCAGGAGATCCATGTTAGCTCCAGAATAAACTAAAATCTTCTGTTTGGCTCTCATATCCTGGGCCCTTCCTAGCTTTCCAATCTTCCTATATCTCCAGTGTGATCCAGGGACACTGACTTCCCTGCTGCTCCTTGAACAAGGCATTTCTCTCAGCTCCACCTACTTTCTTTGACTGTTGGCCACACACAAGACGTTCTGTCTCTTCAGTTCTGCCTTTTAGCTTCCCTGACTCCTTCACTTCTCATCTCAAGTCCTACCTTCCTCTAGGATTAACTCCAATTTATCCCATGTTTTATCCTGTATAAGCTTATCATTTATACGTGCAAAACCAGCGCTTAGACAGCGCCTGGCACATAGTAAGCATTTAATAAATGACAGTTGACTAAATAATTTTATATACTTTGCTAAACTTTTATGGTCTTATTCTCTATATGCTTAGCAATTCAGTTTCTTGATGCTTCAATTTCCCTATTTCTAAAATAATGGCTCCCATTAGGTTTGTAAAGTGTTATACTTATGTAGGTAGTATTGTAGAGCAAGCGTTATAACACTCATTTTACAAGTGAGAGAATTAGGTGCCCACAATTCCATATTTCACTTAGTGATCTCATCTCTTGCTGTTTCCACTGAATAGAGATGACTCAGATCTACTTGTTAAGTCCTAACCTGTTTCCTAACCTCTTGAACCTTCAGCTGCTTTTTAAACATCTCAAACTGTCTCATAGACAAATTACACTCCCAAACTGTCTACTTATTAAGGGTTGGAACTGAATTTTTGGTATAATGTTGTTTATATCACACTAGCATGTAGGACCTATTTCCTTGGGAGGTTGCAGAGACAAACTGTCATGTGCTTTGAGATCTTTAGATTAGAGAGACTGGATATTATTGCAAAGCTATACTCTTGATGGTGCTACAGACCTGACAGCAATCCTACCTGTCTAGTTTCTCTGATTTCTTCAACCTATAGTGGAATAGACTGTTACTCTTTTAATTAATCAACCAGCTAGATTATTGTATATATTTTGGCTACCAGTCAAGTAATCTTTTTGAAGTGTTCTGACTTTCCGAAGGCTACAGTTTCCATACTGCTTACCAGAGGGGCCTCAACTTACAAATTCTTACACTACCCCCATCTCCAACTGCCTAAAATTTACTCAACTTGTGGAACCTAGATGCTGACCCTTAGGAGTGACTAGATATATGGGGGAGGGGGAGAGGGAAGAAAATGGAAAATATTAAAAATTATGGATGTCTAGTTTGGGTGTTTCTGTGGTTCTGAAGCTACCTCTCATTCACTAGATTCTTTTTTATTTTACCTGTCCCATGTATTTTATATTATTTCACAGGCAAGGGACATTGTAACAATATACATTTTAATTGTTCAAAGAAAATGATTATGAATTATGCATTCTACCAATTCTCTTGGCTTTTTCCTGAAATGGAAAAACCTTCTCCCATTGTCTACTATCTATTAGTGGGGAAAGGAGTAGGGGAAGGAATTATATGTCTGGGTTTATGTGAGTTTATCAAGTGGTACAAGGAGCCACTGGAGGGAGAAGTTTGTCCTTCTATCACTAGTTTACATAGATCTCAAAAATTGCTAACTCAGCCTTCTCAAATTCTTCAATTCCCACTCTGCTTCAGACCTGGCTTGCCCTGCAAAGGTTGACTTCCTATAGTCCCAGTGGGAAACTTGTATCTCTGGATTGGTATCTCAATGCTGTTACTACCAGATCAGAGAAGGTACATATCTCTGTTTATGGTTTGGCTATACCTGAAGATGTCAGTCTAAGCCAATTGCTTTCTGTTGCGAACATGGTTAATAGTGTGTGCATCTATGACTTTTCCATGCTCCCAGAAAAATTACAGGAAATCTTTTCAAGGACAAATAAAATGAACAATTAGGAATTGGGGGTGAGGGTTAGGGGAGAGCTTCATTGAATCTTTTTCCCCATAGGCATTTCTGAGAAAGTGTTCAAAATGTTTGTTATAATAATGTATAACAATCTTTGTTTCTCTGTGCAGTACTGGAATATCATACCATGTGCCAAATTAAGATCTATTCACACTGATATCTTGCAAAGAAGCATTTATTTATGAGATACAATTAATAAGAGAATGCAATGCCTTCCTTTGAAATACCATTACATTTTTTTAGTATAAAGAATGACATTTTTGTCCTCACTCTGACTAGGTTTTTATACTTAGAAATATCTTATTCATAGTTACAAACACAGATGGAATTCCTCTTTTAAATTAAACTATGCTTGTAGAGTTTGAACAAAGATTTTTGCATGAGCAAGAGATGGTGTGTCTGTATGTATATGACAATGTTTTCTCTTCAGGACAACTAAGGGTGACTTCTCTGTCCTCATACGTATCTTCTTGGCAGCACATACATGAGTTTTCCACTTGAAATGTCTCATTGTTATACCTAAAAGAAAAGAATATGAAGAGTCACTTTAGAACTCTTGTGTCAAGGTTCCATGAATGACCCTTACTCTATTACCAGGGATATCAAGTGAGTATAAGCCTCCTTGTTATACATTTGGACCACAATGGTCTCCTAGTAGTTGTTCTTGTCTTCTCTATTCTATGGCCCTTCAATTTGTCCTTCACATTAATGTGAGATTTATTTTCTTTTTAATTAATCTGGTCTTACTGCTCTTCACCAAATAACTCATCCTTTTAAAAAAGTTTATATTTCCCTCCTTCTGTAAGATGTGCAGGGAATGAAGCTGGAATCAGGAAATCCTCAATTCAAATTTTGCCTCAGACACTTACTGGCTTTGTGACACTAGGCAAATTACTTAACTTCAATCTGTCTCAGTTTCCTCAACTATTACTTAAAAAGGGAATAGTAATACTACTTACTACCAGGGTTTTTGTGAGGATCAAATGAGGCAATATTTGTAAAAGAGGCACATATTAGGCACTCTACAAATGTTTATTCCCTTCTCTATAAATTTCTCATCTGAATGACTGCTGGTAGGTGGATAACACAAATTAAAGAAAAAAATGATACTGTAGCCTAAATAGTAAATCAGATATTAAAATTTCAAAATATAGTATATAGTTATATATTGCTGCTCACAGTTGCCATATATTTGTTCTAATGTTAGCACGTATATATGTATAAAACATATATAATATAAAACCCAAATATGTCAACTTGAGGGCTTGTTCAATGATGACCTTGCCTGAGCCCTTCAACTAAATGAAAGTGAATCCTTTGTTCCATATTCTCCCAACTGTGAAAGGCAAATTTAGAAGGTTACTTAATAAGCATTCACAATGGCTATAGAGATTTCTTTTTATTGATAGGAATTCAGAATTCCACATATTCATTTTTAAAAACCTAGACCGTATCATTTTTAGAATGTTATAATATTGTTATCTTCTCCATATAAAAGTTGTGCAGTGTGCACAGGTATGGATGAGTTGCAATCATTGCATCACTGGATGCAAGATCCCAATTGATGAGACTACAGATCCATATGAGTAATTGAAAAAGGTTCATAAAGTCCAGTTACCTCCAAACTGTTAAAAAAAAAAGTGCTACCCCAAACATTTGGAAACACAACCTAACTTACGTGAATATTTTTTCACATGGCCCACTACATTTTGCCATCTCAACCTTTTGCGTACAGCCTTTGTATTCAACAGTTACATTCACAGGAACTGATGTGCAGTTTTCCTTACCTAAACAAAAGGGATGTCACTGACATAAGTAATGGTTTAAATTGTCAAATGCTAAAAAACAAATAGCAAGATACTATCAAGCTAAAAACTCACTGGAAAGCTTCCTGCACTCTTTCAAGATAAAACAGCACATTCATATTTCCGAAATTTTCTCTTAAACAATTGCATTATGAACACACTTGTCAAAAGAGAAGAAAAGAAATTTCTAAAATACACCATTATGTGGAAAATTTTTCAACTGGAAGGGACCTCAGAAGTTCCTTCATTTTATAGATGAAGAAAAATCTAGAAACATCTCAAACTCAATGGTAATGTCCCACTATATCTTTCTAATGAAGGATATTTTCCCCAATAATTGTGAAGCATTGTGCTGAAAATACTCTCTTTCCTACCTGATTTTTCTTATGATTGCATACATAAATTTGCGATAAAAAATTGCCCAGAACGTAGGGCTTAAAATGACAAATTTGTTTTCATGAATACCAGGCTTGTTCTAAAGAGCAGATGACATCCTCCTTCAGTGGGAATACGGCAGTATTGTCTACTGCGGTAGACAGAGTGCTGGTCCTGGAGTCAGGAAGACCTGAGTTCAAATATGGCCTCAGACACTAACTCCGTGACCTTAGGCAAGTCATTTCATCTCTATTTGCCTCAGTTTCCTCATCTGTAAAATGGGGATGACAGTAGTACATTCCTCCCAAGGTTGTTGTAAGAACCCAATGAGATAATAGCTGTAAAGTACTTAGTACATAGTAAATACTATATAATGTTAGCGATGAGGACGATGATGACAATCCACTGGAAGTTAGCCTTGCCCTTGTTTACTCCATAAAATGTCTCATTGTCATCACCCGTTGAGGGAATGGGTGCAGCTTCTCTCAGGTAAAGCCTGATGAAAGCTGATTTCTTACTACCTTCACCTCTGTTCACTCTGATGCATCTTCAACATCAATCTCTTTTTCTTTCTCTTTGTCCCTTTACCCTAGCATTGGCTCCTTCCTATATGCCTACAAAAACACTCAGTTTTCCCTAATCCACAAAAAGCATTCTTTTCATCCCTTTTACCCATATAGCTATTGTTTCCGTTCTTCCTCATACCTTTTGAATGGACTATATTCAATATATTTTTGTCTTGGCATATTCTGTCTCCTCAATCTCTTAATATCATATTTCTTTGTCCACTACACTAATGAAATCACTCTTCAAAGGTCACCAATTATTATCTAATTTCTATATCTAATAGTCATTTTTAGTCCTCAGCTTCATTGAGTCAGTGCTTCTGTGCAGTACTGGACACTGTTTATCACCTCCATTTATTAGTAAGTCTCTTCCCTTTGGCTTTGGCAACACTATAGTCACCTAAATTACTTTTACCTCTTTAACTCCTTCTCCCTCTCTTTTAGTGGCTCCTCATCCTCTTTTAAACTCTCTAAGATGAATGTTCAATTAAGGTTTTATCTTAAATTTTTCTTATTCCCACTTCCTTAGCAAGCTATATAGTTCCATGGCTTCAACTAATACTTCTATACCAATGACTTCCAATTCTCTTTCTCTGACCTCTGTCTCAAACATGAGATGTAAATTCACATATCCAACTGCCTGCTGGACATCTCTGCCTCTGCCTCTCCAGCTCAAATTTAACATGTTCAAAACTGAGCTTATTAATTTACCCAAATCTGTTCCTCCTTGGATTCTACTCTTTTTATTAGAGGTACCAGGATAATAAAACTTGTTAGGAAAAGAGAGAAAGAGCAATTCTTTTAAAAATTACTACAGCATGTATCTTTTCTTCCACCTTCCAAGATACACACAAGAACTACATAAATATAATTATAAACCATTGTTTAGAGAAATGCAGACCTACAGGGTGCCTAGGTGGCACGGTGAATATAATAAAAATGGCAATACCATCTAAATTAATTCGTTTATTCAATGTCATAACCAATCTAATTACTATATGATTATTTTATATACAAAATTTTATTTTAAATAAGCAGTATTATTTTCAGGAGATGGAATTATCTTTAGATGTTTAAGTATACTCACAAGTATAGCAACATGTTTTTGAATCATATATTCTGTTTTCCTAGAAAGGTAGGGAAAAAAGAGAAGAAAAGTTTTATCAGAAAGGATTTTTTATACGTTATCTTTGATTCATTAAATATTGAAACCACAGTGAAATGGGTCAAATTAACAGGCTTATCTTAGACCCAGACAGGGACATGTTGAGTGAGATAAATTAGTTAAAAAATGAAACATTAAATGAAAATAAAAACTGGAGGCTTTGACTTTTAATTTAAGGAAGAGAAAGGAAATCCAAAATTTTATTTTAAATTAAATTAAAAATATTATAAAGTCCATATAGAGAAAAAAGGGGCTATAGAATAAAAATAGTTTTTAGTAGTATTTTCAATTAGTAAATTACACTCTTACTTGAATTCTTTTGAAAGCATCTCAATGTTGGCTTTGTGACCTTCCTCCAATACCACTCTAGGAAGGTCAAGCCCATTATCTTAAATATTTTGTATTGTTATGTACTGTATTATCGTTATGCATGATTTAATCATGAAAACCATCTTTAGCGATGAACCAATTAATTACTCATGTGACAGTCATACTCTAAATCTTTTATAATTTTGAAGTAGAATTAAATAATGTTTAATAATGTGATAATGTGAAAGGATAGAAGGAAGACAGTAGATTATATACATAAGATATTACTTACACATTACATTTACATATACAATTCTGTTTTATATGTGTGTATGTGACCAAATGGGATACTGTATATTAAGTGCTTTGCAAATTTTAAAGTTCTATATGTTATATTCTATTTATTCTTTTAATTTTAGCCTTTTAAATAGATTGCCTTTACGAAAATTGTAGTTACATATAATGTTGGATTTATTTTACTTTCAAAAGATAAACAATGAAAACCTCCTATAGTTTTCATTTTTTTAACTTTAATGTTACTTCACTCACTCATATACTCTACTGAGTCTAAGATGAGCACTTCCACTTCTAGAGAGAGAAAGAGAAAGAAAGGAGAGAGAATAATTTGTATGGATGTATCCAATTTAATTCACTCCAATTTTATGTTTTTGGAGGAAATTGATCGCTTTTCTTTTTAGTAGAGGAAAATTCTCTAGGAGCTTTTCTCTTCCAGATATTTTAAGTTATAAGGCTTGTTTCAGATATCTAAATACTGAAAATACATTAGAAATTTGAAAAATATATTTGCTTGGCAGAGTTTAAAAATGTGAACGTCTAAAATTATTTGGCCTTAGAAAAAACTAAATTCTTCAGAGAACTTATATAAATCACAAAAAATTTATTCATGTCAAAGTCAAAATTTTATTAAAGGGAAAGAGACATTTAAAAATTTTTTTAAAAAAAGATCGATTGAATATTTTCACTTAATAATTTCATAGACTGATATACCTCTGAGCACCAACTTTGCTTTGGGCAATCTTGGACCTTTGTGATAAAGCCATTTTCAGTACAGAAGTAGGACACACATGGGTTTTGGAGATCATCAAATGTTGCTCCAATCTGGAAGGAAAAAAAACCACAAACACATTATTATTAGATCTTGTATTACTAAAAATGGGGACATTCATTTTTTTTTCTTTTCACTTTAAGATTCCAGTGAGAACTCTCATATAATAGATAGTACATAAAATCTATTTTCACAATGAAAATGGAAAACCTCTATCCAGATATAAATTTGAGCTTAAAGAGAATTTTCATCAATTTCATTATTCATTGAGACTGTTTTACTTCAATACTTTTGTCAACATGGGTATTGTCCTCACCAATACCCTTCACAGCCCTGCCATAGCAGTAGACCATTTCTGAGTGGTGTTATGGTAGAAAAATTCAATATCTGGCAGACAATCTGATAATATTTCTCTTTGAACCTTGTCGGGTTGGTCCACAAAAATTCAACATGTAGTCCATCACCTGGCACACTTGAATCCTTGGTAGAGCTTGTCAAAATTTGCACATCTTCCAAGAACTCAGGTTCATGTCTAATACTATGATGCAACATTGGAGTAGTATTTTAGTGGAGAATTTATTAACAACAACAAAAAAACAATAAGTAATCTTAACTCTTCTCATTTGAAGTAAAACAGTTAAATCATGAGAAAATAAGCTGGTCATAGAGATTTTGTGAGAGGGATGTAATAAAAATAAAGTAACATAGAAGGTATGTCCTAAGGTCAGTGCAGATGCAGCCCAAAGCTTCCCATACTTTTTACATCTCTATGACTATACATTGAGGCAATGTGTATTCTGGCTGGTGTCCCTGATGACTTGAAAAGTACTTGATCTTCAAACCAGAATTTAATTATTTTTGTTGTACTTTAATTTAATTTCTATCTGATATTTATTAAGCACCTACTATGTGCAAGGTTGGAGGCAGCTAGGTGGTTTAGTGCATAGAGTGCTGGACCTTATCAGGAAGACTTGAGTTCAAATCCAGCCTCAGACACTTACTAGCTGTGTGACACTGGGCAAATCACTTAACTTCTGTTTGCCTTAATCCTCTGGAGAAGGAAATGGCAAATCACTCTTAGTATCCTTGCCAAGAAAACCCCATGGACAGCACTGGCGTGCTATGGTCCACAGGATCACAGAGAATTGAACACCAAGAATTAGACATGAAGTATTGGACAACATATGCAAACTACCACTCCAGACAGTGGAGAATCACAGACAAAAAAACCACATAACTCCTGAATTTGAAGAACTTACAGTCTACTAGATAGAAATGTGAATTTCTGAAAATGAATACTATTATATGCATAGAAGAATGTGATGGGGAAAAAAGGAGAGATCAAAACAGAGTATTCTAGGAAACTTTGAAGAGGGAGAAAATGTTTTCATTTAATGGTATCAGGGAAGGCCTCAGAGGCATAAGGCAGGAAAGTACAGTAAAACATTTCATATTTTTAGTGAAAAATATTTTTCTTTTGACAGAAATTTCAATGAACCAAAACATTAACCCACTGGTTAACTGAGCTTTTTGTCATAGTTCATTTTCTACTTTAGATAGAACCCAAATTTAAAACACTTGCTTGTCTCCTATCATGTCAGAATTTTTGCCAGCTACAAAACTATTGTTAGCAATATAATTTCTCAAAACCCTTCTCTCTGAACAAATGAACAAGAAACCAACCTGAGACAGCTGCCTCAGATGGTGCAATGGATAGAGAGCAAGGCCTGGAGGTCCTGAGGAAGACCTCAGTTCAAATATAGGCTCAGGCATTTGCTAGCTGTGTGACCCTGGGCAAGTCACTTAACATCTGTCTGCCTCAGTTTCCTCAGCTGTAAAAAGGGGATAGCAATAGCATCTACCTTCCAAGGTAGTTGGGAGGATTAAATGAGATAATATTTATAAAATGTTTAGCATAGTACCCAGAACATAGTAGGTACTTAAAAACACTTGTTTCCTGCCAAGTTAAGACATTTTAAATTATTAGAACAAATGATGATTATGATGGGTTTTGTGTAGATATACCAATATTTTTGTGTCACTAGATTATTTTATGCTTAGTATTAATGCCAAATGTATCATTTGTATAATTTTGAAACCCAGAACTACTGACCAGTTTTTGCTCTTGAAAAGTTATGCTTGCCAAAATGTCAATTGTCATTTGACAAAATCCAGCTTTGCATGGACTATATCACTTTGTTGTGATTATAAACAATTCAGTTTCCATATAAAGATGGGTAGATCTTGTGTTTTTCTTCCTAATTTCTGATAGAGGGAATATTAGATCTTCCCAGTGTTAATTACAGTTCAAATACTAAAAATTTGAATGCCATAAATTACGCCTACTCCATCTGGCCATTTTCACATTTTATTCTATTAGTAATCTTCACTTGGGCAGCTAGAGTGCCAGACTTGGAGTCACGAAAACTCATCTTCCTGAGTTCAACTCTGCCTTGGACAGCCCTGGGCAAGTCACTCAACCCTGTTTACCTTAGTTTCTCATCTGTAAAATGAGCTGGAGAAGGAAATGGCAAACCATTCCAGTATCTTTGCCAAGAAAACCCCAAATAAGGTCACACTGGAAATGACTGCACAACAATAACAATCCCTACTTCTGGAATTTTAGTGGCTATGTACATTTTTTCCTTTCAAGAGGACTCATTTGTAGAGTACTTTTTTGACTTTCTGAAGTGAGTTTTTTAGAAAAGAAAGTTCACTACATTTTGTTATTACTGCAATCACTGAGTATTTAAAATGAAAAGTATCTTTGGTGTTGCTGGGCTTATATGGAAAGATTACACTGGATCATTCATGTATTTGTTTATTTATTCAATTATTTATTTTTTTACTCACAAATTTCTTTATTTATTTGTTTGCCTGGTGGTGCTAGAATGCTGGAATCAGGAAGACCTGAGTTCAAATGTGACCTCAGAAACTTACTAGCTGCGTCGCTATCTCTGTCTGGCTCAGTTTCCCCTTTGTAAAATGGGGAGAACAGTATGCCTATCTCCCAGATTTGTTCTGGGGGCTTAAAGGAGATAATATTTATTAATAACTTTCTAAATTTTAAATGCTATAAAAATTCTAGTAACTATTTCTGGCAACTACAACATTTGGAAATTAGCAGACTTTACCTTATATTCCGTGTCATTGTAAAAACATGTTCTTGGTTCTGAAAGACAATCACAATATTCAGTTCCGCAATAATCAGTTACACAATAAAATATCAAAAACTATTTTTTTCCGGGGGAAGGTGCAGTTAAAATTGAAAAAAAAAAACCTCTCTTTGCAAGCACTATAATATTTTTCTCTATGCAATCATCACCACTTTTTATTACTGTATACTAACAGTATTCACATTTTCCAATTCAAACCTTAGTCCATAGATAAAATCTATCTAACCAGACTACTGGATCTCATAAAAACATCATATATCTTTAAGTCCGACTCTTAACAATTTACAGAAAACGAAACTGAGGCCCAAAGAAGTGAGGTGACTTGGCTACAGTGAACTAAATAATTTATAAGATAATCTAAGCCTATTTCTTCTAGTTTCACCTTGAGAAAAATGGATCTGTCCTGTGTTAGAAAAATAAAGAAAACCTTCACATATATGAAAGGTACCTATTGAAATTATTCTGATGAACACAAATGCAGATAGAATTATTTTAATATTAAATGTGATTCTCCTATAATTCATCTAGGTTATCTTTTCAATCCAATCAATGATCAATACAAAAATATCATTTTATCTATGGAATAGATATTAATCATTCTATAAAATAATTAGGGTGTGTACTTGGAAAGGAGGTGAACAAATTGTGGTATATGAATAAAAATGGAATATTGTTATCCCTTAAAAATATTTATGCCAAATGAAGAATTTAGAGAAACTTAGGAAAACTTGTATCAACTGACACAGAACAAAGTATATTAACATACTTGGCTAAATATTTTAAGTATTGTTCAATAGATTAATATGATTTGCCAATTATTAAGAATAATTAATGATGACCAAAATAATGTAGAGGAAAACATCATTGAAAGGCATTGATTGGGGGGGAGGGTGGAGCCAAGATGGCGGCGTAGGAGCAGCAAGAAATCGCAGCTATGACACAGCCACATCAAATACCCAAAAAATATGATTCTAAACAAATTCTAGGGCTCTAAAACGCACACAGATATATTTCCTGCTGAAGGCAGCTTGGCTCAAAGGGACCATCTCAGCTCTGAGAGCCGAAAGCAGCCCAGCCTGAAACGGTGGCTTTTGCCCAAGGGGCGGCTGGATGAGCTAAGCCCCACCATGGCTGGAGCTTCAGGAGAGCGGATCTGTGGCAGCTGTGGCAGTATCCAGAATTATCAAGCCATAAGAAAAAAGGACTAAGGTTAGTGGAACTTGGCTAAAAACCGGGGAAGAAAAGAGGGTCTGGCCAAGCCGCCTCCAGTGCAAAGAAGCGGGGAGCAGAGGTTCTGCACCCGCCTCCACATTGCCGCTTCAGAGCTCCCAGCCTGCAGACTGCAGGGGGGCCAAGCGATCGTTCAGAGGCCAAGTGCTCTTGCATTCAGTGGCCTGGATCCAGATCGTGGTCTTGGGTGGTGGTCCTGGGGTTTTTTTTTAAGTGAGCTGGAGCTGGGGAGGGACCCAGCAGCCTCCTAAAAGCCCCGCAGCTGGGAAAACCCCAGTGATTTGTGACAGAGCTGTTCCCTCTGGAAGCAGAGTTCCACAGAACTAAAAAAAAAGAAAAAAACCATTGAATGGCAACCATGAATAAGCATAGGAAGCAAAGTAAGAACAGCAACCAAACCCTAGATTCCTTCTTCGGGGAAAAGAAGGAACAAAGCAGGGAAAGGGAGGAAGACAATGTAGTCAGAACTCCCACACCAAAAGCTTCCAAGAAACATGAAGATTGCCAAAAAGGTAGAGATCAGCTGAAGAAAGATTTTGAAAACCAAATGAGAAAAGTGGGAGAAAAACTGGGAAGAGAAATAAGAATGATGCAAGAAAATTATGAAAAGAGAGTCAGCAATCTGACTGAAGAAATTAACACCTTAAAAAATAGATTAACTCAAATGACAAAAGAGGCCCAAAAAGCCAATGAGGAGAAGAATGCCTTAAACAGTTGACTTTGCCAGATGGAGAAAGAATCTCAAAAGCACTCTGAAGAGAATAACTCCTCCAAAATTAGAGTGGAGCAAATGGAAGCCAATGACTTTATCAGAAATCAAGATACTATCA
>CM053581.1:417043319-417092436 GCA_028627135.1 Pseudochirops cupreus
TTCTAAATAAAGGAACCTTCTTAATCATAATCTTATTTGAGAGAGATCTTCTTTTTTTTCTATTAAAATTTAATTAGTGAATAAAAGTAAAATCAAATGCTAGTAGGAAATATTCCTCAAAATTCTAGTTGACTCAGTTTATCTGGGTATGCCAACCTCAAAATGTTTCTATTCACATCAGTTTTATCTGATTTGGCACTTGATATTGTGCTTCTTCCTGTAGTATAGGCTGCTTAGAAAAACTTCTGGAAAGGGAATTACATGAAAATATCCTGCCATGAAGTGTAAAATACTACAGGGAAATATTTGTAATAAATTCCTGAACTTGGTCTCTGCTCTTCTGAAAGACAAACAGAAAAATTCTACCCTGGAAACTGCATTTCAGATGGATATCTTAAATTTTTTTTTACATTTTTATAGCTTCCAATATTTAAAATCACACAACCAACCATTATTTACTTATTTCCAAAGCTCAGTTATTTTTTTAAAAGTCAGCTTTTTGTTAGACTACTAAACATGCTTTTAAATGAAATCATCACTACTAATACCATGGATTATAAAGTTAGAGTTCAGAAATTGTCTAATCCAATAGCCTAATCTCATAAATGAGGAAAAAACTGTAACCCAGGAAAGCTGATTAAGTTGCCCAAAGTCTCACAGCCAATAATTACTAAAGCAAAGATTTGAACTCAGGTTTTCTCATTTCAGATTGAGTTCTCTGTACTATGCCACAATATCTCACTAGATTCAAAGTCTTTATTTCAATATTTTCTGAAGTTTTCAAATTATCTTTTTTATTTATTCTCACCAAAACTGTATAAAGAACTTTATAGTGAAATTGGTGAAAAGCAGAATTGGGATTAAACCTTAAACTCCCTAATTCACATTCCTATTTGCTGTCTCAATTCTTCCCCAAAGCAATGATTAGTAAACAACAACAGAAAATCTACCCTGTTATATAAAGCAAGACTATATAAATCTTACCAGCTTATTAATAATTTTTGCCTATGATTTAAATATAGATCTATTCAAATTTAAAACTACATTTTGCCAAATTAACCTGAAAGGTGATGATGTGGACATAATTGAAATCATCCTATAGATTAAAAATCAGTCAAATAAATTTTAGGGAGAAAAGGAAGTCAAATGCTTTTCTTTGTGTACTATCAAACTGTACTCCAATGTTTTTATAATTCAACAAAGGTTTCTTCGATGGGAACTTTCATTTCTGTGTCTCATTCTACTATGGTTCACATTTCTAAGCTAGAATTTTGAATTCTGACTAATAGTAGTTCATTAGAAACCCTAAGTATGGAAGGTACATATCACATATTTTAAATATACAAAATGTAGTGATCCTTTATTATCTTTCCCAGTTCTTGTTAGTTACTACTCAATAATTCTCTTTTAGTACATATACCAGTCCAAATTGCTAATCACTTTGGTTTCTCTTGTGAAAAGCATATGAAATAGCAAACTGAAAAATACTTGAAAATAAATATGTGAAGCATTTTCCTGAACTTGTCAAAGCAGGAGATATAGTCATTTCTGTAATAACCACAAGGGAGTCATTAAAAGCCAGGAAAAAAATATTGTCTTCAGTTTTAGGACCTGAATCTGTCATGACTTTTCCATTCTTTTAGTTTTTTAGAGAAGGCATTTTCCGTATTTAGGAAAAAAATAAACAAGAAGTAGAATTGGAGGTACTGAAGACGTTACCTAAAAGGTTTGCTCATGCGGCTGCGTGTCACTCTTAAATGTCACTTTTGTAGACTCAATCCCTCTTTCTAGGCTATTTCCCACTCTCATCCCACTCTCATCTCAGACTACGTAGATTGGTAGTCAGGCTAACAGTTTTTGTATCATGACTTCTAGAGCTATATCAACAGGGGGAATAAGAGATAGTGGGAATCTCCTCAGCAACAGTTCATGTATCAATTACCCAGAATGAAGTGGTGATGCTAGGAAGGAAAATAGCTTTGGAAAGAAGAATACATAGCTAGCAAACAAATAGCAGAGATTGTAAATCTCGTGCATGTCCACTTTTTAATTTTGTCTTTACAACAGAATGAACTGTATTATGACAAAATAATATGTATATTTTTCTACAATGTTTACATTTTTATGGGAAAATTTCTAATCTGTTCTTTCATAAATCAATTGGAATAAAAATGCAGTTACTCACCCATGCACTGTAATTGTCCTGCTATGCAAAAACTGAAAGTTAAATAAAAAAAAGAATGGTATTTAAAATTCTTACAAAAAATAGACTTCTAGGATATATCCCATCTCACTGCTAAATCACAATAAAAAATAACTTTTTGCCTTGTACTGAAATACAGTTGAAGCCCCTACCCTCAAAATACCAGTGATAGTTTGCTCTTAACACTGAAGGAAGAACCAAAACCACAATCCACATATCCTATTACACTACATGAGATTCCTAGTTATTTTAATGGATGATCCTTGTTAAAAAAAGAGATCATTTAAAATAAAGAGCAGGATGTGAATTCAGCTTCTGCATTTTCAACTATCAACAGCATTCTGTCTTTTAATTGTGATGAAAATATAAGCTATTGTACTTGTTTTCCTGAAGCCTCATAGATATCACATTTTTTTAGTGTGACATGTTTATCTGACTAACTTTTGTGATTTGTCTCCAGTATTTAGAACTATTAAAATCATATTTGAGAAATGTGTATTCAGATGAGATAAATTTTCAGGAAATACACAACAAAGAATTGATTTTTTTAAAACCTGCCGTTCAGTTTTATGGATTTTATAATTAAAAATCACATGCATATCCCTGCACTGCATGTCAAGGATCTGAGATTTTATTGGTGCGGGAGCTCTTTCCACCAGTACTGAGAGACACTCATAAATTAAGCCGGAGAGAGTTGGAATGACATGACCACGGTTAAAGACTAAACTGGTGTCAGAGGAGGGATTCAAATTCAGGTGTCCTAACACCAAATCTACCCCTCTATTTCCTATTCTGAATGTATTCAGTGCATTAATTTTGAATTAAAATTGCAGGTGGAGAACTGAATATGGTAGGAACCGTACCATGTTCGTCCACAGTCATCTTCAATTACTCCCCCTGATGGTATTACATCATTGTAGAAGCAGCTGCACTCTGATAAATTGACACATTTCATGGTATTTTCATCCAGATATGGGGCACTGTCAGGGCATTTGGCATAGCAACCTGTATATGAAAATTATGAAATTAATTGCAATTTTGTTGACATTCAACATGTATAAATTAATTAGGTAAAGTATATTAGTTATTCCATTGCCAAATACAAATGATGTTAAGATGTTAAAACTTCATATGCAATTAGGTGAGTTTATAGAAGCAACAGGACTCAGACTGAATCTTTCCTACAAGACTTCAATTAACTATAATAATATAATCATAACTAATTTTTAATTATGTAACAGGTAAATTAAAAACCCTTTCTCATTTCCAGTATCATTGACAAGAGTCTTCCAAAAGTCTGCCTGCGACACGGAATGTATCGAACACAATTCACTCTTTCTTTTGTGATTAAAATTCTGGAAGCACAACTGAGCTATTACTCTGAATATCAGTTATAGCTATAGATGCAGATACAGAAGATGTAAAAAAACACTGAATAAAGGCTCAATAAACCCATTTCATATTGAGTGTATAGGATTTTTGAAAGCTTGATATCAACTTGTTTTATTTTGATTTGTACCACTTTCCCACAGAAAAGTGCTAAGAATGTTAATCGAGGATAGGATAACTAGGCTGTTGTATTTTTTAATTTTCCTTTATGAATTTACCAAAGACAGAATTCATCCATTTGACAGCTATGTGGTACCATGAGTAGAGTGTCGGATTTGGAGACAGGAAGGCTTGAGTTTGAATATTACCTCAAACAGTAACTGGTCAAATCACTTACCCTTTCTGCGACAATTTCCTTATCTGTAAAATGGAAATAATAACAGCACCTGCTTCAACAGGATTGTTGTGGAGTTAAAAAGAGATACCATATGTAAAAGCATTTTGCAAATGTTAATGTACTTTGCAAATGCTAGCTATTATTACTTTCTGTAATGCAAAAACACCATTATTTGTTAGGAAATGAGCAAAACAGATTTTGTAAATAAATTATGTGTGGCACCTTATATCTCTATAAAGCAAAATTCCTTTATCCTGTTCCATGGAAGCTATCAAAAAATTCCTTACCTTCCAAAAGAGTGGCAAATTTTTGTCCTCTAAGTTGATCTTTGCAAGTTTTTGTTTTCACTGTTCCACAGGGTTCATAATGCCAGCTACATTCACCAGGGGCGTTGTAAAAATCACAATAGACAGCTGTAATTGAATTGTGCTGAATTACTTTCTTTTGTGAAGAGACAACTTTAATCTTTTATTTTCCCAAAATAGATTTTTCAAAAAAGTTTTCACATGAAAGAGAAAATGAATTTATATAATATTTCATTCGTTCCTAGTTAGGTCCTCTGACTTCATTTTCTAAATGGTGGTATTGTTGAAAAATAATTCATAGAACAAATATAGAATATTCTAAAGATGTTTAAATTTTGCTTAAAACTGCACCAAGACTTTTCAAATACCTTATTGTATCAAAAACTGAACTTTCCTTTGACGAGAGGAAAAAAAATAATAAACTAATTTCTTGACCATGGTCTTTTAATGTTATTCTCCACTGTATTCCAACTGACCTGCTAGCTACTCCAGGTGCATGGCATCCTGTCTCCTGCCTCAGGCCTTTGCTTAAATCTTCCCTGCCCCCACCTATTGTGAATGTATTGCCTCCATCTCAAAGAATTGCTAGTTTCCTCCAAGACTAAATCAGGTGCTGTCTCCTACATTAGGCCTTTCCAGATTCTCCAGCTTTTACCACTCTTTCCCTCTTGAAATTATTTTGTATGATTGCATTCATTTGTGTGCAATGTGTATCTCTCAAGTGTAAGCTACCTGAATGCAGAAACTAATGCATATTTTTCTTTGTACTCTCAAGGCCTAACACAGAACTGGACACCTAATAGGCAGCTACCAAATATTTATTGAATTGTATTATCAAAAATTTTCAAATAGCAAAATGTAATGGAATTCACTACTTACAAAAGAGGTTCAGAGATCTAGGACTATATATACTAAGTGTTAGAAGTATTAAGAATTATAATTCTCAGAAACAAATAGTAGTTATTGATATGAGATATACACATATCTATATACATACTCTTAAATACATGTATGTATGTGTGTATGTATGTATTCCTCCATACCCAGGTATTCTTTTTTGGAACAAGAGCAAAGAAAACTGAAAATCTGAACCAATACCGCTATGTCAAAATACGTTTTCACAGAAACAAATAATTATTCAAACAAGTAACATCTCTAGTTACAGAATCCTATTTAAGTAGTGTGATTCTTTTTTTAAAAATAATCTTTTTTCTAGCAGAACAGTTCTATGTAAAATGCTGTTAAATTTGCTACCCAAGTCTCTCATTTTGCTTACGGCAAAGGTCTGGCTTTCTCCAAGAGACACAAACTCCTACTGCACTACAAGCTTCTGCATACATGGCCACAGCAGTACAGAATCCAAGGTATTTTCCTTCCATATCACATGCACAAGCTTCTTCCAAACATGCAGTATAGTAAGCATCAGGATCAACCTAAAAAAAACACAATATACGAGTTTTCTCTGCTACCAGGGAAGACGTCTTTGTAAATAATAGAATAATGAAGCAATTACCTTGTTGTGACAATCTTTAAATGTGCTATCTCTGATGATTCCACATTTTCTTATAGCCCATGCTTTACAGTATGGGTTAGAATCACATGGAAAACTTTGAACCACTGTGTCTGAACACTCTTGACTTGTTTTCCAACTATTTCCAAATTCCAGTGCTCCAACAGCTACTGATGCATGCCTTGTAGTGAAATCATCCTTGAGATCTCCATTATTATTTCCACACAGACCACACACCTTTCCCTGCATAAAAATACATTAAAATGGAAGAGTTCTTGCAGATGCAGATATCATGACTGTACTTTATCAAGAAGGTACATGTAGCCAAGATGGGGATTAAGGGTAAACACCCAGCTACACTGTCCCAACGTTTCCCCTCCAAACAAAATTAAAATAACACTTTAAATCAAATTTTGGAGTGGCAAAGCCAACAAAAGGTTAGGATGAGACATTTTTTTCTGTTCTAAGAAAATTTAAGAGGTGAGCAGGAGAAGTATGTGACACTGAGGTGAAGGCCTGTCCAAAGCCCACATACAATGGTGGTAATGGAGGCCGAGCAGCAGCAGCAGCAGCAGCAGCAATAGCTTTAGGAGCTCTCAGCCCAGAGATGTTAAGGGGGTCAGGCAACTGATCAGAAAATTACTAGGGACTTTTTGTTGGCACTGGTACAGTTGGTGCTGATTGGCAACTCTATTGCCCATAAGCCATTCTGGGTCATAGTTCCAGGGTGGAGAAGAGCCCTGGGGTTTGTTCACAAGGGAGCAGAGGCTCCAGTAACATTTCCAAAGCAAAGAGGAGAGCTAGTCCTTGCAGGCTTCAGGGAACAGGGGGCCTTTCTGGGTAAAGACCAGAGCATGGACTTGGCAAGCAGTGACCATACTTTTCCCAGAATTTCACCACACTGGAAGTACAGAAAATTGAAGACCCCTAGAACTAGCTCTGAAAACAGCAGCACAAAAGAGTCTGAAGCTTGGGACAGTGTATCCTCAACCCCAGGTTGCAGAGCCCAACTTTAATACAAAGTTCTAAGGCAAGAAATAAACTGGAAAGAATGAGAAAACATCTGTTTTCTTGAGAAAGACTTCTCCACCAAGATCTTCAAATTGAGACAGAAAGGACATTTTTTTTTCTGAAATGAAGAGATGGTAAGATAGCATTTTGCTGACCTGAATAAGTATAAATTGCTAACTCCAATCCCACTGTATCCCAGGGTATTTGAAAAAAAAATTGGTAGTTCTATCTAGTGATCTATGAAACATATGTGAAAAACCTTGTAACAGTCAGTCATTAAGCATTTCTGAAGCACTTACTGTGTACTAGAGATTATTGTAGGTATAAAATACTGTGAGGATATAAATAAAATTATATATAAATCTTGGTGGTACAAATACAATTAATAAATGACATGTGAAATCAAGGCAGGGGGGTGGGAGGGACAAGCACACAATGACAAAATGATTTGGCCATACATAACTACTATAATGGCAGAGAAGACCAAGATGTAGAAGAAGACAACCAAGGCTCAAGAAAATGCTAATTGAATCCAAACTTAACAAAAATTCCTGGAATAGTTAGAGAAAGAAATAAGAATGGTGAAGGAAAAATTGTGAAAAGAAATAAATGATAATGATGCAAGAAAATTATGAAAAGAGAATTAACGATTTGGTAAAAGAGGCACAAAAATACACTGAAAAGAAGAACTCTTTAGTTTTTTTAACTTTATGTTTATTTTTAGTTTACATCATTCATTTCCACAAGATTTTGAGTTACAAATTTTCTCCCTGTCTTTCCCCCACCCACCACCCCAAAACAGTGATCACACTGTATCCCCCCGCCCCCAATATGCTCCCTCCTATATCCTCCTCCATTCCCTGGTAAGGCAAGATGGATCTCCAAACCCCAGTGCCTGCATATCTTATTTCCCAGTTGCATGTAAATAACAACAACAATAATAATAATGATGATACTTATTAAAAAAACATTTTATTTTAAAACTTTAAGTTCCAGATTCTTTCCCTTACTCCCTCATCACTCACCCTTACTGAGAAGATAAGCAATTCAGTACAGGTTGCTCATGTGTAGTTACACAAAACTTTTCCATAGTGGATACATGTGAAAGACTGACTATATTTCCCTCCATCCTACCCCACCCCCCAGTTCTATTCTCTACTTTGTCCCTGTCCCTTTACAAAAGTGTGTGCTTCTAATTACCCTCCCCCCTAACCTGCCCTCCCCTCCATCATCTCCTCTCCCTTCCCCTTCCCCCCTACTCTCCTATAGGGCAAGATGCCCAATTCAGAGTGTGTCATTCCCTCCCTAAGCCAAATTCAATGAGAGTAAAGTTGACCCATTCCCTTTTGCCTTCCTGTTCTTCCCCTCCATTGTAACAGTTATCCGTTGCCTTTTCTACATGAGATAATTTACCCCATTCTGTTTCTCTCTATCTCCTGTCATTATATTCCTCTCTCACTTCTCAATTTCACCTTTTAAATATCATCCCTGCCAATTCAATTGATCCTGTGCCCTCTGTCTATGTATACCTGTACACATATATACCCACATTCACATATGTATTCATATGCATATATACCCTCCTATATAGAAATACATTTTTGTATATATAAATATAGATTTTATTCCCTTAAACTATCCTCATACTGAGAAAAGTTTCCTAAGTTACAATTATTGTTTTTCCATGTAGGAATATAAATAGTTCAACTTTGAAAAGTTCCTTATGATTTCTTTTCCCTGTTTACATTCTCATGCTTTTCTTGCTTCTTGTATTTGAATGTCAAATTTTCTGTTAAGTTCTGGTTTTTTTCTCAAGAATGCTTGAAAGTCTTCCACCTCATTAAATGACCATATTTTCCCCGGAAACATTATACTCAGTTTTGCTAGGGAGGTGATTCTTGATTTTAATCCTAGCTCCTTTGATCTCTGGAATATCATATTCCAAGCGTTTCAATCCCTTAACATAGAAGCTGCTAGATCCTGTGTTATCCTGATTGTATTTCCACAATATTCGAATTGTTTCTTCTTGGCTGTTTCTAATATTTTCTCCTTGATCTGGGAATTCTGGAACCTGGCTATAATATTCCTAGGAGTTTTCTTTTGGGGATCTTTTTCAAGAGGTGATCAGTGAATTCTTTCCATTTCTATTTTGCCCTCTGGTTCTAAAATATCAGGGCAAATTTCCTTGAGAATTTCTTGAAGGATGACTTCTAGGTTCTTTTTTTGATTGTGGCTTTCAGGTAGTAAATAATTTTTAAATTGTCTTGCCTGGATCTATTTTCCAGGTCAGTGGTCCTTTCAATGAGATATTTCACATTGCCTTCTTTTTTTTTTCATTTGTTTGGATCTGTTTAATAGTATCTTGATTTCTCATAAAGTCATTAGCTTCCATTTGCTCCACTCTAATTCTAAAGGAATGATTCTCTTCAGTGAGCTTTTGAAATTCTTTTTCCACCTGGCAAATTTGGCTTTTTAATGCATTCTTCTCCTCATTGGTTTTTTGGGCATCTTTTGCCATGAGTTAGTCTATTTTTTTAGGGTATTATTTTCTTCAGTCAGGTTGTTGACTCTCTTTTCATGATTTTCTTGCATCATTCTCATTTCTCTTCCCAATTTTTCCTCTACTTCTTTTACTTGATTTTCAAAATCCTTGAACTCCTCCATGGCCTATAATCAGTTTATATTTTTCTTGGAAGCTTTTGGTGCAGGAGTTCTGACTGTGTTGTCTTTCTCCCTTTCCATGCTTTGATCTTTTTTGTCCCCAAAAAAGGAATCTAAAGTTGGGTGGCTGTGCTTGCTTTGCTTCCTTTGCTTGCTCATGTTGCCGCTCAATTACTTGACTTTTGAGCTCTTTGCCCCATTAGAACTCTTCTTCCAGAGAGGAGAGCTTTGTCTCAAAATGCTGGGGTTTTCACACCTGCCGGAGCTATTAGGAGGGCACTGCCTCTACAGCCCCCACCAGCTTTGGCTCACTGGTCACACACCTCAGGACCATCACCCAAAACTGCAATCCAAATCCAGGTAGATTAAGGCAAGAATGCTTAGCCTCTGAATCGTCACTTTGTCCCCCTACAATGTGCAAGCCAGGAGCTCTGAAGCACCCACATGGAGGCAGCTGCAGGGCCGCTGCTTCCACTGCTTCTTGCTCTGGGGGTAGAGGCCAAACCACATTCCATTCCCCCCCCCCCCCGCCCCAGATCCAGCAGAATTCCACTGACCTTTTACTTTGTCTCTGGCATTTATGGCTTGATAATTCTGGAAACTGCCACAGCTGCTGCTGCTGCTGCTGCTGATGATGATGCTGCTTCTGCTGCCTCTTGGGGTCACCCTGGGCTAAAACTTTGGGCTCACACGGGCTGGGCTCTGCTCCCAACATGCTGCGATGAACCCTTCCTGCCAGCCTGCTGGGCTGCCTTCAGCAGGAGATTTGTTTCTCTCTGTCACTATGTGGGGTCTGTAGCTCTAAAATTTTTTTAGAGTCATATTTTATGGGGATTTGAGGTGGTTATGGGGGAGCCCACAGAATTTTCCTGCTTCTATGCCACCATCTTGACTCCCAAGAAGAACTTTTTAAAAAGCAGAATTGGCCAAATGGAAAAGGAGGAACAAAAATTCACTAAAGAAAAGAACTCTTTAAGAATTAGAATTGGGCAAGTGGAAGTTAATGGCTCCATAAGACATCAATAAGCAATAAAAAAAAGTCAAAAGAATGAAAAATAGAAGGGAATATGAAATATCTCAGTGGAATAACAACTGACTTGGAAAAAAGATAAAGGAGAGATAATTTAAAAATTATTGGTCTTCCTGAAAGTCATGAAAAAGAGACTACACCTCATCTTTCAAGAAATTATCAATAAAAACTGCTCAGATATCTTAGATCCAGAGGATAAAATAGACTTGGAAAGAATCCAGCAATTACCTCCCAAAAGATATCCCCAAATAAAAACTCCCCGAATTATTAGAGCCAAATTCCAGAGCTCCCATGTCCAAGAGAAAATATTACAAACTGCCAGCAAGATACAATTCAAATATCATGAAGCCACATAACATAAGATTTAGCAGCTTTTATGTTAAATAAATGAAGGACTTGAAATATGATATTCCAGAAGGCAAAAAAAAAAGCTAGGATTATAACCAAAAATAACCAATCCGGCAAAACTGAATGTAATCCTTTAGGAAGGAAAAATTTGTATTTAATAAGATAGAGAACTTACAAGCATTTCTGATGAAAAGACCAGAATTGAATAGAAAATCTGACACCTAAACAGAAGACTCAAGAGAAGAATTAAAAGGTAAACATGAAAGAGAAATTGTAAGGATGTAATAAAGTTAAACTTTTTGCATTCCTGTATGTGAACCTGATAAATGTAACTCCTAAGAACTTTATCATTGTTAGGGCATTTCAAAGAAGTTTACACAGACAGAGGGCAAGAGTGTGAGTTGATTATGTTGAAATGACTTCCAAAAGAAAGTAAAGGGATGAGAAATGGGGATACACTAGGAGAAGAGAGAAGGAAGAGGTAGAATGGGAAAATTTTTCTCATAAAAGAGGCACACAAGGGACAGTTTTTACAAAGGATGGGGAAATAGCAAGTGTGGCAGATAGCGCTTGAACTTCACTCTCATCAGAATTGGTTCAAAGAGAGAAGAATGTATATTTTTATACACATACACACATACACACAGTCATTTACAGAAATGTAACTTACCCAGTAGGGAAATAGGAGGGGAAGGGTATAAGAGAAATGGACAATTAAAAGAAAGGGTAAAAAATAGACTTTTGAGGAGGGACAGAATATGAGAGTGGGGTGGAGAAACAGAAGAAAATGAGATGTAAGGAAATGCAGAGTTAGTGATCATAACTGTGAATGTGAATGTGATGAGCTCACTATAAAATGGAAGCAGATAGCAGAAGGATTTGAAACCAGAATTCACCAATATGTTGTTTATAAGAACTTAAAACAGAAAGATTTAAAACAAAAAGACAATAGTTAACATATAGAATTAAAACGAAGATCTGGGGCAGAATCCACTACACTTCAGCTGAACCAAAAAAAAAAAGGAAAGGGTAATAATCATGATCTCAGACTAAGCAAAAGCCAAAATGGACCTAATTAAAAGAGATAATCAGGGAAGACTATATTATGAAAAAAAAAGATACAGTAGACAATGAAGTAATATCAAAAATTTTACAGCAAGTTTTTCTGATAAAGGCCTCATTTCTCAAATATATACTGAATATAGAACAGAGTCAAATATATAAAAATAAGAGCAATTCCCCAATTGATAGTCAAATATATAAACAGGCAGTTTTCAGAAGAAATCAAAGCTGTCTATAGGTATGAAAAAAAATGCCTTAAATGACTACTGACTAGAGAAAGGAAAATTAAAACAATTCCGAAGCACCACCTCACACCTATCTGAAATGACAAATGCTAGAGGAGAATGAGTGAAAAATGGGTACATTAATGAACTGCTGGTGGAATTCCACCATTGCAACTGGTCCAACCATTATGGAGAACAGTTTGTAACTATGCCCAAAGGGTCATAAAATTGCACATACCCTTCAACCCAGGAATACCATTACTAAGTCTGTATCCCAAAGAGATCAAAGAAAAAGAAAAATTACCTATATGTCCAAAAATACTTAGAGCATCTCTTTTTATGGTGGTAAAGAATTGGTAATCAAGAGATAACCCATCAATTAGGGAATGGCTAAACAAGCATATGATTGTGATGGATGACTATTGTGCTGTAAGAAATGGCAAGGGGGGCTGATTCCTGAAATATGTGGCGAGACCTATATGACCTGATGCAAAGTGAATTGAGAAGAACCAGAAGATCATTGTGCAATTAAGCAATGTTACAGTGATGATAATCAACTGTGAAACACTTAGCTACTCTCATCAATACAATGATCCAAGACACTTCCAAAGGACTCATGATAAAACAAATGCTGTCCACTTCCAGAGAGAGAACTGATGAATTCTAATTGCAAACTGAAGCATATTTTTCTTACTTTATTTTTATTGCTTTTTAAAAATATGCCTTATGTGGAAATATGTTTTGCATCATGTCACACTATAGTTGATATAATGTTTTTTTTTCTTTTTGGAGGGGGGAAGGTAGGGTAGTTGGAGTTAAGTGACTTGTCCAAGGTCACATGGCTAGTAAGTGTTAAGTGTCTGAGGTCAGATTTGAACTCAGGTACTCCTGACTCCAAGGGCGGTGCTCTATTCACTGTGCCACCCAGCCACCCCTATAGTTCATATAATATTGCTTGCCTTCTCAATGCATGTGGGAAGGAAGGAGAGAATTGGAACTCAATTTAAAAAGAAAAGAATGTTTAAAAAATAAATAATAAAATGGAATTTTTTAAAAAGGAGAAAACTGCTGCATTTAAGAACAAAAGAAGCTTTGTGTAATTCAGAATATTCATATCATGCCAGAAACCAGTAATAAGGATTTTATCAATCTTTACAGTTCAAGTTCCTAAAATGATCTAGAAATGTATGCCACAAAAAAGTTCAAAAAATAAAATGCAAATGGTTTCCCTCTAACTACAGAAATATTTTTCAAGGTAGATATGTAATTACGTATTACATAAATACATCTAATTCAAAATCTTACCATTAATTTGACAAGGTTAGACCAAGACCAAGGTACCTCACAATTTTTCTTACTAGATACTTTTTGACTTGATGATATAGTTTGTTTTCTCCTAAAATAAAAGTAGAAGTAGGAAGATTTTTCCCCCTAATTAACACTAGGGTTCAAACACTAGCAGTACCCTGTCAGCATTGCTGCTACTATCTTTCAAAATCAGAAGTATTGTACTTCCTCAAAAATACCATATTAGCAATATACATACACTCCAGTTTGGATCCAATATAGCAGATACTCTTGTATTTTTGTCCCAAATCAGGGTTAATCCATTTACAAATTTCAAAATCAAGTATAAACCAACAGTGTGCATAGAGTATATAGTTGTATTGAGTTCACATTCCTTGTTTTCCAGAATTTTGACTACTGTGACTTTGCCATCATGCAAGACAACATTTTGGTCCTATAAATGAAAAGAAAGGTTAAAGGTTACATCAGTTTCAACTGGTTGTTTTCTAGACTGATTGAAGTAAAAAGCAAGTGAATAAGAGCCATACTGTACCTTTAGAGCAACTACTATTTTTCTTGAGCATGTAAGTCCATCTTCACAACATGGAACACTTTCAGTTAAAACTCGGAATGTGCCAGATTCTTGACCACAATAATCCTAAAATAGGCAATTTACAATTTTAACCATTTACAAACTTTGTTATCAAAGACCTTTAAACTACAATGATTGCTTTAATATAATATTAGCATTATAATATTAGCAATATAATAATAGCAATATTATATTAGTGTATCCTATGAAATTTTTACTTTAATAAGCTGTTTTAAACTCACTTCACTTTCTCCTCCAAATTAGAAGCTTTGTCTAGGTATACAGATTCTAACTTTGTTCTCTGGAAAATAAATTCGTTTCCACTTTTCCCCTAAATCCTTATAATATAACTTTTACTGATCTCCCAGGCTATTTTATGTGTATCTATATGACATACGCAGTTCTGCTATTTAGAGGGCTACTTATTTATTGGTCAGATTACATACCTAAAGAGCTCATCAAAATGTGTAGAGAATTAAACACTTAAAGAATGAATCCACAAAATTAGTTATAAATTATCCAAAAGTTTAATGTTTGAGCATAAGATATAGTTATAAGGAAACCTAGAAATCAACTAGTTTAATCCCTCTTATAGATGTGGAAAATGAGACAAAAAGTTGAAGTGGCATTGGTATTGGGAGTACGTGACAGAGTCAGAATTTTTTCTTTTCTTTCTTTTTTCTAATAGTATTTTTTCCAATTATACACAAAGATAGTTTTCTTTTTTTTAAACATATTTTCACATTAGTCATGTTGTTTTTTTTAATAAATTTATTTATTTTCTTGTTTACATCATTCATTTCCAGGAGACTTTGAGTTACAAATTTTCTCCTCTTCTTTCCCTACCCAACACCTCAAAACAGACATCCCACTGTATAACCCCTCCCCCAATCTGCTCTCTCCTATGTCCTCCCCCTCGCCCCTCTGACTTTCCAGTAGGGCAGGATGGATCTCCCTACCACAGTGCCTGTGTATCTTAATTCCCAGTTGGATGTAGTTAATAATAATAATAATAATAATAATAATAATAATAACAATGATATATACACATATATATTTTTTACATTTGATTATAGAACTTTAAATTCTAGATTCTTTTCCTTCCTCCCTTGTCACCCACCCCCACTGGAAGGACAAGCAATTAAATATAGGCTGTAGATGTGTAATTATGCAGAACATCTCCACATTGGGCATATTGTGAGAGACTGATTATATGTCCCTCTTCCTAACCCAGCCCCACCTTGTTCTGTTCTCTACCCTGTCCTTGTCTCTGTCCCTTTACAGAAGTGTGTACTTCCAGCAACCCTCCTCCCCATCCTCCCCTCCCCTCCATCATCCCACCTCTCATCCCCATTCCCCTTACTCTCCTGTGTGGCAAGATGCCCAGTTTAGAGTTTATGTTATTCCTTCCCTAAGCCAAATTCAATGAGAGTAAGGTTGATCCTTTCCCTTTTGCCTTCCTGTTCTTCCCTTCCATTGTAACAATTATCCCTTGCCTCTTCTATATGAGATGATTAACCCCATTCTATCTCTCCCTGTCTCCTCTCATTCTAATCCTCTCCCACCTCAGAATTTCACCTTTTAGAGTATCATCCCTTCCTATTCAATTGATCCTGTGCCCTCCATGTACACACATATACACATACTCGGATATGTGTTTGTATGCATATATAAACCCTGCTATATAGACATATGTTTATGTATATGTATATATATACATTTGTATTCCCTTCACCTATCTTCATACTGATAAAAGTTTCATAAGTTACAATTATCATTTTTCCATGTTGGCATGTAAATAGTTCAACTTTGATAAGTTCCTTATGGTTTCTTTTTCATGTTTACCTTCTCATGCTTCTTGTGTTGGAGTGTCAAATTTTCTTTTCAGTTCTAGTTTTTTCAGCAAGGATGTTTGAAAGTCCTTCACCTCATTGAATGATCATATTTTCCCCTGGAACACTATACTCAATTTTGCTGGGTAGGTGATTCTTGGTTTTAATCCTAGCTCCCTTGATCTCTGGAATATCATATTCCAGGCCCTTCAATCCCTTAATGTAGAAGCTGCTAGATCCTGGGTTATCCTGATTGTGTTTCCACAGTATTCAAACTGTTTCTTCTTGGCAGCTTGTAATATTTTCTCCTTGATCTGGGTATTCTGTAACCTGGCTATAACATTCCTAGGAGTTTTCTTTTGGGGATCTTTTTCAAGAGGCGATCAGTGAATTCTTTCAAGTTCTATTTTGCCCTCTGGTTCTAAAATATCAGGGCAATTTTCCTTGAGAATTTCTTGAAGGATGCTTTCTAAGTTCTTTTTTTTTGATCATGGCTTTCAGGTAGTCACATTAGTCACATTGTAAGAAAGAATTATAACCAACTGGAGGAATCACAAGAAAGAAAAAAAAAGAGAGAGCAAATAGTATGCTTCGATCTGCATTCAGACTCCACAGTTCTTTCTCTGGATGTGGATGGCATTTTCCATCATGAGTCTGCTGAGAAGAGCTAAATCTATCAAAGTTCGTCATTACACATTGTTGCTGTTACTGTGTACAATGTTCTCCTGGTTCTGCTCACTTCACTCAGCATCAGTTCGTAGAAGTCTTTCCAGGTTTTTCTGAAGTCCAGCTACTTATTATTTTTTACGGAACAATAGTATTCCATTACATTCATATATCACAACTTCTTTAGGCACTCCTCAATGGATGGGGAATTCCTCAATTTCTAATTTTTGGCCACCACAAAAAGAGCTGCTATAAATATTTTTGAACATGTGTGTACTTTCCCCATTGTTATGATCTCTTTGGAATACATACCTAGAAGTGGTATTGCTGGGTCAAAGGGTATGCACAGTTTTACAGCCCTTTAGGCATTGTTCCAAATTGCTCTCCAGAATGGTTGGATCAATTCATAACTCCACCAACAATGCATTAGTGTTCCACTTTTCCCACATCTTTTCCAACATTTATTATTTCCCTGTTTTGTCATATTAACCCTTCTGATAGGTGTGATGTGGTACCTCAGAGTTGTTTTGATTTGCATTTTTCTGATCAACAGTGATTTAAAGCATTTTTTCATATGACTAGAAATAGCATTAATTTCTTCCTCTGAAAACTGCCTGTTCATATACTTTGACCATTTATCAATTGCAGAATGACTTGAATTCTTAAAATTTTGACTCAGTTTTCCATATATTTTGGAAATGAGACCTGTATCAGAGACACTGGCTGTAAAAATTGTTCCCTTCTTTCTGCTTCCCTTCTAATACTGGTTGCATTGGCTTTGTTGTGCAACACCTTTTCAATTTAATGTAATCAAAATCAACCATTTTGCATTCCATAATGTTTCTATCTCTTATTTGGTCATAAATTCTTTCCTTTTCCATAAATGTGACAGGTAAACTATTCCTTGCTCTCCTACTTTGCTTATATCAAGTATAAAAAGTATATAAAGTATCAAACTTTATATCTAAATGGTATTCCCATTTTGACTTTATCTTGGTATACAGTGCAAGATGTTGATCATGCCTAGTTTCTGCCAGTTATTTTCCAGTTGTCCCAGCAATTTTTTTTTAAATAGTGACTTCTTATCCCAGAAGTTGGAGTCTTTGGGTTTATCAGTCATTGCAGAAGCAGAATTTTAAACCAAATCCTCTAACTATAAATCTAGTGCTATTTTCACTATAGTACATATCATAACAACATTAAGAAGCCCATATGTTCATTTTTAAAATTGAACACTTTGAGACAAAAGCAAACTCAAAATTCAAAAACAGAAATATGTCTTTTGATAAAGATTTAGAAATTTTAGTATGATATTTGTAATTACCTCAACAAAGGAATACTGACAGAGACCATCATAGCTGTAACTTTTTCCATCAAAGGTTCTAACATGTCCATCCCCATAAATATGGCAAGATGTTTGACATGTGTTTTGTGTGCAATTCCAAGATCCTTTTATACAAGTACTAAAAAAAAGAGACACATTTGTAATAATATCATATTTATATTTTATATACAATATTTATGATAATTATAAAATGGTAAGAAACATTAATATATAAACTTATAGGGGAGAGAAAAAAGGAATTGACATTTATTCATGAAGTTTTAAGGACATCATTGCATGTTCTCTTTTCTTTCTCTCTCTAATCTCTTGTTGTGAAAATATTTTTAAAATGAGAATATAAGTTTAAGAGTAAAAAGCACCAGTATTTTAATCTAAACCCTAAATTACTATGAGGTTAAAAATGCTCCTGTCTTTTCCCCAAGGAAAATTAGGTAAACTGCATATTTCCCAAATCACAAAATATAATCCCCTACCCATGCCCCCAGAAAACTGTTAGTTTAATATTCACCATTCATTGCATCCAACTGTTGTATTACTTCCTTGGTCATATTCCAATCCACCAAAAAAACATGGACAGTCATCAGGAAAGATACAGTTTCTTTTTGAGTCCCGAACCATTCCTATAGGGCAGAAGCATCCAGGTCTGCAGGGAAGGTCCTCCTACATGAAGGAATACAAATAATCATCCAAAAATTTATGTTACTATCGATCTCACTGTCATTTAACATAGATTGGGAGATAGTGCATTTGAATCAATTGATTAACCAAACAAAATATTACTATTTTCCTTCCAAATAAATTAACTTAGCAAAGAATTTTCCAGACGTTTGACTTGTAATATTTTAGTACTTAGCACCTGTCATTTTACTTACATTAAAACTAGGTATATTCCGAGAGCTACATGTTGTGTCCTGTCTTCGCTCTGCTTTTGGTTCACTGCAGTTCACGTATTCAGCCCCCCCAGTACAATTTTCTAGAGTGAAAAAATAAGTTAACGTTACTTAGAAAGGCTTTCATTCAATTTCTTTCAGTAAAATGTGGGCATCTTAAGTTTAGAGACAAGATTCAGACACTTCCTATCTTCTCTCTTATTGCAGAGGGCAACACCACTCTCACTCTCCTCAGGCTCACAACCTAGCAGTCATCTTGGACACATTTTAGTCCCCATATCTTAGATGTTTTGAAGCCCTGCTGATTTCTCCTCTGCAATATATCTCTAATATGCCCCTTCTCTCTTGTGACACTGCCACTTCCCTGGTTTAGGCCATCATCACCTCATACCGGGACTATTGCAATAGCCTGTTGTTGGTTCTGCCTCCCTCAGGTTTCTCTCCACCCCAATCCATCCAGTCACTAAAATGATTTTCCTAATACCTCTACTCAATAACTCCAGTGGATCCCCATTGCCTCCAGGATCAATAGCAAATACAGATTTCCCATTCAAAGCTCTTCATAACGTACATAGCACCCCCCTAGTTTTCCAGTCTTCTTACACTTTATTACCTGACATGTTCTCTTTGATCCAGTGACACTGGCCTCCTGAATGTTCCACAAATAAGACACTCCATCTCTTGGTTCCCGGCATTTTCTCTTGGCTGTCCCCTGCACCTGGGACTCTCTTCCTCCTCCACCCCAATCACTAACCTACCCAGTTTCCTTTAAATTTCAATAGAAATTCTACTTTCTACAGGAAACCTTCCCCCAACTCCTCTTAATTCCAGTGCCTATCCTCTGTTGATTGTTTCCTACTTATATTGTATATAGCTGGTTTTGTGTATATTTGTTTGCAGGTTGTCTCCCTCATTAAATTGTAAGCTCCGTGAGGGTAGGTACTGTCTTTTTCCTTTTTTGGTATCCCCAGTGCTTAGCTCTGTACGTGGCTTACAGTATACACTTAATAAATGTTGGTTGATTGACCTACGTGAGAGTTTGTCAACTGGATCCTGGCAGAGAAGAGTCCCTTCTTGGCAGACACTAGGAACGAACAAAGAAATGCAGTGAAAAAGGTTCACACAATGCCACACTTTGGGGTCCTTTAATAAACGACTATGATAGTTTATTAACAAATGATAACAGTGATAATAATGATCTCTAAGAATGATGACAATGCTGGACCCTTAAATGTCCAGCCAAAGTGACATTATCCATGTCATGGAATAAGGAATTAGGGGGAGCAGAGGCTGTACATTAAGCAACGGCAGACACAGTGTGGTCTTTACACGCGCTGCTATCATAAAGGACTATTAGGAGCCCTGAAATGTTGATAAACTGGACTTTGGCCAAAGCACCAAGTTTTAGCACCAGTTTGTTAGGATGCACCTAAAAGTCAAAGAAGTAAATGGCAAAGGTTTGAAAGTTGGTCCTACTCAAAACCATAAAGGTCAATTTGATAGAGTTTAACAGCATGAATAGCACAGCATAATCTGCTATTACTCACAGAAATAAAAGGTAATAATTAAGCAGAAATCAACCAAATACTTTGAGTTATTTAGTGGGGCAGTGTGAATATTACAATTTTTTTAATAGTAAAGTATAAGTTCTTCTAAAATCAAGAAATTAGCCTTTAATTGTTTTAAAAGTATCTTTCTATATGCTAAGATCTTGCTGGAAAAGTCTGTGATTTCTAAGCCTATGTTCATCTTGTGGAAGGGAAAACCTGGTAATGAAAAAGCTTGCCCCAGGTCACACCAAACCTAGCTCTGTATTAAAACCACAGTTAAAATACTGCATTTAAAATTTATTGGTATTCTAGACAAAAATGCAGGCATTTAAAATAATTTCATATTGTCCATGTAAAGGAGTTTAAAAAACCATTCCTCATTCTTTTTTCATAGGAATCTTTGAAGCCATTGGAAACCAATGGTCAACCAGATTTGAAGTGGGAAGGAACTTTATGGATCATTTGGTTGAACATTTTTCCTCTTACAAATAAGGAAACTGAGTCATAGAGAAGCTAATGAACTGCCCAAGGTCCCCCAAGTGGCAGAGGAAGATTCAACTCAAGTTCTTTTAGTCTAGAGCTGAAACTCTTTCTTTTCTTTTCTTTTTTTGGAGGGTGGAAGGTAGAGCAATTGGGGTTAAGTGAGTTGCCAAGGTCAGACCACTAGTTTTTGTGTTAATGTCTGAGTCCGAATTTGAACTCAGGTCCTCCTGACTCCAGGGCCAGTGCTCTATTCACTGTGCCACCTAGATGCTCCAACTGAAATTCTTTCTATCACATCATACTGACTTTTCTTAAGTAAGTTAAAAGTTGACATGAATAAGTCCAAATAAGAAGGTAATATTTTGATATTTAAAAGGCAAATGCTAATTTGAAACAAGTTATATGAACTTTTAAGTATAAATGAAACTCTTTTCTGAGCAAAAGATTAGTCTCTTTCTAATGGAAGTTTTGGCCAAGTCAGAATTGTAGGGCATAATTCTTAGACCTCACTTTTTTAGCCATCATGTTGTGTTTTACATACCATACACTGCCATCAATGGAAGCATTTCTGCCTGGTTTCACAATTTCATCATTTATGTAACAGTCACAGTGAGTTTTCAGGACACAAGATCCTTCACTATTAAGATACATTCCATCAGGGCAGACACATCCATCAACTGGAACATCTTGTACATCACAGCTCTTATCTCTCTCTGACAATGATTGGCAAGAGCTATTGCAAGCTTTTATACTGTACTTGAAGACCAGTCCATTTTGACAAGTTTGTTCTATTTACAAAAACAATTTTAAAAATGAAAGTTTTATAGAAATAAAAAAATATTTACCTCAGGACATCATTAGTCATTTATAATCAAGAATGGTTTATGCCTGTGCCTCATTCTGTACAGCAGATACGCTCTTGAAAATTTGTGTGAAAAAATCACATTTTGTGAATCAAATATAAACTAGTACTACATTTTTCATAAAGCAGAGAATCTTTTGTAAAATGAGCAATCAGCCCCTATTCGAATCATTTCATAAGTTGTTTATTGATTTTCTCAAAATGAGGTATGTCTAGGGGTGTGCTGGTAATTGTTAAACAACCAGTTATCAAAATAAATGTGCGTGTAAAACATATTTTTGTTTTATCTACATTAACACTTTCTCTATTACTTTCTTAAAACTCGACAATCAACAAAATAGAAAATCAAGCTCTGATTTGTAGAACTTGAGGGGTATATGCTCATTCTGAAAATTTAGTAATCAGCTCTTGCAAACTGGTAGGCGCTAGTTACAGAACTTCTGATTAGTTACAGAATCTAAGGGTAAAAGGCTAGCTCCATGTCACATTCATTTAATCATGAAATAGTTATCCAATTACAATTGTGATTTGGAAATATTAACTCCAGATAAAAATAAAAAGGAAAGAAAATGCTTAAGTCATTCCATGTAGCAGGAAGCTCTCAAAGAACAAATTTATTAAATATTTATTATTTATTATATTATGTTATATTATACTATTTGTATTATATTATTTATTATTGTCAAATATTTATTATTTATTATTAAATAAAACACATTTATTAAAATCTATGGGGAAAATAGATATAGTCATGACGAAATGGGAATAGTGAAAATTAAAGTTTGCTCACCACATCGGCCCTTTCTCCATTCATTTATGTATACTCCATTCTCAGCACATGCTTTTACATAGTTTCCTATCATTGTACATAAGCAATCTTGGACATTTTCACAGGAACAAGTGAATGTTTTACATTTCTTTAAAGCAAGGAAAAGAAAAACACCATTGCATGATAGAAGGAACAAAATAATGACTGAACGTCCAGAAATCTGAATTTTAGTTCCAGTTCTGCATTTAATTGATTAAAAGAATGAGTCATTTGATCTTTTTTTACCTTTGATTTCCCCATTCTATAAAAAACAGGGGGTGGACTAGACAATCTCTAAGGTCTTTTCTAGCTCTCAAGTTCTTCCTTCCTTCCAACCCCTAAAATAATATGCTATAATATTTAGTAGGTTCAAATAGCTGAGCCCTTGCACAGGCTGGTTTTCACGTGTACTCCCTCCTTGCCTCTAACTCATAAAATTGTTGTTTTCCTTCACATCCTAGTTGCAGTCCACCTCATATAGATATCTTATCCAGATATTAGAATTAGTCCATTCCCTTAGGAAATTACTTTGCATACTTTGCATTTAATAACACACACATACGTAATTTATTATCTGTGTGAATATTGTTTCTTCAAATAAAATGCATGCTCCTTGAGGGCAGGGAGGGGTTGTTTCATTCTTGTCTTTGTTTCCCTAGCACATACCTGGTAAATAGTAGGGGCTTAATTAATGTTTATTGAAAAAATAAGTGTATATCAGTAATGGCTCTTGATCTTTGCATCCGTTCATAAATTATTGAAATATATAAATGGACATGCAAGTGTTTACTTATTTGGAGATTATCTTCCTATTCCATTATTTAGTCAGAGGTGGTTAAGTCAAGGAAAGCAATCACGATAAAGAATATTTATTTAAAAAATAAAATTATTTGTTATTTATTAAAGTTATAAAATTTATAAAAATTTAAATTGAGATTCTTAACAAATCAAAGCTTTATTATGTCTTTCTTGGAGTTTGTTCTTTAAAAATCTCTCATACTAACTACCTTATGGTAAGCCTATTTATTATAAATTAAAATTTCTCACAAATAGTGAGATGTTAAATGTTTAAATTACACCCACCTCATGATAGGATCTAGGGTCCACAATGGAATGACAGAAAGCAAAAGGCCCACTTGAATCAGTAAGAATTGAACAATTCTTTTCAGCAAACTTTTCTGAGGAAAATAAAGAATGAGTTTATATGACCATCTCTCCCAAATGCATTTTATAGAAATTCATTATCAACATCAACAATACTTCTTTGTTTATTGAAAGCATTAGGTTTAAAAATATTTTACCATAATTAATAGGTTTTGATTTGGTTCCTTAAGATTTACAGTGTATACAAATGATCTTATTTGATCCTTATAGTAACACTATGAGATCAGTACTTACAGATTTTATAGATAAGAATCTGATTCTAAAAGAAATTAACCGAGCATTTCATCCTAACTAGAGGAAAATAATTACAAAATCTGTATTCAGTGCAATACGATCAAACTACCAAAGAATTATTTATAGATCTAGAAAAAATAATGATAAAATTCATCTAGGAAGGAAGAAAAGGGTAAAAAGATCAAGGCAACCAATGAGAAAAAAAGGAGAGAAGGAAAGCTGATTGGCAGCACTAGGTCAAACTATGCTAAATGTACATGTGTATGTGTATGTACAAACATATATACTAAATGTAATCATAAAAATCAATTTGACAATGGGTAAGAAATAAAGGGATTGGGCAAGTCACTTAACCCCCATTGCCCTCAAAAAAAAAAAAAAGAAAGAAAGGGGTTGATCTGTGGAAGGTGGAGGGACTGGCACAAATTCTCATACAACTGAACATGCTAACCTAGGTTTTGTTGTTGTTGTTTTTAAATAATCCCAAAGATCCCTAATATTGGGGCAAGAACTCACTATTCTACAGAAACTGTTAGGAAAACTGGAAAGTAGTCTGCAGAAACTAGTTATAGAACAACATCTCCCACTTTTTACCAAGATAAGTTCAAGATGGACACCTGACTTATACATAAAGGGTGATATCATAAATAAATTAAGGGAGTATGGAAGAAATTACCTGTCAGATCCTCAGAGAGGAAAAGAGTTCATGACTAAATGTGAGGGGGAGAGAGAGAGAAAGAGGCAGACAGACAGACAGACAGACAGAGACAGATACAGAGGTGGGGGGAATGAGGAGGAGTTTTGATTGTATAAAACAAAAAAGTTTTTGCACAAACACAACCAAAATTAGAAGAGAAACAGAAAATTGGGGGGAAATATTTTCACCAAGTTTCTCTGATGAAGGTCTTATTTCTAAGACAGACAGGGAACTGAACCAAATTTACATGAATAAGAGCCATTCTGCAATTGATAGATGACCAAAGGATGTGAATAAACAGTTTTCAGAAGAAGAGAGTTATCAACAACCGTATGGAAAATTCTCTAAATCAGTAATTATCAGAGAAACAAAGATTAAAACAACTCTGAGATGTCACCTACCACCCATCAGATTGACTAAGCTGACAAAAATGAAGATGACAAATGTATTTGTATATGCAGCCAGACGGCATAGTAAATGGAGAAGCAGGCCAGAAGTCAGGAAGACTCATCGTCTTTGACTTCAGGTCTGGCCTTAGACTGTGTAACCCTGGGCAAGTCATTTAACCTTGTTACCTTCAAGTTTCTCTTCTTGAAAATGAGCTGGAGAAGGAAATGGCAAGCCATTCTAGTACTCTGCCAAGAAAACCCTAAACAGGGTCAAAAAGAGTAAATGCTAACTGAAAATAATTGAACACAACAACAACAGATTTGTAAGGGATTTTGTTTTTCTTGGCTTCTCAATAAGTGGAGGTGTTGGAAGGAAAGGAAAAAATTTGGACAAGAAAATAAAATAAAATTGAATTTTGACAAAATTTTGATAACTAGGTAGTTTATGAAAGATTAGGAGTAAGTCAATTAAGATTATAAAATAGACATTGGGAACTATCATTCCTAAAATCCTTTTCCTTTTCTACATTTATTAATGCTGCTGCCAGAACATGCCAAATACAGGTCACTGTCAAAGAAATACCTGTGAAACTCTGTGGCCAATGGTTATGACTTTACATCACTTGATCAATTTCCTGTCCAATGGACATCTTTCTTTTTTTTATGTTGATTACATTTTTGAGTTTACCATCATAGTTAATAGTCAATTTTTGCAGTGATTTTTCAGGATTTCAATCAGATTTAAAGGAATAAAGGAATTTTAGAGACCATGTAGTACAGCTCTTGCATTTTACAGGTATGGAAATTGAGGCCTAGAAAGTAAAAGTGACTCATCTCATATCATCCAATTAGTGCTAGAGGCAGGACTAAAACCCAGGTCCTGAGTCAAGACCCAGCATCAAACTGCTATATTCCAACGTTTCCAAAGAAACATGAAAATCTATAAGATTTTTTTCCATTAAAAAAAATGGAAACAAAATAAATTAGGTTGAAGGTAGGCTTTGAATGAAAAATATAAAGCAGATTTCACTATCATCATAATAGCTAACAAACCATATTAGGACTGAAAAATGCTTTTCTTTGAAGACCTTGTAAGGTTGTGTAAGAATCTTCATCAGACTTCAGAGATGTTAAATAGCCTGCTTAAAGTCACACTGCCCACAAAGGGAAGATCTGGAGTTTGAACCCAATGAAATTGAATTCAAGAGGATCTAACATTGGAGACAGCATATTTTGTTGTAATTATTTGTGGTAGCAATATTCAAACTCTATTCTTAAGGTTTACTCTTCTTAAGATTCAGGACAAAGCATGGGTGAGTGGAAATAGCACTATATACGGTTCAGAGTTCTGGATTCTAGTCATAGCCCTGATATTAACTTGAATATTAACTGTCTTTGTGAGTTTGGGTAAGTCATTTTATTTCTCTGGAACCCAGTTTAATCATTATAGAATTCGAGGTTAGTTAGAATTCTTTCTTGTGAGAGTATGAACATTTGAAGAGTAGATGAAAGAAAAGGAAGAGACCCAGTAACGGCTAAGATTACTAACATATATTCAAAATACTTCCATGATAAAATCAAAGAAATTTTTCTTTCTTTCCTTTCTTATACAGCAAGGACTTGATTGATCTTTTCCTTAGAAATGAGACAACTTTGAGAACAGAGAAGAGAATAAAACCAGGAACTGATCTTATAACCGGGGACAATTGGTAGCTTTGATGTTATGTATACAACAAGCTATGCACTTTGCTGTAAACTTAAAATATTGATCGTTTAGATATTACCGTTTTCTATGCTTATACATGAAGAAGGTCTTCCTTTGGGACAGGACATCATTTCCCATGAGTCAGCAAAAATCTGAGATGTCTTTTCTAACATGTTCTGACTTGACAAGAAATCGTCTTCCACTTTCTTATTGTAGGATCCACAAAGTCCTATGGAATAGGTGGCACAAGTTCACAATCTATTGCAATCTCATGCAGGTCAGATAAGATATTACAGAAATTGATTACTATAAAAATAGGTTAGTAGTATTCTTTTTAAAATGTCAATGAAATGTCAAAATAATAGTGTATTTATGCTTCAATTCAGTGAAAATGCATTAAGTGCGCATACTACTACTACTACTACTACTACTGCTACTACTGCTACTACTCCTACTACTATTACTGCTACTACTGCTACTGCTACTGCTACTGCTACTACTACTACTACTACTACTACTACTACTACTGCTACTACTACTACTACTGCTACAACTACAATACTTTCTCTCTCTCTCTCTCTCTCTCTCCCTCAGCATTGTCCTAGAATTTGGGGAGAAAAATATGAGCCCATAAAATATCTCTTTTCTGTTACTTAGTATTTCCAATGATAATTAACATTGGAACTAGCATTTTATACCTTTAAATAATGAAGCAGGAGCGGGTAGGTGGCTCAGTGAATGGAGCACTGGCCCTGGAGTCAGGAGGACCTGAGTTCAAATCTGGCCTCAGACGCTTAACATAAAAACTAGCCATGTGACCTTGGGCAAGTCACTTAACCCCAATTGCCCTACCTTCCTCCCTCCAAAAAAAAAAGGGCAAAAATAAATAAATGAATGAATGAATGAATAAATAAACAATGAAGTAGACTTCTTTTCAGACAAAAGAACTAAATTTAAAAATCACGAAGATCATCATACGTGGGTTAAGTTTTTGTATGTTTGATAACTTAGTGTATTCTTGTCAAGTTGTCATTGTTCTGCAATAGTTAAGAATGAAACAGTTAAGAATGAAAATTCCCCTGCTCTGAAATCTCCCACAATTGTTTATTTTCTTTAGGATAAAATACAAAATGTGTAGCTTAGCACTGAAAGCCCCACAGTTTGGTTTCTTCTTCCCTTTTTTGCATTATCCCTATTGTTTCCCTTCACAAATACCCTAGACCAGCGGTTCTCCACCTTCCTAGTGCCGCGACCCTTTAATACTCATATCTGGGCGTACCTGCATGTGGGCAACCCACCTGGAGACGGATAGCAGAGCGGTGTCTTGGTTCCTAAGACCATCGGAAATATGTGTTTTCTGATGGTCTTAGGCGACCCCTGTGAATGGGTCATTCAACCCCCAAGGGGGTCGCGACCCACAGGTTGAGAACCACTGCCCTATAGACCCGGGGCAATTGGCCCTATTAAAAAATTCTCTCTCATTTCTATGCCTTTAACAAAGGCTGTCTCCTGTGTCAAGAATGTGTGCCCTCCTCTATCTCAGAATTATTTTCTTACTTCTAATTATACGTCAGGAGTTGCTCCTTAGAGAAAATCCCGTTCCTGTCCTCTAACTCTTGAAATTATTTTGTATTTGTGTGTGTGAGTGTGTGAGTGTGTGTGTACTTTGCATTATCCTATCTGTGTTCATGTTGCATCTGCCCAGTAGAATGAAAACTCCTTGAAGGCAAAGTACCATTTCATTTTTGTCTTTGTATTGCCAGTGTCTAACACAGTGTCATATGCGGAGCAAGTGCTTAATAAATGTATGTTGAATAAACTATATTTGTGAAATTATAATCAAAAGAATACTAATTTTATGATGGAGAAATCTTATTTTTACAACATTAACTATGCAAACTTTTCAAAAAGTGATCTAACATTTGAGCGAAGATTGAGTCAAAACCAGGTCTTCCTTTTTTCTGCTTTTTGAGAAACGAGGAAGCTTTGTGTTTATCATGATTAAAATGACAAGTGGAAAAGAAAGAAATTATTCTTACACTGACTCCTTCAGAAGGGAAATACTTCTTGTGAGACTTACCCACTGTGTTTGGAAATTTGTTGGGTGGCAGAGAAATATACAATTGCATCACAGGATCAATTTGTATCTGCATTTTTAATCCAAAAGATGTCTGTACTTGTAGGTATGAGGAAGATACCTTAAAAATCTGAATTGCATCTGTCAACAAATGATAAAGGCCAATCATGAAAAGAGTTGTGATCTCATCATTTTACTTTGAATTTTCATATATCTGTTACACATATTCAGCTTACCTGAATAATAACTTTGCCTTTTAATCTTGTTGTTTGTGACACTACCATCCTTATTAAATATATATTTGTCAGCTGAAAGAAACTAAGGTTCATGTCACGTTATTAATATGTTTACATTCCTGTACAATGAAAGTTCTCTGGTGGCTTACATTCTACTGCTTACTTATTACTTGCTTTAAAATTTTTGTCGGAGTACCAATTATCTAACACAGTGCACATAACAAAGGCTTAATAAATCTTGGTTGAATTGAATTGAAATTACAAAATTATTTTCTTTTACAACATATTTCCAAAAATCTCAACTGCAATATTTTTATACCATAATGAAAATGTTTTATTTGAACTAATTGGAAGAAAGATCAGTTTGGATTTTTTTTTCAATCTACACTAAGGTTTTTGAGTTTGTTTTACTTTACTATTTTTTTCCATTATAAGGGAGGACTCTTTGGGATAGGGCCATATAGCAGGAAATGACTGTAGCTAACAAAAAGGCATCAATAAAGTTTGTTTTTTAAAGACTGTGTGATAAAACATCTTAAAGGAATTCACATTTGTTTCTTACAAGTACCTTGCCAAAATGAAAGTTTTCTTCTATAGTAATTTTACATAGGATGAATCTCATCATATAGTTTCCCAGAGGATCTTAGGACAAATTGAATAAATAATGATGATCAGAACTTTGGTTAGGTTATAATTTGGGTTATAACTAGGTATGATTGTAACCAAAAAAAGTTATATAACCAAAAAAGGCATAATTACATAGAAATAATATTTTAAAAGTACTTTTAATGCATATTCTCTCAATTAGTTTATTTACATTTCTCTCAACCATCTTTAGTCCACTAAAAAGCATTTATTATACGCCAAGCAATATGCTAAATGCTGGGGCTACAAAGAAAGGCAAAAGAAAATTCCTGCTCTCGGGGAGATCATATTCAACAAAAGTTTGTTACTCGACTTCCTACTACATTTAAGGAACAATACTGACTAAGCACCTGAGAACAAAGAAAAGAAATAAGGCAAGATCCTTTCCCTTGAGGGGCTGAGACTCTAGTAAGCCTTAGTAGTTAATATAATAAATCTTGCTTACAATATTAAGTTGTTAAATAAATATTACATAATAAATAATATAACACTAAGTTGTTTAATAAATAAACATCTCACATTCTGGATCAGAGGAATACAACTAAATGAATTAGATTTACTATCAATATATTTGTGATAACTGGCTACTTACAGAATTTAAAAGAAGGGTGATGCTATTCAAGCATGTTCCAGATTGACCACTTAGACATGGACGAAGTTCAATGCTAATAGACCAATTTTCATCCTATTCAAATACAGAAATATCTGTTTCATGATATTATACATACACATATATGTATATATATATATATATATATATATATGTTGTGTATATATATATGAGTGTATATATATACATATATATGTGTATACACGCACAGACACACACACACCATTCACCATGCTTTTTCAAAAAAATGTGTACATATTACAGATGTTACTTTACTACCGAAAGTACCCAAAAGGTACAACTATGCTATAATTTAGTGCTAAATCTGATTCTACCATGAAAATGATACGTCCATGTTCAAATGAAAAGTCTTGATGGTTTGTGATCTTCTTTCCTAAAACAAATTAGGCAATGTGCAAATCCACTGTTCTGTACTGTCTCCCTGCGTCCTCCACTGAAAATCCGCCCAGTGCTCTGGAGGAATTTCTGTTGTATGCCAAAAAACAGACCATGGTGCTTCATCCCTTAATTCTTGAAAGAAAACACTGGACCAAGGAACTACTGAATCATTTCGGCAATGCCAAAGAAAAGGTGAATATTTTTATTTCACATTAAAGGTTTGGGGGGCCAGAGTCAATATGGTGGCATAGAAGCAGGAAAACTCCGTGGGCTCCCCCAATAACTACCTCAAATACCGATAAAATATTACTCTAAACAAATTTTAGAGCTACAGAAACAACAAAGTGACAGAGAGAAACAAATCTGCTGAAGGCAGCCCAGCAGGCAGACAGGATGGGTTCATCGCAGCATGCTGGGAGTCAAGCCCAGCCCAGCGTGAGCCCATGGTTTTAGCCCCAGGGTGACCCCAAGCAGCAGCAGAAGCAGCTGTGGCAGTTTCCAGAATTATCAACCCATAAATGCCAAAGACAAAAGGTCAGTGGAACTCTGCTGGATCTGGGGGGAATGGACTGTGGTCTAGCCTCTACACCTGGAGCGAGAAGCAGTGGAGGTGCGGCCTCGTAGCTGCCTCTACGTGGCCACTTCAGAGCTCCTGGCCTGCATATCATAAGCGTGGCCAAGAGACCATTCAGAGGCTAAGTGCTCTTGCCTTAACCTGCCTGTATCTGGAACGCAGTCTTGGTGATGGTCCTGAGGTGTGTGACCAGTGAGCCAAAGCTGGTGGGGGCTGTAGAGACAGCACCCTCCTAATAGCTCCAGCAGCTGTGAAAACCCTAGCAATTTGGGACAAAGCTCTCCCCTCTGGAAGCAGAGTTCTAATGGGGCAAAGAGCTCAAAAGTCAAGTAATTGAGCGGCAACATGAGCAAGCAAAGGAAGCAAAGCAAGCACAGCCATCCAACTTTAGATTCCTTTTCTCGGGACAAAAAAGATCAAAGCATGGAACAGGAGGAAGACAACACAGTCAGAACTCCTGCACCAAAAGCTTCCTAGAAAAATATGAACTGGTTATAGGCCATGGAGGAGTTCAAGAAGGATTTTGAAAATCAAGCAAGAGAAGTGGAAGAAAAATCGGGAAAGGAAATGAGAATGATGAAAGAAAATCATGAAAAGAGAGTCAACAACCTGAATGAAGAAAATAACACCTTAAAAAAGATTAATTCAAATGACAAAAGAGGCCCAAAAAGCCAATGAGGAGAAGAATGCCTTAAAAAGCCAAATTTGGAAAAAAGAATTTCAAAAGCTCACTGAAGAGAATAATTCCTTCAGAATTAGATTGGAGAAAATGGAAGCTAATGACTTTATGAGAAGTCAAGATACTATTAAAGAGATCCAAACAAATGGAAAAATAGAAGGCAATGTAAAATATGTCATTGGAAAAACAATTGACCTGGAAAGTAGATCCAGGAGATATAATTTAAAAATTATTGGACTACCTGAGAATCACGATCAAAAAAAGAACCTAGAAATCATCCTTCAAGAAATTGCCCTGATATTTTAGAACCAGAGGGCAAAATAGAACTTGAAAGAATTCACTGATCACCTCTTGAAAAAGATTCCAAAAAGAAAACTCCTAGGAATGTTATAACCAGGTTCCAGAGTTCCCAGATCAAGGAGAAAATATTACAAGCAGCCAAGAAGAAACAATTTGAATATTGTGGAAACACAATCAGGATAACACAGGATCTAGCAGCTTCTACATTAATGAATCAAAGGGCCTGGAATATGATATTCTGGAGATGAAAGGAGATAGGATTAAAACCAAGAATCACCTACCCAGCAAAACTGAGTATAATGTTTTGGGGGAAAATATGGTCATTCAATGAGGTGGAGGATTTTCAAGCATTCTTGATGAAAAAACCAGAGCTGAATAGAAAATTTGACATTCAAATACAAGAAGCAAGAGAAGCTTTAGAAGGTAAACAAGGAAAAGAAATCATAAGGAACTTATCAAAGTTAATTTTTAAAAAATTTTTTAAATAAAAAAATTAAAGGTTTGTTCTAAATGTATCTACAAATGTGTTCCAAAGATTACTAGTTAGGCATTTTAACACTAGGTAAGGCCCTTATGCAAACTGAAAATTCAAATTATGATAAAAATTGAAGCAGTTATCTAAATAATTCTGGAAAGGTTTAAAAATTGAACCTATGGTTTCCCTGCTGTTGGGAATTTCTAGATGCGGAATTGCATTGCAGGTCAGCCTCTTCTTTGCAATTTATATTCTTAGAAAGTTATCTGGAGTACTGATCAGTTGAGTGATTTATCCCGGATCACAAAAGCAATATATATATTGGAGCAAATGGAAGCTAATGACTTTATGAGAAGTCAAGATACTATTAAAGAGATCCAAACAAGTGTAAAAATAGAAGGCAATGTAAAATATGTCATTGGAAAAACAATTGACCTGGAAAGTAGATCCAGGAGAGATAATTTAAAAATTAGGACTTGAGTGAATATCCTCCTGGTTTCAGCTCCAGCTTTCTACCCACTACAATATGCTCCCTCTAAGCAATTTGTGGTAGCCTACATTTTCAATCTAATTTGAGTAGACCCTCTATTCAGCTAATTATTTAGCTCTTTATGTTAATAAAATGGAAAACAAACATAAATGGGATTATGTTAATTTCAAGGTAGTGTTGGTTTTTTCTACCTACATATATACATTCTTTGGCTTAGAAAATACTACTCCAGCCAGTGATTTCACACCAAAACCCACAAAAGGCACTATATAATACCATTCAACTGCTCACATATTTACAAGATTTTTCCCTTGTGGAAGTCATTGTCTCCCTGTAATGATGTTTTCCATCATATATTTTCATAGAATTAATTATATTAATCTGTGATTTTATTGGTATAAGGAATTTTCAGATGAATAAACTTCCTCTACAGACAAAAGTCAATAATGTATAGTTTTAGAGAGTTGCCTAAAGCACTTGAGATATTAGGTTACTTGTCTAGGGTCACACAGCCTAGATGAATCAGGCTTTCTGAATCTGGGTCTAGTTCTCTACTACAACATATAATAGAACCAACCAATAACCCTAGGTGAATCATATTTGTAATTTAAAATTAAAGTCATGTTTTGACTTCTTTCAGGAATTACTTGAAATCATCATGGAGGAAAGAATATCCATTCTCCCAAAATATTCTAAGTGGACACATACGTGGACAGCTAAAAAGTGACAATTTCCAGGATGTTCATACGAAGCACCATCAAAGGTTGTAAATGAGCTTCCTTCTACTTTACACCTCCCAGGACATAACGATTCTGTGCAGGACCACTTTGCTTCTTCACAAGTACTGTCAAAACACAAGTTGTTTTTTTAAGGGTTAGCAGCTTTAGTCTCTTTATTAATAAAAGCATTCAAGGTCATTACATTGAAATCATACACACACACACACACACACACACACACACACACACACACGACAAGATGTGTAGTGGGCACACCATGCCAGATATAATTTATAGGGAAGAAATTGCTAGCTACCAGATACCACTGAGTCAATATATGACATGAAAAAGATTTCAGTTAGTCATGTAGCAGGAGTGAGGGAAAATATATGCACAGCTCTGAATGTGTACTGGTAATATCTAAAGACTTAGAGGAAGCCCACCAAAAATATGGTGGATATTTTGTGGAAAAATATGTGGACTTGGACAAAAATGGCACAGAAGGAGAAGGTTTTAGAATGGGAAGGATAAATATTTGTACCATTGTTAAAATAAAAAAAGAACAACTGCATTGGGATATCACAGATCCTCTGAAGAATATGTATGTAGTATGTATACAAACAGTAAAGAGATAAGGCTCATCCCTTCCACCTGCCAATTCCTTCTTATCTAAGCCCAAATCTTTTTTGTTAATGTAACATTTATTACTTGTTACACTGGTACAGCATTGATTCAAATAGAGAATTCTACTCTTCTATTTTTTTACATTACTTGTGATTTCATCAATATATGGAGCTCACTATATTGATAAAGAAACCTCCTCTACTAATTCAGATTGGTGCCTTCTTTGAAACTTTATAATATTAGAAAGCTGCCTGGGGAACTAACAGGTTAAATGATTTATGCAGGATCATACAGCCAAGTATGTAGCAGAATTAGGCCTTGAATTAGACCTAAAGAATTAGGTCTTCCTTACCAAGGCTGTCTTACAATACCCTACTTGATAGTGCTTCCTGCTCTAGTAAACCACAAAATCAGTACACATCCAAGATTTCAGTGGTTTGTTCAGCATCAGAGGTTTGGAGATTTCATTCACTTAAATCAGAGATGAAGTTAATACATTGTAAATAAGTTTCCAAAAAAATTCTCCATTGTTTTCCCTGGAGAACAAATGTTTCTGTCCCAGTAAGTAGGATTATCTCAGCCAGAGATTGAAAGAAGGAGGATGTAACTAGCAGCAAAGTAGGGAAGAGGCCAGGAAAAGAGCAAACCCCATGTTCTAGATCGTCCACTCTTTCACTGTAAGGTTTTCCTTGCACATATTTTTCATGTGAACAGGAAATGAGAGTGGTTTGCTATAATTTTAACATAAGAGCTGACTGATTCTATGGCAGGAGCTGAACATATATGGACTTCCAATGAGAACTTGGGATAAAGAGAAGTGAAACTCTTCTCCATTCTGTGATCCAGGGAAGCCTATTGTTGAAAACCTCAGAGGAAAATCTAACTGATTATGCAATAAAAGAACCAGAATCAGCACTGTTTTGCTGGACTGGGAGTGAAGGAGAGTAAAGAAGAACTTAGTTCAAATCCTGCCTCAGTTTTCTCATCTGAAAAATGTGAATTAGATTCAATTACCTTTAAGGTTTTCTATATCTCTAAATCAAATGAACCTATTTTGGGATTAAAACCACTCAGTATTAGAATCATTAGCTTCATGCTTGGGGTCCAACTGTCATTTTATAATTCCTAATTACAACTGAGGCCTAGAGAGGGAAAATAATTTGTCCCTTGGCTCCAGAACCAGGACTTTTGCCATTATTCTATGTTGAATTAAGTATCCTCTTTCCATTCAGTTATATGGCTACATACAAAATTTACGTAAATTATTTTGAGCCAAACTCCCATAATGTATTCTAGTCCAAGTTTCTGAAGTCAGTATTTTTCAACAGTTCCTTTGCTATCTTTATTCTTTCATGTTAAAAGAAAAAAAATGTAGTCAGTCTGGTGAGACATAATCATCTACATATTTTGAAAGGCACTTAGACATAAAATAGATAGGTTATATTTTTATGCCTGGCACTAGAGCAAGGAACAAAAACCAAAGAGTAAAAGTTACAGAGAAGTGGATTTCAGTTAATATGATGAAAAAAATTACTAACAAATCTTGGGCAGGTTATCTAACATCTTTGTGGTATTCTATGTATTTTTAAAAATTATCTGTTGCTTTAACCCAGTATTCTGCATCAACCAATGCATACACGTTCCTCAAAGAAAGGCATAAGAATCCCTGTCTTTTAAAACAATATAAAATGTTAGACACCTCAAAAGATGAAATAAGTAGTAATATAATTTTAATTTATTTTTTAAAAATTTTCTTTAAAAATATATGTATAATAATTTTAAGTCACATTAATTGTTTTGTTTTACCAACAGCTTGCATCAAAAACACTTACCAGTTAGAAAAACAGGGACCTTCTCTTACTTCTCCTGGCATATATACCTTCCCATTGGATTCACAAGGACAGTCAGCTTTTAATACACAAGTGAGATTTCCTCCAATATCATCAAGCAGAAAGCCTAAAATGTATTTCATAAAGTTATTCTTTAAGTATTAGAGCGTGAAAAAGATTTTAATGCCTAGATTTTCAAGCAAAATTAAGTAAAGCCATTCAATCATTAGTTCCTTCAAATTTAGACAACTCACAATATATGTCTAAAATTTATTTTTTTAACATGTATCAGAGCTCAAGTTCAAATTTCAGTCAATATTTCAAAGAACAATGGATGAAAATCTGAATTGCATTCATCTTTGAAATTCTGTTCTCACAACTAATTTTTTTTTGACTAGGTAAATCTTTCTACGCGGTGTGCGCAGGAAGAGGCAATGGATTTGGGCTAAGTTCAAGATATGGAACATCATTTAATTAGTTCCTCATCTGTAAAACAGAAGATTTAATACTTTCACTGACAAACAGATTTCTTGTGAGGAAAGCACTTTGTAAACCTTTAGGTGGCAAATTAATATAAAATATTACTGTGATAATTTGCAAAGTAAATTAAAGTACTTGTTGAGTAAAGTTCATGCCTTCAAAAAGCCCAGTAAGTACTAGAAGTTTATTGTAAAGGGATTGAGAATTTAAGCACAATGAAGAAAGAATGAATATCAACTTAGAAAAATCCTTTGTAGAACCCATGCTGGAAATTTCCTTACAGTAATGCAAAGTGAATTTATAAAGTCCAAAGATATTCTGCTGTCATGAGTAAAGCATACTGCATATGGAATTTTCTTACTTTAGCTTGAAAATGATATCAGAATATGTTACCTTCAGGGCAGGTGCAGCCACTCACACATTCACTGTTTTGAAAGGGAACCACATTGGAACATGTTGATGGGTTTGAAGGACTACATTCTTTGTAGATCTGTGTTCCTGGACATACATGTTTTTCTGAGAGAAAAATAAAAACATGTGAGAAATAGAACAGAATGGTAATTAGTGATATCGTGTGTGTGTGTGTGTGTGTGTGTGTGTGTGTGTGTGTGTGGTTGGATAGGGTGGTGCTAGAGAAAAGGAGGTCAGGGGACAAGTTTGCTTGATGTAGAACTGCTGAGGTAAAATGTGTAACACTTTAGAGTATGGAAGTTTCCTATTTCAACTAATTTTTCCTAAGAACCGTGTGTTAAGATCTGTTAGAAACTTTTTAGAGCTCTAGTTACCACCTGTTCTGACATACAGGAAAAGCATGTGAAGCCAAGTTCCAAGAGCTCAGTCTTCAGCATTCCCGAGCTGTATATCATCTTCTCACTCTCACAATGTTGAGTATTTCATTTTGAAAAAAATGAATGTACTTCTATCTAAGTTTACTTGATTTGAAAAAAATATCACAAAATTCCAGCTTTTAAAGCTGAGTTAAGTAATAGTTAGCAAACTATTTACACGTAAGTTAATTTTTAAAATCTGCCAATGATCCTATAAGAAAATGATAATATGACAGAATGCCATAGATAACTTTTCTTGTTTTTACACATGTTGGTAATTCTTATATTTTTGTGTGAAAAACTCTGAAGTTGTTTTAATATAAGGAAAAGCAGAAGGAATATGTTTCCTAAATGCCTTCTAATCTTTAATATTTTAGGAATATCAACTAGGAATGAGGAAATTTAATTCAGCATCCTAGTGATCAACAAACCCCCCAAATAGAAATTACTTGGGGAAGAAGAGCCAATTTAACAAGAATTATTAAGAAAACTAAAAGCAGTCTGGCAAAAATTTGCTTGAGACCAACTTTTTTAATAAAATACACCACAATAAAGTTAAAAGAGATGTATGACTTGATTATTTAAGGGCACAATTTGATAAGGCATCTTTTGCAGCTATGGATGTAGGAAGAATTCTAAACCATAAGGGACAGAGGAAATCACAAAAACCAAAAGATACTTTTGCTTACATAAAACTAAAAATTTTTACATAACAAATTAGTGTATCTTGAGTAAAAAGGAAAGTAATTAACTGGGAGAAAAACCTGTTTTTAAATGTGGATAGGATACTTTGACTGGAGTCAGGAAGTCCTGAGTCCAAATCCAGCCTGAGACACTTACTAGCTATGTGACCCTTGGCAAACCACTTAACCTCTATCTTCTATACATCAAGATAAGAATTTTTTGTAGTGGCAGTGAACTGGAACAAGTACATTGATCAGGAAAGGATTGAAAAACATGAAAATATGGATATAATGGTATTTTATTGCACTGCAAGCAACAATGAATATGATGAGAGAAGCATGGGAAGAGTTAATATAATGTAAAGAAAGTTAATATAGTATAAAGAAAGAACAATATAGCAAACAAAAGTGAATATCATATTAATTATGTTAATATAGTGGCTACAATCTTGTAAATACCGTAACAATCAAAAGTGAAGACTATGAAATTATAATGGCTCTAGAAAACAGCTATGAGAAATCACCCCCCAACCTTCTTTGAAGCAGAAAACTATTAATGTGGAAGAATTTTTTTTACCATTCTGTTTGGTTTTGGTTAACTTTTTTTGCCCCTTTTTTTATTCTTTATTTTTGAGGATATTTCTCTGGGAGGGGAGATGAATGCAAGGTATGTGATATAAAAATGTAAGTAAAAACAATTTGAAATCACTGTATTTGAAGTTTATAATTTTTGTTTTTTAGTAATTTAAAATCCATGCAAATTTATAATTAATTTATAATTTGAAGTCCCTCTGCTGACTCTTCCTTAGGTTGACATTCTAATTCCTAGCCAAGTGACTAATTAGTTGAGGTGATTTCTCAGCAAGTCATTTTATTTCTCTGAATTTATTTCCTTGTTTATAAAATGGAAGATTTGGATATTGAAGCCTTAAGAAGATTGCTCCAGGGGCACCTAGGTGATGCAGTGAATAGAGCACCAGCCCTGGAGTCAGGAGGACCTAAGTTCAAATGTGGCCTCAGACACTTAACAGCTACTAGCTGTGTGATCTTGGGCAAGTCACTTAACCCAAATTGCCCTGTCCTGCCCCCTGCAAGAAAAAAAGAAGAAGAAGAAGAAAGTTGCTCCAAGCTCTATTATTCAACGGCATACCACAAATTATATCAGTATCATTTCTCCATGATTCATAGGCACCAGGACCATCTGAAGCACAGAGGCGGGACAATTCAGAGAAAGTGTCGCAAGTATAGTTCTTGCCCCCATTCTTGCAGTAGTCTTCAATGCAGATTTGTCTGTATCCATTGGACAAGGAAGCAATTTTTCCACATTTCTCAAAGTATGTTCCAATCACCTTGTTGCAATACTGTAAAAAAAAAAAACCATATTCTTTTTAAAATGACAAAAGAACATAAATTTGAATGAATCTTAGCACAATTTCAAAATTTTCTCCAGCTTCATGCAGAACATATAAGTAGGAGCAAAAATAGTGAATGGAGGGAGTGATCTAGGGCAGAGCAAGAATGGTAATAGGATAAGGGGACATGGGACTCAAGAGAAAAGGACAATGTAGAGGTAAACTGGTTCACCTAGGAGTCAAGATGGAGAAGGGAGAAGGGTGTAGCCAATGTGGAGGTGATGATCTGGGAAAGAATTACATGTTTAAGGGACTAGAAGTTATGATAAAGACAAAAACCAGGGTCTGGGATTGCAAGGTAGAGGATGAGGTGGAATGGCAATAGACTGTGATCAGATAAAGGGATTTCAGAGTTCATGAACATAAAAGTGGTGCATTTGTGGGTAATGTCATGATCAAGAGTTTGACCATCTCTGTGTGTAGCTAAAGTGAGACAGAATATAAGTCATGGAAATTGAGCAAGATGAGGAACTTCCTTTCCTGAGAACTAAGGTTGCTTGAGAGAGTATCCATAAGTATGTCAAATTAATCTAGTATGAAGGCGGAAGTTGGAGAAGAGAGAAAGACTATGAGTGAGAGACTGAATTTATTGAGGAAAAAGGATGCCCTGGAGATGGTAGAAAACAGTTACCAGAATTTTCACTGGGTGATAGATATGGATTGAGGGAAGTTAACTGAGTGATAGAGGTAACTGGAAGCAAGGAGTATGGCAACTCCCCTACCTCAACCACCGAGTCGAGAGAAATCAGCGAAAGTACAATCAAATGCCTAACTATTTCCTTATTGTTCTGCTTCCCCTTTGAAGATGAAAGTTTTACACTATGGACCTGGCTATGAACCTGGCCTCTTTAATAAGGAATTCTAAAGCATAAATAAACCATTCTAAAATACATTTGACCATTTTCTGGGACTGAATACAGTGAAGGCAGCCATTTATCATCATCATTATTGTGACTAACACTTATGTAATGTTTTCAGTTTTTCAAAAATCTTTACTATTTCATTGTATTTGACCCTCACAACAACCTTGTGAGGAAGGTGTTATGATAACCATTTTCCAGATGAGGATTTTTGTTATTTAGTCATTTCAGCTCTTTGTGAACCATTTGGGGCTTTCTTGGTAAAGGTACTAGAGTGGTTTGCTATTTCCTTCTCCAGTTCATTCTACTGATGAGGAAACCGAGGCAAACAAGGTTAAGGAGTTTGCCCAGGGTCATGCAGCTAGTAAGTGTCTGAGGCCTGATCTGAACTGAGGTCTTCCTGATTGCAGGTCTGGCACTCTATCCACTGCACCACCCACTGGAGGGCGAAAAGGTGAGTGACTTGTACATCTCTGAGGCAGGATTTTAATTCGGGTCTTCTTAATTCCAGTTCTGTCACTATGTGTATGCCACCTAGCTGTCTCATGCCTGTGACTGATCAGCTTGAGAACTGAAGACTGACGGAACAGTGTGATGTTGCAATCATCTCCCTCTTTCTCCTTTCCTCTAGCCACTACAGGAAACATTTTACAGTGAGTGTTCGTGGTACCATTATCATCATGCATCCCTGTTCCATAGCGATGGGAAAGTAGGGAAGAAAAAAGATTACAAAAAGCATTCACTAAAATGTCAGAGAAAGGCAGTGACTCACTTGAGCTCTCCCAAACACCTCTGTAAATACCTTTAAATAACACCACAAAACAAAATCCTGGAACGGCAGAAACCACAAACAGACAGGATGAAACGGCTTTCTAGTCTAAGACAACTTAGAAGGTCGGCAGGACTCTGTTGTGTTGCCCACACTTGAATTGGGGTTGCAGTTCTGTTTCTCAGTCCAGGGGGAGGAGAAAATCGCTAGCATACCAGACCTTATGGGCACAAGGGAGTAGTCATAGTTCTAGGACTGAAAAGAGTGCTTGAGGTCACTTGTGTTTGTCCTTTGTTTTCAAAGAGGACCACGGCATCAGGGAAATGATGACATGACTTGCAGTTGACTTGGATTTGAGTGAGGGAAGGCTGTGCAAGGTCACCAGCCTCACTTTCTCCTCCAGAGCCATCTGGGTCCAACAACAAGATATTAATCAGGAAGACTGGAGATGACCCAGGATGCAATGGGAGACATTGGCCCTTTTGGCTAAAGTCTTTTCAGGTTCTTACTTTGAGTGAGGTAGCACCCATTCAGTGAATGGGCCTGTTTAAGAAGTGAGTCAAGGGATGGCCCCTTTAATTTAAAAAAAAAAGAAAAAAGATCAAACTGTGAGGGGAAGACTCTCAGCATTGCTAGCCAAAAGAGAAACAGCTACTATTTACATTCACTCTGAGCCAGGAGTTTGGACCCTCCTGGCATTAAGTGGTGCTTGGGCAGGGACCCATTGTTGTCCAATCTATGAGCTCCAGAGTGAAATAGGTTTAAGGTTTGGTCTTTGAGGAAGGAAGGAAAGAAAGGAAGGAAGGAAGGAAGGAAGGAAGGAAGGAAGGAAGAAAGAAAGAAAGAAAGAAAGAAAGAAAGAAAGAAAGAAAGAAAGAAAGAAAGAAAGAAAGAAAGGGGGTGGCTAGGTGGCACAGTGATTAGAGCACCGGCCCTGGAGTCAGGAGGACCTGAGTTCAAATCTGGCCTCAGACACTTGACACACTAACTAGCCGTGTGACTTTGGGCAAGTCACTGAACCCCAATTGCCCTCCAAAAAGCAAAAAGAAAGAAAGAAAGAAAGAAAGAAAGAAAGAAAGAAAGCATAGAGAGAAAGAAAAAAGGAAAGATAGAAAGAAAGAAAAAAAGGAAAGATAGAGAGAAAGAAATCTAGTCAGAAAACTCCTAAGTTAACTGGGCAACTTTTGGCCATCAAAATTTACCTTCCTTTGGAGAGGAGAAGAAGGGGGAGAGGGAGAGGTACAAGGCAAACTGAGTTACCCAATTGGCTGGATCTCCATTCAGACAACTCAGATTGCTTGCAGGTTGTGTTTGTCCTTTGTTATAACCCAGAGCACACATCAGAAGCATAATAAACATGCTTCTCTTTAAAACATACCACCTTGGAAAAACCAAAAACTTAGAAGCCCCCAGAATTATGTGGGGAAAACAGTTGTACCAAAAATCTGAAGCTTACAGTTACCTGGACCATGGAAGCAGAGCCCCACTTTAGCATAGAGTTTAAAGTCATAAAATAGGCTGGAAAAGTGAGCAAACAACACAAAAAGAAACTGATCACAGAAAGTTACTATGGTGATGAGGAAGATCAAAACACAGATTCAGAAAAAAAGCAACAGAGTCAAAACTGCTACTTCCAAAGCCTCAAAGAAAAACGTTAATTGGTCTTAGGACCAAAAAAGTACTCCTGGAAGAATTCCAAAAGGATTTCAAAAATCAAATAAGAAAGGTAGAGGAAAAATTAGGAAAAGAAATGAAAGTGATTCAAGAAAATAATGAAAAAAGAGTCAACAGATTGCTAGAGGAGGCATAGAAATTCAATTAAGAGAAGAATACCTTAAAAAGCAGAATGGGCCAAATAGAAAAAGAGGTACAAAAATCCATTGAAGAAAAGATCACCTTAAGAAGTAGAATTAGCCAAATGGAAAAGGAGGTACAAAATTTCACTGAAGAAAATAATTCCTTAAAATTAGAATTTGGCAAGTGGAATCTAATGACTCCACGAGACATTAAGAAATAATCAAATGAAATTTAAAAATGAAAAAATCAAAGAAAATGTGAAATGTATCATTGGAAAAACAACTGACCTGGAAAATAGATTCAGGAGAGATAATTTAAGAATTATTGCACTACCTGGAAGCCATGATAAAAAAAAAAAAGAGCCTAGATATCATCTTTAAGAACTAACAAATACAATCACGTATATAATGGTTTTTTGCATATATGTATATATGTGTGTATTTGTATGTATATGTATGCATGTGTATGCACACATATGTGTATGTATTTATGTGTGTGTGTGTATATATATATGTATATATATAAATACACACACATATAGATTCATATTTGTGTCTAATGCTAGCTATATCTAGGGTAGGGGGAGTGACAAGAGGTTAGGAAAAAACTTTTTGGTTATCATGATAGAATCATGATAACATGATTACCATAGTTGAATAGAAAATTTGACTTTCAAATACAACTCAAGAGAAGCATAAAAAGGTAAACAGGAAAGAGGAATAGTAAAAGATTCAATAAGGTTAAACTTTATATTGCTACATGGGAAGATGATACTTGTAATTCCTAAGAACTTTCCTATTATTAGAGCAGTTAGAATTGTGTACATAGACAGAAGGCATGGGTGTGAGTTGAATATAATGGAATGATTATCTAAAAAAATAAAGTTGAGGTGCAGAGAGAGAAGTGCACTGGAAGAAGGGAAAAGGATGAGGTAGAATGGAGTAAATTATCTTACATTATAAAAGGTGTGAAAAAACTTTCACAGTGGAGGAGAGGAATGGAGAATTATGAGGTGGTCAACAGAATTGAGTCAAAGAGGGAATAACATACACACTCAGTTGGGTAAGGAATCTTGCTCTATAGGAAAGTAGAAGGGGAAACGGATAAGGCTGATAGAAGGGAGGCCAGATAGGGGGAGGTAAAAGTCAGAAGCAAAACATTTTTGAGGATGAACAGGGTGAAAGGAGAGAGAGAAAATGGGGTATATGGGAGAAATAGGATGGAGGGAAATACACAGTATTCATGACTTTGAAAAAATTTTAGACCAAGTTTCTCTGATAAAGGATTCATTTCTCAAATATACAGAGAGCTGTTTCAAATTTATTTAAAAAAATAAGAACTATTTCTCAATTGATAAAAAGTCAAAGGATATGAACAGGCAGTTTTCAGATGAAGTTATCAAAGCTATCTATAATCATATGAGGAAATGCCCTGTATCACTATTGATTGGACAAATGCAAATTAAAATAACCTGTACACTTATCAGATTTGATATTATGACAGAAAAGAAAAATGATAAATTTTGGGAGGGATATAGGAAAATGGATACACTACACACTGTTGGTGACGTTTTATATTTATTAGACCATTCTATAGAATAATTTGGAACTATTCCCAAATGGCTATAAAACCATGCATATCCTTTGACCCAGCAATAACACTATTAGGTCTCTATACTAAAGAGGTTTTTAAAAAAAAGGTAAAAGGACTGATAGGCACAAAAATATTTATAACATCTCTTTTTGTGGTAGCAAAAAATTAGAAATTGAGGGGATACCGATCAATTGGGAAATGGCTGAACGAGTTATATATGATAGTGATTAAATATTACTGTGCTATAAGAAATGACAAACACAGAGGCAGAGCCAAGATGGTGGAGTAAAGCAGGAACTCACCTGAGGTGTCCCCCCAAACCCTCTGAATATCTTTTAAAAAATGATTCTAAACAAATTCTAGAGCTGCAGAACCCACAAAAAAAGATGAAATGAAATAAATTTCCAGCCCAAGACAACTTGTAAGGTCAGCAGGAAATGTCTGTGGCACCAAGGTGGGAGAGGAGTGCAGTTCAGTGCAGACCCAAAAGTAGAGATTGGCCCCAGCAAAACTGGAGGACTCAGAGCATCTGAATCAGCAGCAGCAGTGGTAGTGTCCAGACCTCTCAGCCCATGGAAACCAAAGACAACTTTGAAAGTCAGCAGGAAGTGTTTGACACACCTGGGTGAGACTGGAGCACAGTCCAGTGCAGACTGTGTTCCCACAGCCCCAGGCCCAGAAAACCAGGAGCAGACCTTGGGAGTGACTGAATCAACAGTGGCAGTGGCTACTTCTGGACAGTAAGGGGGTCAAACAACTGGTCAGAAGGAGACTTCAGGGCTCCTTTTGCTAGTACTAAGGTAGGAATTTGTTACTTTGCCCATATTTGGATACAGGTTACAGTCCTGGGTGGCAATTCCAGGGCAAGGAGGAACACTGACACAGGAGAGCTTGTGACCATAGTGGAGAGAACTTTGTCACAGTTCTAGGGTATAAGTGTGCTTGTGGTTGCTCACAGACCAGAGCCCAGGCCAGGAGAATAGTAAACACCTCTCCTTAGATCATACCACCATGAAAGAACTGAAAAATTAAAGGTCCCTCTGTATCTCTGAAAACAGCTGCAAAAAATCCCTGTAGCTTAGGACAGTATGCCCTCCATTCTGGAAGCAGAGTCCTACTTTAACAAACAGTTAAAGATCAAGTAATAGATTGGGAAAAGAAGCAAACAGCAGAAAAATATTCTGACTATAGAAAGTTACTACGGTGACAAGGAAGATCAAAACACACACTCAGAAGGCAACAAATTCAAAGCTCCTACATCCAAAGCCTCCAAGAAAAATAGGAATTGGTCTCAGGACATATAAGAGCACAAAAAGAATTTGGAAAATCAAGTAAAGAGAAACAGAAGAAAAATTGAGAGCCAAGCAAGAAAATCATAAAAAAGAATCAACAGCCTGGTAAAGGAGGCCCCAAAAGTACTGAATAAACTAATGCCTTAAGAAACATAATTGGCCAAATGGATTAAAAGGTCCAAAAGCTCATTGAAGAAAATAATTCCTCAAAAATTAGAATGGAGTAAATGGAAGGTAATAACTTTATGAGAAATCAAGAAACAATAAAACAAAAAAAAGAATGAAAAAAATAGAAGACAATGTGAAATATCACATTGGAAAAATACCTGGTGTGCAACATAGGTCCAGGAGAGATCATTTAAAAGTTATTGGACTAGCTGAAAGCCATGATCAAAAAAAAGAGCCTAGACATCGTCTTTGAAGAAATTGTCAGGGAAAACCTCCCTGATATGCTAGAACCAGAGGGTAAAATAGAAGTTGAAAGAATGCACTGATCACCTCCTGAAAGAAAATCCCAAATGAAAAATGTCAAAAATATTATTTAAAAATTCCAGAGTTCCCAGATCAAGGAAAAAATATTGCAAACATCCAGAAAGAAACAATTCAAGTATGGTGGGACCACAGTCAGGATAACACAAAATTTATCAGCTTCTACATTAAACAGTCAGAAGACTTGCAATATTATACTCCAAAGAACAAAGGAGCTAGGATTAAAACTAAGAATCACCTACCCAGCAAAACTGAGTATAATCCTTCACAGGGGAAGGGGGGGAGAGCTAGGGAGAAGGGAATGGGCATTCAGTGAAATAGAAGACTTTCAAGCATTCTTGATGAAAAGACCAGAATTGAATAGAAAATTTGACTTTCAAATACAAGACTCAAGAAAAGCATAAGAAAGTAAACAGGAAAGGGAAATCAAAAGGGACTTAATATGGTTAAGTTGTTTACATTTCTACATGGGAAGATGATATTTATAACTCATAAGACCTTTCTCATTATTAGCATAGTTAGAAGTATGTATAGACAGAAAGCACAAGTATGAGTTGAATATAAAGAGGTTATATCTAAAAAACAAAATTAAGTGGTGAGAGAGAAATGTACTGGAAGAAAGAGAAAGGGAGAGATAGAATGGGGTAAATTATCTCACATAAAAGGAGTAAGAAAAAGCTTTTACAGTGGAGGGGAAGAGGTAGAAGGTAACAGGGAGTGAGTGAATCTTACCCTCATCAGAATTGGCTCAAAGAGGGAATAACATGCACATGCAATTGGGTATAGAAATCTATCTTACCCTACAGGAAGTAGGAGGGGAAAGGAAAAAAAGAAAGGGGCAGGGTTGTGATAGAAGAGAGGACAGATCTGGGGAGGGGGTAGTCAGAAGGAAAACACTTTTGAGGAGGGACAGGGTGGAAGGAGAGAGAATAGAATAAATGGGATGGGTAGAATAGGATGGAGGCAAATACAGTTAGCAAATACTACTGTAACTGTGAAAAAAATTATGAGACAAGTTTCTCTGATAAAAGCCTCATTTCTCAAATGTATAGAGAACTGATTCAAATTTATAAAAATAAGAGCCATTCACCAACTGATAAATGGTCAAAAGATGTGATCAGTTTTCATATGAAATAATGAAAGCTATCTATAGCCACATGAAAAAAATATTCTAACTCACTATTAATTGAAAAAAACAATTTACAACAATTCTGAGGTACTATATCATACCTAGATTGGCCAATAGGGCAGAAAAGGTAAATGATAAATGTTGGAGGGGATGTGGGAAAAATGAGACTTTAATGCACTGTTGGTGGAGTTATGAACTGATTCAACCACTTTGTAGAGCTATTTGGAATCATGCCCAAAAGGCTATAAAACCATGCTTACCCTTTGACCTAGCAATACCACTATTAGGTCTGTATACCAAAAGAGACAAAAAAAAAAAAAGGAAAAGGACATATATGTACAAAAATATTTATAGCAGCTTATTTCTGAGGGTAAAGAATTAGAAACTGAGGGGATGTCCATGAGGTGGAGAATGGTTGAACAAATTGCAATATGTGATTATGATGGAGTACTATTGTGCTATAACAAATGATGAGCAGGATGCTCTCAGAAAAACCTGGAAAGATTTACCTGAACTGATGCAAAGTGAAACGTACTGGCTACAAAGTAATAGCAATATTGTAATATGATCAGCTGTGAATCACTTAGCTATTCTCAAAAATACAACAATCCAAGACAACTCTGAAGGAGTTGTAATGAAAAATGCTATCCATCCCCAGACAAAGAATTGATACTGTCTGAATACAGACTGAAGCACACTTGTATTTACTTTATGATTTTTTTGTCTATGTTTTCTTTCACAGATTGACTATTATGGATACTTTTTACATGATTTCACATGTACAACCTACATCAAATTGCTTGCCTTCTCAATAAGGTGGAGTGGAAAGGGAGGAAGGGAGAGAATTTGGAACTCAAAAGTTTTAAAAACAAATGTTAAAAATTGCTTTCAGGCGGAGCCAAGATGGCGGCATAGGAGCAGCAACATATCGCGGCTCTCACATAGCCACCCCAAAATACCCATAAAATATGACTCTAAACAAATTCTAAAATTCCAAAACGCACATAAATATACTTTCCACTAACGTCAGCTCATCTACAAAGAACCATCTCAGCCCTGTGAGCCGAAACCAGCCTAGCCTGAAACTGCGGCTCTGCCCCACAGGTGGCTGGATGAGAGGAGCTGAGCCCCGGCTGGAGCTTTGGGAGAGTGGATCTGCGGCAGCTGTGGCAGTATCCAGAATTAGGTTAGTGGAGAACAGCAAAATCAGAGGAGAAAAGCAGGTCCGGCCAAAATGCCTCCAAGGCAACGAGGCCACAGAAATGGAGGTTTTGCACCTGCTTCCACACTGCCACTTCAGAGCTCCCAGCCTGCAGACTGCAATTGGACCAAGAGATCGTTCAGAGGCCAAGTTCTCTCTCATTGAGCAGCCTAGATCTGGATCGCGGCCTTGGGCGTTGGTCCTGGTTTTTTTTTCAGTGAGCTGGAGTGGGGGAGGGACCCAGCAGCCTCCTAAGAGCTCCAACAGCTGGGAAAACCCCAGCAATTTGGGACAGAGCTTTCCCCTCTGGAAGCAGAGTTCCACAGAGATAAAAAAAAAATCAC
>CM053581.1:417092936-417113698 GCA_028627135.1 Pseudochirops cupreus
TAACACCCCTCCCCCCACCCTGCCCTCTCCCTTCCCCTTCCTCCCTACTCTCCTGTAGTGAAAGATGCCCAGTTTAGAGTTTATGTCATTCCCTCCCTAAGCCAAATTCACTGAGAGTAAGGTTGACCCATTCCCTTTTGCCTTCCTGTTCTTCTCCTCCATTGTAACAGTTATCCCTTGCCTCTTCTATATGAGATAATTTAGCCTATTCTGTCTCTCCCTATCTCCTCTCATTCTAATCCTCTCCCACCTCTCAGTTTCACCTTTTAAAATATCATCCCTTCCTAGTCAATTGATCTTGTGCCCTCTGTTTATGTACACATTTATACACACACTCACATATGTATTCATATGCATATATACCCTCCTATATAGACATGTGTATATATACATACATACATACACATATATATACACACACATATATATACATATATATGTATATATGTATATATGTGTATATATATATATATATATATATATGTATGTACATTTATATTCCCTTCATCTATCCTCATACTGAGAAAAGTTTCATCAGTTACAATGATCACTTTTCCATGTTGGCACGTAAACAGTTCAACTTTGATAAGTTCCTTATGATTTCTTTTCCCTGTTTACTTTCTCATGCTTCTTGTATTTGAAGGTCATATTTTCTATTCAGTTCTGGTTTTTTCATCAAAAATTCTTGAAAGTCCTCTACCTCATCGAATGATCATATTTTCCCCTGAAACATTATGCTCAATTTTGCTGGGTAGGTGATTCTAGGTTTTAATCCTAGCTCCTTTGATCTCCAGAATATCATATTCCAAGCCCTTTAATCCCTTAATGAAGCTAGATCCTGTGTTATCCTGATTGTGTTTCCACAGTATTCAAATTGTTTCTTCTTGGCAGCTTGTAATATTTTCTCCTTGATCTGGGGGCTCCAGAACCTGGCTATAATATTCCTAGGAGTTTTCTTTTGGGATCTTTTTCAAGAGGTGATCGGTGAATTCTTTCAATTTCTTTTTTGCCCTCTGGTTTTAGAATATCGGAGACTTACCCTTTTAAGGTATTCAACAAGCAGAGCCCTCAGACCACTTTGATTGAGCATAAGAAGGGCCATGTTAAGTCACCATCAGGTTTGTTTCCACCACACAGTATAACTTTAAGCCATGGGAGTGGGGTAAATTGCAATCAATCAAAAGCAACCTCTCCAACCCCTCTCAGGATCCCGTAGGCTTTGCTAAACAGTTCAAGGTCACCCTCCAGTCTTACCACCTGAGAATTCCTGATATTTGCCTTTTAATTGTGACCCTAGTTGGGAAGATCAGACTTAAAGTCCACCTTTGAGGAAATGCAAGAGACAAACTGAGTTGCTTACCAGCATCAGGAATGGCACTCGCAGGAGACCAGAGCTCTAACTGAACCTATCTCATATGTCTTTCCTGGCCTATAGATTTTCTCAAAAATCAACATTGTCACCCAGGGGCCTGACAAGACCATGTTTCAGTTTTACAATTGCTTAGCGGAGGTTTTTGACGCCAACTCCAGCTTAGTCCATGATGGAGAAGGAGGGAGCTAGACTCAGTTTTTCTCCCACTTTGTTAATCACTTCTAATCTTCCCTAAAATGGAATATCACAGTCACCCAGTCAGAGTGGCAGTTGTCACAAACACCTACAGTTTAGAGCTAAACTCACCTCCCAGCTTGTCCAGATCTTAGCAACCCAGGCTGAGGATGACCTTAGAGCAAAAATGGAACTCCAGGCTAAAAAGGATCAAGTTTACAATATGTAGCTTAAACAATATTGGCTCCCATCACAAATCCATCCCCCAGTCTTGGTCCCATAGGAACCATAAGTCTGGCACTTGTCACTATTGCAAGGAACTTGAAGGGTACTCCAAGGAAAGTCTACAGGATCTGATTGCCCTCTGCCCCTCTTTGCATGTAATACAGGGCCATTCCATCTCCACCTTGATGGATACAGGGCCCACGCTGTCATTCTTGGATCCTTGAAAATTCCTTGCCCCTTTCCTTAGTTAACAAGCCCCTCTAAGCTTTTTGGACCTTCACCTCCCTGTCATTCTTAGACAGAACCACTTCAAACACACCTTCCTCCTTGTCCCTAAGGCCCCTTGTTACCTCCTTGGTTGTGATATCCTGTCCTTCCACTCTGCTGTGCTCAGTTTTACCCTGGTCAGATTTTGGCTGGATCATTGCCCCCCTATTCCTCGACCTGTAGCTGCCCCATGCCTTTTGCCTCAGTCTGAGGCACCAGGGACCCTTGAGGAACTGCTTCCCCTTGCCAAGGTCCTACTCCAGTTATGGGCCACAGACCACATACACATTGGACACATCTCTATAGCCCTCCCCATAGAGGTTCAAGTTGACCTCTTGTGCCCTCTCCCATGTCTCACCCATGTTTTCTTCTATTTTTCATTTTTTTGGATTTTGTTTCACTGATTCTATATGTCTCATTGGCTTCCACTTCCCAATTGTAATTTTTGTGAATTGTTTTCTTCAGTTAGCTTTTGTACTTCCTTTTCCATTTTGCCACTTCTGCTTTTTAAGGAGTTCTGTTCTTCCATGTACTTTTTTCCATTTTGTGATCTTACCCTACAAAAAAGTAGGGGGGAAGCGGATAAGAGGGGGGATGATAGAAGGGAGGGTAGATTAGGGGAGAGGGTAGTTAGAAGCACGTACTTTTGACTAAAGAACTTTTGACTAGTAGGGTAAGTTCCCCACTGACCTTTTACTTTTCTCTTTGGCTTTTGTGGTTTGAAAAGTCTGGAAACTGCCACAGCTGCCGGTGATTTACTCTCCTGAGGTCTGCTGGCTTCTGGGTGGAGCTGCCCCAGGTCTGGGCCAGCACAGCTCACCCGGGACTGTCTCTGGCTCCCAGCCCAGTGTGACAGACCCTTCCTGCCAGCCTGCCAGGCCGCCTTCAGTGGGAGATCTGTTTCTCTCTGTCACTGTGTGGATTCTGTAGCTGTAAAATTTGTGTAGAGCCATATTTTACAGGTATTGGAAGTGGTTGGGGTGGGAGCTCTGACAAGTTCTTGCTTTTACTCTACCATCTTGGCTCCACCTGCCAACTAATTTTTTTTAACCCTTTGCTTAATGTCTTCTAGAAACAACTTGTTTTTGTATTTTTCTTCAAAGTTTTGCTTGTAGGTATTTTGGAGTCATTTCTTTTTCGGTTTCTGTCTTGGGCATTCCTGTCACCATAAGAGTTATTTATGGAATTCTTTTTGTTTGTTCATTTTTTTTCAGCCTGCTTTCTAAGTTCAGACTTGATGTACTTCTGGAGGGAAGGTCTGGACTGGTCTTTTACTGCTTTTTTGGAGGATATTGAGTGTTGTATTACTCTAACATGTAAGAGACAGTTCAGCTATCAAGCTTTCAGTGTTCTCAAAGTGTTCTGATCTAGGGGAAAGTCTGATTGTTGTCCATTTGGTCTGAGCTATGGAAGTTCCTGACCTGGGTTTGGGTCTAAACAACAGTAGACTACTAACAGGCTCAGTCTCTATCACTTTAGAGTGGCAGCCCTTTTTCATTTGAAATTCTTTCTTTGTTTATTTTTTTTTCAGGCTTCTGAAATTATTCCTTTCTAGGTATACTACCCAGGGCTTCTGTGTACCCAGAAATGCAACCCATGGGGCAAGTTTCCCTATAAGTCTTCTTTGCATATATGGCCTTGGTTCAGGCTTGGTACTTGTCCCTGTTGAGGTTTAAGTCTGTGGATGCCTTGGTTAGGCTCTGTACTTTTGTTTTATTCTGGTGAGCAATCTCTCCCAGCCCTAGACTGCTTTTGACTATGTTCTAGACAAATTATTCATTATAGCTTTTGTCTCGGATTTCCTCCACAGAATTCAATCTGGTGTATTTTCTTAGAGGTACTGGGTTTGTTTTGGCAGGTAGATTCCCAAATATTTTATAATATCTACAGTAACTTTAAATGGGGTTTCTCTTACTATCTCTTGCTATTGGACTTTGTTGGAAATATATAGGAATGCTGAGGATTTATGTGGGTTTATTTTATATCCTGCAACTTTACTAAATTTCTTTATTGTTTCAAGAAAGTTTTTTACTTGATTCTCTGAGATTCTCCAAGTATATCATCATATCATCTGCAAAGAGTGATAGCTTAGTCTCTTCTTTGCCTAATTTGATTCCTTTGATTTCTTTTTCTTCTCTAAATTCTACTGCTAACCTTTCTGTATCTGGTGTATTTTCTTGATCTTTTTTTGGGGGGCTGGTAGGAATGTGAAGTTCACTGTACTATTTTCTTCTACTCTCTTATCTTCTCTGAGTGCCTTTTTAAATGTCCTCCTCCCCTATTGAGAAGGATCCTATATTCCAGAGACAAAAATAGCATTTTTCCTCCAAAATCTGAGGTAGGGATGGATAGTTTTCCTATTGATAGACAAACAGCCTTAGAGCAATGCACAGAGCAAACAAATAGGTCACATAAAGGCTGGGAATTGGCAACACTTACCCAACCCCTGTGGCTTCAGTCTATGAGGTAACAACTGTGGAGTGCTTAGCAAAGTGCCTGGCACAAAGTAGGCATTTAATAAATGCTTGTTTCCTTCCACTCTTCCTCGAGTGATACCTGATTAGCTGCTATGTTAGACTATAAGATGATTCTTTGGTCTCTCGTGACATTTAGTCTCTATTTGGCATATGGATTTTTCAAGATAAATAGGCATTGCATGTAGTCTCTGCTGGGTGTTGCTCTCTGGTACTCATTGCTGTCAGGTGAGACCACACACGCTTAACTCCCATCCAGCACTAAGTTGTAGGGGTACCACCACTTCTAACTAAGAGAAGATTGAATCCTACCATGTCTCTATTAGCTTAGCACCCAGATTAGACAACCAACCACAGAGAGAAATCCTTGACAGCAATTTCTCCTCCAAGGAGGGCGTTAGCATACATTTAGCCTCAGCTCTATTCGCACCTTGAAAGAAGTGTCTATCTTTTCTCAAAGTCATGGATTTTACAATTTTTCTCTAAAAGAATGTTTGTTGCCCTCAGACGCCAGGGTTTTTGGAATACAAAACCGTTCTAGCTACAGAGTGCCCCTGTGCTTGTCATATATCTACCTTTCTCCATATTATCTATCTCTAAATCTCTCTGTATATCTATACCTATATCTATATCCAGATATCATTGATATCCTTATCTATAACTGTAATCTCTCTAGGTCTATATCCATCTCTGTTTTTTTTTTAACTTTGATTTCCTGGCCACCCAAGTGCCAACTCTCTTTCAGAGGCCTCATTCTTACCTAGAAAGTCTATCATGTCAGGATCATAATCTGTTTTCTCAAATTCTCACCTGTTTATCTATTTCCTTTTTTTCTATTCAGGTGACATGCAGTATGCAATGTTTATAATACTAATTTTGTTTTTTTTTCCTATTCATCTAAATGCTCTTTACCAGGATTCCTCTCCACCCCTACTAGTTCCTGAATTTTCCAGATTAATTTTGTCAGAGATAGCAAAGGGTTAAGTTTCCACAGGCTCAGAATGAGGTAATGAAAGTTAAAGGAAACAACACTAGCCTTCTTCTTATTGGTTGCCCCCCCCCCCCCCAATTTGGTGTGTAGATATGCACAAGGGATTGAAGGATCTTTCCTTCTGATTGGGTAGAAGGGTCAAATGAATAATTATGATAATGAAGGATTGAGATTGCTTTGCTCCGATTAGCTTGAGATTGTGAGTCCATCTCACCAACCAATGGTGAGACCCAACAGGGGAGTGGGCCAGGTTAGGATTAAGATAACAGAAGCCTACGAGCTTCTGCAATTTGCACGCCTTGACTGATGCCCCTTGAGCAACGAGGGCTGTGCCCTTTCTCATGAGAAAGAATAAAGACCTTTTCTGATCTTGGACTCAGGCTCTGATTTTGAAGATCTGGCAGTGGTTTCTATCCCACACAGTATAATTCTTAATATGTAGTACTATTCCCTGCTTGTATATATGAAATGTTTCTTCATACCGGCCTCTGCTACCATCAGCCTAGTGAACAGCTCCTTTGAAGAAACATCATAGCTGGCACAAACCACAAGATCAGCCACCAGGGGAAAGCAGGCAATACAGTGATGCCGGTGGGAAAGCTTTCCAAGTCAGAAAGGTGAAAGTATTAAGGGAGGACTAGTACCTCTGGTACTTCCCCTTTTCAAGGCTGTTCATCCACATTTGATATCCAACCTGTCACCCAATGTCACCTGTGGCTCCAAGAAGCTGTAGTATGCACAGTGTTCATACCACAGTAAAACTGTCTTAGCAGATGAGCTAACCAGGTTTGAGGGTAACTGACAGTCCTCAAACCTGTCTGTTAGGGGTATGTCTAACACAAGCATGTCAAGACTTTCTCCTGGTGGAATGGGCAGATGAGAACAATTTGCTCTAGGGGCCATGGAGGTGGAGAGGAGAACTCTATAAACTGTTGAGCTAGATCAGACACAACGTGATCATTGCACCCTGGGCAATTGCCAGTCTTAACTTTTGTCTTGCCGCTGGACTTCTATGACTATAAGAGAGAATGAGGCTGATGACTTTGTGAAACTCTGCCTCACTTAAATCCAACTCATGCACAAGTCAAGACATTGTCCCATGATGTCATTGGTCCTCTTTGAAAACAAAGGACAATCAGGTGGTCTCTGAGCTTGGACAAGCGCCTGTAGTACCCATGTTCTAGTTATGAAGCTCTGCTATGAGTAAGACTTGTCTCATTGTTGCTGTTAAACCTTCATTGTCAGGTCTACAACCTACTATATAGCCATTGGTGTAAGTATTGAGATTTGTCCACGCTAAAGTGGGAAGGGGTAGTGGGGTGGCGGTGGGGAGAGTGTGGGAAGTAGTGGCACGCCACAAACATTTGTGTCTAGTTTTTCTCCTCCAATGGAATAAAGAAAGTTTTTTTTGCTTATAACCACTGTTGGCTCTTTGGTTTTATTTTGTTTTTTTTATTTTTAGAGTTAACTGTGGTTTTGATAAACTCTGTGAGCTCTCTGGGTTTTTTAGAGTTAAAAGCAGTTGTGTGACCTCTGTGACTCTTTGTTCATTTGGTCAGGGTTGACACTTCAATCATGTCCTCTTAAACTAAGAAGGAAAATATGAATTCCATTTTATTGGAAATGTTTTTAAACTCCATACAGTAGCTGTACTGTTTGCACGCTTTAATCAGTTTTGTCTCTTTGGTACATCATTGGCGAATAGCTAATGGGATGAAATCCTTGTTATAACAAACTACCTGAGAGAAAAAGTCACAGAATGAAATGTACATACTCTTTAGAGAAAATGGCAAACAGTTTTGCAGCTTTAAGTGTTACTTAACATTTGCAGAGCCAATACTCTTAGTCTCATACCAAACATGTGACCTCAGCAAAGCGTGAAAGCCATTTGAGCAATCTATTCTGTAAAATGAGATCCTCAAATACTTGCACTATCTACTTCACTGGTTTCTATAACAAAGGCACATTATAAACCTTAAATAAGCACGTTAGACTTGTTTTATTTTTATTTTTACTTCCACATTCTTTCATTTTAGTCTTTAGACACTAAAAGTAATTTCAAGTTGTAAAGACCTGTTATAGTTGGGAGAAAAGTCAAAGCCAGGAGGATAAATGCGCTGAAGACTTTTCTTGGTTTCAGCCACCACTCATATTCTGTCTACCAACCATTTCTTGTCCTTACCACCTGATAAAATAATTGGAGAAAAAGCTTTGCTGCTTGAAAGAGCTAATGGGAGAGCAAATGTTCTTCCTTTACCTTTCTCTGCACTGACATTTAGAGCTCAGCTAAAGGAGCTGGCCTGGAAAAAGTATAAACATTAGCAAAGAGGAAACAGAACTATTATTATTTGCAGATAACATGACAGTACACTTAGAAAATCCCCTTAAATAAGGAAAAAAGATAATTGAGATGATTAATGGCTATACCAATATTGCAGGACACTAAATACGAGCATCAGTAATATAAATCAGCATTTCCAGGAAGCAAAGATAATAGGGTACATTTTATTCCAAATAATTATAAAATATCTAAGAGGTAACTTAAGATTATGCAAGATTTATATAAATGCATCTATTAGACACTTTACAGAAGCAAAGGAAGACAAATAGAGATAATCATTACTCATGATTTGGCCATTCCAATATAATAAAATGGCTACTCTACCAAACTTAATTTACAGATTTTTGTTATACCAATTAAATTATTAAGAGATACTCTTTTAGAACTAAAAATTAAAATAGAATTCTTGTGGGAGACTGAAATAAAACCTTAAAGAAAATAATGAGAAAAAGTATGATTAAAGGGGTTATATCCTAACAAGATTTTTAACCATATTATAAAACAATAGTCATCAACATTCTTTGGTATTTGTTTTTAAAAACAGACAAGTAGAAACTGACGGAAGAAACTATACGAGCAAAAGAGAGAAGCAGCCAAAAACAGTTGTCTAGGGTCTGAAAACTCAGGAATATGTTCCTTGTGGAAGAACTTATATATTTTTAAAGAATTGCTGAGAAAATTGTGAACAGTTGGCAGATATTAGGTTTAGAATACAGTCTATAGCACCACAACAATGAACTCACAATACATATGTACCCTATATATAAAAACTCACAATATTAAAAAAAAATTAGGATAGTATGGCATATATTTGATAACTATGGCTAAGGGAAGAACTCTTGATGAAACAAATAGTAGAAATGAGGTTAAAATTGATTCTGTATCATGTATTTATTGGTCCTATTTACAATTAATTTATTTTTGTCTTATAACTGCTTAAGTTGCGGTTCTCTGTCTCTGAACTTGGTTCAGAATTCAACTGGTCTACAAAGGGTTAAGTTGAAAAATCTAGGTCTCCTGCTAATCACTGATCAATTTTTGCCTCAAGGAATTAGCTGACCTTGCAGGATCCATGTGAACTTTATGGGTCCAATCTAGTATTTTTATACCATTTATTGTTGGAGTTGTGCTTCATACTCGAATGAATCAGGAAGGTGATGCCATGACTTGCAAGTGAATTGAATTTATGTGAGGGAGGGCTGTGCAAAGTCACCAGCCTCACTTTCTTCTCTGGAGCCATCAGAAGCAAAGTAAATGGGAAATGATAGTCATACAAAGACAAAAGTCATCAATGTACATATTTCTACACACATATACATATTACATACATATATGTATATACATATGTGTATATATAATGTGGAGAGAGAAAAAAGAAGAAAGAATGAGAGAGGGGAGAGAGAGAGAGAGAGAGAGAGAGAGAGAGAGAGAGAGAGAGAGAGAGAGAGAGAGAGAGTAACTTGGGGGGATTACTTGACTGAGGTCAACAGTTCTCTGCTGTTGAACTAGAAACAGCCATAGTTTATATACCTGGAAATACCAATATACCCTTGGCAAAAGAAGCAACTGCTTTCCCCCTTAACGTGTGGTTTTAAGGATCTATTTACCTATAGGGTATGATCAGGACTTATATATATTCTGCAAATTTATAGTGATAGCAGAAATTCTCTCACATTGGCTTGTTTACCTAACCGTCACTCCCCCTAAGCTTGGCTGACAAAAAAATTTTTTAATGCATCTTTCTTCTCTTTGCGCTCTCTCTCTCTCCCTCTCTCTCTCTCTCTCTTCATGTTATTCAAGTTTTAGTTGATGGTCAGCTAGTTTTAATAAAAACCTCAAATAGCCTAGAAAGAAATAAAAGTAAACAGTCTGTATAAAGATGGGATAAATTGTTTTTCTTCTCTCTTCCCCTTCTCCTACGCAGTTAGCAGGAATTGGAGTATAGCTTCTTTACCCTAGGTATGGAGAGGAAAAGGAAAAGGTGCTATGGAATAGGCATGCATACCTCACTAGCCTCTTTATGATCTGCTAATGGCACTTGAAAGCTTGCAGAGTGCTTTACATATCGTATCTCATTTCATCTTCACAATAAGATTTTGCTGTTATTACCTACGTTTCACAAAGGAGAAACCTGAGGTACAAAAATGCCTTGCCCAGGATCGCATAGAATTCAAACTCAGATCTTTTTAGTTCCAAGTTCCTGAGCTCATCTAATGTGTACTTCATTTCACCATATTTTTGTCTATCACCTGTCTGATAGCTATTGGATAGTCCAGAATGTAGACCTGCCTTAGGCTCCATTTGGACCCTCCTTTCTCCTTTGTCCAGTCAGGTCAGGGCTGCATTTTCTTTGAAGTTCATTCAAGGTAAAAAAACAATCTCAAGAACTGTGGGAAACGGATAATGGCTGCCCAGCTAGAAACCTCACTCCACCAAGTATTTGTGGCAACGACCCTAGAGAAGGAGCAAGACTAGAATTTTCATTTTATATATACACGTATCTATGTAAACGTGTATGTTTGTATACACGTGCATGCACACATAGACACACACACACTATATAGTACATATACATATATGTATTGCTAAATAAAAATGTACCTGTAATGTGTAAAATATAAATATACTTATTGTTTATATAATTTTATGTAGAATATACATAGTTTTATATAATGTTATGTAGTAACATATAGTCATATATACACATATTTACATACAAGCTTATATGATATAGATACATCATACACACACATACATATACATAAAGCACATATATGCATGCAAGCAGGCATACATACGTATCACCCCATTGGGAATGTATGAAAGGGGGACCCTTTCCCATCACTTCAGAGTAGGTCTCTGACTGCTTCCTGTCTGCCATGAAGATACATTTAATTCACTTTGGAACTGGAACTTTATGGATATGCTGAATGGGCAATCTCTGCTTCTTAGACCTTTACTCCATAAAAGGAGATACCCCCTATCCTTACACTTCAGGACCTTCCTTCCATTTTGTATTCCCAAAGTCCATTCCCTTACTTGAAGATACCAGATGTATTCTTTAGGTTTTCTGACCCACATGATACAAATATATTAGCACAGATGCAATTTACCTATATTTTAATGAAGCATTTAACAAATTCTCTCATGCTATTCTTATTGACAGGAATTATACATTTAAGTGGATTCTGAATTAGCTAAATGACCAGACTCAAGGAATAATTAATGAATTGATATCAGCTTGGAAGAAGGTCTGTAGTAGAAGGTCCTAGATATCTATGCTTAGCTCTGTACTGCTTAACATTTTTATCATGATTTAAATAAAAGAAAAATGGATATGGTTAGCAAATTTGCAGCAGACAAACAAAGCTAGGAGGAATAGCTAAAATGTAAGATGACAGAGTCAAAACCGAAAAACATCTCAACTGGCTAGAACATTAGTGAATTTAACAGGGTGAATGTAAAGTCTTATATTTTGGTTCGAAAAATCAAATTTTCATGTACAAGATGGGAAGAAGTGCAGTCTTTTGTGTACTGCAAACTCCAAAAGAATGTGATATAACAACCAAAAAAAGTTATAATGTGTGGTTACGTTGAGAGAAGCATAATGTCCAGGACTAAGGGAATGTTAGTTTCCCTGAATGTGAACTGACCTCGTCAGTAGGGAATATGGTGTACATGTTGCATAACATTTTAGGTAAGTGATTGATAAGCTCAAAAGCATCCAGAAAAGGAGTCATTAGAATAATAAGCACCCCAAGATCATGCCATATGAAGATCAGTTGAAAGAACTGAGAATATTTAACCTAGAGAAGGGGCAGGATAATAGTCACTTTCAAGGAAATTAACAATATAGAAGCAATTTCTTTAACTTTTCAGTATTTTGAACAACTCCCTAAGACTACAAGTCACTGATAAATTACTGGTCTTCCCTGGTGAAGGGAATCTCTTTGCTGTGAGCTCCTTATAGATGAAATCACAGCTTTGGGCCAAAAACTTCTATGCTTTAAGTATGTTTACTTCTTCCATGAATGCACATCACAATCTCTCTACCACGTAGTAGGTAGGATTCAAAAATTGTTTTATCCAACAAAATCTATTATGCAATGTGCTGAGGAGTTTTTCCAAATTTCCCTAGACTTGTCCTCAAATGGCAACACATAGTCAGCCTTTTCTTCTTGATAGGACTTAACAGAATAACCTAGGTTTTGAAAACCCAAATTCACTTCTAATGCGCAATGGAGCATCAGATTAAGACTTGGTTAGAGTCTTAGGAACGTATATGGGAATTTGTGTATGGATCTCAAAAATGATAGCTATAAGTTTATGGCTGGAGATGTCACAGATTTGAGGAAGGAAAACTTTGAAGGGAGGAGGGTAGTTTAGACTTTGTATACATTTTCATTGTTGAGGAAAGGGACTGGACCTGTGATTTTTACCAGTATAGAGAATACCTTAGTAAGGAAACTCCATTTACCTATGCAAGTTGATACGTTCTCTGTAACTTCTTTAAGAATCCTAAAGAATTGTGTAGGGGACTGAGGGATTAAGTGACTTGTCTAGTGTCACACAGACCATAGAAGTCAGAGACAGGACTTAAACATAGGTCTGGTAGTTCCAAGGTCAGTTCTCTATCCACTATGCAACACAGCCCCTGAACAAGTGTGGTATTTGAGATTTCTAAAGTATCAAAATCTCCATGATTATTAATAAAACAAATGAAATGACATGGTTATTTTGTAATCCCAAAGCTTTTACTTTCCCATTTTTTTGTTTGTAATAGGAAGGAATAAAAGAAATGACGTGAGTTTCGCATGAGCTGATAGAGTTGATTTAAGACAGGAGATGACCCGGTGAGAATACAATAAGGAGACTTAAAGTGGATTTTCGTTTTAGAGTTTGGATTTATTTGTCTGTGTCCTGTCACTGATGATTTCACCTCCCCTAGCACGTGACAAGAGATTGTCTTTCAGGTAGGTATAAAGTCTTGAGGAGGATGACTTTGCATTAGATCTAGTTCTTGAAGATGACTGGTCTCTCTTTCTAAGTCCCTAATTACTACCATGAAATTGGTAATTTTGTTCTCAGTCACAGTGCTTTACTTCCCCTGCAAAGGTAAGAGATTTATTTTTATATTTGGCAGACCTATCTAGTTGTTCGGATTTTCAGTCTGACATCTTTCAAATATTTTTCATTGTGAATGTTTCTTTACCTCTAACTGCAAAATATGATGTAGCAAATCCTTTGATAATAGCTTCCACAAACCTAACCTCAGAATGTGGGGTTTTAACATTTAAAGGAAATATTAATGAGCAAAGCCTCTTAGTTTCTTATTTACATGATTAAAATGGAAACGTCTTCTGTATTTTTAAACTTTTCACTTCTTTTTAAAAACATTTTTATTTTAAGTTTTGAGTTCCAAATTCTATCCCTCCCTGCCTCCTTCCCCTCTCCCTTCCCTGAGATGGTAAGCAATCAGATATATACATGTGTAAAACTTTCCATATTAGTCATTTTGTACAAGAAGACGTGAATAAAAGAAAAAAATGAAAGAAAGTGAAAACTAGCATGCTTCAGTCTAGATCCAATCAATATCACTTATTTCTCTGGAGGTGGATAGTATGCTTCACCAGGAGTCCTTTGGGATTATCTTGGATCATTGTATTCCTGAGAATAGCTAAGTCACTCACAGTTCTTCGTGAAACAGTATTACTGTTACCATGTACAACATTCTACTGGTTCTGTTCACTTGACAATATATCAGTTCATGCAAGCCTTTCCAGGGTTTTCTGAAATCATCCTGGTTGTTATTTCTTGTAGCATAATAATATTTCATTACAATCACAATACCATAGGTTGTTTAGCCATTTCCCAACTGATGAACATCCCTTTGATGTCCAATTCTTAGCCACCATAAAAAGAGCTGCTCCAAATATTTTTGTACAAATAAGTTCTTTCCTTTTTTTTAGAATGTCTTTGGGTTATAGACCTAGCAGCATTCACTTAGTTCCTAATTAAGAATTCACTTAATCTATTAATTTAGACTACTCACGTAATCCTCTTTAAGAACTGAACTCTTTAATCCAAAGGTCTACTTTTAATCCATGTTTCTATATCTGTTATACAGTCTTGACCTTGCCTTCTTTCTCCAAAGATGACCAGCCATCATGAATAGGTCTTGCAGAATCCTTCTTCTCCCTTTCCTGAACCACTGTTGCTCAGTTCTCATCAGACTTTGATCACTCACTCTAGGCTAGATGCAGACAACCTACCTCACCCTATTCACATATCAAGTAATAACTCAGGGTCCTACTCTACTTTAACCAGGAGCTGGTCAGGAACCACTGGCCATCCCTGATAATTTTCTTGCTGGACTCTCAAGTATCACCAACATTTTTGTCTGCCATAAAGCTAAACCATCCTTATTTGATTTCTCTCCTAATTAGAATATGAGCTCCTTGAGATAGAGACAGTCTCAATTTTCTATTTGTATCCCCAGTGCTTAGATCAGTGCTTAGCACAAGTAAGCATTTAGTAAATACTTTTCCTTTCTATTCCATATGGTGTCACACTGATAGAGTCACTTTTCGTTTAAAATAGGGATGTCAACACTAGGAAAGATAGTTCATGACCTTTATGTGTCAAATTGAATTGTTAGAAATAATTTGATGAGAGAAAAATTATTTCATAGAGAATCATGTCTGCTAACCATGGGTGTTCCCCAGTGCCTTGTCTTTACTCCTCTTCTCCATTATATTATTTCATCTGGTAATCTCATCAGCTTCCATGGATTCAGTTATCATCTCTATGGCAGATGATTTTCAGATCTACTTATCCAACCCTAAACATTCCCCTGAATACCAGTCTTTCATCTCCAATTACTGAGTCTGTTGCTGATAGTCCTATAAAAGCATCATCCTCCTTTCTACTGTAAGGCAGCCGTTAGGCAACATTTAAAACCAGTAGAACTAAGGTCTATGGATTCAAATTACTAAACTATATTAGCCTTTCTACTTTGTTCCTGAAGAATGTGATGTATAAAAAGTTTGAGATACATAGTTTTGGGGTTGCTAATTTTATTAATCATGCTTGTGGATAATTAATGAAAGGGATCAGTGGCATGCTTGGGTGCTAAAGACCCGGCACGGAACACTTACATGTCCTTGGAAGAGTGGGTGTTCCTGAGGGTGGCAACTGACTCTGATTGGTTAACAAATCATAAGAGAATGAATATTACAATTCGAGGAGGACCGATTCTAATGGAGAGCTGGGGGACGTGACTTTGATCACTCGGACCTGTCTGTCTAGAATACAATGGGTTGGATTTCAACCACGTTAGATTAAATTTTCTGTAAACTTCTCTGGATGGGAGGGTTTCCCTCTCATAATTGAAAAGAATGTACCCCAGGGATTTGGGCAATCTCATTCATCAACAAAAAAAGTCCTGGTCCTAATTCAATAATTGACTATTAATGTAAGGGAGAAATAATCATTTCTCTCAAGAGCAGACTGTTTTGGAAGGAGCAAGAGCTGGACAGTAAGGTGAAAGTCTTCACACTCTTCTCTCTTCACTAGTTCAGAGTGACTACTGCTTTCTCCCATATGAAGTGTTCTGCTCTTGCTTCCCTAGGGATACACTTTTCTCCCACCTTTATACGGCCACTCTCAAAGGTCCTTTCATTGTTACGCATCTCTCACAGGTCCAATCTATCCCTTCGATCATATTGTAGTTGATACACCACTTGGCCTGTGATCCCTGGAATGGTAAAGGAAGTGACAGGGGCAACATGCCAACTGATCTCTTCCTTCAATCCACCCAGTAAACTTAGCTAAGATCATTGCGACGAGTAACAACAGCAACTGTCTATACCCAGAGCAAAGCCAGCACTAGCTCTTCCAGGGCCTATGTTCCTCTGTCCTCCTTTTCCACTGTACCTCTTGGAATTCTCGCTGTTGAACTTGCCCTTCATCTTATGTTTCTTTTTTTTTAATACTCTTTCCATCTCCTGATGTTCACTGAAACCTAGTAGAAAAACAACTGTAAGACTGTGTCTAACAATATGAAGAGTGGCAGCCATGGGGTAGGGCAGGAGATGAGTTCAAACTTTATTTGCCATTTGTGTGACCTTGCATGTGACTTTGGATTCCAGTTTGCTCAGCTATAATAAATATAATAACACTAGTAATTGTAATAATGATGATGAGAGTATTTATATAGCACTTTAAAGTTTGTGAAACACTTCACATATCTTACCTCATTTGATCCCCACAACAATTATGGGAAGTAGGTACTATTATTATCTGGGGATAATAATTCTACATTCTACAGATGAGGAAACTGAGGTAGGTTAATTGACCTACCCAGGAACACAGATAGTGAGTGTGTAATGAAGAAACCTAACTTGGGTCTTCCTGACTCCAAGTCTAATTCTCTGTCTCTCTCTCTTTTTCTCTCTCTTATCACAGTAGTCTCCACATCTCATCACTTGCCAGGTTTTATCTTTTCCCCTAAACCCGACCTTCTTCTAAACTTACCTATTTCTGCTGAGAGCACCACCATCCTTCTTGTCTCACAGCTTCACAAGCTTGGCCTTCTCCTAGGCTCCTCAGTCTCTGCCCTGCTACGTATTCATCACTTACCAAACCTTGATAATTCTACCTTCACAGCATCTCTCATGTCTGACTCGCGTAGCAGCCAGTCATACAATAGCAATGGCTTTCTAATTGGTCTTGCTTCCTACGACTCTCCTCATTCCAGCTCATCTTGGATGAAACTGCTCACGGGATTTTTCTTAAGCACAGATTTGACCATGGTAGCCCCCTACTCAATAAATTCCAGTGGCTTCCTGTTGCCTCTAGGATAAAATATCAGCTCATCTCTCTGAAACCCTTCAAACATGACCCTTTCAAGAGTCATGATGCATTTCTCCCCTTTCTGAATTCTATGGCCCACAAATGGGCTTTCTTGTTTCCTCCCATGTCATCGTGATGGGCGGAGCAGGTGTTCAATAAATGTTTGCTGATTGGTTGATAGATTTTCGCTTAGATGAACATGGCAGTCTTCTAACTTCTCTCTTGATTCTATTTCATTTTGCTGCCTGAGTCATCTTTCTAAAACACTGTTCTGATCTCTCCTGATTTCTACTCCTTTCCTAAAAATATGTCACTGCCAATAAAGAGTAAATTTCTGGTCTTGATATTTAGCAGGTCTTTTAGTCTGTCTTTCCAGTGTTGCTTCATATGGCTCCCCTTCATGTATTAATTTATTTATTCAACTTTTTAAACTTTTGATTTATTCATTTATATTTTATTTATTTGAACTAAAAAATAAAAGAGCATTTATATATACTCAGCAGCACATAAGAGGACTGCATATGAAATCAAAGCTATTCATATAGCTTATTTTTAAATTATATGATATAGTCCATATATTATTTTCAAAACTGTTCTGCTTGTACTTTTAGAACATTTTTCTGTTCTCATCTATACTTTTAAAAATGTTTCAATGTCCCTATTTCTTGGAGAAAGGGAAACAATGTTATTTACTTCTGTTCTCAAGCCAACTCCATCTCCTAACTGAAAGATCAAGAGAAATTAAAAAAAAAAACACCAAAAAACAAAACTTACCCTTGGAGCAGCTAAGTAGTGCAGTGGATAGAACTTCAACTCTGGAATCAGGAAGACCTGAGTTCAAATCCAGCCTCAGATACTTACAAGCTGGGTGATCCTGGACAAGTCATTTAAGCTCAACTGCCTCAAAAAACAATAACAACTTTAACTTGTAATAAAAAATCACAGTCAAGCAAAACAAATCCACAGAATGGTCACGTGCAAAAACAAGTAGCTTTTTGCATGTTGAGTCCGTTATTTCTGTGGGGGTTGATAACAAGCCTAATCATGGGTCTTCTGGAGATGTGCTTGGTTATTACATTGCTCAGAGTTTTTAGGTGTTTCAGAGTGTTGGTGTTTTTAAATTACAATGTTTTTGTACTTATATAAATTATACTCCTGACTCTACTCACTTCACTCTGCATCAGTTCATACTACCCAGGATCCTCTGCAATCACCTCTTTTGTCCTTTCTTAGACTGTAATAATAATTCATTACTTTCCTATACCATAATTTGTTCAACTATACTTCGATTGATAGACATGCTTCCTAGATTCTTTCCCTTTCCCTTCTACTTCTTTTCTTTTTCCTCTTCCTTTCTCTTCTCTCTCTCTCTCTCTCTCTCTCTCTCTCTCTCTCTCTCTCTCTCTCTTTTGTTCTTTGGAGAGGGGAAGGTAGGGCAATTGGGGTTAAGTGACTTGCCCAAGGTCACACGCACAGTTTTGTGTTAAGTGTCTGAGGTCGGATTTGAACTCAGGTCCTCCCAACTCCAGGGCCAGTGCTCTATTCACTGCACCATGTTGCTGCTCCTCTCTTCTCTTTTATTCACTACTTCAGGATACAGAAATTTGTTTTGCTCACTCCAAACTATGGCTCCCATTCCCATTTTTCTTCCTGATGAGCTTGTATTTCTACATCAAATTGCTTGTGTGTGAGAAACACAAATTTTACCTCATTCATTTCTGTATTATTGCATTTATTTTATTTACTTTTTTATTTTTCCTCCTAAAACTCTCATGAACAGAATGAATTCACCTTCAGATCTTTCTTTTTCTCATTTAATTCCTCTCCTACTCTTCCATGACACTAACATTCTGAAAGGACAGAACCTTTCTCCTTGTTATAATGTAAACGCCCAATCAGCACAAAGCTTCCACCAAATTCACAAAGAAATCACGTTCTTATTTGTCCTGATTTTGTCATTCAAAGTTGCTGCACAGCTCGGGCATTTTTGTCAGAAAGACTTGAAAATCCTTTATTTTATGACAGTTTCATTTCACTCTTCTGCAGAATTGTATTCAACTTTGCAGAGAAAGATTTTTGTTTGTTTGTTTGTTTGCAAGTCTGTCCTTTGTCTTTTGGAATATTGTATTCCAAGATCTCCCCTGCTTTTTGGTAGAATTTTTCAAGTCTTTTGTGAACTTGACTATTTTTCCTTGGTACTTGAATTCCTTTCTGGATTGTTTTTTTAAAAAAAAAATTATTATTATTTCTATTTGACACGAAAGCTCTGTATTTTGTTTAGCAAATTCCTGGGAATTTCCCTTTGGGGATTTCTTTCAAGAGGTGATCAGTAGATTATTTGTGTTTTCCCTTTGTTTTCTGATTCTAAACAAAATGGTTTTCTTTTATGATTTCTTGAAACACAGTGTTGAGGTTGTTTGAAAAAAATCATAATTTTTAGGGAATCTGATGATGCTTAAATAATTTCTCCTTGACTTGTTTTTAAAGCCAGATGTTTTTATTTTTAAAATAGTATTTTATTTTTTCCAATTGCATGTAAGGATGATTTTTAGCATTCCTTTTCACACAAATTTGAGTTCCAAATTTTTCTTCCTCCTTCCCTTTGCTTCCTCCTAAAATGGAAAGCAATTTGATAAATGTTATATGTGTGAAATCATGTAAAACACATTTCCATATTAGTCACAGTAGTGAAAGAAAAAAACAGACTGAGGGAAAAAGAACAAAAAAATTAAAGTACGTGAAAAAAAGTACGCTTCAGTCTGCATTCAGAGTCTTCTTTATCTGGATATAGACAACATTTTCCATCATGAATCCTTTCTAATTATCTTGGATTTTTGTGTTGCTGAGAAGAACTAAGTCATTCATAGTTGATCATCACATAATGTTGCTGTTACTGTGTTCAATATTTTCCTAGTTCTGTTCATTTCACTTTGCATTATTTCAAACAAGTTTTCCAGGTTTTCTGAAATCTGCCTGTTCATTATTTGTCATTGCACAATAATATTCTATAACATTCATATACCACAACTTGTTCAGTCATACCCCAGTTGATGGACTTCTCCACAATTTCTAATATTAAGCCGCCACAAAAAGATAGGCTATAAATATTTTTGTGCGTGTAAGTCTTCTTTCCTTTTTTAATGATCTGTTTGGGATACAGAGGCAGCAATTGGTATTGCTCAATCAAAGGGTATGCATGGTTTGGTGGTCCTTTGGACAGAGTTCCTAATTGCTCTCTGGAATGGTTGGATCAGTTTACACCTTCACCAGGAATGCTTTAGTGTCCCAATTTTCCCCACACCTCTTCAACATTTGTCATTTCTCTTTTTTGTTCATATTAGCCAACCTGATGGGTGTGAGGTGGTATATCAAAGTTGATTTAATTTTCATTTCTCTAATCGAAAGTGATTTACAGCACTTTTTCATGTGCCTATAGATAGCTTTAACTTATTTTTAAAATGAATTTGTTTTTAGTTTTAAACATTCATTTCCATAAAATTTTGAGTTCCAATGACTAGAGATAGCTTTAATTTTTTCCTCTGAAAACTGCCTGTTCATATCCTTTGACTCCTTATCAATTAGGGAATGACTTGTATTCTTATAAATTTGTCTCAGTTCTATATGTATTTTAGAAATGAGACCTTTATCAGAGATACCTGCCAGTGCTTTTTCTGCATCTATTGAGATGATCATATGGTTTCTGTTACTTTCATTGTTGATATTGTTTGGGATGAAAAATATCCTTTATCCTTAATTTAATGAAAAGAAATAAACACAGAGATCTCTTAGGATTAAGAACAGGACTTTATTCTCTTCCTGGGCAGAAGAGGGCGGTCTTCCCCATGACTCATCATGGAGAAGAGGCAAGTTACAAAAGATAGTACTGGAATTTATAACCTAACTTAGTCAAGACCCCTCCCCGACTGTTTCCCCTCTCATTGGTGGAGAGGCATACTTCACCAAATACTTCCCCAACTGGGACAGCAAGGAAAGATAAGGGGAGGGTCCCACCAAGGCGGGAAAACAGACAAAGGAACATAAAAGTGATTGACAGAAGCAATTTGA
>CM053581.1:417114198-417154006 GCA_028627135.1 Pseudochirops cupreus
AGTGACATAGAAGAGAATAGACTGGGGGAGGGGGGAAACACTGGGATGGCTGTTTTGGGGCGGTGGGCGGGGGAAAGACAGGGAGAAAATATGTAACAAAAAAATTTTTAATAAAATAAATTAAAAAAAAAAGAAAATACATTTAAATTGCCTTCAATTAAAGAGGAAAGTCATGTTGAGTTCATAATTTTGAGATGTTACAGTAAAATCATAGATCTCTGGACTACTTGGAAAATGGGGTGTTTTGATTAATGCAGAGTTTTACACTAATGGAAATACTAGTAAGAATCGCTACAAAGTGAAGCAAACAGAACGAGAAAAACAAGACACACAAAGCCTGCAACAACGTACGTGAAAGAATGATAACAACAGAACATGGTACAATTAGATTGGCCAAGACTGGCCTGGAAAAAGAGAAATCGTCTTCTTTGCAGAGCCTGGGGACTAGGGCTCTGGAATGGGGCATACACTGTCATACCCAGTTGGCTGCTTTTTTTCCCTAATGGCTCTTGGGATGGAAGGGGAGAGAACATATGTTGGGGAATTAAAGTGATACAAAACCAAAATATATCAATGAACATTTTTAGAAGAATAAGGAAAGGAGGGGAAAGGGAGAAGAGAAATGAGGGAGTGAGAGAAGGGAGAGCAGACTGGGGGAGGGGCTGATCAAAAGCAAAGCACTTTGCGGAAGGACAGGGTGAAAGAAGAGAGATGATAGAATAAAGGAGGTAAGATGGAGAGAAATACGGTTAGCAATAGTAACTGTGAAAACAATTTTGAAGCCAGTTTCTCTGAAAAAGGCCTCATTTCTCAAACATACAGAGAACTGAGTCAAATTTATAAAAATAAGATCCATTCCTCAATTGATAAATGATCAAAAGATATATGATCATTTTTCAGATGAAGTAATCATCTATATATACCCGCAGGAAAAAAAATACTCCAAAAATAAGACATTAAAGCATTGTTGGAGTTGGGAACTAATTCAACCATTTTGTAGAGCAATGTGGAACCATGCCCAAAGGGCTATGACGCCATGCATACCCTTTGACCCAGCAATACCACTACCAGGTCTATATCCCAAAAGAGATAAAAACAAAACAAAAAGGACAAGGACCTAAATGTACAAAAATATTTACAGCAGCTCTTTACTTAGGGTAAAGATTTTAAAATTGAGGGGATGCCCATCAATTGGGGAATGACTGAACAAGCTGTGGTATGTAATTATGATGGAATACTATTGTACTATAAGAAATATGAGCAGAATGCTCTCAGGAAAACCTGCAAACACTTGTATGAGATGATGCAAAGTGAAGTGTACCGTGTATAAAATAACATCATGCGAATGTAAGCTGTGAACGACTTAACTACTCTCAGCAATACAACTACCCAAGACAACTCTGAAGGACAAATGATGAAAAATGTTAATAATCCCCAGACAAAGAATCAATACTGTCTGAACACAGATTGAAGCATACTCTTATTATTTATTTTTCTTGAGGTTTTTTAATGTTTTCTTTTATAAATGACTATTATGAATATTTTGCATGACTACATTAATATCAAATTGCTTGCCTTCTCAGTGAAGTGGGGTGGGGAGGGAGGAAGGGAGAGAATTTGGAACTCAAAAGTTTTTTTTTAAATGTTAAAAATTGTTTTTACGTGTAACTGAGGAAAAATAAAATTCTAAATAAAATGCAGAAAAGAAGAAAAGGAAAACTAATAAAAAGAAATAGCAGTAATAGATAAAACATATATACTCTTAATGTTTGCAAATTACTTTAATACATAATCTCATGTGAGTCTTATAACAAACCCGAGAGATAATTAAAACAGGTATGATTGTTCCCATTTTACATTTGAGAAAACTGAGGCTCAGAGGTTAAGTGACAGTGTCAAAAGGAGGATTAAAGTCTTCCAAACTTCCTAAGTGCAGGACTCTATCTGCTAAATTATACCACTTCAATACCAAAAAAAAGAGAAAAGAACAAAAAATACTAATTTACTAAGTAAATTTAGGATGTTGCATCAAAATCTAGATTATTTGAACTTCTGAGGAAATGGTATTTAGCCATCTACATTTAGAGTTATGAAAGGACAACACTGGATGTTCACACGAGAGGTATTATCCTAGAATTTACAAATGAGATATTTCAGTATGAAAAATAAACTTCTCAAACTCTAAGATCAACACCCCATACACAATCCTCTCTAAGGAAATTATTATTCTTTTCTCAATTGAAATTAAGGATAAAGACACTATTTTCAAAATAATTATGCAACTAAAAGGATCAAGAGAAGAGCAATAGCCATAAAAGAAGCCAGAGAAGGAATATTTACAAATATAGGAAGAGAAACAGAAGAGCGCTGGTAGTGCCACCAACACACAGAGATAGGAGACTATTTATGAGGGGGAGTTGTGGTCAACAGTGTCAAGTCCTGCATGTAAGTGCAGCTATCACATAAAAGTCTACGTGCTAAATATTATAATTATTACAAGTTGTCTTAAGTTGTAATTATAATAAGCTGCACAATGACCAGAAATTTGATGTCCTAAGATTTAGAGTTGGAAGGCATGTTAGAGCTCACTTAGTCTAACTACCTCATTTTGCAGCTAAGGAAATTAAAGCAATAAAAGTGTCATTACTTGCCGAAGATCCCAAGTCACTGATACGTCTTTGGACTGCATCATGCTGCCTCTTAAGAAAGACTTTATACCACCCAGAAGAGGATAAGAGATTAAGAACCAACTTTCCAAAGGGAGGCAGTATGAGACAGTAAAACTTCATTTGTAGTCAGAAGACTTAGGTTGCCCTGCTGCTCTCTGTATGATCTTGAATAAGTCCTTTTACTTTTCCGATCTAGGTTTCCTCATCTGTAAAAAGAAGTTGGACTCACGGACATTTAAGTCCCTTTCAATTCTTCCTCGATGTGATCTGAGCGTCTACAAGAGCATGTGCAAATAACATCCTCAGAAGAAGGGCTGAGCGAGAGTGGGCCACAAAACTGTGTTTCTTGAATCCCAACGTTAAGAATTTTTGATTGGCCAAGGGAAAGAAGTGTTTTGCTCTCCCTGTAGAAAACCATGATAGGTCAAATGATTAGAGAGATCCATGAAGTAGTAAGACTTTCGATCTGGAAGGGTATTTCCAGAGACAGAGAATACTTAGAGATTTGTTAACTGGAAATTTTGGCCTCATTTGACATAATCTCTACTGGAGACAAATGACAATACGATGAAGAAGTCTGGCAAGAAGACTGGGACATATGTTGGACTAATAACATTTTTATAACTATTATTCTTTTAAAATCTATTATCATGTACACTGTGCCCTGACCGTCATAAAACTTCCCGTGAGGGTCACTACCATACTCAGCATATGCTTGCTGAATATATGCCTGCCCAATAGCCAGTCTATAGAAGGTAGAATCATATGTAATCAAGAAAGAAAAAGTGGCGACAGCAAAAAACAAACAGTGACAAATAAGAAACACAAAAGTAAAGGTAAGTCAAGTCTTAGGGCGAGAGGGCACAAAAAAACTGGGACAAGTAGCACTTCCTGAGTTCTGCTGTGAAGGCAGCCGCACGTAAGACGAGCAGAGGAGCACGAAGCTTTTGCACACCGCAAGTAGGTCCTCAATAAAATTACTGACGATGATGAAGTACTAATCAGATAACGATTAGAAGGAGTAGGCTGAGGAGACAACAGCGGTTTTTCAGAGGACAGCAGATACGTCCAGAAATCTTTCGGCCAAAACAACTTAAAAGATTCTTCTGCAAAGGAAACCTTGCAATCCCGTATGGAGTAAGCCAGCAGAGGTTTGTTCTGAAGGAGACGGGGTAAGGCTCTAATAATACATAGCGCTTTCACACACGGCCAATGCTCTAAATTATTATTAAATGAATGAGTGCCCAAATAAAAACCCGTACATAAACTAAAGTTAAAAGGCAGCTGATCAGTTCTATTCTCTCCCCACTTCCCCTTCGTAACGTCCTACTCCGTTTGTGTTTATTTCCAGTGCCTTTCACACAGTAGGCATTCAACGGTGCTACACTGAACTAAACTGTCTCAGCACCCAGGGCCTAGAACTCTAATCCTTAGCAATATCTAATACCGCCATCTAGTGGGAGTTATTTCAAACTGCAAACGCAAGTCCCCAGGGAGCTAGAGGGGGGCTCATTTGATGGATTCACAACACAATACAGTAAGAGTAAAGATCACAGAAGCTGTGGAAATTAGCTTATTATGTTATCAACATATCGAAGGCTTTGATTTCGCTGTGTTGAAATTCCCTGTGATGAACAGCACGGCATATTTATAACTAGGAGTTTTAGATTTGACCATGGTCACCGAACTACTAAGTGTCAAAACCAGGATTTGAACGTCAGTCTTCTATTTTCAGGTTCAGAAAACTATGCCCTGTACCATACTGACTCCCATCTTCAATATCATTAAACAATTAACAGGAATTATAATCATCATGACTAACCCAATTTAAAAGAGCAGAATATAAGGAAATTGATAAATGTGTGATTTAACTAGAAATAACTCACAGTTGATTTGTCTTTGTCTCAATAAGTTTCTGAATGGAGAAATCATTAGAAAGTGAGAAAATCTTGGTGCCACATCCTCCCCAGATGATATTTTTTTCTGATGAATATATGGATTCATTTAAACACATTAATGGAGTGCTGACATTTCCTAAAGTTAATGTCTTCAAAGGAGGAGCTCCTTCAAACTTGAACAAAAAAGGGAAAAAGAAAGACATTCTCAGAAAATATAATAAACATACAATTTAAATTTTAAAAAAATAGCTGAAGTTTTCTAAGAATGCAATCAATAGGCAAAGTAACTGAAGCCAAGACTGCTGCTGCTGTCGTCCTTCGTTCTTGAAGAGGACCACGGCGTTAGGAAGGTGACATCATGATCTGCCAGGGAACTGGATTTATGTGAGGGAGACTGTGCAGAGCCAATAGCCTCACTTTCCCCTTCAGAGTCACCTGGGTCCAGCCACAAGTTGTGGATCAGGACAACTGGAGATGGCCCCAGAAGCCAACACTAATAATTCAGAGAAAAGGAAAAAAAAAACCTAAAACACTGACATCAAACTAAATATTAAGTAGTTTTTTTAACAGGCTTCCAATCTAGTATATTTTTTAGTGGCTTATATTATGTGGATAAATCTTAAACCTTAGAACATGTATTTTCACATTCATTTAAGTATTTAAGCAACTAAATGTTATAGGTTAGTTAGCCAGAAGCCAAGTTATCACAGGTATATGCAGGACTTCCAATTCCTAGATGTTACTATCTTTTTTATTATAAATCTTAATGTCTAATTTCATTATTTTCCTTCAACTATGGTAAAATGCTCATATCACTACATACAAAAGTATAATTTGGACATTCATGTTTCATTGGCATGATTACTGAGTGCCAATTATATCCAAAGCAATATAACAGATGATAGGAGACGTATAATAGAAGTTCAGTTCTATTCTATTTGAGCAAATTCAACAATTTTCTTGAATAAACAGTCACTGGTGATTTGTCTCAACATTTCTTCACAAATCTCTGCCTGCCTCACTCTCCTCAAACATAAAAGTAATTTCCTCCAAGGGCTGTTATGAGAACCAAATGAGATAATATTTTTAAAGAGCTTAGCATAGTGTTTGGCACATGGCAGGTGCTTTTTCCTTCCACTCTTCAACTGATTAAAGATTCAGCAGAATGCAAACTTCTTGAGGGTCACTATTTTGCAACTGTATTTGCATCACTAGCACATTGTCTAGTATACAGATGCTTAACAAAATGTGTATTGATAGATGACTGGCTCTTATGATATTGGCACCTCCTCCAATAATACCAACAGCAATTCATTTAGACCTTTTGATTCTGTACGATTCTTTTAAAAATGTTTTGCTAATCCCTTTTATCTTTATGTTATGGTTATTTCTTATCCCTTCTTCTCTCTAGACTGAACGAGAAATCCTTCTCCCTCCCTCCTGACAAAGAAAAGCAATAAAAGCGAGAATCCGAGGCAGTGGCTGCACCTAATGAGGTACATGTGTGTGCATGTTAATAGTCTTTCTTCCTGTCCTCCCGTCATGAGAGCGTGCTTCATGCAAGCTCGTTTTAGTGATCTTTTCATTTACATTCTTATAACAGTATATATTGTATTCTTCTTCTGGTTCATTGTATCTTCTTTGGTATCATTTAATAAAAATCTTCCCACATTTCTTTAAATTTCTCATATTCCTCATTTCTTATTACAAAAATACTATCATTTATATACTTTTAAAAAAATATTCTCCAATTCTTTGCTACTAAGAAAAGTACTGCTTTGAATATTTTATCATTGAACCTTTCTGTCTTTGACTCCCTCTGGAGCACACATCTAGAAGGTATTAGTTAATTTAATCACTTTTCTTTTTAAAGGGCAGACAAGAAAACCAGTCTAGCTGAAGCAACAAGACACCCAGAGAAAGACAGAGGAGGTCACATGAGTGACCACAAGTGGGTCAAGCCACCACTTGACCACTATTTCCCTCAAAATCCTTGTGGAAGCAGTTTAGGATCCCAGATCTAAGGGATTTTACTCCTTGCAGAGTAGAGGAGAAGTGGCTTTACGATTGCTTTTCTCATCCTTGCAGCCTCTACCTACGCAGCAGTCATTCACCACTATTGAAAAGGTTTTGCTCCAAAAATTCTTGGCACTGTTAGATGTTCAAAACTGATACAGCGTCATGAACCAAAATGAGAGTAAAGATGTTTGTCGCTCAGCTTTCTAGTCCAACTGGATCACCTGCCAACCAATAATCTCTATGTGATAATCATAGAAGATTTCTCAACAGCTGAAACAACAGAGACAACTGTTCACTCTCAATATTAAGTAAGGCAAAAAACATAAAACTCAACTCTGTCATGGAGGACATACTTGCACAGAGTCAATGGTATCAAAAAGTTAAAAAAAAAAAAGAATAGCCAGATTTTGTTCTTGAACTTAGCTCATTAAGAATTAGCCACGTATTACCCGATTAGTAGAGGGATCGAGACAAAGTCTATGATAGCACTGATAGACAGAATTCTCAGAAAAGGAAACTTCTTCGACTAAGGTCAGCTGGCACCTTCTTGGCAACTCACAGGTGGACAAATAAGCATTCCTTGAGTGCTCCCTGAATGCTGAGCTTTATGGGTAACATAAAAGAAGTTTAAGATCATGGGATCAGACAGGGGGAGATGAGAGGACACTATCTAGTTGAACCTTTCCCCTTTTAAAGCTGAGAGAACTGTGGTTCAGAGGAGCAAAACAACTTGCCGAATGTGCTGCAGCCGAAAAGTGGCAGAGCCAGGATGGAGCCCAGGCTTTAACTGCAAGCCCAGCTCCAGCCCAGCATCACTGCAAAGAATTGGCAGAGACAAAACATTATTATTTTCATAAAAAAATCATTTAACATTTACCTTAACATTTCTGTCTTCAAAAATAGCTAGTCTGCCATTTGCAGTTCCCACCAAAAGAAAATTCTTTTGTTTGCTGAAATGAAAAAAAAAGGAGAAAGAGCCATTACTAAGGAAAAATTAATTCAATACCAGAACTGGAAATGGAGCCCATACTCTGAAAGTTGCTCAACCCTTAATGATGCAAGTTTCTGACATATCAGTGCAAAATAAGATCATGATATAAGGGACAGAGGGGCGAGATTCCTATTCCTCTTCAATCCCTGCCCCAGGCAAAAAAAAATTGTAATACCCTACCTTTACTTTAACCTGTCACTTATGCCTTAAACATTGTTCATCCCTCTGGCTTAAGACAGATAAAGAGTTGGAACATAAATACCTCTTAGAGTGATAAGCGCTTTTCTTTTTTTTTATATTATTATTTTTTCTTTTTTTGCTTTTTGGAGGGGGGAAGGTAGGACAATTGGGGTTAAGTGACTTGCCCAAGGTCACACGGCTAGTTTTTGTGTTAAGTGTCTGAGGCCGTATTTGAACTCAGGTCCTCCTGACTCCAGGGCCAGCGCTCTATTCACTGTGCCACCTAGCCGCCCAAGGTAAGCTATTTTCACAATAGTTGATGTAGTTTCATGTGAATTGGTGGAGCATGAGAGTATAGGCCTAGGTAGAGTGCCAAAAAAGGGAAAAAGAGACCATAAGGTGAGATGGCAGGATCCCAAAGACAAACCTACATAATTCATAATTTGACCAAGTCCATAGTGTTACAGTGCATCTAGGAAAGTAGAGCAGCCATCTGTTTTCTTGGGTAAATGAAAACCAATCACAGTATGTTAAAACAGTATCAATTATGTCGTTTCCCTGAAAATTGTGCATATAATAGAGGTAGACAGTTGAAAAGTGTTTCTCCCCACTATGTTCAAACTTGTCAAGATACCTTTGCTTAGGAAACGAATTACAGTATAAACAAGTAACAGAGTCAGTCATTCTTTGAAGCATGTGGCTCTTTTCCTCATCTTCTGTCTTGACCGCCAATAGGGTGCCAGACTGTGTTCCTGCCACAATCCAGCTTTCCTTTTCAACCAGAAGATACACAAGGGTGAGGCACAATATTCTACTCTCAGTCATATCCTGCCAATGGAATGCAATAAACTTTTAAAACAGTTGTCCGTGCCAATTTCAATAAGGAAAACTTGAATATCATGTAATACCTAACAAGTCTGTCCCGATTGGAAGATTAAAATTAAATAACTACAAAATGCATTCAATGTCTTACAAAACAAATGCCAATAAAACAGGCTCTGAATATAATTTAATGAAAATTTTATTAGTAGAGTTATGCAAGGTTGATCTTAAAAGAAAAGTCGGGTACAATATTTGTTAGAGCAGAATGGCCAGAGTAATATATTTTCTTCTCTTCTAGCTATAGACTTTATTAACTTATTAACTATGTACATATAGTGCTTTTTAAACCACAGATGTAACATATCATAACCCAAACAAAACATTTTAGTCATAAAAATTATTTCATAAAAGTAGCTCTCCTGCATTCATCTATTTCTGGCCAAGCCACTTATCAAGCTAGTATATTAATTACCCAATGCTTTCAAATGATTTGAAAAGAAAAAAATTTTAAAAACCCAACTTTGAAAAATTTTGGTACATTGAAAACAAGCAAACCTACCTTAGAGATATGTCTTTCAGTGTTTATCTCAAGACAGGATAGTTGTCCTACATCATTGTTTCCACTGCCCAGCCAGACAACTGCATTCTTGCTGCTTTGGTTTGTAGCAACCATGCAATCTGCTACAAATATTTGGGGTATTAAAATATATCTCCTTAGACATATTAATTCAGCTGAGTTCAAAATTTCATATACCTACGAGGGAAAAATTGATTAAAAACAGACTGAATTAATTTGAAACACTTCGCCTCGAGAAATCTTATGAATGTATAATCAAGTACAACCTTTATCAAGCAAAATCTAAAATTCATAAATTAATCTCTAATCTATCTTTTTTCTCAAGACTTGTGCAAAATGACATGATAACTTGAGAGGCAGGGACAAGGAACCACAGAACACTAAGCTAAATATGAATTCTATACTACATTATGCATACCAGATTGTTCAGAAAGAATCATACAAGATGAGAGATTAAAAACATACTTAGATTAATATTTTAAAGTAATGAGTAAAGTGATACAAGTTTTAAAAGATCAATTTTCTATCACATAAAGGTAATTTAAACTTAGCTATATTGGTCCAAATGAACCAAGTACCAAAAAAATCATCAACAGATTCTAGTTAATGACACAATCTCACGTACTTCATTTTCATATAAGACATAGGAAAATATCTATAGAATCCGAAGGAACAGTGAAGATGAAAAATAATTTAATTCAGAAAGTCATTATAGTATGATAAAAGTTAGTCTGGAGTATTAATGGAGTATTAATGCCTCTCCAAAGCTAGTTCAAATGGCAAAAAGGAGCAATCAGTCAACAAGATTGTAGAACTGGATCCTTAAAAAAAATAAGCCAAAAGTACTTTCCTTTTTCAGGATGAGAAAATGTCAATTTTAATAACACTTTTCTTACAATATAAAATCCAAAATTTCTTCTTAACTGGTAGAACTTCAAACTGGCATAATAATGGCTATTTGTATGTAAATTTAAAAACAAAACAAAAACCTGGGCAGACGTTGGTCTTTCCTGAGGATTTTCTTTCAGACACTTCTTAATTAAATTTTCTACCTTAGGCCATGGAGTACAACCATATTCCTTAACTGGATCTAAAACATTCAAAATAAATCTCATTATTATAGGAATAAGACAACTAAGAATCATTCTTTGAATACAATTCATCAACCAATAAACATTTATTAAGCACCTACAATGTTGCAGGCATTGTGTTAAGTGCTGGGGATACAAAAAGAAGCAGATGATAGTGTCTGCCCTCAAGGAGTTTACAATCTAATGGAGGAAATAACATGCAAACAAATCAAGCTATATGCAGCTATATATAACTACTATATTAAATTTTGTCTTCAGAGCATCCAAACAGATAAATGGAACACTCTCCTAATATAAGTCAAATCTCATAACAATAAATTCCATAAGACTGTTAAAACAAAAGACTTAGAAATTTTTATATTATACAATGCTTCCAATTTTGGAATTTATTGAAAAGGAATTTTATCTACATCCATAATAAGCATTTGATTCAATAAACAATAAAAAACAATGAAGTACAAAGTTACTCTTTCTAGAATTTGAGGATACAAAGATGGAAAATGATAGTCCTTGCCTTCTTTTTTTAATCAATGCACACTTTAAAAGCCCCTATTATATGCTAGGCATTGTGCTAAATATTGGGATACAAAGACAAGAAAGAAATAGCTTCTGCCTCCAAGGACCTGTCATGTATACATGTAAGTATACACATATCGGAGTGGGGTTTCATGCCCCACCATCAATTAATGTAATCACAGAAAGGCACAGATATCTCAGATTAATCAAGAGAGTAGCAACTGTGAAGAAGTTTTCTAAAAATCCTACAATGTATAAATAAGTCTTTAGTCAACTCTAAATGATTAGAAAGCTTTAGCCAATAGCTGACATCACAAAGAAAAAGTCTTATAATTGGTTAAGAGAATAAGATATGTGTCTGCGCCAGTGTGTAAAAACACCAAGTCAGCTTGGGAGTCCAAAAGTTCAATGGTGGAAGAGTTCAAGTTTGGAGAATATCAGTTGGAGAATTAGAGCCCAAATGGAGAGAAAATGAGGCTCATAAGAGTAAAGTGCCTGAGGAGGATGGCAGGGGGAGGTGGAGTAGGGAGTAGACTGTTGGACTTTTTCCCCTTCCCCCCTACCTAACCTTTTCAATGAAGATACCTGAGCAGTAGATAACAAGGTATCTAGTGAGGGAATTACACAAGGATTCTATGACGTGCAGAAAAACTTTCAGTACCAGCAGCTAATCATTACCCCTTTGCCCTATGTGTTCTCTCTATGTGTAATTCACTACTGTTGTACTCCAAGTTTGAGTGTCTTCTTTCTATGATGCTGTATTGATTTGTGGGAGACTGCTCCCCAGGCTCTCGAGAAATGCTTCCTATCAACTCTTCTTACTATAGCATCTTAGTAAATGCCTTTGCTAAAAGTTAATTAAATCTACTGACAACGGGAAACCCAAAGGGTTGGCACTAGACCCCAAAGGAGCAGTCATCTTCTTGTATACACACTCAACCGCTGATTGTGAATTTTAGTTTAAGGGAGTAACCCAAGTGTTTCCTTAAGGACAGATTTAAGATTTATACAGTAAATACAAGGTAATTTGAGTTGGAGGTGGGACACTGAGAAGCACAGAAAAGCACTTAGCATGATGCTTGGCACGTAATAATCATTGGTTGACTGATTGATTGAAAGGCCATGTTTTTGAAGCGATTGCTATGCTAAGCTTTAAAAGAAACCTGAGATTCTGGAGATGATGAGAGCTGGGTGTGGTGGCACATGCCTATAAACCCTGCTACTTGGGAAGGTTAAGATATTCTGAGCTGCAGTAGATCTAACGTCAATTGAGTTTCTGTACTACATTTGCTATTAATATGGTGAGCCCCTAGGAGCAGAGGAGCAGAGAATGGGAGGGAAAAAGAAAGAGGAAGGGAAGAGGGAAGAGCAGTGAGGACATAATTCACTGAAGGCATAAATGCAAAAGAATGGAGAATATTTCAAGTGAGGAATAGCAAGAAGGCCAGTTTTGTCTGTACTGAAGACTGAGTAAAGGGAAATAATGTTTAATAAGTCTAGAAAGGGAGTCCTACCTCCACAAAAATTCACTTCCAGTCTCTGGTCCTGAAAGCACACATGTATAATGCCTTCTTGCCTCCCTGAGCTCCAGACCTGCAACTGAAACATGGCTAAACATGCCCAAAAGGTTGGAATTGTTGGCAAAAATGGAACACGTTATGATGCATTGATCCTTTAGAAAAATGACGAGGAAAACTGAAATTTAGCCAGCATGCCAATTATAGCTTCTGTGGAAAGTCCAAAATGAAGAGATGGGCTATGGGTATCTGGCACTATGGGTCCTGTATGAAGACAGTAGCTGGTGGTGCATGGACCTACAATACCATTTTTGCAGTCACAGATAAATCTGGCATCAGAAGATTGAAGGAATTGAAAGACCAGTAAAATCTTCTCCTTATCAAATATCTGTAACCCACAGTCAAACAATAAATGGGTTAATTTATGGAATAAAAAAAATGAACTTAGAAAGACAGGATAGAGTCAAACTGTGAAGAACTTTAAAATACAAACAAAAAACTTTATATTTTATCCTAGGATCAACAGAAGAGCAATGGAGTGACAATGGCTAGAACAATTTTAAGAATATCACTTTGGAAACTATGAGGACAATGAATGGGAAGGGAAGAGACTAGAGCAAAGGAAACCAATTAAAATGCAAAATCATAATGGTATAAACAAGAGGTAATGAAGGTCTAAAGTGAGGATATGGTCATATGAGTGGAGGGAAGCAGGAGATACAAGAGATAGTGTAGAAGTACAATAGAAAGACTATAAGAGAGGACAGGACTTCCAGGAATCAAGATGGCAGAGTAAGCTGCAAACCATCTCCTATACTCATCTTCAAACAACTATAAAATAAAGCCCCAAAATTAACTCTGGAAGAGTAGAAACAGCAAAAAGATGGGGTGAAACTTGAAGGATCAACAGAAAGGTCCATCTCACTTGGGTGAAAGAGGAGCTAGGCCCAGGATGGGAAGTGTCCCAGCAAGCCAGCAACAATTGCCACCTTAGGAAACCAGTAGAAGATGCTGAGCCCCAGTGTGGTGCAGCAGGCAAATTCCAACACCAGGACCCCCCATGTGCCTTAGCATAGCTAAGGGACAAGTAGATTCCAGCTCCAATAACTACCACTTGCTTCAGTATAGCCCTGGGCAAACAGGTAGACTTGCCTCTGGGCCAGTGTAAGAGGCTCATAAGAGGAAATTGCTTGAGGAGATAGTGCTTCTGCCACCCTGGGAGCAGAGCTCAAGTTTAAAAGAAAGGAAAAAGGCCAAAAAAGGTCAAAAAGGGGGGCAGGGTAATGAGCTGAAAACAACAACAAAAAGAATCTAACCATAGAAAGTCATTATGGTGACAGGGAAGACCAAGACAATTTCAGAAGAGGACAACATTGTCAAAACACCTTATGGGCAAAAGCCCAAAGAAAAATGGGAAGTGGTCTCAAATCCAGAAGGATCTCATGGAAAAGCTCATATAAGAGAGACAGAAGAAAAACTGGGAAAAGAAATGAGAGTGTATGAGAAAAGAGTCAACAGTTTGGAAAACTGCTTAAAAAGTGGAATTGGCCAAATGGAAAAGGAGATACAAAAATCCACTGAAAAAAAATAACTCCTTAAAGAGTACAACTGGCCAAATGGAAAAGAAAATACAAAAGCTAATTGAGGAAAACAATATGTAAAAAATCAGAATTGGGCAAGTAGAAACTAATGACTCTATGAGATATCAAGATATCAAACAAAAACAAAAGAATGAAAAAATATAAGACAACATAAAAATCCTCATTGGTAAAAATCAACTGACCTGGAAAATAAATCCAGGAGAGACAATTTAAAAATTATTGGTCTACTTGAAAGCCATGATGCAAATAGCTTCGACAGCCTCTTTAAGGAAATCATCAAAGAAAACTGCCCTGAGGTCCTAGAACCAGAAGGTAATATAGTTATTGAAAGAATCCACTGATCACCTCCTGAAAGAGATCCCAAATTGAAAATGCCAAGGAATACCGTAGCCAAATTCCAAAATTATCAGGTCAAAGAGAAAATACTGCAAATGGCCAGAAACAAAGAATTCAAATATTGGGAAGTCAAAATAAGGATCACATAGGACTTGGCAGCTACAATGTAAAAGGACTGGAAGTCATGTAACATGATATTCCAGAGGGCAAAAGAGCTAGGACTACAACCAAGAATCACTTACCTGGCAAAATTAATCATAATACATCAAGGTGGGAAAAAAATGGTCATTCAATGAAACAGAAAGATTTCAAGCTTTTATAAGGATAAGACCAGAACTGAACCAAAAATTTGACCTGTAATATCAAGATTCAAGAGAACATAAATTGGAAAAAAGTGAAAAGAAAATGTAATGGATTCAATAGAGCTAAATTGTTTACATCTGTACATGGGAAGATAATACTTGTAACTCTTTGCATCACTAACAGTATGGATAGAAGGAATATACATAGACAGATAATACGAGTATAAGCTGAATTTAAGGAAATGACAAAAAAAATTAAGGGATGAGAAAGAGGAGTACACAGAATGCAGAAGGAAGAGAGAGGGGGAAGGGGGCCAATAATCTCACATGAAGAGGCAAGAAATAACTTATACAATGGAGGGGAAAATGGAAGGGTGACCAATGGGCATCACTTGAACTTTACTCTCATCAGTATTGGCTCAAAGAGAGAATAACATACATGATCAGTTGAATAGAGAAATCTTTCTTAACCAACAAGGAAATAGGAGGGAAGGAAGGAGGGGTTGGAGTGGAGACTGACATAAGGGAGGGCCGATGAGGGAAAGTGGTAGACAGAAACAAAACACCGGTGAGGTGAGAAAGGGTGAAAGGAGAAAGAGAGCAAACAGGAGGAAGAATAGGATGGAAGGAAATACACAGTTAGTAATCATAACTGTGCATGTGAATGGGATGAACTCTACCATAAAACAGAAGTGGATATCAGAGCAGATAAAAAATCAGTATCCTACAATACGTTGTCTACAAGAAACACACTTGAAGCGCAAAGTAAAGGTAAGGGGCTGGAGCAGACTCTATTGTGTGTCAGTTGAAGTAAAAAAAAAAAGCAAAGGTAGCAATCCTTATCTTAGACAAAGTAAAAGCAAAAACAGATCTAATTAAAGGGATGAGGAAGGAAACCATAAATTACTAAAAGGTACCATAGACAACAAAGCAATCAAATTAGAAGAGCAAGGAATAACTTACCTGTCAGATCCATGGGGAGGGGAAGAATTCATGACCAAACGAGATAGAGAGCATTATGAAATGCAGAATAAATTATTTTGATTGTATTAAATTGAAAAGCTTTGTACAAACAAAACCAAGATTAGAAGGAAAGCAGAAATCTGAGAAACAATCTTTACAACAAGTATCTCTGATAAAGGCCTCATTTCTCAAATATATAGAGAACTGGGTCAAAATTATGAGAACACAAGCCATTCCTCAATTGATAAATGGTCAAAGGATATGAGCAGGCATTTTTCAGATGAAGAAATCAAAGCTATCTATGGGCATATGAAGAAGTGCTCTAAATCACTTTTGATAAGAGAAATATAAATTAAACCAATTCTGAAATACTACCTCACATCAATCAGATTGACTAATATAAGAAAAACGGAAAATGACAAATGTTGGAGAGAATGTGGGAAAATTGGGACACTAATGCATTGTAAGTGGAGGTATGAACTGATACAACCACTCTGGAGAGTGATTTGGAACTATGCGCAAAAGGCAACCAACCTGTGCATACCCTTTGATCCAGTAATACCAACTACTACAGCTAGACAAAAAGATCTAAGAATCATCGGGACAGAGATGATCATTGAATCCATGGGAGAAGATTAGATTAGCAAGTCAAATAGTACAGAGTGAGAAGATGAGATGGTCCAGTACAGAACTCTGGAGGACGTTCATGGTTAACCGGAGTGGGACCAGGCTTGAGGCAGACAGACCTAAGAGCAGCTACTGCAACAGTCTTGGAGCCAGGTGATGAGGGCATGGATTTGAATGATGGCAGTGTCAAAGGAGAGAAGGGGGAGTCTTCAGGGATGCTGCAAAAATGAAATCAACAGGCCTTGGCAACAGACTGGCTAAGGTGGAGAAGAGATAGTGAATAGTCAAGTATGACATGTAGATTATGAGCCTATGGACTAGGAGAATGGTGTTGCCCTCTACAGTAATGAGCAAGGTAGGGGGCTGGGAAAGTTTGGGTAGGGAGAAGACAATGAGTCCTATTCTAGACGTATCAAGTTTCAGATGTCTACTGGACATTCAATTTCAGATGTCTGAAAGGTAGTAAAGATTAGACATCAGTTGAGGCAAGAGAAGTATAGGTGAAAAAAATCAACATAGAGATGGTAATTTAAATACACAGGAACTGATGAGATCACCAAGTGAAGTAGAGAAGAGGGCCCAGGACAAGATCCTGCGGACCACATGTGGTTAGAGAACATGGTCTGGATGAGAATCCAGCAAAGGAGACTGACAAGAAACAGTCAAACAAAAACCAAGAGAAGGGAGGAGAAGGTGATCAATTGTGTCAAAGGCTAAAGAAAGATCAAGAAGTATGAGAATGGAGAAAAGGCTCTCTTAGTTAAGAGATCACCGGTAACTTTGGAGAGAACAGTTTTGGTGAAATGTTAAGGTCAGGAGCTGTAATAAGGCCACTTCTTTATTTGAGTAAGGTGTGAAAGGGTAGATAAGTGGTAGAAGGCATCTGAGTCATGAGATGAGAAAGAAGGGAGAATGGGATGGCAGGAATAACCAAGGTTGAATAATGAGCAACGTTTGGAGGAAAGGGATTTGAAAGTAGAGGATGTATTGCATGATGTGGAACTGGTCAACTGCAGTATCAGTTGGGAAGGGACAAAGTAAGGTTGATGGACTGAAAGAATACTGAAGGGGATGAAGCAATGGAAGTCATGGCGAGGATCCAACAATCTAACAGAAAAATATAAAGAAATGTCAACAAATAAGTACAAATTAAAATGAGATAGGAAATGATAGGGTTATAGATTTAGATTTAGAGCAGGAAGAGACCTCAGAGGTCATTTTGTCCAATCCTCTTATTTTATAGATGAGGAAACTGAAGTCCAAGTAACATAAGCATCTTACCCAAGATCACAGAGATATAAGTTGGGGAGTTAGGATCTGAACCTGGGTCTTCTTACTTCATATCCAGTGTTTTCTCCATTTTACCCATGCTGGGATAAAGGAGCCATTTACACAAAGTAGTCTAGGAAAATTTGAGGAGGAAGAGAGCATTTTCACCTGAAGAAATTATTGCTCTTTTAATGCACATGGCAACTGAGCCTTGAAGAAAGAGAAAGATTTCAAAAAGCAGAGATGAGGAGGGAGTGTATCTCAGGCAATGGTAAGGATCTACACAAATGCAGAGACAAAGGAATAGAGAATGACTCAACAGAATTTATGCAAACCACTCAAGCGATGTACAAACTGAATTCAGAATAAAAAATCTTTGAGATCAGGGTCTGTTTTGTCTTTGTTTTAGTATCCTTAGCACCTCACAAAGTGCCTTAATATAATAGGTGCTTAATAAAAGTTTGTCAGATAGAATCAAGGTAGCGTAACTGCAAAATTCCTTAAATGCAAAAAAGTTATTAATTATTAAAAAAATATAACTTACCTGGTAATTTCCCATGTATAGCTAACTCATCAAATTCATTTGGGAATTTCAATCCTTCCAGAATTCTACCTCCTGTTGTCAAAATGTCATAAAGCAGTAAGCCAAATGAATAAATATCAGCCTGCTGGTTGTAAATTACATTTCCTTTGGCAACTTCAGGTGCACGAAATCCTGAAAATAAACAAACTAGTGAAGAGTTATATTCTACAGCATAAGAATCAAAATGGCATTAAAGGTTAAGAATTCAGGGGAAAGAGTTCTAATTCTACTTGTGTTAAGTGTAGACACAGAGTTCACACCTCTATCTTGATATAATTCCATCTTTATGGGTAGTTGGTTCTCTGATACAAATCACTACTTCTAGTCTTTGTAGATTGTTTTATTGAGGTGTGGTCACTGTGCATGCTAGCAGAGTATCTTACACATAATAGCTGATTGGTAAATGGTAGTTTGATTTAAACTTTGCCAGTCTGAGGTAAGAAAACAGTCTAATATCTTTTCTCAGGACAGATTTTTAAAGTACTATCCCACCCTTTCTAGGCTTTCTTCAGATAATATATCCCCATGATTTTTACATGCCAAGTTTTTACTTCCTTCCCTCATTTTGGATTCTAGGTTTCTATTAATTTTTTCTATGTTTAAAATAGCTTTTTGTTTTGCCATCATATTATACAGTTGACTCATGCCGAGTTTGAGTTTGCAATACACTAAAACCCAGATGTTTTTTTCCACATGACGAGTATGCTGCCTAGCCATGTTTCTCTACCATGCTGTATCTGTATAACTGATTTCTGAACCCAGTGTTGAAATTAAATTTTTGTCACTATTAAATATCATTGTGTTAAATTTGGCTTTTAACCTGTTTAAATCTTTTTTGATCCCAATTCTCTCATCTAATATGTTAGCTATTCTACCTAATTTCATGTGATATATAAACTTGATAAGAAAACTATCCCTGCCTTTATCTAGTATGGTACAGTAGAAATTATACTAGATTTGTAGGGAGAACACTTGGACTGGGTATAGCTCTGCATTTACTACTTGGATGCTGTGCAACAAATCTGTTAACCTCTCTGGGATCAGTGTCAACCTGGAGAGAAGTTTCTAATGACGTGATACTAACCTCTGTTCAGCCTAGGATCATAAAGTCAAAGATTAAAAATTGGAAGGGGGACCTTAGAGGTCTTATAATCTAACCCCTTCTTTTTACAGATGAACTGCTAATTCTCTAAAAGTTTACATCTGAGGTTATGTTTATTCAATGAAAATAGGCAGTGTGGTAATAGTAAGGAGATAATGTACTTTGGATTTAAGACTTTAATTTAAATTCTGGTTTTGATACAGGGCTGTGTGTCCCTGGGAAAATCATTTAACTACTCAGTGGCCCTAGCAGTCTCTAAGACTACAAGCTAAAGAGCTGCTGTTATTTGGCATTCTCTACTGGGAATTTCTTATACAAATGAAATCACAGTCTCCTCCTTCCTTCCAAAAAATAATAAAAAGACAGAATCTAACTTTTATGACATACCTGCTGTTCCTTCAGATGTCTTTATCCCCATTCTGCAGCAGTACTGAGCAATTCCATAATCTGCAATCTTGGCAATGATTGCAGAATTAGGATACAGGGTAAAAAGGAGTACATTATGAGGCTTCAGATCTCGGTATATGATCATTGACGCATGGAGATACCTGTTTGATATAGTAGAAGTGACAGAGATTTTGAAAAACATTTTAAGTTATAATAAAAGATTCCTTCATAATTAACACATCAAAATGTATATACTCATAAAATATTCAGTGAATTGATTATTTTATATTGAAGTTAATTTTTAAAGTTAAAAGGAGAAAGTTAGAACATGCTAGTCATTAGACTATAATATTAATTACAGTAATAAATTCTGACTTACAGATACATATTTACACATAAGTCAATGAGACATTAAAATCTACAGTTAAATAATCAATTCAGTATATATTTTTAGTATCCTATAATAATTATTTTTTTTAATATTATATAATCAACTAGGAAGGAGAGATAAAACACTGACTGGTAGTCAGCATCTGAAAAGGTCTTAACAAATGAGAAAATAGGGTTAAATCTAATAAGAATAAATTCAAAAGAAAAAAATGGAAAGTCTTCCACCTGAGTGGGGAAAAAAAAACAACTTCAAAATATGATATTGAAGAAGTATGGTAGATAGTAGTTTGGGAGTTTAGTGAGTATGACACGGAAGTCAAAAAAACCAAAAGATACTGAACAGCTCAAAGGAATAAGGAGGTAATAATCAAATCAAAAAGCACCTGCTAAGAGACCACTATGTACGAGGCATCTTACAGATGAGGAAACTGAGGCAAAAAAGGTTAAGTGACTTGCACAAGGACACACAGCTAATGAGTGTTTGAGGCTACGTTTGAACTCAGGTCTTCCTGGCTTCAGGTCCAGAGTTCTGCAACACTTGGCTGTCTCTAAAAATTCAATAATCCCTGCCTTCAAGGAGCTTATATTTCATTGAACTTTACATATGTAAGTATATAAAGAATACATAAAAAATAAATATAAGGTAATTCTGAGAGTGAGGACAGTAGAATTTGGGAGGATCAGGAAAGTGCTTCATTTAGAAAGTGGTACTTGATCTAAATCTTGAAGGAAAAAAAAGGATTTTAAGAGACAGAGGTAAGGAGGGAATGCCTTTTTGTCACAGGGGATAGCCAATACAAAGTCACAGAGAAGATGGAATGCAATGTGTAAGGAATAGCAAGAACACAAGAAGGCTGGACTGTAGGATATGGGAAGAGGAATAATATGCACTTGGTCTGGAAAGGTAGGTTGGGGCCAGGTCATGAAGGACTTTAAATGCCAAACAGTGAAGCTCATATTTTATTGTAGAGGCAATTGGGAGTCATTAGTTTTTACTGAGTGGGGAAAGTTGACATGGTTCAAACTATATTTTGGGAAAAGCACTTTGCTAGTTATGTAAAGGATGGACTAGAAGTAAAGAAAAATTAGTCTGGCAGACCAGTTAGGAGGTTACTGCAATAGTGAAGATAAGAGACAATGAAAACCTGAACCAAAATGGTAGATGTGTAATTAGTGAGAAAGGATCAGATATGGGAAATGCTGTGATGGTAGAAATGACAAGATTTGGCCAATGAGTATAAGGAGAGAGAAGGGTCAAGGATTACTCTGGGTGACTAGAAGGTGGTGCTCTTGAAAGTAAGAGGGAAATTTAGAAGAAGTGGGAGTATGGGGTGAAAGATAAGGAACTGAGGAAGTAAAGACTATGAGCCAAAGCACTGAACTCTGAGAAAGGAGAGTGTCCTGGAAGTCTGAAGACAACAGCTACAAGAATCTTGATTGGGTGACAGAGAATAAATAAACCTCAAAGGAGGGGTGTGTGTGTGTGTGTGTGTGTGTGTGTGTGTGTGTGTGTGTGTGTGTGTGTGTGTGTGTGTGGTTTTTACCTAGTTGAGTGAAGCTTGTCTCTCCCATTATACTATGTGCTCCTTGACTTTCTTTCTGCTTAATATAGTGCTTAGCATGTAATAGGTACTTACTAAATGCTTGTTGTTAAGTGGCCCCCTTGAGTATGTCTTCTTGAGTTGCCATATTTTCTAGACACACTGGACCTGGAATATGCAGGAGGCCCTAAAAACGTCCAGGACAAAGCCCCTGCACTGAGCTGACATAACTTGTTGCTTGAATCCCAAGCTGGACTCCTGTCTGTCCTTGGGAGTCAAGAGAGGTGACAAGCAGTCTGAGAAACTGTTTTGTGCACTTGGAACCCTTGTAGATAAGCAGACCATCCTATCTTCATAGTCTAACAGTTCCCAAAGTAAAAGAATGTTGCATTTGCTTTCTCCTCTCCTTCAGGAGGAGATTTGTCCTTTTCTTATACCTATAGCTTAAGTACCTAAGGAGTTCCCACGTGCACATGCCTTTCTCCTGTAATATATCCAGTTGCAACACATATCTCATGGACTTGTGGGGTTTTTTTTTGTTAATATTGATGATCAGCTTATGTCCCAAATTAAGTTAAGAATCTTCCCTGCCCTAGCCACAGAAAATATCTCTTATTCTCAATTAAGACCATGCTTAATTAAGACTACTTTGACAGCTGGTATCTCTTCTGTGAAATATCTTAGAGCATTTATACAGTACTCTAAGTTTTCCAACAATCTTGGAGGTAGTTGCTACTATCATTCCCATTTTATAGATGAGGAAACTGAGGCAGACAGAAGTTAAATGACTTGTCCAGTCACACAGATTAGGCTGGTTTTGAAATCTTTCTTACTGAAGTTCAGAGTTCTATCCACCGTCCCACTGCTGTATTTGTGTGTGTGTGTGTATGTGTGTGTGCGTGTGTGTGTGCGTGTGTGTGTGTGCATGTATGAGTACATAAGTGTACAATGAATATATTTTGTATATAAATGTTCTCCACACAGATACATGAAATTAAATTTTTCTTTCTTACTTCTTTTACTTTACTGAATATTCAAGAATTCAGAAAACATCCTTGTTAAAGTCCTCCTAGATAAACCTAAAACAGAAACTTGAGCAAAAGTTTCAAGATTCTTCCCCATTTCACTGCCGTAAATGTAATTACCTTAAGCCATCAGCAACGTGCAGTGCTATCCTGTGCTGGAGCGCTCTGGTCAAGCTAGCTTTGTCTTGCTGAAGCAACCGATCCAGGGAGCCCTTTGAGGCTAATTCCATCACCAACATTCGGGGACGAATTCCGGCAGCAAGCAAAGATATCAGGCTAGGGTGGTGAAGGTGGCAAAGCACTGCTAGCTCCTATAAATGTTAAAAATAATCATTTGAGTTAATGGAAGTATGAGATGCACATAAATATTTATCAAAATAGCTTTTCTATACTTCTGGATATACAGAATATTCAACATTCTATAATTTAAATGATTAAGTATAAAGTAGGTTTGAAATGAGTTGAAACTTTCTACAGAGCTTAGAAGCTCAGGATACTTTACATACACTTTATTCCACTTAAGTTAAAAATTGTTCAGTTGAAAGAAGGTAGCAAATTCTTTCTTAACATACATAAAAAGGTAGATGATGGCTCAGGAATCAGAAATAAAAATACAATTAGAACTCAGAACTCCTTATTCTCCATTCAATGTTACTTTCACACATTGGTTAATTAGTTATTTCACATAAATAAGAAACCTAAGTTCTTTGAGACACGAAAAATAAGTAATTAATAACTACTTGCATTTCTATGTATGATCCTGTGTATGAGCCCAAATTGAAAGGATAAACAACCACTTGTAAAAAAAAAGCGTTCAAAATAGTTAATAATTAGAGAAACGGACATTAAAACCACTGGGGGAAATTACAGATAGTAAACTGACAAATACAGCAAAAGATTTAATGTTTACATTGATGTAGAAAATGGGCAAATAAGTTCACTGCTAATATGTCTATAAACTGGTTTTAAATTTTGGATAGCAATATGGAATTGTACAAAAAGAGTTAGAAAAACATTCATATCCTTAAATTTGGCCATTCCATTTTTATGTTTATATCCTAAAAAAATTGTTGACAGGAAGAAACAGCAAATATTCCTATTCCTAGCAGCATTACTTAAAGGAGAAAACTATTTGGAAACAAATTATGTGCCTCAATAATTAGGGAAGAGTTGAATCAATTGTGATATGTGACCGTAACATACTGTTACTACGCTATACACAACCGATAAATACAAAGAAATATTAGAAGACATAAACTGAATTTTTTTTCTCATATGGAAAAAAGCTGAGCCAAAAGAAAAAAAAATCATATAGCATCAAATTTGGAAAGATGTTACTATATAACATCAAATAGCAACAAAACTCATGATTATACAGTGGATAATAGGCAGTCTTGTTCAAGTTTATGCACATGATCAGGGTTTCATCATATGGCAAATAATATGAGAGTATGGTTGCACAATTATTTCTTAAACACTTACTTGCTTAATTGTATTAGCTTTTTCATTAATGATTTATAGGATACTTGGTGTTTTTTTATTCTTACTGCTTGTAATTTTACTTGTCTTCTTTGGGTTACTGTTCATGTATTTGAATGGTAATACATGACAACAGAATTTAAAGCATGAATTATCAATAAGTACGTAAGATAGTTTAAAATGAGCCCGGTCTTATTAAAGTCATCTTGTTAAGACTAGGACACATGTGAAAAACCTATTCATCCTGTTCTGAACAGGCATTCGCCCTGACCGTCCAAAAAGGCCTGCCTTTTTTTTTTCACTTTCCTGTGGGGAAGAAACCTAAAATCTTACTCTGTAAATAAGAAGAAATGTAGATTTTCATTTTGAAATTAACCACTATTTTTGATAATTGTTTCTCTTTTAGGTAATTTTAGTATCATGCCATTAATATCGATTGTTACCCTTTCTTCATTTAAATAAGAATAGGCATAATTATTTTCTTTTTAAAAATTAATTTAGGGGGGTGGCTGGGTAGAGCAGTGAATAGAGCACTGGCCCTGGAGTCAGGAAGACCTGAGTTCAAATCTGGCCTCAAGACAGTTGACACTTACTAGCCATATGATCATGGGCAAGTCACCTAATCCCCATTGCCTTGCCTTCCCCTCTCCCAAAAAGAAAAAAAAATTATTTTTAGTTTTGAAAATTCACTTCCATAAGATTTTGAGTTCCAAATTTTCTCCAGATCTCTCCCCTTCCCCTACCACAAATTGGTGTGCAATTTGATATAGGCCCTACATATACATTCATATAGAAGCTATTTTCACATTAGTCATGTTGTAAAGAATTAAAATCAATGGGAGAAATCACGAGAAAGAAGAAACAAAAAAAGAAAAAGAGAGAAAGAGAGTAAATAATATCCTTCAATCTATATTCACACTCCAATAGTTCTTTTTCTGGATATGGACAACATTTTCCATCATAAGTCTTTTGGAGTTGTCTTGGATTGCCAAAAAGAGATAAGTCTATCAAAGTTAGTCATTGCACACTGTGGCTGTTACTATGTACAATGGTCTCCTGGTTCTGCTCTCATTACATTCTGCATCAGTTCATTTAAGTCTTTCTGGGTTTTTGTGAAGTTCACTTGTTCATCATTTCTTATAGCACAATATTATTCCATTACATTCGTATACCATAACTTATTCAGTCATTCCCCAATTGATGGACATTCTCTCAATTTTCAATTCTTGGCCACCACAAAAAGAGCTGCAAAAAAAAATTTTTGTACATGTGGGCCCTTTGCCCATTTTTATGATCTCTTTGGGATACAGCCCAAGACGTAGTATTGCTAAGTCAAAGGGTATGCATAGTTTTATAGATCTTTGGGCATCGCTCCAAATTGCTTTCCAGAGTGGCTGGATCAATTCACAACTCCACTAACAATGCACTAGTGTTCCAATTTTCCCGCATCTTCATCATTTATCATTCTCTTGTTTTGTCATCTTAGCCAATCTGAAAGGTGTGATGTGGTACCTCAGAGTTATTTTGATTTGCATTTCTCTAATCAGGAGTCATTTGGAGCATTTCTTTATTTGACTATAGATAGCTTTAATTTCTTCTTCTCTAAACTGCCTGTTTATATCCTTTGTCTATCAATTGGGGAATGACTTGTATTCTTCTCAATTTGACTCAGTTCTCTATATATATTTAGAGATGAGGCCTTTATCAGAGATTCTGGCTGTAAAAACTGTTTCCCAGCTTTCTGCTTCCCTTCTAATCTTGGTTGCATTGGCTTTATTTGTGCAAAAACTTTTAAATTTAATGTAACCAAAATCATCCATTTTGTATTTCATAATGTTCTCTACCTCTTGTTTGGTCATAAATTCTTCTGTTCTCAATAAATTTGACAGGTAAACTATGCCTTGCTCTTCTGCTTTCCTTATAGTATCAGCCTTTATATCTAAAGCGTATACCCATTTTGACTTTATTTTGGTATACGGTGTAATATGTTGGTCTATGCCAAGTTTCTGCCATACTATTTGCTAATATTTTATTTAAAACATTTGCATCTATATTCATTAGGGAAATTGGTCTATAATTTTCTTTCTCTGTTTTGATTCTTCCCAGTTTAGATATCTGTGCCATATTTGTATCATAAAAAGAATTTGGTAGGACTCCTTCTTCACCTATTTTCCCAAATAATTCATATAGTATTGGAATTAATTGTTCTTTAAATGTTTGATAGAATTCACTTGTAAATATATCTGGCCCTGGAGTTCATTGATGACTTGTTCAATTTCTTTTTCTGAAATGGAGTTATTTAAGTATCATATTTTCTGTTAATCTGGGCAGTTTATATTTTTGAAATATTGATCCATTTCACTAAAATTGTCAAGTTTATTGACATATAGTTGGGCAAAATAGTTCATAATCATTGTTTTAATTTCCTTTTCATTGGTGGTGAATTCACCCAATTCATTTTTGATGCTGGTAATTTGGTTTTCTTCTTTTTTTTTTTAAACAAAATTAACCATGATTTTTATCTATTTTATTGATTTTTTTCATCAAAACAGCTCTTAGTTTCACTTATTAGTTTAATTGTTTTCTTAATTTCAATTTTATTAATCTCTCTTTTGGTTTTCAGTATTTCTGATTTGGTATTTAATAGGGGATTTTTAATTTGTTCATTATCCAGTTTTCATAATTATTTTCTAAGTGGTAAAATGGCATCTATCTTTAAATGAAGGACCAAAAAAGGCAATATTTCATACTTGTCTTAATAGTCGAAGTGATGTATGTTTATTAAAAATCTTCACAGCTACTTCTTCTCCTTTATAGGATGCTCGATAAACAGATCCAAAACCACCATCACCTTTTATAAAAATGTAAAATACTTTTAGTATCATGATAAAATAAAGTACAATCAATCCTATTTCTAGTAAATGCTGTTTGTTTTTCTATGATCTCTCTTTAGTTGGCTGCTGGGAAATTTGGCATTTCCCAAGATTTTTTATGCGTTTAGTCTATTCATGTTTCTTCTATGCTTCTCCTTATCTATTCCCATGATTTCAGCTAACATTTCAAATTCAACATTCAACAAAAATTTCAATTTTCAGCTAACATCTCAAATCCAAAAAGTGTATTAAACATTTATTAAATACTATAGTACATAAGATACTGTTTAGCACTGAGATAAGTTATAAAGACAGCTATAATGTACAATATTCTATAAGCATATTAGAGAGGTATAATGAAAAGAATCATGCAAAATTTAAGGAGAAAGATCACCACTAACTCAGGGTATCCAGGAAGATTTCACTAAGAAGACAGCAATTGTGTTTAACTTTAAAGAATGGACAGGCAATTTAACAAGCAAAGAGGAAGAAGGGGACAAAGAGAGGGAACAATGTGATTTTAAAACATAGGGGTAATTTTTTTTAAAGACATTCAATGCTGAGAGGGAGAAGGCAGAGAGAAAAGGATTTAGTTTAGTTGGAGTATAAATTGCATGGAGAAATTAATGAAATAAGGTTAAAAAATTAGGGTTGATCTACATCACGGAAAACTGAATAGGAGACAAGGGAAGATTTCTGAGTACAGGAGTGAGATGACTAGATCTATGTATAAGAAACATTATTCTGGCAGTTTCTCTGAAGGATAGCTTGAAAGAGGAAGAGGAAAGAGAATGTAGGAAGACCTATTGAGAAGCATCTTTTAGTTCAGGTTGCTATTGAGTAGTAACAAAGGCCTATACTGGGCTTGTGGGGAAAAAATAGACAGAAGAAGTTTCTGAGGTGGCATCAACAAGATTTGGTCACTGAATATAGATGACAGCAAGGTAAGCATCAAAGATAACAATATTTTGAACATGAGGGACTGAATACTGGGACAGGATGGGAAAAGAGTAAATCTGGGGGGAAATATAAACCGTTTCATGTATTAACTTAAATTCTAGGTACATATAAAACATTCAAATGGAAATGTCTTACACAATCTGGAGGTCCAAAAGGAGAACAGGAAGAGAAATATAAATTCGGGAATAATCTGCATAGATGTCACTGCTAAAAACATGAAATTGAATGAGATTGCCAGAGAAGAGTATAAAGGTGCAAAGACAAAGAAAAGTGAGCCAAAATAGCATCGCAAAATATACCTATATTAAGTTATCAACAGGAACAAGGAATGGAGGAAGAAGACGGAGATCCACCATTTTGTAAGACAAAGGATCCAAAGTTCCAGCAAATGAGGATGAGGACCAAAGAAAGCATTTGGATTTCTTGGTTAGGTAGGCTAGTGACAAACTTTGAGAGCAGTAAATAAACAGAATGGGCTGGTGGGAGTGGAATAGGAGCCAGCTGAGGACGGGTGAGAAGAGAATGGGCAGTGAGAAATGTGTCGATGACCCTTTTTCAGTGAAAAGAAGACAACAAGTATCAAGAGAAAAAGTGTGTTTGGGGGGGACTTTTGAACATACCTGTAAGCCTATGGCAAGAAGCTAGTAGAGCGGAGGCATGGAAAAGGAAAGAAAAGCAGAGAGCAGGAAGGAAGGAAACAAGTTTTTATTAAGCACTTACTCTTTGCCAGGCACTATTTGCAAGGTACTTTACAAATATTATCTCATTTGATCTCATAACCCTGAAAGATAGGTTCTTGAACAGAGATTAAGTGACTTGCCCAGGGTCGCGCAGCAAGTAAGTGTCCGAGGTCACCAGTGAATCCAGGTCTTCCGGACTCCAGGCCTAGGCACCGATCCACTCTACCAACTAGCTACCTAGCAGATTCAGGAAAGTCTTTTTTTTTAACTAATGACAACTGAAAATGCTTGTAAGTATGTAGGAAAGAACCAGTAAAGAAGGGATTAAAGATACATGAAAGAAAAAAAGACAGCCCCTTCTCTGTTGAGGGTAGCACTATTTTCCTGGTCATTCAAGTTTGCTACTTAGGAATCCTTCTGACTTTTCATACTCACCAATTTCCCATATACAATAAGTTACCAAGACTACTAAATTTTACCTTCATAATATATCTCTTATCCATTCCCTTCTCTATGTTCATATAATCACCCTTCTTCACCTCTTGGTTGGATTATTATAATGCATAGAGAAATACTGTTCTCATTCTTCAGGCCCAACATGGAGCCATTCTTGTTCTGATACTTTGCTAAACACTGTTTTCCACTTCCAGACTCCCCCCTTGCCACCATTACTCAAAAATTTCTCCATCTTTGAGGTTTTTTCTGTCTTTATTTATCATCCAATCCAGATTCAGTGGCTATTATCTGTTATCCCAAGGTCATTCTCTTCCCTGATACTACCATCTCACTATATGTTCCACTCCTATGAAAAAGAACTTTGAATTTTCTTTAACTAACCATAAACCTCCTCATGCCTCACTCCTCTTAAATACATTCTTTGTTCTCATTGTGATCTCAATTCATTCAGTGTTTTCCTGGCTGTCTGCACAAATCTGACTTAATTTTGTTCCCTTCCCAAACTATGCTCCATTGTTAACCACTTCAACTTCTGTCTGTTCTCTTGCTCCACTGACTTGGATTAATTCTATCATCCACTTCTATGTGCTGCTGAATGGAACTAAGAGAAATAATACGTCTACACAAGCTCCTACGAATTTGTTATCCATTCTCAACGGGACCCTTATTTAGGCAAGCAATTCTTTTGCCCTTTCCTAAGTTGATTCTCCAAGTGACTGACTGTTCAAGCCTTTTCTTCTGAAGTCTCCCACATCAAGCCCTTCCTCAATATGTCCTACTACCTGAAAATTTACTAAGAAAACAGGCTGCTATGAGCTCCCACTTTTTCTCTTTTCTACACCTAGTAACTTCTTTAATCTTCCAGCACCCCAAAGGATTTCCTCTACATACCAAAGCTGTTTTCCTCTATATTTTTCCCAGGCTGCCTGTTATGGGAATCTGGGGCATCTCCAAATTCCATTACCATGACACCACCTGAAATCCTGAAATCCACAAGTGGTCTCATGAATGTAAGGGGCTACAAGTTGTGCAAGACTCTTTTAAAGGTAAAAAAAACAACTGGAATGGTGGCCAGAGGAACAGATAGGGACAGTTTCATACAGAAAGTTAAAAGAATGGTAAGAGAGAGAAGAGTAGACTGAAAAACCCTCATCCAGGAATGCTGGCAAAGGTAAGTGATAATGGTTCATGGTACCAGAACTGAAAGTGGAGTGGGAGAATAGAAAAGAAGGAACAGGCACACACATAATGATGATGATGGCAGCATTTATATAACACTTTAAGGTTTACAAAGTGCTTTACAAATATTACTGCATTTTATCTTCCTATCACAACTCAGGCACTATTATATTCCCATTTTACAAATGAGGAAGCTGGGGTGCACAGAAATTAAGTGATTTGCTCAGTGCCACACAGCTATTGAGTATCTGGGGATAGATCTGAACTCAGGTCTTCCTGATTTCACATTCAACATTCTATCAACTGTACCACCAAGATGGTTGGTAAGGAGGTGGCTAGAAAGAAGAGAATGAAATGAAATATGACTGAGGATTTCCAGAAATAACTGTTTTTGGAGAGACAATCACCTGTCAGGAGAGGGGAGCCTTAGGAAAGGAATGATGTCTCTTGTGGGTGTTCCAGAGGCTGTTAGCAAGGAAGTCTTTGGGATGGTGACCTGACTCACCAAACCCAACCCCTCTACATGAGCCCTTGATCCCACCCCTTCCTGCTTTCTGCACAATATTTCCCCAACAATTATCCTCTCTCACCCCAGTCCTCAACCTCTATCTACTGATTCCTTCCCTATTGCCTAAAAACATGCCTAAATCTCCTTGATGTTTAAAAAAAAATCTTCTCTAAGTCACTGCTGTCTCAGCAGCCAATCAACTTATAGTTTATTTTTCCTGTTTTTTTTTTTGTTTTCTTTCTAATTGAGGTGTAAAAAAGTTCTAGGTTCAGTTGAAGTTCCTGATGAAGAAACACAATTAAGACTTTTTCAGTGATAAATTCTGCATATTTGTATTTTAAACAATGTAGCTAAAAACTTGATGTAAATTCCTCCTTTTTTTCCTTTTTTGGCTTAATGAATATCATTTATTCAGTATGAAATCTTTATACTATATGTTCCATGTATTAAGGATAAATGTACATTAAATCTTTAAATATATGTGTGTGTGTGTGTGTGTGTATAAACAAAAACAAAAACAAAATCCTTTCCAATCCCTACTGACTCCTCAAACTATTGTCTTATATCTCCCCTCTCTTTCTCAATCAAACTTTTAGGGAAGAAAACTGTCTACATTCATTGCTTCTACTTCTTTTCTTACTAAAATCTCAACACTTTGCAAGGTAGGTTCCAAGCTTATAATCAAACTGAAACTACTCTGTCCAAAGTTACCAAAGATCTTTTAATGACCACATCTCGTTTCCTTTTCTCAGGACTCATCCTTTTGACTTCTCTGTCACAACTGACAATGCTGACTATCTTCACCCCCTAAGAATTTTCTCTTATCTCTTTTCATGACATACCTTTCTCTTAGTTCTTCTTTCTACTTAATTAATCTCTCTCTCTCTCTCTCTCCCTCTCTCTCTCTCTGGAGGGGCAAGGCAATTGGGGTTAAGTGACTTGCCGAAGGTCACACAGCTACTAAGTGTCAAATGTCTGAGGCTGGATTTTAACTCAGGTCCTCTTGACTTCAGGGCTGGTATTCCATTTGCTGTGCCACCTAGCTCCCCATAACTGATCTTTCTCTATCACCTTTGGTGGATCTTCTGTATCATTTCTGCTAATTGTTGGTGTACATCAAAGCTGGTCCTGGATCCCCTTTTCTTCTATGTCTACATTTTCTCATATAGTAATCTCATCAGCTACCCTAGTTCATTTATCATTTCAATACAGACAGTTGGGATCTACATATCCAGCGCTAGTTCCTTTCTTCTTGTTCCAGCCGCAAATCACCAGCTCTATATGGTTATTTTAAACTTACACCTCACAGGCTTCTTAAAATCACATTCATTATTTTTTCCTCCATATCCATTCTTCTTCTGAATTTTCCTGATTGTACTGCCATGGGCACCATTATCCTTTAAGATTTAGAAGTTCTCAACTTAAGTACAATCTCAACTTCTCATTCACTCCAAACATCTAATTGGCTGCCAAGTTTTGTCATTTCCAACTCTACAATATCTCTAACATCTGATGCTTTCTGTCCACACACACAAACACTATTTAGTCAAGACCCACACAACATCTCACCTAGACTACTGAAATGAGCTTCTTGTTGGTATACCAACTCAAATATCTCTAATTCTAATCCATCTTCTACCCTGATCACAAAGAGATTTTCCTACAGCATAGGTTTGACCATGTCAAAAAGAAGTCCAGTGATTCCTTATTACCTCTAGAAAAATTTATAAACTCTTCTGGCATTGAATGTTCTTAACAGCCTGGTCCCTGCCTACCTTTCCAATATACATCACTCAATTTTCTTGACCTTCCTGTTTATTAATGGCATTACCACTTTCCTGATTTTAAAACTTTGAAATTCTGAAAGCAACTCAAGGAATCTGGATTTTTCTTTTGCTTTCTTTATTCAAACGACTGCCAAGTCTTACACTTTATTGTGCAACGTACTTGAATTTCTCTCTTCCTATAAATTTCCACCATCCTAATTTAGGCTTTTACCATTCATTTCATGCCAACACAACTGCAATAACTTTCTGTTTCCAAATCCTCTCCAATATAATCTATTCTGTGTGCCACTTCAAGACAACAAGATAATCTTAAAATAAAGTAATACTTTGATCTTGTCACTCCTCTGGATCCAAACACCCTCATTTGCTCCCTAAAGTCAAATATAGCCCAAATTCCACAGTAAGTATTTTAACATTCGGTACAATCTAAAGAAACTTCTTGCCATTTTTCTTTTTCACCATTCCCCGAAAGGTACCTACTACTCTGGCTGAATTGGATTATTTACCATTTACAGTGAAAATCTTGCTCTTTTATATGTCTTTATATTTGTTTAGGGGCAGCTAGGTGGCACAGTATTTAGAGTGCCAGGCCTAAGTTAGGAAGACTTATCTTCCTGAATTCAAATGTGGCATCAGACCCTAGCGGTGTGACCCTGGGCAAGTCACTTTGCCCTGTTTGCCTCAGTTTCCTCATCTGTAAAATGAGCTGGAGAAGAAACTGCAAACCACTCCAGGACCTTTGTCAATGAAGTCACAAAGAGTCAGACACGACTGAAAAATTACTTAACAACAACAACTAAATATTTGCTTACACTTTTTCCTTCTCCCTATAAATTATTTCCTCTCTACACTGTGCTCTCAAAGTCTTAGTAGACCCTCAATGCCCAGGTCAAATGTTACATCCATTTCCAACTCAAATTAATCTTTCTCTCCTTGAATTCCTATAATTCTTTATTCAGGTCACTCTTCAGCACTACATATATACAATGTCTTGTATTTCAGTTGAATACATCCACTAGAGAGCAGGGATCATATCATTCATCCCTGTATCCTATGGTGTTCTCCATGTAGAATATATTCAATATATATTTGCTGAAAATAAACCCCAATTCCTTCCTTACAGATATGGAGTACTGACGGAAGTAGAATATCGTATAAAATGAGAGACACAGTTAACACAATGGCTGGATGTGCTCAGTCGCTTTTTCCCCCTTTCCTTTTTAAGCAGTTAGAAAGGATACTTTCCTGGGAAGGGGAGAGGTGTGGTGTGTGTGTGTGTGTGCTGTGAGTGCACATGCAAGCACATATACATGTATATGCATATGTATACACATTTATTTAGATATGAATGTGATAAAAACAATTGGCATCAATAAAAATTAAAATGATAACATTACAGTTGTTGAATGAATAAATATGACTATATACAGAATTCAAGAATGAGAAGAATGGAAACAATGGGATCTTAAAAGTGATGGAACAGAAAACAGAAATAGGAAGTAGAGATATTGTGTGCATAAATGCAGGGGATGGGGGATGGGTAGAGAGAAGCATGAAAGAAGTTGTGCAACCTAGATTATTTATTTATGAATTCTCAAAAAATTAAGCAGTTATACCACGAAAACCATAGATGCCAAATTATACAATTTACTCATTTATATTATACCCCAAATCTAGCTGCAAATTCAGCTATCCTGGTTATTCCCAAATTCAAATTCCTGAATAATTAAATTAGATACTGAGGCTTGGATGAACAACTGCAATATCCTTAGGCATGCTAACTCCGGTTATTAACTAAGATTCAATTTGTCAACAGTTTTTTAAAAGTACAATTGAAAAAGCAACAAGTTTTCAGGCACTACACATTAATGTTAATTCAGATCTTCACATTGAATCTTTCAGATGAGTCTATGAATACTTGAGATTACATGAACTTGATGCTCTGTGCAACTAATTTATTTGATATTCCAAATCTAAAAGGTTTTTTTTTAAGTACATGAATTTATTGCGTAAACTCTTCCAGGAAACTCAAGATTGTTAAAGTAGATGGCCTCCCTCCACATAAGGCATAACTTCTATTTGCACAATTTCTTCTAATGTTGCAAAGTCTCTACCACACAATGATAACCTCAAAGCTTCTTCATATCCTGAAATAAAAGAAACCTCAGGAGGATTTTCTTCAAGTAGTTTTATGTTTCTACAATGGACTATCTCATACTGGGAGGTGATAAATCTACAAAGAGATTATGACATGGTAATGGTTTTAAAATTCAGAGGAAAAACTAAAGAAATAAACAGGTAGAGCATGTTCAATTTTGTGTGCGTATGTGGCATCTACGCCTCTGTATCTCCATTAAACTATAAAATATTTACCTAAAAGAAATTCTGGGGCTTGTTTAAATTCCAACTCATCATTATTCAACATGATATTTCTAGGCAGATCGGCCAAAATTAAATCAGGAGCAATATGGCCTATTGGGATAGTAAGCCTTGGTTGATCTGGATTAATTAAGAGATCTCCTGTGAAGAGAGGAAATATGACATTTTTGTTAAATGCGACAATTAGTTAAAAAATGAAAACATTCAATATTTATTTTTTCCTGATTAGGTACTGATCAATCCCACTTTGATGTGCATACCCCATCATCCAACTTGTGTACTGACACATCGGATTTTGTTGAAATGCTATAGTTCAGATACTTATAGACAGAAAATCATACAGAATTAGATACAGATGCAGACAAACGTGGATGTACATATATTTGTATTTGTTTACTCTGCCATGGAAATCTTTCTTTCCTTTTTTTCCAACCATGTATTCGATTAAAGTCTACTTCTTACTCTCATCATTTTCTATATTTTTTCCATTTTGAAGTTTTGAAAAATTTCACACTGACCGTTAACTCTCATTTTTAAAAGTTCACACCTATTTCAGGGAATCAGTGACTCAAAAGCAGGGTCTGATGACTCCTGGCATACCCTTAGAGTGAGAAAGTGGTTGAGAGAAAGTATTCTCAGGGATAAAAGATTTGCTTGCTCTATACGTGATTTTCATCACAATCCATCCTATGAGATGCAGACATGCAAAGTATAAGCAACAGCGACACATATCCTGCCTCAGAGAATACAGACATTACAACTCTCCTGACGCTGTAACCAGGAAAGAACGCACAGGTACAGAAAGGCCTGACTATTGAGTACCTGCTATCTAGTCTTCATTTACAAATACATATATATATATTGGCCCTTTAATTGATAGAAAACACATACAAATTGGCTCACAAACACACATACACCATTAGTGGATGTGCTAAAGAACATTCCCACTGTCTATACTAGTTATAAGAGCTTCAGGCAGAATTCTCTCAAGTTGTACATGCCCTCATATGTTCTCTTACACTTTCCAGTTTAGCTGTGTTAATGCATACTGCTAACTATCCTAAGCCACCTAAGGAAAGACAACTAATTAGAATGTTATCAGGTCTATATTATCTTTTCCAACATAAAGTTTCTTCATTAAGTGCATTTATATTTGTACAGTTAAATCCTAAAGTCATAATGGACAATAAAATACCTACTTTTATTTTGTCCTCTGGACACTAGAATAAAATACATTTTAAAGACTCTTTTAATATACATATTAATTCCATATGCATGGAATAATAAGAAATTTCATTGGTAGAGGGAAATTCAAGATGAAGAAAATTCCTCCCCAGGCGGCTAGGTGGCACAGTGAATAAGCACCAGCCCTGGAGTCAGAAGGACCTGAGTTCAAATATGACCTCAGACACTTAACACTTACTAGTCTTGTGAGCTTGGGCTTAACCCCAATTGCCCTGCCCTCCCCACTCCAAAAAAGCAAAAAAAGAAAAGAAAAGAAAAGAAAAGAAAAGAAATTTCCTCCAGCAAATCAAATAGCATATTCTCTACAACCTCTTGACTTAAAGAAATTGACCTGAACACTGAGAGTTTGTGACTTGCCCAGGATCAGGATAATTTATAGTGAAGTTTCCCCATTCTGAAAAATCAAATCTAGAATGGTTTCAGTATTCACTAGGCCTGGGTTTAGAGGTTACCTGACCTTCCAGGAATCTGGGGCTTAGAGCAATGGAGACCCTCCCCAGTGCCACCTCAGCACAAAATATGCCAAATAAGGAACCCTGGTCTTTCATTGGACACCCACATGTTTCTGGGTCTCAGGGATAGATTCCCCGCTTAGGTAGTGGGTCAGCCTCCCTACCAATAAGAGTGAAGGCCAGTTGAGGGGGTTGGGTTTCTGCATTAGAAGGTTATATAACCATGAGCTGGCTTCTATCTGTGGCTCTCTCCCTGCAGATGTCATGTGGGCGACAGGGGCAGAGTCCTTTCTCAAGAGAAAGAATAAAGGCCTTTTCTGACCTCAGATTTAGACTCTGAACTCTTTCATCTCACACAAATTGAACCTAGGTCTTCCTGATTCTGATGGCAGCTCTCTATCCACTACACACACACACACACACACACACACACACACACACTTATATAGTATAATGTAGTTCTAAAATAAACACATCTCTTCATTAAAGGGTATATCATTAGTGTTGCATCTTAACAAATTATTAAAGCACATACCTTCTTCAGTTTTCTTCATTAAATCATCAAGTAATATTTTTTGTTGTGCTTCACCATCATTAAAACTATATAAAGCCCATTTCTTTAACAATGTTTCTCCTTCACCACAGACATCTATTTCCAATAAACCAGGAAACCATTCTTCCATGAGAGAATCTATGTGGTCTACAACTTGTCCCAAAATAATATAGCCTATACAATCCAAGAAATAGTTAATTAAAATCATATTCAAATAGTACATAATTATATATCTTTTTATATAATTAAAATAATATAGTATAACATAATATAATGTTTTTGATATTTCATATATACTATGTGATAAATAAGCTTTTAACTGTAAAGTGAAAAACACATGAACCTTTCTCAAACAATGTGACAGAATATTTAAAGTCAACTGATTTACCTTTTCTGCATGAAGGTGCTGTAATTTTCAAGAAACTCTCTGAACTATTGTCCAAAACTGAAGATTCTACCAGACAATAGGCTTCAGGAGACCAATTCAGGTAGATTCCTTGTCTCCAATACATTCTGTTGGGGCGAAGGGCCCGTTCTGAAGGAAATGGCAAAAAATCTTATAAACTTCAATAATAAACACCAAAACTGACACAAAATTCCCCAAACAAATAACATAAAACTGAAATTGAGCAGTTTTTATTTGAAATAAAAATGTTGGCCACTAAAAAAGATCAATTCCAAAAAGATACTACCAAAAAAAATACTCTTTGAAAAATTAAGAACTGTCTTTATCATTAAATCCTTCATCTTTAAAAATCAGAACTGAATTCAAATTCTGTTGATCAGCTTAGAAATATGTCAGTTTCCATCATAAACAACAACAAATTCATACCACTATACAAATTGTTGGAGTTATATAGCTTTAGTACAGTTAACCTGGGAGGAAATTTAGTCAATGAAAGGTATTCATAGTTATTCTTCCTATTAAAGATAGTGCTGAAATCTTAATGTTCTAACCATTTTTTAAATTTTAATTATTCATCAACAATGAAATGTAACGAGAGTTTCTTGTTGAGATGCACTTCAAAAAATAGTAACAGCTCATTCATCTGAATCCTGCCATACATCAAGTTTGAGTTTTCATATAAGAAGTTAAGTAAATTATATTTATTTTATTCAATTAGATCTTTCTAAAATGCACTGTAGACTTTCAAAGCTTCTTAACAAATGCTGAGCTTTTGGTCCTTCATTATTATTATGAACATTAATTACTATGCTATGCTATAATTACAACATAGTGTTGCTATCAAGGGGAATATTGCTAGCTATATTACATTATTAACCTATACTTTTTGAGTCAGTTCCTATGTTTGTTCCTGTCAACTCCCTCACTATCATTGTCAGCTATCATTTCTTGCTGCTGTCCCAATGCCTGCCTCTAGCCACCACTATCCTTTCAATCGGCTACTTCTTCCCTGAGTTGGGAAACTAGACGACCAAGTTTGTGAGAAGAGTGATTAGACCGCGCTTGAAGACCTAGAAAGGCATTCCTATGAGTTACACGCATGAGCTTTAATGGACTTTATGCCATGTGGCAGCCAGTGAATACAGTGCTAGATCCAGAGTCAGAATGACCTAAGTTCAAATCGGGTCTCAGACACCTACTAGCTATGTGACTCTGGGTAAGTCATTTACCTTCTGCATCAGTTTCTTCAAATGTGGAGATAATAATGGACAATAAGGATAAATATGGATAAAAATAGACATAATAACAACACCCGCTGTTCATGGCTGTTGTGAAGGTCAAATGAGATCATATTTGTAAATTGCTTAGCGCTGGGCCTGAAACAACGATGCCCTTCTCTTGGCTTTCTGAGATACTGCCCCTTTTGTACACAGACATTTCAGGTGATGAAAGGGAAACAAAATGAACATCTGTGTAGGAAAAATTTATTTTAAAAAATCAACTTAAAACATAAGTAACATGGTGATAAGAGATAGAGACTGCTCTGAGAACCAGATAGAGAAGTTCTCTTCAGATACAAGTACTGAAAGGACCCATGTAAAGTCAAAGAAAAGAGACAGCTACAGGATATGATTGTTCATTGCTTATATATTCGATAAGGCAAACAATTATTTGGAGAATATGGAAAAATTATATAAAGACTGAAAGAATAACAACTGACAAAAAGGTGAAACAATTATGTTTCACGTCACTGCTTACAAGAACAATAATCATAGCAGTAGTAGTAGTAATAGTAGTGGTAGCAGCAGCTAACATTTACATGGTGTTTTACAAATATTATCTCATTTTACCCTCACAATAACCATGGGACATAGATGGCAATGTTATTTCCATTTTACAGATAAGGCACCTGAGGCAGATAGTACTTAAGTGATTTTTCTAGGGTTACATAGCTTTTAAGTGTCTGAGATTGGATTTGAACTCGGGTCTTCTTGGCTCCAGGTCCAGTATGCAATATACGGTCTCAAAAAAAAAACCAAAAACCAGAAGAATAGGAGAAAAGGAGAAAGTTGGACACAAGAGTTGGGACAGAAAGCAGCAAGCAAGCAGTGCTAAATCAGATGAGAAATCTGACCACCGATTGGCTCTGAAACTTTAGTAAGCATCTTGGAGATTTAAATTCTGCTGCTGTGTGGGGAGCTGCCTGAATTTACTGCTCCCTAGAGCCAACTATATGGCCTAAGAGAAGGGAAACTTCTCAGGGGTGTCTGTGTTACTCTCTACCGCTTTTGAAAGGAAAAAATTCTCGGGGGGCGGAGCCAAGATGGCGGCGTAGCAGCAGCAACACATCACAGCTCTCATATAGCCACCCCAAAATACCCATAAAATAGGACTCTAAACCAATCCTGGAACTCCAAAACGCACACAAAGATACTTCCCACTAAA
>CM053581.1:417154506-417181899 GCA_028627135.1 Pseudochirops cupreus
ACTGGGGGAGGGGGGAAACACTGGGATGGCTGTCTTGGGGTGGTGGGCGGGGGAAAGACGGGGAGAAAATATGTAACTCAAAAAAAATTTAATAAAATAAATTTATTATTAATAAAAAAAAAAGAAAGGAAAAAATTCTCTCTGAGGAGTCTGTTAGCTCTCTAGATTAAGAGAATTGTTTATCACCACAGTACACTGCCAAAAGAGTTCTAAAAGAGTCTGTTACTGCATTGGCAGCTCAAGAGTAGCCAAGAGGCAGTTTCACCCAGCAGAAGAGCTGTGAGGACCAGAAGGGAAACAGCAGAAGAGTGGTAGGCTTTTTTTTCCTCACCAATGATTCACAATAGAGACTGTTCTTCAGAGAACAACAGGCCTGCCAAATCAGAGTAGTGAGTTGTCCTAGACACGTGGGCACCTACTATTTTCCTTCTAGGCTTCTTTTAAGTGTGTGCCCACTTTTCTCCAAAGACACTGTACATTTATGGGGAAGTGTGACTAAGATTTAAGGGTGGTTAGGTATATTTTGATTATTCTTGTTTTGCCTTCTATTATTCTTATTTTTGCTCTTGTCTGCTGGTATAAAAGTAAATGCTGTTACAGCAACTAATTTTGTGTAAATGGGAAGCACACTGGTGGGGTCTCAAGAGCTACAGTAATGAATAACAGGAGTGTATCCTTTTTCACATCAGGTTTACCACTAGAGCTTTCATAAAAGAATCTGAGTTGTAGCTGCATGGTGTGCTTCCTTTTGGGAAATCCAGATCTACTGTGAGTACAAGCTGGGTGAGTCAACTAATCCAGAGAGGGAAAGCAGGAGGTCTGCATTTTCAGGCTGCCCTGTTTATCTAAGGGGCTGGTGCTATGTGTGGGCTACATATTTATTTTGGTTGTTTAGAGACTAATGGTTCTCAGCTGTATACCTAATTATTAAGGTTCATGCACAAGAAGTGTGAATAGGTGAGGTATTTTATTTATCATTATAGATAGTACTCATATGCCTCGCTACTTTTTATTTCAAAATATTAAAAATCTTTGAGCAATTTACTGGCATTAAATACATACCTCTGCCTGAAAGCATGTAAGGAGAAATTTCAAGCAATCGATTGATCAGTCTGGACCAAAATCCCATAGGAAAATAAGGCATTTCATACAACCTAACAATAACTTCAGAGTTTTCACAGTGGGGAAGTTCTATCACAGGTCTTTGATCAGACAAACTAAAATGGAAAAAAGAAAATCATTATTTTGCATTTTCATTAAAACTTCAATCACACTAATTTGTTCCTACTGAGGATAACCAGTAAATTAAGCATACATTTTTTAAAAATCAAGAGTATTTCACACCATTCTCACAAATTTATTTGTACCCATGATGTATGATAAAGCAAAAAGAGCAAACAGGATATAAGATGTGAGATATGAGATAAAAGGCAGGATGTGACTAGCCAGAAAGTACTCAATATCTTTCCTATAACCATTATCCTAAGGGATCTTTCATCCTCCATAAATTGAGAGGATTGTGCTGTAGTCCTTGTTAATTTCTTTTTTTGCTTTTTTTTGTAGGGGGGAAGGCAGGGCGATGAGGGTTAAGTGACTTGCCCAAGGTCACACAGCTAGTTAAGTGTCAAGTGTCTGACACCGGATTTGAACACAGGTCCTCCTGACTCCAGGGCCAGTGCTCTATTCACTGTGCCACCTAGCTGCCCCTGCCCTTGTTAATTAATGATGAATAAATGTGAAGAGTAACTATATATTGCAAAAGAGAAAGGCACCTGCAATTTTGTGCATTGGTGGATAATATACCTATACTCTCATAGATAATAAGTAGTTAGAGCTGCTAGGCTCCATAGTAAATAAGAGTGCCAGCTGGAGTCAGAAAGACTCTTCTTCTTGAGTTTAAATATGACCTCAGACCCATATTAAAGGTGTGACCCTGGGAAAAATCACTTAACTCTGTTTGCCTCAGTTGCTGCATTTGTAAAATGAGTTGGAGAAGGAAACTGTTGGGTTTTGGGATGCTGGGAACCATGAAATGCAAGGGTACAGGGTTCTGCCTCGATAGAATTCAACCACTCTAGCCTTCTTTCAGCCAGGGTGGTGAGGTTTTATTATCACACCAGTTGGGCAGGCAAGATTCCTAGTAAATCCATGCAGTTTATAGGGGGTAAGATTGGTACTTATATATAAGAAAAGACAGGGAGAAGATCTAGATGGGTTTAAGGAGTGGTGGAGTGCTCCAGGGGCAGAAAATGAAAGGAGTTAAATGGTCAGAGAGCCACAATGGAAAGGCAGTTAAAAGGATTATTGAATATCTAGGTGGACTGGGATGGACTAGATGCCTCAGACAAAAAGCCAGGGACTTGGTTCTGTGTGGGAAAGTTCAGGGGGTTCTAATGTTGAGGGTGAGAGGGAGATGGATTTCTAGGAAATCCTTTGAGAGTTCTTTTAGTCTGAAAGAATTACCAGGCACAAGCAATCTTGGCAGGTTTGTAAAAGTTTATTACGCTTTTCAGCGGGTGGAGGGGGGGGGGGTGTTGCAGGCAGAGAAAGCCTGCAACCTGCAGGAATTAGGGATACTGATTATATAGTAATAAAGCCATAAATCTGATATCAATTATGCTAACTAGGTGTGTAAAGGAGGGATTTGGGAGGACTTAAGGAGTGGTCAGTGCTTAAAGGGACACGCACTTTTTATATCAACTGCGCAGGCGTATTGCCCATAATTCACTGGGAGAAAGCCAGGGGGGTGGGGAGGCGGTGGAAGTGGGGGTGGAGAGGAGCTACCAGGAGGTGTGGTTTTTGCCTTAAAATGTCACTAAGTCAGCTAGCGGTCAATTCTGACTGAGAGGTGCCCAGTCTGTTAGCCATCAAAGTCCTTTTTGACAAGATGGATGTTGGGAAGCTAGGCTAATTGGGGATTCAGTATGGGTCTGATTGTGAAGAATTATCTTACTGATAAAGCATTGAAAGATTCATAGTTTGCAGCTGGCCACTAGAACACAGGAGGTATACATTTCTCTAAACTATATATATATATAAACTAGACATAAAATGCTTTTGAAGGATTCATAGGTATGGCTTGTTATTATACCAAGCAGGACTAGTTATAGCTGGCAGAGTTAATGGTTTCAGGGAAAAGGCTTTTAGGCTGGGAGCAGGGGAGAGGCAGAGTTAATGGCTTTATGGCTAGGGGGAAGTGTGACTTTACAACTGGGCTTTACAAGCTGATGTTACAGACACAGGTACTCGAACACAAGTGAGATTTTTTACAGACTGAAGTTACAACAATGTTACAAACAAAGTTACAAAGGCACCCCAGCACCCCATCACTAAGACTTAGTCTTTTCCTCTTAAGGCAGCGGTTCTCAACCTGCGGGTTATGTTCAATTTGTAACAATGAAAATACATCCTGCATATCAGATATTTACATTACGATTCATAACAGTAGCCAGATTACAGTTATGAAGTAGCAACGTGTTAGGGATAATTTATAGTGAAGTTTCCCCATTCTGAAAAATCAAATCTAGAAGGGCTTCAGTATTCACTAGGCCTAGGTTTAGGCCACCTGACCTTCCAGTGATCTGGGGCTTAGAGCAACGGAGACCCTCCCCCAGAGCCAACTCAGCACAAGATAAGCCAAATAAGGTTAAGACTGCTTTCATTGGACACCCACTTGTTTCCAGGTCCTTTGTCTCAGAGAGATTCCCCGTGCTTAGGTTGTGGGACAGCTCCCTACCGGTAAGAGTGAAGGCCAGTTGGGGGTAGTTGGGTTTCTGCATTGGAAGATTATATAACCATGGGCTGCCTTCTACCTGTTGCTCTCTCCCTGTCGCCATGCCGGCGACAGGGACAGAGTCCTTTCTCATGAGAAAGAATAAAGATCTTTTCTGACTTAAGATTCAGATTGAACTCTTTCATCTCACACAAATGAAAATAATTTTATGGTTGGGGGTCACCACCACATGAGGAGCTGTATTAAAGGGCTGCGGCATTAGGAAGGTTGAGAACTACTGTCTTAAGGGTTCTGGTCCCATAACCACATCAAAACCACTCCAGTATCTTTGCCAATAAAACCCCAAATGGTGTCAAGAAGAGTACAACACAACTGAAAAAAGACCAAACAGATACATAAATTCCTTTATATAAACTTCTTTAAAGGTTTTCCTATAGAGCAGTGGTTCTCAACCTTCCTAATGCCGCGACCCTTTAATACAGCTCTTCATGTTGTGGTGACCCCCAACCATAAAATTATTTTCATTGCTACTTCACAACTGTAATGTTGCTACTGTTATGAATCGTAATGTAAATATCTGATGTGCAGGATGTATTTAAATTGAACATAACCCACAGGTGGAAAACCACTGCTATAGAGTCTGTCGTGGCAGTCATATTTTAACATAAAATATGATTTATAAATAAGAAAATGATAGTATATAAAAATTTGCTTCTAAAAAACATTTCTATCAATCAATAAAACTTTTCTTTTTAAACACGTTCAGTAGTATGCTAGAGCCAGACAGACTATAGAGGCTCTAGAAGATTCAAGAGCCGATAATTAAAATTTCAGTGTAAGCATTTATGTCTCAGAAAAAGACAAATGCTGCAAATCAATTTATTATTTTGTTGATTGTCTAGATTTTAGAAAGTGATAGAGAAAATGTTAATAATGCAAATTAAACTTAAAAGTCTGCCATAAATACATTTTCCTCAAGAGACTTGGTTTTTAAACATTTACCAGAACATCCCAGCATATAATGTTCCTTTAAAAAGTCTTATGTATCTGAATTCACCACAAAGCAATATGACTGATTTATATAAGCTTCATACTGAACTGGTTCCACTTCTCCGTTGTTAGATAATGGTCAGAAATGACACAGGATTTGAAAAAGAAAGATTACAGAAATAGAAAATTATAATGGACATGTAATCCAACTTTTATTTTAGAGAGGAAGAACTAAGACTCAGATCACACTGCCTAATAGTGACATGATCTGAATAAGAACTCAAATTTCTATACAATCACTGTTATAAAACAGAAGTACAGTTGTTAATTTGGTATTCAACTTTGGTGAAGCCAATTAATCTCTCAAATGCAGTTTCCTCATCTATAAATATTAGGGGGTTGAACTGTAAATGATCTCTAAGGTCTCTCCCTTTTTTAAAAACCCCTTGAGTCTCAACAAGATTTTTTTATGTTACTTGGGCAATTCACATTCAAGACTTCCTTTAAGAAATTTTCCCAAACAAAACAGCATTATAATCATTCAAGCATTCTATATTATCTCATGACTTTTCTATTTTCTACTTTATAGAAGACAACAACAATAGGCGAGGTAAGACTGGAAAAGAAAATGGACCTCATGAAGTTTATCTGTTGAAGATTCCATGTAAAGAGAAAGAATGGTCGGCACAAGCATTATACTGATACCCTTAAGAAAGACCTAAAGAAATCTCCGGCACATTGAGTTGATCTTCTTATGAATAATTTATAAAAAGCGATGGATAAGAATAGCAGATGAAATTACAGACATTTCTGAGCATTTAGGTCCAATGTCCCTATGATGATCATCTAGCATTTCCTGCTTTTCAGCAAGATGCAGTCTTGAGAAGATGTACTACTTTTACATTCTCTAAGGGAGAAATGATATTGTGAAAAAAACAAAGCAACAGTTGCTTAACACATGCATCAGATAATCCAACTTCCATGATTTAAATTTATATTTAGAGTTTACCTGCTTGGAACTAGCAAATGTTCTTCTCCTATAGGTAAAGCGATTTGAAATTTTTCCAAGAGTCTAAAGTACTGAGACATGTAGTTCTTGGGAAACCTGCTCCTCTTTGAAAGGAACTTTTCCACATCTGAACGCTGAATAATACCCTTAGGATATTTAGCAAATCCTTCTACTTTCACTGTCAAAATCTGAAAGGAAACAAGTTCACCTTTAGTAATTATAATTAAATTCCACCTTCTGAACCACTTCAACACCACAGTATTTTGTGTTTTACTCTTAAGAGAAAATAGAACATTTTCATCAGTATCAAGTAAGGATGTTACACTGGGGTTAATAACATTAGCCTGCTAGAAACAGACCATGGCATGTGACATAAACATACTTGTTCATAGAGAAAAATGGATATATACTCTTTTTGCATTCTTGATTCCTTGTGACAATCCATAGGGAGCTCACCGATTTATATCTCCTCACATTTGTATAACATTCTACTACTGTCGTATCAGTGAACTTAAATTTCATAGTCTTTCATTTTTCTTATTTGGTTCTACTAGCTCAGATAAGCATATAAGAAGACACATTAAAAACTAAAATTCTCCTCTGTGATTATAACTTCTCATATTTCCACCCCTTTTTCTGCCTCCTCTGTTTTAAACAACCTTTTCTTATTTACAATCACAGAAGTAACTTAGTCAGGATCAACCTCACTTCTTTTATACTGTAAAATACATCCTTTTCTGGGTCCCACATGACTTTATTCCATTTTTTTTCCATGTATTCCCACTAAACTTCTTTCATCTCTTCCACTATAGTAGATCTAACGAACTTTTTGTGGGATTCTAGGATAATCTACTTGCCTCATAAAATCCCTTTTTGCTGTTGAAGTTGAGGAGGGAGAGCATTGTAGGGATGAGAGATAACCAGAGAAAATGCCCAGAATTGAGAGATGGAGTGTCTGGCTAGTGAAACATTCAGGAGACCAGTGTCACTAGAGCAAGTGTCAGAGAGTAAAGTGTAAGAAGACTGAAAAATGTAGGAAGTAGGTTAGCAATGCCAAACAGAGCATTTTCTATTTGCTCCTGGAGGTAATAGGAAGCCACTGGAATTTATTGGTGGGTGTGTGTGTGTGTGTGTGTGTGTGTGTGGAAGATAGATTGGAATTGGGAGAGACCTGAGACAGGAAGACTATTGCAGTACCAGTAGGCTATTGCAGTAAACAAGTCAAGAGGCAATGAGGGCCTGTGCTACATGACAGTAGCAATTGGATACTTTGGTTGTTTTTCTTTGTTCTCAAAGAGGACCAAAAATGATATCACAATACTGGAATCAAGGTACAAGTGTGTCTGTGACTAATCAGATCAATATGAGCTCAGAAGACTCTACCACAGGCTGGGCACAAATAGTCCACTTAAACATTTGGAGTGGAGATGTCTCTAAATTTGCACATCTCACATTTCTTTTGAGCCGCTGCAATTATGCTCTGCTCATAGAGTATAGCACCTTCTTTGATGTGGGCACATCATGTTGGGCCATCCAGTGCTAGTGTCTCCCATGTCATGCAACTGATTCTGAAGTTCTTCAGAGAGACCTTGAGAGTGTCCTTGTATAGCTTCTTTTGACCTCCATGTGAATGTTTGCCTTGTGTGAATTCTCCATAAAATAGTCATTTAGACAAATGTATCATCAGCATTGGAACAAAATGGCCAGCCTACTGGAGTTGCACTCTCTGCAACAGAGTTTGAATGCTTGGCAGTTTAGCTTGAGAAAGCACTTCAGTGTCTGGTACCTTATCTTGGCAAATGATCTTTAGAATCTTCTTAAGAAAATTCAAACGGAAGCAATTCAGTTTCCTGGCTTGGTGTTAATTTTCACAAGCATACAACAATGAGGTCACAACAGGTTTGTAGACCTTTAGTTTGGCAGTCAGTCTTAATACCTTTTCTCTCTCACTTTTTCCTTTGGAGCTTCTCAAAATTAGCACAAGAGCAGATCCATACTTTGTTGCAGCTCAGCCTCCATGGCTGCACTGAATTCACAATCACCAGCAAACAAAAAAGCATGTGTCACCTTTCCCACACCTTCAGTCTTGGCTTGTAGTCCTTTCAAGTTAAATAATTTACCATCAGTGCAGGAGCTGACCTTGATCCCATTTTTATCCTCAAAAGAGAAGGGGGTATATTGGAAAAATGCTACAAAGGTGAAATTGACAGGTCTTGGAATCAGATTGGACATGAGGGGGAGGAGTGTTAGAGGTATTGAGAAGTCCAGGATGACTTCTAGGTTGCAAACCTGAGGGAATGGGAAGATGGTGTTGGCCTCTATAGTAACAGAGAAGGTGGGGAATGGTTTAGGGGAAAAGATAATAAGTTCCATTTTAGATATATTAAGTTTAAGATGTTTACTGGACATCTGGTTCAAAATGTCTGAAAGGCCACTGGAGATGTGAGATTGGACATCAGCAGAGTGTATGGAACAGGACAGGCAGCTCTGAGAATCTCCAGCAGAGAGATGGAAATCAAATCTGCGAGATTATATTCTAAATCTACTATGTTTGGTTATGTGAGGGATAATTTATAGTGAAGTTTCCCCATTCTGAAAAATCAAATCTAGAGTGGCTTCAGTATTCACTAGGCCTAAGTTTAGAGGTCATCTGACCTTACGGGAATCTGGGACACAGAGCAGTGCAGACCTTCCCCAGTGCCATATGCCAAATAAGGAAAAGACTGTTTTCCTGGCTTTTCATTGGACACCCACATGTTTCCAGGTCCTTTGTCTCAGGGATAGATACCCGTGCTTAGGTTGTGGGCCAGCCTCCCTACCAATGAGAGTGAAGGCCAGTTGAGGGGGTTGGGTTTCTGCATTAGAAGGTTATATAACCATGGACTGGCTTCTACTTGTTGCTCTCTCCCTGGCAGATGCCATTTGAGCGACAGGAGCAGAGTCCTTTCTCATGAGAAAGATTAAAGACCTTTTCTGACCTCAGATTCAGACTCTGAACTCTTTCATCTCACACAGTTACAATGATAAAAGTGAAAGTCCCTGCCCTGAAAGAGAATACGTTCTAATTAGGCACACATATTGTACATGCAAAACACATACAAAGCATAGACAAAGTTACCTTGGAGCAAAAGACACTTGCAGTTAAGGGGGACCAGGAAAGGCCTCAAGCAGAAGGCTATATGAGAGTTACATCTTGAAGGAAACCAGAAATTTCAAGATTTAGAGGTGAGAAAGGAAAGCATATTGTTAATGAGAAACAGACTGTGCAAAAAATATGGAGAGGGGAAATGAAGTATGCAAGGAATAGCAAAAAGGACAGTATGGCTGGACTGTGGAGTATACTGAGGCATGTAATGTGTAAGAATTCTGGAAAGGGAGGATGAAGCTAGGTTCTAAAGACCTTTAAATGACAGAGCAATTCATAGTTAATCCTATAAATAAAAGGGAACCAGTAGAGTCTATTGGGCAGGGAGTAACACTGTCAGACCTCTGCTCTGGGAAAATCACTTTGATGGTTATGTTGAGGATGTATTATAGTGGGGAGAGATTAGAGACAGGGAAACCAGTTAAGGAACTATTGAATAGTCCTAGTGAGGAGTGATGAGGCCCTAAACTAAGGTGCTAGCTGTTCAAATAAAGAGAAAGAGGTGTAGTCAAGAAGTGTTATAGAGGTGGCCACAAGATTTTGGAATTGATGTGGTTTATGGGACTTATTGAGAGTGAAGAGTTGAAGATAATGCTAAACTTGTGATCCTGAATGAGCAGAAGTATGGTGGTCGTCTTTATAGTAATAGCAAAACTCAAAAAAGAAAACTGATGAATTCTGCTTTAATCATACCAAGTTTGAAAAATGTATGGCACATCCGGTTTGAATTGTTCAATGGACAATTGGCAATGTGAAACTAGAGCTCGGGAGACGGACTAGGGCTGAATGTATAAAAGGAAGAAAGGAAAACTGCTGGATATAATCACAATTAGTAAGAATCATACAGAGCAATCCTATGCTTCCAGCAAAGAAAAAAGGAACAGTCAGAGAGATAGGAGGAGAACTAGGAAAAAATATCAAATACTCCAGAGAGCCAAGAAGGATGAGGACTGAGAACATGCCATTAGATTGGCAGCAGATTGTAAAAGCTTTAGATAGAGGGAAAAGAGGAAACAGAGGTAAAGAAAGTAAACATTCAAGGAGTCTGATTAAGAAAGGGAAGAATGGAAAAAGAACCTGAGATCTGTTGATGAAACTAAAAAATTCATAAAAAGAATAAAAGGTCCTACTCAGTCAGTCCATCTTAAGACAGGCTTCTGATTGATGTCTCCTAGCTTCTAAATTGCACTTCATGATTCCAGTATGTTAAATGGTAATTATGGTCTGAACTGGTAATTGATTTTGGTTTCATTCTCTAATTTCCTTGGGTGGGAATCTTGCAGACTTGCCAGTATACCCTAAGAGTACCCCAGAAGAAACTGAAACAAGATTATCTATCTTTAAGTTCTCTGTCTCCAGATTAAGATACCACTGTCCAGTTACCAAATCTCTAGAAAAGAACTGAAGTACAAGCCAAATGAAACTTGGAACAAGCTGCCATGCCTGATTCATACAACATGGAAACCAGTGAAAGAATCACATCTATCCCTGGTTTAGGCAAGAATGTTAAAGATAGGAGTTGATTTAGAAATTAGACAAAACTTAAAAATGTCATTCACATTAAAACCCTTTTTTCTTTTGTTTGGGTCTATGAGGCTAATTTCTAGGGAAAAAATTTACTTCAATGGTTCAGCAACTTTCTGAAATTTACAGTGTGAGAGAATTGCTTGGGGCACTGAGAGGTTAATAATTTTCCAAGGGTAACAATAAAACCAAGCTGGACTAAAACCATGCTGAATATAATTTCTTTTTTTTTTTTTTGAAGCAAGGTAATTGGGGCTAAGTGACTTGCCCAAGGTCACACAGCTAGTAAGTGTGTCAAGTGTCTGAGGCTGGATTTGAACTCAGGTCCTCCTGACTCCAGGGCTGGTGCTCTATTCACTGTGCCACCTAGCTGCCCCTGGATATAATTCCTTATTTGTTTAGTTAATAAAGGCAAGGAGTCTAAAAGTATAAAGTTGAATCAGATTTGATATAAATACTGATGGTATTTTACTATATTTTAATTGTACAAAAATTAGAGCATTTAGGATAATTATTAATCAGACTATCTTATTCAAAACATTCATCTTGGAATATGCTAACTAATGGCGTGTTTCTTGCATATGATTACATAAACTGGAAAAGGTACAGTGAATACTAGAAAACTGACTTCATTGTTCATACCCTTGGACTCAGGAAATTCCATTTCAGGAAATGGGTCAAAGACACAGTGAAAGACCCTTAAACTTAATCTAAAATATTTGATGGGGTGCTGGGGGGGTGCCTTTGTAACATTTGGGGCGCCTTTGTAACACTGTCAAACCTCACTTGTGTTGGGTTACCTGTGTCTGTAACATCAGCCTGTGCAATTAAGTTATAAAAGTCACACTTCCCCCCAGCCATAAAGCATTAACTCTGCCTCTCCCCTGCCCCCGGCCTTAAAGCCTTTTCCCTGAAACCATTAACTCTATAATTATCCTTGCTTGGTATAATAACAAGCCATACCTATGAATCCTTCAAAAGCATTCTATAAACAAATCCTTAGTTAGAGAAATGTATACCTCCTTTATTCTAGTGGCCAGCTGCAAACTATGAATCTTTCAATGCATTATCAGTAAGATAACTCCTCACAATTAGACACATACTGAATCCCCAATTAGCCCAGCTTCCCAACATCCATCTTGTCAAAAAGGACTTTGATGGCTAACAGACTGGGTACCTCTCAGTCAGAATTGATTGCTGGCTGACTCAGTGACATTTTAAGGCAAAAACCACACCTTCTGGTAGCCCCCCTTCAGGCTTTCTCCCAGTGAATTATGGGCAATATGCCTGTGCAGTTGATATAAAAAGTGCATATCCCTTTAAGCACTGATAACTCCTTAACTCCTCCCAAATACCTCCTTTACACACCTAGTTAGCATAATTGATATCAGATTTATGGTTTTATTACTATATAATCAGTATCCCTAATTCCTGCAGGTTGCAGGCTTTCTCTGACACCCCCTGCCCGCTGAAAAGTGCAGTAAACTTTTACAAACCTGCAAAGATTGCTTAGGCCTGGTAATTCTTTCAGACTAAAAGAACCCTCCACGGATTTCCTAGAAATCCATCTCCTTCTCTCCCCCTTTTCCCCCTCTTCATATTCACTGCTGAACTTTTGTCATAGCAAAACAATGGAAAGAATGTGGGTGCCCATTAGCATGGGGAGTACTAAGCAAATTGTGGCATGTTAATGTGATAGAATATTATTGTAATGAAATATGAATATTATAATGAAATTATGAATTTGTGATGAAAAAATAAATTTGAAAAATTCAGAAAAATCTGGGAAGACATATGAATTCAAGTAAGCAGAATCAAAAGATCAATAATATACAATACCCATTATTCATTATGTGGACAACATAAAGGAAAACAATAGTAAAAGCCATCAGAATTCAGATGAATGCAATGAACAATCTTGACCTCAGAGGGCTGATGAATACCCCCACTTCTTGTAATAGAGAGGAAAAAGACTCCAGGTACAGAATGTGGTATACATTGGCACATAATCAATGATGCTTATTTGTTTTGCTTAACTATAATTCTTTGGCATAATGGTAGGTTCTATGGAGGTGAAATTTTAACAGGACCTGTAGTGTTAAAAAATAATCGTTAAAAACATATTTAGAATAAAAGAAAAGGAACAAAGAGAACACAAAATACTTACTTGAAAGATTTAGGTATGTCCGATGCTGTGAAAAGCTGATGAAGGATTGAAAGAAGTCATAACAATTTAGGAGAAAGCAGTCTATTCAGTTACATAGGGAGTTAGAAGGATAAAGGAATCATCAATCAGTCAATAAACAATTATCAAGCACATACTGGGTATACAAAAAGAGGTCAAAGTGCCTGTCCTCAAGGAGCTTACACTCTAACAGGAATAACATGCAAATATACATACAGACAGACAGACAGATAGACACACACATACATATATTATTACACACACACACAGCAAGCAACATACAAGATAAATAGGAAATAAAGAGGGGTTGAAGAAGACTTCCCATGGAAGGTGAGATTTTGGTTGAGACTTAAAGGAAACCAGGGAGGTCAGTAATTAGAGGCAGAAGGAGCATGTTCTAAGTATCGTGTTAGAACAGTGTTAGCTGAAAACAGCATGGGCTTGAATTCTGTCCTTTTAAATAATTAGTCAACACTTTTTTGTAAAATGAGTTTCATTTTAATTGGAATAATAATTATGGGCCCATTTGTAAAGGAAATATGTGTTCCTGCAGACTGCCACACAAATGGCATTAAATAAATCAATATAGAATAACAGTAACAATTTAACATCTCATCGATGAAACCTGATGTCAATATTTTGGGCAACATGATTTTTGCTACCTTAAAAAAAATTCTTTGCCTAACTGCTCTTTTATTTTGCTTTTATCTCAGAAGGTTAAGAAAGATTATCTCTGCATTTCCTGTACATATTTCAATGCTGAGATTAAGTTATCCTATTTTGAATGCTCAATTTTATTTTCATATTTTTTATACACACCAGATGGCTTTGGGGCTTTCTTTAAGCCTCATGACCTTTACTGAATAGAGCACTGCATATGTGAATTCAGGAGAGCTTTCTTCCATGAAATTATCACTGCTCTAACTTCGATTTTTAAAAAAGACCTAGAGATCGTACCAGGTTGGTTTGGCTTTTTGGTGTGCGTGAGTAGCAGGCAGGTTGTAATTGTTTGCATATCATTATTTAAACCCGAATTTTAAAATTTCACTAAAATTGTTTTATATTTCCAAAGTATAAACATGAATTATGTAACGACTGACAAAATTATCATTTAACAAGCATTTCAGAATATAAATTTTATGTAGATATAATTTACAGAGTTAGCTGCGGATGTGGTTTGTTTTAGACAAATGCTTTCATTTGTTATAATAGTGAGCCCAAAGAAATGAGAGAAAAGTTCTTTTCAGGGAAAATAATTGAGTCATAAAAACAAAGGAAAAACAATAAAAGATTTAAAAACATTAACTGAAATGCATTACAAAATGCAAAAGTCTATATTATAATCAATCAAATATAAATTTAAAAGGACATTATTATATCAGGCTTTGAAAGTCAATAGACTGGCATTCTAACAAAACAAATGCACACAAGAGAGACTATCATTTAGAATCAACAGAAAATGCATTTCTTCTGCTTTCCTGTGGATAGAACTGGGAGGTTATTATCTGAAATACAAACCAAATTTTCATCATCGTGATATGAGAGAGAAATGGGCGAAGCAAGCATGACATAAATTAAAAGTGTAAGATGAAATATAAGATGAAAATAAATACATATAAGATAAAATGATGATTTACATGTGGTCTTTCCTTTCTTGTAAAACTACTAACCCCTCCTACTTTCTACTTGTCTTAGTTAAACAGCATCCAGAATACTGTGTTTATTTCTTGGTATACCATTTGAGGGAAGATAATAACATGCTGAGAAGTGAAAAAGAAAAGCAAAAAAGGGACGAGTGAAAGGATTAGAGATCATGCCATCTGGAAATTAGGTCAAGAATTATGTATGTTTAGTCTGATGAAGAGAAGACTTGAAAGGAACAAGATCACTCTTTTAAAGTAGTTGAAGGACTGTGATGTGGAAGGTGGATTAGATTTCTTCCCCTTGTACCAATAGCTGAACTATGAACAATAAGTGCACATTGAAGAGAAACAGATTTATGTTTAAAGAAAATATTCCTAACAATTTGCCATGTCCAAAATTGGAATAAAGTGTCTCAAAGGCAATGAGATAATAAAACAAGGATGGTCCTTCCCCACTATTACATAACATAGTTCTAGAAATGTTAGCAATAGTTTAATAAGACATAAACATAAATTACTCAGGAAAGAACTGTTTGACAAAACTGCTAGAAAAAATGGAAAGCAATCTGACAAGAAATTAGGCTTACATCAACATCTTATACCACACTGCAGAATAAATTCAAATTAGATAGTTGACCTGAAAATTAAAGATACTACCATTTTTAAAAATTGGAGAGAAGCAGAACAGAGACATTTTCAGCTCTAAATAATGGCTGAATGAATTCTTAACAAAAATGGTATAAGAGCAATTATATGGAATTGAAAAGCTTTTGTATAAACAAAATTAATGCATCTGAGAAAAATGAATACATCTAGCATAAGAAGAAGAGTAATTGATTGGGGGAATAATCTTTGTATCAAACTTCTCAAATAAGTATTTGGAACTGAAGATATATAGATGACTAAAAAGATATTACATAGGAACAAAAGTCATTCCTCAATTAGTAAGTGGTCAAAAAAGAAACAAACAGTTCACAAAAGAAGTGCAATCTACTAACCACCATATGAAAGAATGCTCAAAATTGTTATGGATAAGAGAAACACAAATCAAAACCATCCTGAGGTCTCACTTGACAGAAAGCAAAATGGTAAAAATGACTAAAAAGGAGAATAACCAATGTTGGAGGGATTGTGGAATGATAGACATATTAATGCATTGTTGTTGTGGTTGTGAATCAGTACAACCATTCTAGAAAACAATTTGGAGTAATAAAAATGTGTCAAAAATGTCCATAAGCACTGACCAAGAGATTCCACTGCAAGGGTCAAGGAGATTTTTATTTAAAAAGAAAGGCTCCCTATGTACCTAAATATTTATCTAGTTTCACAGAACCAAAAATAAAGTAGATATCCATCACCTAGGGAATGCCTGACAATGTATATATGTGTTATATGAATGTAACAATTATTGTGATATAAAAAACAAAGAACTGATGGAAAGCGAAGTAAATAGAGCCTAGGAAACAAAAGACACAATGTAAATGGAAAGAACAAAACCCACCATAAAAAATGAATGACATAAAAGTACAAAGAAAAAGTTTGTTCCCAAAGAAGAACTATAAGAAGATACTTTTGCCCACTCCTTTGCAAAGAAATACTGAATGTGATACAAATTTTTAAAAATATATTAGTTTTTCTGAATTTTTGTTCTCTTCTTTCTTTTTTTTTCTTTGAAAAATTCTTTGTTATAAGGGAGAGATCACTGGGAAGGACAGGGAATGGAATATGGAAGAAATCTAGGAGAGGAAAAATTGAATTACTTATAAAAGGTAATGATTCCAATAGATGAGTGAACAAAGAGTTCTCAAAAGAAGAATCACAAAGTATTCACAATCACATGAAAGAATGCTCCAAATAACTAACAAAAAGAGAAATGAAAATTAAAATAACTCTAAGATTTCACCTTACACTCTGAAAATTGGCAAAGCTGACAAAAAAAATAAAACTGCATTAGTCAATGTAGGAGGGGTTGTGGAATGATAGGTACATTAATTATTTTTTAAAATAATTTATTTTTGTTTATTTTTAGTTTACAACATTCATTTCCACAAGGTTTTGGGTTACAAACTTTCTCCCCGTCTTTCCCCTACCCTCCACCCCAAAACAGCAATCCCACTGAATACCCCCTCCCCCAATCTGCTCTCTCCTGTATCCTCTCCCATCTCCCCTCTAACTTTCTACTAGTGCAAGATGGATCTCCATACCCCAGTGCCTGTATATCTTATTTCCTCAGTTGCATGTAAAAAAAATAATAATATTAGTAATATATTTTTTAAACATTTGGTTTTAAAACTTTGAATTCCAGAATCTTTCCCTTCTTTCCTTGTCACCGACCCTTACTGGGAAGATAAGCAATTCAATATAGGTTGTACATGTGTAGTTATGCAAAACATTTCCATAGTGGACGTATTGTGAAAGACTGACTATATTTCCCTCCATGTTATCCCCCCCACACTCTTGTTCTATTTTCTACTTTGACCCTGTCCCTTTTCAAAGGTGTGTGATTCAAACTACCCTCCCCCCATCTGCTCTCCCTTCTATTATCCCCCCTCTTATCCCCTTTCCCCCTGCTTTCCTGTAGGGTAAGATAGTGTGTATGTTATTCCCTCCCCTTATCCCCTTCCCCCCTAATTTCCTGTAGGGCAAGATAGTGTGTATGTTATTCCCTCCTTAAGCCAAATTCAATGAGAGTAAGGTTGACCCATTCCCTTTATTCTTTCTGTTCTTCCCCTCCATTGTAACAGTTTTCCCTTGCCTTTTTCATATGAGATAATTTGCCCTATTCTGTCTCTCCCTATCTCCTTTCATTATATTCCTCTCTCACCTCTTAATTTTATTTTAAAAATATCATCCCTTCCTATTCAATTGATCCTGTGTCCTCTGTCTACGTACACCTGTACACATATATACAGACACTCACATATGTATTCATATGCACATATACTCTTCTATATAGACATAAATATGTATGTATACATATATATACATTTATATTCCCTTCAACTATACTCATACTGAGAAAAGTTTCATAAGTTACAATTATCCTTCTTCCATGTAGGCATGTAAGTAGTTCAACTTTGTTAAGTTCCTTATGATTTCTTTTCCCTGCTCACCTTCTCATGCTTCTCTTGCTTCTTGTATTTGAATGTCAGATTTTCTATTCAGTTCTGGTTTTTCCATCAAGAATGCTTGAAAGTCCTCCACCTCACTGAATGACCATATTTTCCCCTGAAATATTATACTCAGTTTTTCTGGGTAGGTGATTCTTGGTTTTAATTCTAGCTCCTTTGGCCTCCAGAATATCATATTCCAAGCCCTTCTATCCCTTAATGTAGAAGTTGCTGGATCTTGTGTTATCCTGGTTGTGTTTCCACAATATTCAAATTGTTTCTTCTTGGCTGCTTGTAATATTTTCTCCTTGATCTGGGAACTCTGAAACCTGGCTATAATATTCCTAGCAATTTTCTTTTTGGGATCTTTTTCAAGAGGTGATCAGTGAATTCTTTCAATTTCTATTTTGCCCTCTGGTTCTAAAATAGTAGGGCAATTTTCCTTGAGAATTTCTTGAAGGATGATTTCTAGGTTCTTTTTTTTTTTTAATCATGGCTTTCAAGTAGACCAATAATTTTTAAATTATCTCTCCTAGATCTATTTTCTAGGTCAATGGTTTTTCTAATGAGATATTTCACATTGCCTTCTATTCTTTCTTTGTTTGAATCTGCTTTATAGTATCTTGATTTCTCATAAAGTCATTAGCTTCCATTTGCTCCAATCTAGTTTTGAAGGAATTATTCTCTTCAGTGAGTTTTTGAAATTCCTTTTCCAACTGGCCAATTTGGCTTTTTAAGTCATTCTTCTCCTCATTTGCTTTTTGGGCCTCTTTTGCCATTTGAATTAGTCTATTTTTTAAGTCTATTTTCTTCAGTATTTTTTTGGTCTCCCTTAGCAGGCTGTTGACTTGCTTTTCTTTTTTCTTCTTTTTCTTTTTTTTTTCTTTTTTTTCTTTCTTTTCTTCTTTTCTTTTTCTTGCATCGTTCTCATTTCTCTTCCCAATTTTTCCTGCACTTCTCCCATTTGATTTTCTAAATCCTTCTTGAGCTCCTCCATGGCCTGTGATTATTTCATATTTTTCTTGAAGGCTTTTGATGCAGGAGTTTTGACTTTGTTGTCTTCTTCTGGTTCCATGTTTTGATCCTCTTTGTCCCCACAAAAAGATTCTATGGTCTGATTGCACTTCCTCTGTTTGCTCATTTTGCCAGCCAATTACTTGACTTTGAGCTCTTTGCCATGGTAGACCTCTGCTTCCAGAGTGGAGAGAGCTGTGTCCCAAATTGCTGGGATTTTCACAGCTGTTGTCAGAGCTCTTGTCTGAGCCATGAGGAGGACACCCTCTCTACAGCCACCACAAGCTCTGGCTCACTAGCTTTCTTCTCTTCAGGACCGCCACCCGAGAATGCAACCCGGATCCAAGCAGGTCAAAGCAAGAGTGATTACCCTCTGAATAGTTGCTTAGTCTCCCTGAAATCTGCAACCCAGGGGCTCTGGAGGCAGCTGCAACTGCCACACCTCCATCACCTCTGTAGCCCCGGGATCAGGGGCCAGACTGTGCTCTTTTCTCACCCAGTTCCAACAGAGTTCCCTACTGCTATTTTACTTTCCCTTTGGTATTTATGGGTTGAGAAGTCTGGAAACTGCCACAGCTGCTGGTGATTCAGTCTCATGAAGTCTGCTCCAGCTGGTCTAGGCCACCCCTGGTCTGGGCCAGTGCAGCTCACGCAGGACTGAGCATGGCTCCCAGCCCAGTGTGATAGATCCTTCCTGTAGGCCTGCTGGGCTACCTTCAGCAGGAGATTTGTTTCTCTCTGTCATTTTGTGGGTTCTGTAGCTCTAAAATTTGTTTAGAGTCCTTTTTTTTCCAGGTACTAGAGGTAGTTGGAACAGGAGCTCAAGCAAGTTCCTGCTTTTACTCTGCCATCTTGGCTCTGCCCCCCAACAATTTTCTTTAATTATGTCTTGTATTATTGTATCAAGATTCTTTTTTTGATAATAATTTTCAGTGAGTCTGATCATTTTTCTTTTATCTTCTTTTTCTATACTCCAAATCTTGTTTTTCTTATGTTCACTTTCTCCTTTTTTTTCATTATTCATGTTTTTAAAATTATTTCTTGATCTCTTATAATTTCACTGATTTCACTTTGCCCAATTCTAATTTTCTTCCTTAAGATTCTGGATCTCTTTTTCTAATTGGTTGACTTTCCTTTCATACCCTTCTTGTTTTTCTTGTATTACTCTTTTTTTTTAAGTTTTTCTTCCATCTCTGTCATTTGATTTTTCAAGTCTTTTTAAAGATCTTCTATGAATTCTTTGTGGGCAGGTGTCTATTTGACATTATTCTTTGAAGCTTTCTTTACTTCAATATCCTCTGAAGATGACCCCCGATCATCTCTATTCCTATAGTAGCTTTCTATGGTTGGATTCTTTCTCCTTTGCCTGTTCATTTGTGTGGGGGGGTGGGGAGGGTGGTAATAGGTTAATTTTTGTATTCACATTTAGCCCTGAGGTATGGGAAATGGTGCCTCTTGTCCCAGATCTTCAGTTCTCCCCTCTAGCCTGGACCCAACGCCAAACCTCCAACCTCCTGTAAGCGCCTACTGCCAGGGGCTTTCTGCCCCACTGCTTCTGCACTCACTGGGCATGTGCTGGTTCCTTCTCACCCCCTCTGCTCTTCACAACACAGTTGAGTCTGGCATTCCTTGTCAGCGGAGGTTCCTTCAATCTTCCCAGGCTCAGACACCCAAATGCCCTCACTATTCCCAGGGCAAAAGTTCCTATTGCTGGGGCTGAGGCAGTCTCTCAAACCAACCAACCCCAGGGCTTGTCCCTTGTTGTTAAAGCAGACCCTAGCCTGGAGGTGTTTACTCTCATGGGGACCAAACCTCATCCTGGGATTTTTCTTCAGATCTTCTTAAATTGCCCCAGGAAGACTTCAGTTGTGTCCCTATTCTTATTTATTTCCACTGACACTTTGCCCTAACATGCTTTTTAAACTGTTTTGTGGGGGGAAATCTTGAGAGCTCAGAATTTCTTGACCTACTCTGCCATCTTCCCAGAATCCTCTCCAACTAGATTAGTTTTGACCACAAAACCTATACTAGCTTCACAGAACTCCCCTTCACTGGGGCCACTCCAGAAAAATGTTTGTCTATTCAGTAAGCTGGCCTTTACTGACCAGCCTTGTTTCACTCAGGGTTGCTATTAGGATGAGATACCTGCTGAGTTCTCTTGCAACAAGATCTGTTTGTCTTTCAGGTCTAATGGATTTTGTGTTGTCCACAAGTGAGAGCACATTTTATGTAGCAATGGTGAATGGAATCATCTGTGCAGAAGTTTTTGTAAATTTTTTTTGTGTTTTGATCTCAGGGTGGGATTCTCTGCCTGCTGTGGTAAACAGATCAGAGTTGGGTAAGCAGACAACTTTTAGGGCACCTTTTCTAGCCCTCTCCTCACACCAGGAGGTGAGCAGTATGTCCTTAAATGGCTACTCATACAGCCAGGAGCTGCCAAATTCCATTGCTGCTTCCAGGGAAGAAAAAATCCTATGACCTAGGCTGCCTGTATGCAGGATTGTGACTACAGCTCCCAGTGTATCCATACCTGCTGCTTCATCACTTGCCTGTCATCACAGGACTTTGAGATAGTCAAAAATGTTAAAATGGTATGGTTGATGTCTTTTGATTCATATGTAAATTTAATTTAAGTCAGGCAGAGTTGCACAAAGTCATCAGCCTCACTCTTTTTCAACACAGTACAATAGCAGGACAGAGTCAAGACAACGGATGGTGGCTCAAGATGCAGTGGATGACCTCGGTGTCTTTGATGCCAAACCAAGCTACTAGCCCTCCTTGAGCACAGGCTACACCACAGTATGCATAACACAGAAGAGGATATCAGAACTGAAGACAAACAAAGGTTTCTCATGGTCCAAAGAAGGAAAAGCAATTTCTCCCCAGAGGAACATGGTAAGACTATCTTCAAAAGGGAAATTCCATATGGCTGTTATTATTATATTCCAATAAAGCAGTATGGAAGATTCACTTTTCAGAAAAGAAATCACAGCCTCCATTCCAAACAATGATGAATTAAGATGCTCTACAGCACAAACATTAGAAAGACCACAATATTGCTAGCCTCAAAAGCTTTGTGCAAGTGCATGCCCTCAAAAGAGCCTCATCTACAGTCTATCTTGTTCCCTGTGCTCACCAAAATATTTTTTTCATATATTGACAGTCAAACTACTTTTTTCTAATTAATCATTTCAAGTACTGGTCAAAATGGCCAGATGCAAAGGAAACATAACAAAATAGGATCTTTTAAAAATGCTACAAATCTTTTTGACTTCTGAAGAAATGTACAAAATCATTAGAAATGAGCTAAATGTGTGGATAACAGCACTGATACTTACCATCTTTGTGACCCTGACCATATAACCTCTCTGAGTCTCTATTCCTTAATATATTAAATGAAGAGGGGGTTGAAGATGTCATCTCCAAGGTTCCTTCCAACTTTAAATAATATGATTCTGAGATAATCATATAGTATGAGATAACATTCCAAAGTCTTCACCTTGGTGTGATTCTACCTTTTTCCAATATTTCTTACAGTTATGTCCTGGTCTCAGTTCTCTGCACTCAGCCACCAACACACTAATCCTGCCCCCATATAGATGCCATAGTGATATTCTTAATTCACACATTAATGTACTCACTAAACTCCCTCCCAGTAACTCCCTCTTACTCCTAGAACCAAATACAAACTCCTCTGATGGGCATTTAAAGACCTTTATCCTTTACCCTCCAGTCTAACATTTCAGACAAGCTCAATGTTCCAATCAAGCTTTCATTCTTACTGTTCCCCATATACAGCATTCCATGTTTCCCTGCCTTTGGCTCTTCTTGGTTGGCCTGGAAAGCTGACATTCCTTATTTATGCTTCTTAGCATTGCATTTATTTTCAAAATTCATCTCAAACACCACTCCTACAAGAAACCTTCCCTGATTCGTATTGCTATTAGCGCCTCCCCCATGTTATTTCTCCCAATTGACTAAAAGCTCCTTTTGGCCAAGAACTATTTCATTTTTCCCCAGTACCTAGCATAGTGTCAGACCACCTCCCTAATGTCATGGTCCTCTCAGAGAATGTAGAACAAACAACAACCCTGTGAGTAGTAGGAGCTGTCCCACTGGTGACCAAGCTGGGACTGGCCAGCTGGGCAATGCAGCTCTTTCTTTTCTTTTCTTTCTTTCCCTTTGTCTTTCAAGTTTAATGGATTATGTAATATCCACAAGTATATGCACATTCCAGGTACCAACAAGTGAGTGGAAATGTCTCAAGATAAGCTAGATTTTTTTCTTAAGGACCATGCCTTAAAATTGAATGACTCTGGTTCTCACTGATTGGTCAATAGTAGGTCCCAGGCGAAATCCCACTAGGTCTTTGTTCCATCCCAGACTGACTCAGAGTGAATATAAATAGGAATTATTTCTCTTTTGGCCAGAAACCCTGAGGTTCTTCTCCTCCCAGTTTGATTTTTTTTTTTGGACTAGGGTCAAGAGGCCATTCTTTGCCTCATTTTTTTACCTAGCCTTAATCACTGAATGGCTTTGCCTCAATCATACTGAGACCTGCTAAAGACCTTAGCTTTAAAAGACCAAGGTCTTCCACCGCATCTGGGGCCATTTCCAGTTGTTCTGATGCGTGTCTGGCCAATGGACTGAAACGGTTCTGGAGGAAAAATGAGGCTGGTGACTTGGAACAGTCTTCCCTCACTTAAATCCAATTCACTTGCCTGTCAGAGAGACAAAACCTCTTGCCAAACCTCTCCGATGTCACGATTCCCTTTGAGAATGAAGGACAAACAGCAACAACCAGACACACGGTAACGGGATTTAATCAACGTTTGCAGATGAATTAATTATGCTTTCTCTTTAGGCACAGACTATTTTCACAGACTTTAAATTTTCGTTTTCTGTCCATGACTTGACAATAATTACCCCCACAGCCCACAATTGTAGTACAAGATACTAACCTGTGCCATCATCTTGCATAGCCATTTAGGTTCCACAAAATACAAGTCACTTAACTGCAATGCTGGGTCTTGGAAATGTAGTAGGACACCTGTAATACAATTTCAAACATCAGTAAATTCTGACTCCTAATTTTTTTCTTTTTTTGTTTGCATCTATGCATCAGTATAAGGAAATCCACAATGAAGAAACTCACTTTTTACCAATGCATATCTGCAACTCAGTTTCAGAGAATTGCCTATGTCACTAATAGGATAAGTGACTTGTACAGGGTCTCAGAAATAGTTATGTGTCAGAGGGAAAATGTGAGCCATGGTTGTACTAATTTTGAGGTTACTTCCATATCCACTATAGCACACTCTCTACTGTCATAAGGAACAAAAAGGACTATGAAATACTTTACAAACCATATAATATCATACAAATGTTTATTTGACACAGATTTTATATCTAAATATGAAGAGAAATTGAGAGTTTTTTCTTTTCATTCAGTAACTAGATGTATGTTATAAATGCACCCTGTGTTAAATATTAAAATTTAACATTCGAGTAATTTAGAGACCAAGAGGAATAAAACATTGTTTCAAAATTTTATGATATAAAGAATATTTTTGTCAAAGAAATTGAGGAAACAGAGACAGCATCCAACTTGACAGCTTTTACTCCAATTTCTAATGTTATGTTTTTATTCATATAAAATTTCTAGTACTAAATTAAGGCTGGATCAAGAATTTTTCTATTACGGATCATGACATTGTGAATGTATGGGATCCTGCCACTGGAATAGTAAGTACATTCTAAAAGTTATTTTGATATCTGGGAGCTTTAATTTCCTCACTGAAAAAGTAAAGTGATTGCCCTAAAATGGAATGATTTTAACAGAAAAAAATACCCTTCACTTTTCATTTTCTATGATCTGTTACCATGATTCTACGGCAATTTATACATGATAATTTTGAAAATCTTTTCGAAGATGGTTTGTTTTAAATTTAGAATTTGTTTCATTATTCAGTGTTTTGATTAAACTTTTCTTTTTAAACCCTGAAAAAAAGTAAAAACCAGAATTTTAAAAATACCTGATTCATTTAGGAAGTGAACTGCATGAAGAAGTTCATTTTCATCCAACTGTAGCTGACTTTCTTTTACTAGCTGAATCAGTCGCTTCTGACTGATTACTGGAAATTCAGTGGGAACATTCTTTCGCTCCAATAAAATTTTCTTCTCGAGTTCCAAGTAGCAATCTGGAATTAGCTGTCCTACAACAGGCTGGTCTCTGATCTGTGCAAATACCAGGAACCATGTTAAAGTGAATGTATGAACGAATAAGCATTTCATTCACATTTATGCACTTACTACATGCCAAGCCTTCTGCTAAACTCTAAGGCTACAAATACAAAGAAAACAGGCCTTATCAGATTCATTTTTTAAGAAAAGGACCAAACAAGACGTCTTGGTCATGTGATGGTGGTCTAGACACTTTCCCTGGTCACCATCACCTCTCAAATCAATCCAAAACAGAAACTATGTGCCAAAGATATGGCAACTTTATCTGTTTCCATGGTCCAGGACACCTGAAATCCAAAAGAAGGTTAAAAAAATATATCTCAAACCCAGAAATGGATGCTCACTGACCCTGAGTTCACTTAGTATTTCTCCCTTACCTCATACACTCCCAATAGCAAGACTGCTCTAGTAGACCAAGAGACAAGACAGACTTACATCAAAACCCACCGCTCCATTCTACTTCCCCCTCCCTCCTTCTAGTGCCACAGAGACCACAGCTCCAGACTGTGAAAGTTTCCTCAGGCCTCAACAGCCAGTTTTGTTACAGTCCTGGAATAGCAACCTGGAAGTACCAACATCGTAAAGCTCCATACTGCTAATGCCAGAGAAAGCAGGTTCTGATTATTGGTGGTGGGCCAGGGAAGTAAAGAACAGAGGGACTGAGGATAGGACATTGTGTGTAGAAGCTGTATAGCACTCTATCAAACCTGAGGGAAGAGTATAGCATCCAGCTGGGCCAGTTCTGACCACTGAAAAGGCAACTGAGGTAGGGACTTAGGCTGTTGAACCATTAAGGATCCAGTATGGAAGGAGGTTGAAACAAATGAGATCTAGACCCCCCAAAGAAGCCACAATCAGAGGGTAGAAAGTCAGAAGTCAGTGATAAGGAAAATGAAGGGGAGAAAATTCTGAAAGTGTCACAAATTCCGGGAAGAAGAAACTCAAAGAACTTCAAAATTATATAAATCAACAGAAAAAAAAAACCAATAAGAATAGAAAGAAATAAAGCCTCCAGATCTAGTAAATTAGCTCAGGCATTTATGTATAAATATTACAAAATAAAAAAAAAAAGATTTAACACTTGATGAGACAGAAGACACTGTGGAATGTAAGAAGAACATGGAACCATAATATGCAGTTCCTGGGTGGTTCAAAAAAGAAATGAGAATTATGAGAGCATAATTTATGTCCTGCACAGTCAATACAACAGGCAGAATAGAAAAACTGGAATCTGTAATGGCAAGTCTCACCAAAGAAACAAAAGGTGGATGAGAAAAGCAAATACACAGAAGTGAAAGACAACCTGGAATAACAGAAGCAAAAACCAAGAACATTAAAAGAAAACACTCTCACTATGCAAGCAAAACATACAGTCTTGACTATAGGACTCATACAGACAACCTAAGGATTACCGTTCTCCCAGAAGATCATGAGATGATAAGAAACTTTAACAGCAAAATGAAGGAAAAATAGAAAAGAACCACACAAAACTTTTGAACATAGAAAATGAAATTCCAATCTCAAGAATTAAAAACTGAAATAATTTGTAGCTCACCTCCAGAAAAAAAAAATTTCAAAGCAGCAAACGCCAAGAAACATAGAGTTAAATTTAGCAATTCCATTCAGAAAGACAAATTCTGCAAGCCATCAGGTGAAAGACCTTCAAATACAAAGGAAAGGACATGTGAATAACACAAGACTTCCAGACACTACAAAAAGGAGAAGGAAATCGAATGTTTTCCAAAGAGCCCTGAACTCAGACTGTAACCCAGGCTAACTTCTCCTACAAATCTGTGCTTAGTCATACAGGAGAAAAGATGGACATTAAATAATTAAGAAGAGTTTGAAACAATTTTAGAAAGAAAACCAGACTGAAGAAATGATTTGCTTCTTAAAAACCCAAACAACAGAAATGAAGGAAAGAATACATGTAGATAATAATAGCAACAGAGCAACAGAAATGCCAGTAAGACATTTCTTTGTAAATGTTCCCAAGGAGACAGGGGTGTAAGTGGAAATCTGGCAGAGAGAACACGGAGGAGGCAGACAAGGGACATTATCACAACGAAGAACCTGGCAACACTCTCCCTACAGGGGAATACTTTTTTCCTTAATTTTTTGTTTTTATTAATTTGTTTGTTTACTTTTAGTTTACAAGATTCAGCTCCACAATCCACTGAGTTTCAAATTTTCTCTCCCTCTCTCTCCTCCCCGCCCCATGGAGGCATGCAATCAAACATCACATCGGACATTAGTCAGGTTATAAAGAAGGGTTGTGGGGGCGGAGCCAAGATGGCGGCGTAGCAGCAGCAACACATCGCAGCTCTCACATAGCCACCCCAAAATACCCATAAAACAGGACTCTAAACCAATCCTGGAACTCCAAAACGCACACAAAGATACTTCCCACTAAAGTCAGCTCGGCTACAAGGAACCATATCAGCACCGCGAACCGAAACCAGCCTGGCCTGAAGCCCCGGCTGTGCCCTGGGGGCAACTGGACGGGAGGAGCGAGGAGCTTCATGTGAACGGATTAGCAGCAGCTGTGAATGGGAATTGTGAAAGGGGGAGATAAGCAGTCTGGCCAGAGCAGAAAAGCGAAAGGCAGAGGTTTTGCACCCACCTCGGCTTTGCAGCTTCCCGCCCGCGGCCTGCAGGCAGCAGGGGGACTGAGAGATTGAATTCAGGCCAGGGCTCTCGCGTTGAGCGGCCTGGACGGATCGCTGTCTTGGGCCTCGGTCTTGGAGTCCTTGCTATCTAGTCAGCCGGAAGTATATAGGAAGAGTTCCCAGCCTCT
>CM053581.1:417182399-417221441 GCA_028627135.1 Pseudochirops cupreus
TCCATGATGAGTCATGGGGAAGACCGCCCTCTTCTCCCGGGGAAGAGAATAAAGTCCTGTTCTTATCCTAAGAGATCTCTGTGTTTATTTCTTTTCACTAAATTAAGGATGAAGGATATTTTTCATCCCAAATAATACTAATAACTATAAACAGTTAGAAATTTATGGCAGAATTGAGTAATTTGTCCAATCCACATCTGGTATTCGAAATCACTAAAATTACTACCAATTTTATTTTACACAAGAATCTTGAGATTTTGTTTGTCTAAAAGTCTCATGTGTAAAAGAAGTATAAAATACACTTCTGGATGAAAACCTACTTTTTCTGAGCAAAACAGTGTTGAATTTTAAGAAGCTCATTCATACTTTTGTCTTTTGCAAGTTTTAGATGAAATGTGTTTTCTTTCTCAGTTATATATTATGTTTTACAGAAGGATCTTCAAAACTCCAGTGCCATTTGAAAGGATCAGACAGCTTTTTTCCTCTAACCTCAGAAAGAGAATATATAAAGTCATTAGACCTTTCAGCAAATGAACTAGAGGATATTGATGGTATAAGCAAGAAATGCTGTTTAAGTGATCACTTAACACGTCTTGAGAAACTAGAGCTTCACCAGAATGCACTTACAAGAGTTCCACAACAACTCTGTGAAGTAATTTAATATCTTTTTAAAAGGAAATGTGAATTTGCATAAATTTTTCATCAATTTAAAAAATTTTGTGGTTGTCTTGAAAGGGAATGTTATTTTCTTATGATTATAAACCTGATACTCTCAATCTTTCCCTTTTTTAGAAAATGAACTGTTACTTGGAATGTGTGATTTTTAAAAAAAATGGATGTGGTTTATTTTTTTAAAGTGAGAAAGGGGGAAGGGCATTCCAGATATAGAGAACAATATAGACAAAGATCAGGAGCTGGGGAAATACATATTGAATAAGCCACATAGCAGTATAATTTAATAGAAGCATTGAATTTCTGGAGGGGAGTAATTTGAGATCAAGCTATTGAGGAAAGATTATGCCAGATTGTCAGGAGGGAAGGGAGGATTTGAATGCCAGGCCAAAGCATTTGACTTAACTTAGTGGGCCATTGAATTTAACTAGGAAGCAACTGAACATTGAGAAGTGTGGGATGAATAGATTTTCATATGTGTGTGTATATGTATAAATGCATGTATGCACATGCACGCACACATGTAACAGCAAGCGTCCTAATATATCCAGGATAGCTACTATCATAGGTTCTGATCTGCTCTTCTAAAGGAAAGCAACTCAAAAAGGGTTAACAGTCCTACTTAAATCAAACATATATATCATTTACTTAGTTCAGGGGGAGAAGTCAGCACCCTGAACTTCAGAGAATGTACAAACAGAAATTATAAGCAGACAAAAAATACAGACAGAGAAAATAACACAATTCAGCAGACCAGCAGACAGAGCTTTTAGCCGTCTGACCATTATATACATACAGTTAGCAGAGAGAGAAGCACCAACATCTGGGTTTTCAAAACTGGGGAGCTCAACAGCTGACCAGAGTCTTATCTGGCCAAATCACACAACTCTTCCCAAAATGAGCCCCAAAGCAAACACCCTTCTTCAGGGTCAGAGGGTATCACAACCTTTATGACCCACTGCCTAATTACAAAGTAACAAAAGGTGTGGGCCTTCCTGAAAAACAAGCCTCTTCTAAGCAAGCTTCTCTTGTTGGTCTCCAAGTGAGACCCATTAAGGGGCAGGGAAGATCTTCAAATTCCCTCACCATTACAGCACCACACACACACACACACACACACACACACACAATTATTCTGGATTCCCCAAGACTTGATATGAGAGATGGCTGAGAGGGAAGAGTAAAAGGCAACAGTAGTCAGTCAGTCAGACAGGCTATAAGCATTTATTAAGAATTTCCTGTGTGCTAAAGTTTCAATGTGGGAGTTGGGGTGAATTATGATGCTAATGATTAAAGAGTCAGAAGGAAGTTTAGGGAAAGACAGTAAGCTTGGCTTGGGACATGTTAAATTTGAAGTGCCAATTGGAAATTCAAGTAGAGGTGTTGTTTTATGAGCAACTTGTCTAGGTTTCAGAATAGGGGTTCTAGGTGATACCTAGAGTTATAACTTTGGAAGTAATTTCCATAGGGGTGATAATAAAAGTTTAGATGAAATAAGATTGCAAGGGCAAACGTATATAGAAACAAGAGAGATAATGAGAACAGACCCTTGAGGACAACATATTTTAAGGAATGAGGAAGTCTGAAGAATCAGAATAAGTCTTTTTAAAGAGATAAGAAGATAATTAGAAAAGTATGATGTTGATATTTTTAAATATAAAAAATAGAGAATATTTTAATTTCCATTACATGTATTTGTGTATATGGCTTATCTTTTCCTTCTAGATCAGCAGTTCTCAACCTGTGGGTCACGACCCCTTTGGGGGTTGCCTAAGACCATCAGAAAACACATATTTCCGATGGTCTTAGGAACCAAGACACCACTCCTCTATCTTTCTCCAGGCAGGTCCTCCCACATGCAGATATGCCCACATACGAGTATTAAAGGGTCACGGCATTAGGAAGGTTGAGAACCACTGTTCTAGATTATAAACTTCTTGAGTACAAGAACTTTGTATTTCCCCAGAGTTTATCGTAGTATATTGCACTTAGTAGGCACTTGAACAAGCTTGCTGAGTACAGAATATATTTTGTATTTTAATTACCTTTAATTTTTTCCCTATAATCTCTTCTACTTTAGCTGAAGTTCTAAGCTTTGAATTAGATTTTCTTGATCACATTACTTAATAACTTAAAATTTTTTTTTCAGACCTTAAAATGTTTGAAATATTTGGACTTACACAGTAACAAAATCACTTCAGTTCCTGCCTATTTGTTTAAAATGGATTGCATTGCAAATCTTGATATCTCCCGTAATGATATTGGACCTTCTGTAATTTTGGATCCAACTATCAGATGTCCAACCTTGAAGCAGCTAAATCTCTCATACAATCAACTGTCTTCTGTCCCTGAATTTCTTGCAGATGTCATAGAAAATCTAGAACATCTCCTTCTAGAAGGGTAAGAATGATGCAGATTTTTAGTGTGTAAATTAAGGTGGAGTTATCATCAGAGCTGGAAAGACTTTGGAATTTATGTAGTACAATCTCATCATATCATTTTATTGATGAGACAATTGAGACTTAGCTTAAGTGACTTTCCCAGTGTCATTATAATTGGTAATTAACAGAACCAGAAGCTAAAAACATCTCTGACTTGATAGTCCTATATTCCTCTCATGAAATCAGTTAAATTGGTATTTTGGATTACTGTATTACTATCCAGTTATTCTCCCATGAAGTCAGTTAAATGTCTTGTTTTTATTTCTATGTCAGAAAGAATTCATATATTAGAAAAATCATCATTGCATAGGTAGGATATCTATTCATGATTATCTAGTATTATAATTTATTCCAGTACTATAGTTCATCATTGTAGTTCACTCCAGTTCATCCTTCACATCACTATCAGAGTGATTTTCCTTAAGCACAGGTGTAATCATATATTTTCCCTTATTCAGTAAATTCTGGTACTCTTTTACTGCCACTCCCATTATCTCTAGAATATAAGATCTTTTGTTTGACTTCAAACCGTTTCACAATTTAGCCCAAACATGCCATTCTGACTTTACTGAACATTATTCCACTTCATGCCCACTAAGGTTCAACCAAACCGGTTGAACCAAGCAGTTCCTCATTCAGGTAATTATCTTCTATCCCTCTGTCTTTGTCTGTATATTATCTGAATCCTATGTCTGGAATTCACTCCATCTTCAATTTCCACCTCTTAGAATCTCGTTTCTTTTAAGAATCAGTATAAGCACTGTTTTCAACATGAAATCTTTCCTGGTTTCCCTAGCTGCTAGTGCCATCTCTCCAAAATTATCTTATATCTATTTTTTTTGTGTTTCAAATATGCCTTTATTTGTCCATGTTTGTCTCCCCCTCGCCTGCATCTAAATTATAAGCTCCTTATGAGCTAGAGCTGTTTTGCTTTTAGTCAGACCCTTGATGTTTTTTTCATCTTTGTTTCTCAGTTGATAAGGACATCATCAATCATAGCTGCCAAATAAACTCAACTCAATGAACATTACACACTATATAATTTTAAGCATTAGGGGTATAATGATGAAAAAAAAGAAAAGATACATACTTTGGCTCCAAGGAGTTTATGTCTAGGTGATGTTTACATCCAAGTAAACATTGGGGATTGGAAGAAACTTTTTAGATCTTCTTCTCAGAATTCATTTTACAGTTGAGGAAACCGAGACCTATAATGGTTGTAATTTTTCCAAGATCACTCAAGTGGTAAGCAAAACTAGTATTCAGATGAATGCCCTCTAATTCTAAGTCCTTCATTTTTTCTATTGCGTGACTTTTGCAAAATTAACTATAATGTAAATATAGCAGTAATTCACCTGCTACATATTTTATAATGTAATAAGTATTTGATCAAAGTCAAATAAGTTGACTTGAGAGTTTTGAAGTTGAAACTAATCCTTGTAGCTAAGATTATTTAGGGAAAACTTCATGGGAGCTAGGGGCTGGAGTCAGGAATACTAGAGTTAAAATCTGACTTCAGATACTCCTAGCTATGTGATCCTAGGCAAGTCACTTAACCTCTGTTTGCCTCAATTTCCTTATCTGTAAAAAGGGAATAATAAAAGCACCTACCTTTAAAGGGTTGTTGTGAGGATCAAATGAAATAATAATTTTAAAACAGCACATTGCCTAAAACATATTAAATGTTACATAGTAAACTATATAAATGTTGGCTATTATTATCATGGAGGAAGTGATACCTGAAGGGAAAGAATTTGAATATGTTGTTTAAAGATCATTCTATTTTTTAAATTGCTTTCTAACAGTGCTTTGATTAAAGAAGAAATGGGGTGATTCTATAAACTGCCTTGATTTATATTGTCAAAAGTTTTTCTAGTAAATCAGTATCTTTTAGTGATCTTTTCAACATGTGTACTCTTTTTGCTATTATTAAACTGATAATTATGTTAATTAATTTAATACTTATTTTCCCCTTCTTTGATTAGAAACAAAATATCAGAAATATATTCACCTTTGTGCTTGAAGCAGTTGAAGATTTTAAACCTTAGTAAAAACCACATATTATCCATAACCGAAGATTTTTTTGAGGCATGTTGTAAACTGGAAGTTTTTAGTGCCAGAATGAATTTGCTCGGTAAGTGTTTTTTACTTGGTTGTTGGTTTTTTTTCTTCTAAGTGTTTGAGAGTGAGCATATACATATATAGATATGTATATTTTAGATGTTGATTTGAAAAGTGTCAGTGTGTTTGAAGTACTGGTTTTATTATAAAGAGACTCTAATGCTTTATTGTGGCATGGAAGTGATCTTGAGTTTTGGGGCTCTGTTGGCAAAAGATACCTTCGAATAAGTTCTTCCAAACTAGAAAAAAGTTTTAGTAGCCTCAGTGAATGTGATGGTTTATCACCTAGAGGTTGGCTCTGAAGAGATACATTCTTTGGCTATCAACACATTTGAAACAGAAAAAAAATTTCAAAAATGGTCTTTAGTTTTGTGCAGCCTCCCCTTCTGCACAGACAGTGGTAGAGTGGGCAAAAAGGGACAAAAAGGGATAAGAGTCAGAGTTTTTGACACTTTAGAAACATTCAGGTGATTATTAATACCTTATTGTGAGGTCTTTGTAAAAATGTGTTGAGATCCTGTTGGAGCAACTGAAGCCATATTAATATATTTTCATTTACAAGAAACCATAGTAACCACTCACATTTGTATAGATAGGACTTCAAGATTTATTAAGTCCTGTCCTCAGATTGGTTGGTGGGTTGTTGTCCTTTGTTCTCAAAGAGGACCAAAATGACATCACTGTGCCAAAGTCAGGTCTCAGTATCTGACTGTGGCTGATCAGACCAATACGAGCTCTCAGAATGCTCTTCCATAGGTCGGGCACAAATGATCTTTGTGACCATATGGGCTGGTGGGGCGGATTCTACAGATTTACACGTCCTGTATTTCCTTTGAGCTGCTTCAATTCTGCTTTACCCATAGAGCACATTACCTTCTCTGATGTGGGCAGTCCAGTGCCAGTGTCTCCCATGTCATACAATCAATTCCAGAGTTTTGAGAGAGACTTTGAGAGTGACCTGGTATCACTTCTTTTGACCAGCATGTGAATGCTTGCCCTGTGTGGTTTCCCCATAAAACAGTCTTTTTGGCAAGTGTACATTTTGTATTCAAACAACGTGGCCAATCCATTGGAGTTGCACTCTCTGAAGCATAGTTTGAATGCTTGAGAGTTTAGTTCGCATAAGGATCTCAGTGTCTGGTACCTCATCCTGCCAGGTGATCTTCCGAATCTTCCTAAGACAATTCAAATGGAGGTACTTCAGTTTCTTAGCATGGGGCTGGTAGACGGTCCAGGTTTCACAGGCATACAACAATGAGGTCAGCCCAATGGCTCTGGAGACCTTTAGTATGGTATTCAGTCTTCTTTCCCATACTTTCCTTTGGAGCCTCCCAAACACTGAGCTAGCTCTGTCAATGCGTGTGTCACCCTCATTATCAGTGTTTACATCTCTGGAAAATGCACTGCCAATGTAAGTGAACTTATCCACAGCATTCAGAACTTCTCTGTTTGCTGTAACTGATGATTCCATGTGTGGATGGTGTGGTGGTGGCTGATAGAGCACCCGTGTTTTCTTGGTATTAATTGAAAGTTGACTCAACACACAGTATGCAACCGTAGAGCAGAAAAGGAGTGGGAAACATTCAGAGATTTGTTGTATAGCACTGCATTTACTTGTCTGGGTCAGAACACTCACAAACACCAAGACTGGTTTGAGAAAAATGTTGCGGAAATTCAGAAGCTGCTGAATGAAAAATGAGAACTGCATAGGATTTACCAGCAGGATAGTTCATCCGTCTCTAAGAAGGCAGCATTTAATTCCATCAAAAGTAAAGTACAAGCAAAGCTTAGAGAGATGCAGGATTCCTGGCTCAGTAAGAAGGCAGGTGAAATTCAGTTTTCTGCTGATAGCAATAATCCAAAGCACTTTTGTGATACCCTGGAGGCCTAAGGTACATCACAACTACTCAGTGCTATTGGAGCCACATTGATTAATGATAAGGACATAATCCTAGAGAGATGGGCTGAACTTCCATAGTATTCTCAACAGAACATCTGCAATTGATACTGAGGCCACTGACTGTTTACCTCAGGTTGAAGTCAGTCACTCCCTAGCTGAAGCTCCAGCTGAAGGACAGGTTTTCAGTGCCATTAGGCTCTTTTTATGTGAGAAAGCACCTGGTGCTGATTCTGTTCCAGCTGAAATTTACAAGGTAGGGGGTCTATTGCTCATATAAAAGCTGACTGAAATTTTCCAGGTTATATGTCAAGAGGAGGTTACCCTCCCCCCCCCTCCCCCCCAAGGAGTTCAAGGATTGTCTATCTCTATAAAGGTAAAGGAAATTGATTGTCCTGTGACAATCACAGGGGGGTCTCTCTCTTAGTCATTGCTGGCAAGATCCTTGCTAGAGTCCTCCTTAATAGGCTGATCCTTCACCTGGAAGATGGTCTTCTACCTGAAAGCCAGTGTGGCTTCAGAAAGAGCCGAGGAACAGTCGATATGGTGTTTGCTGCTTGACAACTCTAGAGAAGTGCCAGGAGCAAAAGAGAGGTCTGTAGACAATGTTTGTAGATCTGACCAAGGCCTTTGATACTGTTAGTGGTGAGGACTTATGGAAAATTGTCAAAATTTGACTGCTCAGAGAAGTTCATCAGCACTGTATGTCAGTTTCATGAAGGCATGCTTGCCTGGGTTCTAGATAATGGACAAATTAATCTGAAATGCCAGAGGAAATAGGATATGACTCTGAGTTGCTTTTGAGATAAAGGAAGGAATTTAATATGACTGTGAAGTTACTAAGAGGTGTTAAAAGGGCGTAGGAGGTGAGTTTGTAAACTCACAAGGCATTTCAAAAAATGAAGCTATGGAGAGAGTAGAGTTTTAAAGTTACTTGAATTGGATGCTATGTTTTTATTTCTGCTTCAAGTAAGTGAGTGCTAGCTATATGTAGACAGTTCTACTTCTTAGAAAAGAAAGTGAATGAACTAGAGGGATATCTGTTTGTACTTCAGCTTGACACATCAATGACATTCCTGAAAGAAATAGAATTTGAGTCTTTAGTGGAGAAAATAAAAGATCTGAAGAGACAGAGGAGAGATTTTAGACTTGTCAAGAATTTGGAGAGAAGAAGATTGTCACAAAGAAAGAACCGAAGGAAAGAGACAACTGTGAACTTGGAACTAATAAATTTAAGACTATTACTGAAGAGGAGGTTACTGGATGCTCTGAGGAGGTAGCAGCTGCTCTTTTTTCCAAAGACTGAAAATGTAAGACTGCAGAGATTATCAGGATCAAAAGAAGAAAACCGTAATAATGGTTGTGACCCCTACTTAGGTATTATGGTAGATAACATGCTCAAGGCTTAGCAGAACAGATTACTTCTATTAACCTCTAATAACTTCTGTGATATTACCCAAAAGACCCTAAAAATTATTGCCAAATATTATAAAATCTTGGGCAAGAAACTTAAGACTGCATGGGCACAGGTTGTATTTTTCTTGTAATTATAATAAAGATAATAACTAGTATTTACATAATGCTTTAGGATTTGCAAGACACCTTACTGTATTATCTTATTTGATTCTTATGACAGCCCTGTGAACTAACCCCATTTTACAGCTTAGTAAACTGGGACTGAGAGAGGTTAAGTGACCAGTCATCGGTCATCACAAAACCAATAAGTGTCTGAGGCAAGATTTGAGTTCCGATCTTCTTGATACCTCAGCCATATCTACTATGCCACATAATTTCTTATTGCTTTCCAGTGAGGGTGGTATAAATAGAAGAGAAAAACTGGTTAGGGAAGTGAAAAGCTGGTGAAGAAGCTGTTTCCTTCAAAGGGAATTTAGATTTTTGGACCATAGATTAAAATATAGAAGTGACAGAATCATGGCCAGAGATGTAGTATGTGCCTTATTAGGGCTGATGAGTGTATTTCCTTGGCATCTTGCAAATCTAATAAAAATCTCTTTAAAAAAAGATGAAGGAGGGAGAAGACTAGCTATAAGCTAGAAACTAAGAGAGTAGCTATAATGACAAGGTACAAATTCCAAGAGTGAACCCAGCAGTAATATATAGGGCTTCAAATGTTTATATACTCTTACCCAAAGGATAGGTAATTGTAATGGCAACCAAAAGAGTATTTAGCTCCTTATTTCAGTTATTTGAGTGTCTTTGAGCCTTGCCTGTGATTATATCAAGTCTTTGTCAGAAACGGAACCTGTGAAGCCCACAGTGGGAGGAATTTGCCAAAAGAGAATATAAAAGCCGAAGCATGAGCTGGAGCCAAGCAGTGTGGGGAGGAAGGATGGGTGTGGTGCCAGCACTCTGTCTGTGTTGATATTACTTTGTCAGACCTGTCTGTGGATAGAGGACATTGCTGTTGTTACAGAAGCCCTGGGACCTTACTGCTGGTTCAGAAGCCCTGAAAGAGAACTTTCCTGCTGTCTGTTTATACAAGCCATAAAGGAGTGTTTTACTGATGTTTTCAGAGGTCCCAGGACTTTACTGATAATTTGTGTTAATTTCTCAGATAGAGACCCTGTCTGTTGGTCTGTGTTGATTTTACAGTCAGAAAGTGAATTGATGATGGTGCCAGCAATGTGTTTGAGTATTGTTGTAACACTGCTAAGCTTGATGTGTGGAGCTGAACCAGGAGCTGTTATGTTGTATTGTTGCAAATGTTGTACTTTGGTTTCTATGAATGTTTTGCTTTAGCTTATTTATGAATAAATAGAGAGTTCACAATACTACGTGAAAAGAACCTTAAAGCTCTTTATAGGAGCAGTCCTCAGGAGAGCTGCTTGTGCTTGGCTTTACAGTAACAAGCAAGAAGAACTAGAATTCCTAAAACAAGAAGTCAAATTTGACCTAAACAATTACAGAGATTTTGTTAGGATCAAACTCATAACAGAAATAATGGCTCTGGATGGTTATATCTTTTCAGTGCTTAGCTTGATGTCTGGTACTTTGATCCTGAACTGTTGACTTGTCCAAAGTCAGTTTGCTTGTTGACTAGATACATGAATGAAATATGGTCGGAATAGCATTGGTGTTAAGAAGGAATACTTAAGGGGAGAAATCCAGAGATTAGAAGGGGAAAGAAGATTTGGGTGAAGATCAATCAAAAGAGAAAAAGAAAGTATTTTGTTATAAGGGTACATTATAGATCTTTGGGGGAAAAATGGAAATAAATGAGGAATTTAGTTAGCCAGGTGATAAGCCTGGCAAATAGATTATTATTATAATCAGAATAATGTATTGTTGTTGTTGTTGCTAAAAGCATTCTTTTTTTATACCTTTTGTCTTCTATATCACCATCATTTGGCTAAATTCCCGTATTATCTCCTGCCTTCTCACCCTGTGTAACAAAGAAAAACAGTTCAGCAAAAAACACCCCTCCCCTTATAGGTCAACCATATCTGAAAGTGTATATTTGTATTAATACAGTTCAGTTATACAAAACTAATGATGCTATTGTCAGCAAAAATAAAGCCACATATCATTATGTACCAAGTATGTCAGTTTACTTGTATGTAAAATGATGAAGTTGGACTAGATAACTGCTAAGATACCTTTCAATTCTAAATGTATGAACAGTAATCTATGGGAAATAGCACTTTTGCCTACATGATGGTAGTGCTGATTTGGAACCAACTATGAGGGGTCATCAGCTTAGAGGATAATAAGGGGAGGAAAAGGAGTGGGGTGAAGGAAGGAACCGTTGAAATCAGAAGACCTGAGTTTAAATCCATTTGTATCACTACAGATGTGCCACCTCTGGCAAGTCACTTAAACTCTGTATATTTCAGTTACCTTATTTGTAAAATGAAAGAATTGGGGTGAAAGGGTCCTTCTAGCTCTTTTCTGTGTTCCTATAGGACTAAAAGAGGAGCATTTCTGTTTTTAATTATTTATTTTATTTTTTCCCAATTACACATAAAAGCAATTTTTAACATCCATTTTAAAAACTGAGTTCCAAATTTTCTCCCTTCCTCCTTTCCCCAGTGAGGGGCTTTGAGAAGGTAAGCAGTTAAGCAGTTCAAAGTAAGTTATACATGTTAGTCATGCAAAGAATATTTCCATGTTAGTCATGTTGTAAAAGAAAATATATCCCCCTCCCAAAAAAAAACCACCCCCAGGAAAAATGAAGTTTAAAAAGTATGCTTTGCTCTGCATGCAGATTCCATTAGTTCTTTCTCTGGGGCTGCATAGCATTTTCCATCATGAGTCTTTTGGAATTGTCTTGGTTCCCCGTGTTGCTGAGAATAGCTAGCTCATTGACAGTTGATCATTTTGTAATATTGCTGTTACTATGTACAATATTCTCTTGATTCTGCTCATTTTACTTTACATCAGTTCATGTAAGTCTTTCTAGGTTTTTCTGAGAATATTCTGCTCATCATTTCTTATATTAGAATAGTATTCCATTACCATTATATACCACAACTTGTTCAGCCATGCCCCAATTGGTGGGCATCAGACAGGGAGTATTTCTGAATGAAAGGGAAATGAGAGTATAACAAAGTGGTTGTGTCAAATATTTCATGTAGGCAAGGTAAGAAATTATATTTTATTTGTTAGGAGGTTGCTGGTGCCTTTAGAATGCAGTAGAATGTCATAAGAGAACTTAACACTTGAGAAAATGAAGTTGGGGAGAATAGCTTGGCCAACAAAATGAATGTATACTACATATGATTATAATTTTAACAGCATTCGAGTTCTAGTTTTCAGGTCGCCTCAGAGAAAAGAGAGGACTTTAAGAGAACAGAAAAGAACCTACATGATATTAATGTAGAAAACATGGCTATGAAGCCTCAGAAACTTCTGACCCGTATACCTACTTTCTTCACTCCAATATAATATTTATCAGAATACTTTAAGCTTTCATTGAGTGTGGATAAAAGCAAAAGAAGTTCCTTGGAAAAGGCCAGCTTTTATATTTGATTTTTTTAGAGTAAATAGTATCTCCACAGTCATTCAGCTGACTCAGATACTTAGAGAACACAAGCTCCTACTGTGTCGGTTTTTTGTTAGTAACAAAAGAACAACAAAGAATTTGAATTAGTAGAATAAACCATAATCATAAAGTCTCTCCTCCCAAAGAATTTCTCCCATGAATGTATTTCAAGATTCCTTTATAAAGATGCCAACCATAGAGATAACTTTAGTAATCCTTTGATTATCAATATGAAGAGGACAGAAGATAGTGATTACCTAGCATGTCATTGGTATAGGGAACTCCCAGGTGAGCAAAATGCATTTACCACTGCAAGTTAACTCGCCACCCCTATGATACAGAGAATTGTCTTGGAGTACTAAAAGGTTAAGTAGCTTGCCAAACTTTGAGAAGTTTGGGTAGATTGTTTATGAAAATTTTGTTGTTTTATATGAAGGTTTTGTAGAGCCAAATGGATAAGAATTGCATAGGATAAGAAAGTATGGAAATATTGTGATCTGTACTTACATCAGTGAGATAAGAGCTACATTTATGTATCAACAAGTTGTCAATGGGGTGGGTAGGTGTTGCAGTGAATAGAGCACCAGCCCTGGAGTCAGGAGGTCCTGAGTTCAAATGAGACTTCAGACACTTAATATTTACTAGCCGTGTGATCTTGGGCAAATCACTTAACCCCAATAGCCCTGCTTTCCCCTTTCCAAAAAAAAGAGAGAAAAAACCCCCCTTAAAAACCAAACCAAACAAACAAAAACAAGTTGTCAAGTAGGCAGCAGATTGTCATTAGATCAGTTTCAAGATTTTGTGATATCACAATATCTCAGGGTAATTTTCTGTGGTCTTCTACAGTATGAAAAAGTGTTGAATATTAGGGTGATCTACTGTGGCACTGAATTGTTAAATTTTTATACTGAAGATGCCTCGTATTGTTTGGATATTCTTAATAAATCAATTTCATCAAGTAACTGCATGATTTTTCTGTTTATTAAGCAACTATTTAATGGTTTGAATACCTACTTTCTGTGGAGCACTATACTAGTTAATATTCTGAGACTTATTACTGTTTAACATTTAAAGGATAGAATTATCTCCGTGTTCTGCTCTTGTAGCATACTCTCATTTATTTACATTTAATTTTTAAGCCTGCTTCATATTGTTTTAATGTCCAAAAAGATTTAATGTGAGACTTAAAAAAAATAATAGTTTATAATGAGCTTGATAATCCATTCCAAAAACCTGGAATCACATCTTTCAACTTGCCTATATTTTCTTACTTAACACCTGGATTTGTTCAGTAGTTTTTAAATTTTACTTCCCAGGCCAAGGAAAAAATATTGGAAGCAGCCAGAAAGAAACAATTCAGACATAATGGAACCACAGTCAGGATCACACAAGAATTAGCAACTTCTAAAATAAAGGATCCTAGGACTTGGAATATGATATTCTGGAGGGCAAATGTGATAGAATTATAATCAAGAATAATTTACCTAGCAAAACTGAGTATAATCTTTTAGTGTGTTGGGGTTGGGGAGCTGGACATTAAACAAAATAGGAAATTTTCAAGTATTCCTAGTGAAAAAACCAGAGCTGAACAGGAATTTGACTTTCAAATACAAGATTCAAGAGAAGCATAAAAATGGAAACATGAAAGCCAACTCATAAGGAATTCACTAATTTGCATTTACACTCCTTCAGTGGAAAATAACTTGTAACTCCTAGGAACTTTATCATTATTAAGAAAGCTAAAAGGAATATACATAGAGGGCACAGGTGTGAGTTGATTTGGAATGTTGAGATGGGATAATTTCAAAATAATAAAATTAAGGGGATAAGAAAAGAATGCATTGGGAGAAGGGAGAAGACAAGGTATAATGAGGTAAATTATCTCACATAAAAGAGGCATGAAAGGAAGAGCTTCTACAGTTGAGGGGAAGATGGGAGGTGAGAGGCAACAACTGAACCTTACTTTCATTGGAATTGGTTCAAAGAAGGAATAATATGCACACTCAGTTGGCTATAGAAATCTGTCTTGCCAAACAGAAAGTGGGAGGGGAGGGGAATCAGAGAAGGGAAGAGAGATTACAGAAGAGAGAGAGGATTAGGGGAGGTGAAGTTAGAAGTGAAATAGACTTCCAAGGAGCAACCAGCCAAAAGGAAAGAGGGAAAATAGTATGGAGGGAAATAAACAGTGAATAATCACAACCATGAGTGTGAAAGGGATTAACTCACTTACAAAACATAAGCAGATATCAAAGTGGATTAAAAAATAGAATTTGCCAATATGTTGTTTAAAGGAAACACACATGAAGTTTAACTAGAGCAGAAGCCATTATGCTTCTCTGGTACCAGTCAGACAAAGCAAAAGTAAAACATAAATCTAATTAAAAGAGATAAGCAGGGAAACTAATTTTTGCTAAAAGGTACCATAGACCGTGAAGTTATTTCAACATTAAACATAAGCACCAAATGGTATAGCATCCAAATTATTAATGGGAAAGTTAAATGAGTTATAGCAGGAAATAGACAGTAAACCTGTACCAGTAGAGGACCTCAACTTTCCTCCTCAGAACTAGATAAATCTAACCAAAAAGTAAGAAAAAAGTTATGAAGATGAAAAGAATTTTAGAAAAGTTAGGTATGATAGAGCTCTGGAGACTACTGGATGGGAATAGAAAGGAATATACTTTTTCCTAGTGGTACATAGCATCTACATAAAAAAACCATAATGTATTAGGCTATAAAACCCTCACAACTAAATGTGGAAAAGCTGAATATTAAATGCATCACTTTCAGATCATAATGTAATAAAAATTTCATTGAATGAAGGGCCATGGAAAGATAGATTAAAAATTAATTGGAAATTATATAATGTTACCAGAAAAAATGATTGGGTCAAAGAATATGTTGTAGAAATAATCAGTAATTTCATTAAAGAGAATAACGACAATGAATCGGTGTAGCAAAATTTATGGAACGAAGTCAAAGCAGTACTTAGTGGGCAGCTAGGTGGCCCAGTGAAGTGGCCCCAAAGTCAGGAAGACCTGAGTTCAAATACGACTTAAGACACTTAATTCTAGCTGTGTGACCTTGGGCAAGTCACTTAACACCAATTGCCCTGCCTTCCCCCCTCCATAAAGACCAAAAAAGAAACAAACAAAAAAAGCATTACTTAGGGGAAATTTTATATATCTAACTTCTTAAATGAATAAAACAGAAATAGCAGATCAATTAATTGGGCATGCAAAAAACTAGAAAAAGAACAAATTCAAAATATTCAATTACATACCATTTTGGAAATCTTGAAAATCCAAAGAGAAATTAAGAAAATTGAAATTAAGAGAACTGTTGAACTAATAAATAAAAATATCATTTGGTTTTATAAAAAAAAACTCCAAAGAAATGAACCATTGATTAATTTGATTTAAAAAATAAAGAGGGAAACCAAATTAATAGTATCAAAAATAAAAAAGGTGAATTCACCAATGAAGATGAAATTAAGGCAATTATTAGGAACTATTTTACCCAATTATATGACAATAAATGAACAGGTGAAATGGGTAAATATTTGCAAAAATATAAATTATCCAGATGAACAGAAGAGGAAATAGAATACTCAGATAATTCCATTGTAGAAAGAAAGAGATTAAAAAAAGATGGGAGAGGGGGTTAGGAGCAGACCCACATGTGCAAAAACATTTATAGCAACTCAGAAATTGAGGGAAATGCCCATCAGTTGGGAAATGGCTGAACAAGTTGTGGTATATGAATATAATGGAATACTATTGTGCAATAAGAAATGATGAGCAGGCAGATTTCAGAAAAACCTGAAAAGGCATTTACCAACTGATGCACATTGAAGTGAATACTTTATATACATAAAACGTTATATACAGTAACAGCAACATTGTGTGATAACAATGAATGATTTAGGTCTTTTCAGCAACAATGATTTAAGAGAATTCCAAAGGACTATGATGGAAAATGCTATCCACATTCAGAGAAAGAATTGATGAACTCTGATTGCAGATTGAAGCTACTTTTTTTTTTACTAATTTTGCTTTTTTGTGTGTTTTTTTCCTTTTTATCTGTTTCTTCTTTCACAACTTTGTCTAATATGGAAATATGTTTTACATGATGGCAAATACATAACCTATATCAAATTGCTTACCATTTTAGGAAGAGTGAAGGGGAGAGATGAAGGAAGAAAAATTTGGAACTCAAAATCTTGTAAAAATAAATGCGAAGAATTGTCTTTATATAAAATTAGGAAAAAATAAAACACTATTATTTTTTTAAAGTAGTATTTGGTATAGGGGAGGAAATATTTATTCTTTACAACCACATGTGTAGTATTGTGTCCTGTTCTGAGTACTAAATTTTATTTTTTAAATAATATTTAATTTTTTCCCAGTTGCATACGAAAACAATTTTTAGCATTTGTTTTTTAAACATTTGAATCATAAATTCTCTCCCTTCTTCCTTCTCCTTTCCACTCTCTGAAACAGTAAGCAATTTGATATAGTTTATGTATGTTGAGTGGTACATTTTAGAAGGGGTGTTATAAATGGAACATGTACTGAATACAAATAGCACAGTAAAAACTTCAAATCATATGATTTTAAGGAAACCTGCTATATTTTGAACAGAGAAGAGAAGATTTAGTGGTTACATTATAGGAATCTTCAAGTATTGAAGGATTTTGTGGTATAACTTTTAATATTTGCATACTGTAATAGAGCTGTTAGTATTGTTAGATTTCATCCTCTATAGCAGAATTGGAAAATAAGTACATATATTGTAAGATTGAATATAAGAGGAAAAAAACCTTACTAGCAGTTAAGCTATTTAATAGTGGTCTACTGCTTCCTGAAACAGTTAAATAAATTCTTGGTGAGAGGAGGTATTCAGACATAAGTTAAAAGACCAGCTTGCCAGGTATATTGAAGATGGAATTCGTGCTCTGGTTAGTCTTTGGAATAGATGGCCTATCGAGCCTGTTCCAACTCTGACATCCAGTGATTCATTAATTCCAAATTTAGTGACTTACTGTAATGCCAAGCAAAGGCAACTTCCAAGGTTTGGATTACCAACATAGCAAACCCCATTTATTCAGCAAACGTTCACAGAACAGAGAAAGTCAAAATACAGTATAACTTGTTCATTTAGGAAGTAAGTTCTCAATTCAGTTGCAAAGTATCAAGGTCCAAGTATTCCACCCCTGGCCAGTACATTAGTCAAAGTAGCCCACTCCTGGGCAGTATATTTAGTCAGTCAACAAAGTCTCTCCTCTCAAATGGAGATTAGTCTCACAAAGTACATTCATTTGGTCAATCACAGAGCACAAAAAACTCAAAGGCTTCCCACCCCTGAATCTCAAAAAAGGCAGGAGAGCACAAAAGGCCATCCACTCTTAAGTTACAACAGGGTTAAGATATCATCTCAGCATTGAATACCCAAGCCCTTCCTTCATCTTCACTTGAGGCAAGCCCTCAGCAATCTCAGTTCCTGGGGAGACAAGGCTCAACAAAGCCATAGCCAGTGTCCTCATCAAGTCACTCTCTGCCTGTAGAACAGAACTCCTGAAAACATCAGCAAGGCTCTCTTCCAGGATTTCTGTAAAGATACAACAGGAAAATCCTCCTTCAGGGCTTCTGAACCAACAGCCAGGTTCCAGGACCTCTACAACAGCAGCACTGTCCTTCACCAGCAGGCGAATCTGGCAAAATAACATCAAAACAGACAGACAAAATACCAGCATCACAGCCATGCCTCCTCAGTTCTTGACTCAAAAGTCCTGGGCAGCTCCAACGGGCTCTCAGCAGTCTTTCTCTCAGCAGCTCAGGCTCCACGATATTGGATACTGCTCTCCCAAAAGTCCTTCTGGTCTTCTCTAGGCTTGGGCCTCTCTCCCAATTCACAGCTCTTCCCAGTTCAGCCCTCTCTCTTCACATCAACAAGTCCATTCCACAAGTGGGATTCACAAGCTCTGGGTTTTAACACTCAACCCAAAAACCAAGCCAATACAGGGGCATCTCCAAATTCTATTACCATTACACTTATCAAAGTTATACAGCTGAGTTATGGCTACCAGTTAAGTTTTTTATTCCTAACTCAGTACTTTTTCCATTACTATAAAATTTTAATGGCTTTCTTCTTCTTCTTCTTGTTTTAAAAAGGAAATGTCTTTTTCCTTTAAGTAATATAGAATTGTAGTCATGGTTAATTTGAGTTTAGAGTTAGAAATTTTTGACTTAGAATGCATGTAAATTATAGTGAACATCTTATAATGTTGTCTTGAGGTTGAGTTTAAATTTAGGGAGTTTATTGAGGTTCTCAGATGAAAAGATTCTCTTAAGTATTGTGTGGTGTTGCCCTGTTTAATACTAGTACAAAGAAAATTACAGTTTGCAAAAGAAGAAAGAAAAATTTTTGGTGGGTAAAAGGGAGTCAGAGAGGCTTTAAGATGCAACCAGCATCTTAGACAAAGCAGCACATCTGATAAAATCTGTCAAAAAATGTTCTTAAGTCAATGAAGAAATAATGAAAATGAACATAATTTTTTTCCCTTTCTCTTGTAGTTGCTGTGCCTTGCTTGCCTGCTAGCATAACAATTTTAAATTTGTCACAAAACAAATTTACATGTATTCCAGAAGTAATTCTCAGCCTTCCACAGTAAGTTTTACTTTAAATTTTAGAAACCATGTTTGCATTGGAGGTATATTCTTTTAAGTATAAAACCTATACATGCTCATTGTTTTTTTTTTTAATATATGTAGATGTTTAGCTTAAAGTAAACAAAAAGATGTGTCAGCATTAGTTGATTTGATTTTTTTTCCAGCAGGATAGTTTGACATTTTGTAGAAGCAGGTTTTTTTGGTTTTTTTTTTTTTAGAGGGGGGAAGACAGGGCACTTAAGGTTAAGTGACTTGCTCAAGGTCACATGGCTATTAAGTGTTAAGTGTCTGAGGCTGGATTTGAACTCAGGTCCTCCTGACTCCAGGGTCAGTGCTCTATTCACTGCACCACCTCACTGCCCTTAGAAGCAGTTTTATGGTCTGTTTTTTGCATATATAAAAATTCACAGCTCTGATTTCATTGTTGTAGGAAGCCAATTTTTCTGATGTAGATCAGGTATGCTGTAATTTAAGACCTTGGCTGGACGAGGGATAGATTAAGTGACTAGACTTCATATACACAGTCTATATCAGAGGTGAGACTTGAACCCAAGTCTTCTTGACTGAGATTGGTTCTCTATCTCTCCAGCACACTGTCTTTCTGATTTATTATTATAATTATTGAATGAAACTTGGCTGGCTTGAAAGTGCATTTTTGATTTTGAAAATATGTAAGGATTTTTGCCTGATAGAGATGTTCTTTGATGAAAATAGTGAACTATGGTTCTGCTGCTTCTGCCGCTTCCTTGCCCTGGAGGCAGTTTGGCAGGACTGCTTTTCTCCCCCAAATTTAGCTGAATTCCACTGACCTTTCACTTAGTCCTTATTTCTTATGGCTTGATAATTCTGGAAACTGCCACAGCTGCCATTGATACACTCTCCTGAAGCCTCCAGCTGCTGCTAGTCCTAGCCACCCCGGGGCCAAGCCACGGTTTCAGGCTGCACTGGTTTTGGTTCCCGGCATGCTGCGATGAGCCCTTCCTGCCGAGCTGCTGTCAGTGGGAGATATGTTTTTCTGTATTTTTGTGAGTTTTGGAGCCCAAAAATTTGTTTAGAGTCATATTTTATGGGTATTTGGTGTGGCTATGTGGGAGCCACAGAACCTTGTTGCTTCTATGCTGCCATCTTGGCTCCGCCCCCCTCCTCATTGGCTTTTTTGCCGTTTGAGTTATTCTATTTTTTAAGGTGTTATTTTCTTCAGTCAGGTTGTTTACTCTCTTTTCATGATTTTCTTGCATCATTCTCATTTCTTTTCCCAATTTTTCCTTCACTTCTCTTACTTGATTTTCAAAATCCTTCTTGAACTCCTCCATGGTCTGTAACCAGTTTATATTTTTCTTGGAAGCTTTTGGTGCAGGAGTTCTGACTTTGTTATCCTCCTTCCATTCCATGCTTTGATCCTTTTTGTCCCCAAAAAAGGAATCCAATGTTGGATGGCTGTGCTTACTTTGTTTTCTTTGCTTGCTCATGTTCTCAGTCAGTTACTTGACTTTTGAGCTCTTTGCCACAGTAGAACTCTGCTTCCAGAGGGGAGAGCTTTGTCCAAAATCGCTGAGGTTTTTGTAGCTGCTGGAGCTATTAGGAGGGCACCGTCTCCACAGCCCCCACCAGCTTTGGCTCACTGGTCACAGACCTCAGGATCACTACTCAGAATCACAATCCTGATCCAGGCAGGTTAAGTCAAGAGCACTTAGCCGCTGAATGTTCGCTTGGCCCCCCCTGCAATCTGCAGGCTGGGAGCTCTGAAGCAGCCATGTGGAGGTGGCTGCAGGGCCACCACTTCTGCCACTTCTCACTCGAGGGGCAGAGGCTGGACCACACTCTGTCTCCCCTAGATTTAGCAGAATTCCACTGACTTTTTACTTTGTCTTTGTAAACCACCACAGCTGCTGGTTATCTACTCTCTCATATGCTCCAGCCACAGCTGGTCTGGGCCACCCTGGGGCTAAAATTGTGGCTTCGCGTGGGACTGGGCTTGGCTCCCAACATGCTGCGATGGACCCTTCCTATCTGCCTGCCTGGCTGCTTGCAGTAGGAGATTTGTTTCTCTCTATCATTTTGTGGGTTCGGTATCTCTAAAATTTGTTTCCAATCATATTTTATAGGTATTCGAGATGGTCATGGGGGGAGCCATGGAGTTTTCCTGCTTCTGCCATCTTGACTGCACCCCTCCATCTTCTTTTGTTCTTGTTTTTGGGAGTTCCTTTATGATTTGTTTGATTTTTCTCTTTGTGATTGTATTAGGTTCTTTATTTCTTATTCTATTCACAGATATTCTATATTTTTGTAAATATTAATCCAAAGTTATGGAGTCAGGAAGACCTGAGTTGAAATCCTTCTTGAGACACTTAACAGCTTATGTGACCCTGTAAAACACTCATAAACAAATTCAGAAAAAGCAGAGATGTTAAGTAACTTTCATTAACTACAGCACAATTAAAAACTGTAATTAAGATGGCATTTGGAATAATGATCTAAACTGAGAATGAAATAATAATTTAAAAGTAAAAACTTTGTGATATTGAGGATAAAAATTTAAAAAGTAAATGTTGGAATTTTCCATTTAAATTTAATATATTTTAAAAAGAAAAAGCTTTTGGGGGTAGATTTACAGTTTCATTTACAATCACCATCTTCTAAACTTTATTTATGTACATGTTCAAGTTTGTTGATGATTTTCTAGTTCATAATAAAAGAAAAAACAATCAGGAAATCAAAGAACAAGGCACAGGAATAATAGATAATTTTATCAGAGAAAATTACATCATACCTAAACTTTTATGATGCAGCCAAAGTAGTTCTCCTGTGGAAAATGCATATCTCTTAATATTTTCATTAATCAATAAATGGCATATGCAATTAAAAAAATTTTTAAAAGAACCTAAACACTCAAAAAAAAGCAATACAAAATATTGTCAAGCGCAGTTGAGAAATACATATCCTTTTGATTCTCAGTTAGTAGTCTACTGAGTACTGTCTTTTACTTCTTATAAAATTTTATTCAGGTCCTTCTTGATTCTTCATCTTTTTGTTAAGTTTCTCTAGGTCTGACAAGGGCACATTGCGATCCCCAACAATTCTAATTTTATTACATTTCTCTCTGTAATTCAGTTCGTTTTTCTTCTATGTACTTATGTGCTTTGCCATTCATTGCATTTGTTACATATTTCAATAAGTTCAATGAATATTATGACTTTAAGTTAAATGTAGTTTATGGGTTTATCTCTTTAACCACATTTTATTACCAATATCTAATCTGGCAGCTTGTACTTTTGAAAATTTGCTTAAATAATTTTGTCCAAAGACATTACATGTTTATTGTATTACGTTATTCTATTATAATTATCATATATTTATTTATAGCATATATTACATTATATATAATTCATATATTTACATTACATGTTATATGTAATGTTATAGGTAATATATTCTATCATATTATTATGATTTTTAACATATCAATATATTGTAGTTAACATTATTACATAATATATATTACTAGCATAATAAATTCCATTCCAACTTTCCATTTTAATTCAGCATCTGTTTTCATATTATAGGTGTTTTCCTTGCAAATATTGTTGGATTCTGTTTTTTAATTCATCCTGCTGTCCTCTTCCATTTTATGAATGACTTCATCTAATTCATGTGCTGGGTTTTAATTATTATGTTTTTCCCTCCATAATATGCTGTTCTTCTTTTCTTTTTATACTTTTTTTCTCTTATTTTCCCTCTCTGTGATGAAGAAAGTTGGGAAAAGAAAAGGAGTATGACCAACATTAGTAATCCATGTTTGAAATAGTCTTACCTGTCTTTTCATTCTATGTTTACCTATTCTGGATTCTGATCACTTCTTCTTAAACTTTTTTCTTGCCCTTGTATCTTCTCTGTATGATCTACTCTTCTAGTTTCTCTTGCTGTCATTTTCTCATTGACTAATCCCTCCCTCTAAATCTCTACTCTTTTATTCCCCAAAAGTCTCCATGTTGAATTTAATGTATTTCTACCTCCGGCTATCTGTATTTGACCTCCTTTGCCTGGTTCAGGTAAGAATGGAGTTTCTGACATAATCATTTTCCCCATTCTCTTTTCCATGGTTATATCCTTTTAAAAATTATTATACAAAACTGTAAGTTATTCACCTTTTTTCCTTTTTTTAAATTTTAATGTATCCTTTTACTTACTCTCTTTTCTTTAATGTCTTAAACAGCACAGAACAAAACAACCTCTAGGTCCTTGTTTATCTTTACTCTCTCTGTGAACCTTGAAGACAGTGAAATTCTCAAAAGACACTTTTTTTTCTTTTTTCCCTTTTTAAATGCAAGCACTTAATCTTAGAATTAAGTACTGTCCTATTGCTCAGGTGCATTTACCTGTTTACGTTCAAAAATTTGTTTGTTTTTTTTTCATCAGGAATACTTGAAAGTCCAATATTTGATTAGAAATCTAATTAACATTTTTGCAGGGTAAACTATTCTTAGATTCCAAACCTTGGAATTTTATATCCACGATTTTCTCTCATGTAGAGTAATTATAATTTAAGCTTATATAATTCTGATAGTGCTTCTTTTGTATTTGATCTCCATCCTTTTGGCTTCTTGCGTTATTTTTTCTTTGACCTGGAATATCTGGAATTTTGTCTACTACATTTCTCTTTTTTGGGGGGATTTAGAGTATGACCACTGGATTCTGTTTTCACTTTGTCATCTGGTTTTAATGGATCTAGGCAGTTTTCTTTTATGATTTCCTAAAATACAGCTCTAGGCAGTTTTTTTATTCTTTATTTTTTAGGGAGACCAGTTTTTAAAAATTGAATTTTTAAAATTTTACAGATTTGACAAACATTAACAAAAATGAACATTTCCATGTACACATCATATAGTCAAACAAAACACATCCAGTTTCACTTTGCTGTCAGGTTTTAATAGAGCTGAGCTGTTGTCGTTTATGTTTTGTTGAAATAAGGTATCTTGGTTATTAAGTATCCTTGGTTTTCAGGGATTCCAGTTTTTTTTTTTGGAATGGGGAAGGCAAGGCAATTGGGGTTAAGTGACTTGCCCAAGGTCACACAGCTAGTAAGTATGTCAAGTATCTGAGGCTGGATTTGAACTCAGGTCCTCCTGACTCTAAGGCCAGTGCTCTCTCCATTCACTGAGCCACCTAGCTGCCCCAATAATTAAGTATTTTTTGTTGGCGTTGTTGAGTCTTTCAGTCACATCTTACTCTCAGTGACCCTGTTTAGGGTGGTTTGCCATTTCCTGAGTCTTGTGACTTCTAAAATTTGTTGTAGAATTTCTTGTTTCGTGAAATCAGTGTTTTCCGTTTTCTTTGTTGCTTTTTTTGCATCCTTACTGAGGTTTCCCACCTCCAGTCCTAAGCTATTTATTTCCCTTCTGTTTTTTTCTTCACAAACTCTGCTTTTTTTTTGTCTCTTCCTTCATGCCTTTCCAGCCGCTCTGCCGGAACTCGTTGTGGAGTTCATCCTTTCCGAGTTTACCTCTTGGGCTCCAGTTGTATTTGGAGTTTTCTTCTTTTTATTCATCTCTCTAGGTCTCAGTCTTGAACTTCCACTTTGTACCAGGGCCAGACTCTGCCTCCTTGTGTTCTTGAGTGTCGTTTTTGGTCTCTGACATCTTTGTCTGGATGTTGATACTGTGACTCTGGGTCAGGTAGGTGGTAATAACCCCCCTACCCCCCTTCCCCCCTTCCCAGCCCCCTTTACTATAATCTTTCTTTCTTGCTGATCCAAGTGGCTGCTGACTTTTGCTCAGCCTCCATCTCTAATACCCAGCCAGGATCTGGCTCCATCCCCTGTTGTGGCCCTTCATCCCCAACTGAATGTTAGAGATCATGCTAGATAGAGTCAGGCCTAATGGATGGTGCCTAGCATATTGGTCTGCCCCTGGCATATGGACACGCAGGACAATGTGCTCTCCGTATATATCCTCTTTTGACTGATGAGTGCTGGCTTAAGACTCCTTGAAGTCACCTATACAGGTAGCTCTTGACCTCCATTGCTTTGCAAGGCCAGGGATGAAATCATGTTGGCTTCAGACACCGTCATTGGAGCTTTCCCTGGAGCAGGTCCCACCTCCCCTGGTGCTTCCAGAGGAGAGGGGAAGGGAAGAGAATAAGAACTGATGTCGTGCCAGCTATGTTCCAGGCACTGAGCTCAGCAATTTTACAAATATTTTTTATCAAAATAACCTGCTCCTTTTTACAATTGAGGAAACTGAGGCAAGCAGGTGAAGTGATTTGCCGGGGGTCATAAAACTAGGAAGTGTCTGATTTCATTTCTGAACTCTGAACTTCTTAACTTTAGGCCCCGTTAGGGTATGGACTTCGTGAAGGCAGAGATTGTTTTTGCCTTTCTGTTTATTCCTAGTGCTTAGCACTTTGGCAGAGTAGGTATTTCATCAATGTTTATGGATTGACTTAGCCGGTCTAATCAGGGGAGAAGATAACAATAAGTAGGGTACTGGATAGAGTTTGATAAGGACAAAAGATATGGTAGACCAAGTGCTGTAAGAAGTTGAGAAAGAAATCATTTTAAACTAGAGGGGCCCCAGGGGGTTTCAAAAAGGAGTTGGTACTGGAGCTGCGTCTTGACTTTTATTCCTAAGGGTTCAGAGATGCTGCTGCTTTCTGAAAACTGTATAAGAGGAAATTGGGTCCAAAGTGAAACAGGAGAAATTTTTAAATAAATAATGGAACTGCTTTAACCTTGTTTTACTGCTTTAACCTTGAACTTAAAAGGTTTCTCAATATGTTGGGTTTTGTAGCTCTGCATACTTGTCAGAGACATTGTGCTAGATGCTGTGGTGATGAATTCACTTTGTGTGGGTGATGTTGCATGCGAGGTACTGTGTTCTATGTCTTCCATGAGAAGTTTTTAGTCTAATAGGATAGATAAGACATTATCTTATTGTATTATAATATGAATTTAATGAAAGTTCATAGGAGGGAATGATCACTTAGTTTGTGGGGATGAAGGAAACTTTTATGGAACACTTGGTATTTGGGGTTTTGGGAAGCTAATTTCTCCTTACCCAGTGGTTATAATTTTTACGGGGAGAAATTGAAGCGCAGTGTGGCACAGTAGAAAGCATATATAGAGTTTGCAGTCGAGGTCCTTGGTTCAAATTCAAACTCTGCTATTTTATAGTATATGACCTTAGGCAAGTCACTTAACCTTTTTAGGCCTTAGTTCTTCTTCTGTAAAATGAAGACTATCAACCCGAAGGAGCCAGGCTCTAACCTGTGGGTGACCTGAGCTAAACAGAGCTGACTAAAGATAGACAGGAGAGTTGGGAATCAAACAGAAGTTTAATTTCAAAGTGAGGGAAATGGCCTGCAAGCAAGGAAACATGTGCTGGAGCCCCACCTTTAGTGGGGGGGGCCCACTTTAGTGCCACCGAATCTCAATACTTATAGCAATGGCTTCACAATGAGCTCTAGCTCTGATAATTAGGGGTAACAACAACAGTGTGACAGGCTTGATTCATGGTAGGGCTTCATGACCAGAGCATGGATGCTTGTCTGAGCTTGTCCCGAGCTTGTTCAAGCTAATAGAACACCTGGTGCTGGCCAAAGCAGTACAGTAATTATGGGATATTGCCAGAGGGTAAGATCAGCCAGAGGGTGAGTGCAAAGGATTGTTGTTATGCTAAATTCAGGGCATAGCTTCCTTGTTGGGCCTTAACTCTGGAAAATAGGGTATCTCCTAATATTTTGACAGGGGGTTGAACTAGCTCTATATCCCATTCTAGTTATCTTTAATTCTTTTATTATTAATATTATTAAATAGGCTATTTCAGTGGTAGGGAATGGTATGCCAAGTTAATTTTATTATGTTGATTATTTAGTATGTAAGCCATTTTCCCTACCACCCCCTTTTCAATTTGTACTTTACATTATTTATAACTTTTTTTCATTTTGGAAGGAATATGATTTCCTTTTATATTCCATTCTTTATTTTTCTTTAAAGAGAGTAGCTCAGATGCTTCAGACAAAGTTCCATTATTTATTAAAAAATTTCTCCTGGTTAAAAATACAGAAAATGAATTGATCTGGATAAGAAAAAAAAAGCTATTTCTGATTCAAATCTCAGATTAATGAATGAAAGTCATAATTAATAAATGCTTAAATGAATGACTAGAATTTCTTCTTTGTTATCAGTTATTCAAGTTTTCTTTTCTTTGAAAACTTCCTGGCTTTTACTCAGATGTTCATGGAATACGGTGCTCATAGAAAATCTAGGCATATTTCACATTTTCTTAGGAGAAACTTTGGGGAGGTTATATACTAACTGCTTTGATAACCACTGAGGGAGGAATACTGACTGATGGGTAAGAAGTAGAAAATTTCCTTAGTTGATTTGTAATATTTGATTTCTCTGTTGTAGTCTTAAATTATGCACTCTGTTTGCCTTGGCTGTGGAATTTTTGTTGCATTTTAAGTGATTAATTGGTTATGTAGAAAGAAAGAAAAATAGGTTAAAGCAGCCTCAAAGAGGTTGAAGTCAGAAAGGATTCATGATCAAAAATATAGCAAAAAATTGGAAACAAAGTACATGCTCATCAGTTAGAAAATGACTGGACAAATTGCAATATCTATCTATCTCTCTGTGCCACAGAGATTGCTCCATTAAAAATGAGTTATAATGAATTCAGAGAAACCTAGGAAGATTTGTACAACTGATGTAGAGTGAATGGAATAGAACCATGAGAACAATTTACATGATGACTGCAACAATGTGTAAGAGAAGAATGATTTTGATTCCTTCCTATCCCTTATAGTTGATTTGGTAGCAGAAATCAAAGATTAGGTAGCAGAGGTTATAAAGTTAAATAATGTTAATAAATTAACCTCTTAGAAATATTTTATATTAAAAGATGTTAGTAGGCATGATCCCTTTACAAAGTGTTAATGCTTCTCTGACTTAATTAAATAGATAAAAGCATTTATTAAGGAATATTATGTGCCCGTTCCAATGCTTAGCATTTGGGGATACAAAGAAAGGCAAAAGATTGTCCCTGCTCTCAAGGAGCTCACAATCTAATGGGAGAGGCAACATGCAAATTATCTATGTTACAAACAAGATAAATACAGGATAAATTGATATTGGTGTCAGAGAGAAGGCACTAACCTTAAGGAGTATTGAAAACTGCTTTTTGTAGGAGGGTGGATTTTAGAACTTGAAAGAAGCTCTGGAAGAAAGGAGGCAGAGATGAGGAGAGTTACCCAATTAAAGAAAAAAAATCAGAGGAATACTTGTGGTGAACAGGAATATTTTATTACCAATTCCCAGGAATGGGGGCGTCCCTTCCCAAAACAGGTCAGCAAAGGAGGCCCCTCAACCCTTCAGGGGTTGAGCTTTTGTACCCTGAGGGTCCTATGGATACCTTCTTTCGTTGTCCCTGACTTCTGTTGGTTGTGAACGGGGTTACAACTCAGTGGGGGGGGAGGGGGGAAGAGGACAAAGGGCTGAGAGTGAGTTCTAGGACCACCTTTGACTCTCATTGGGGAAAGGGTGGAGTCTTGTTTAGGCGCGAATTCAAACAAAGAGGTCTCAGACTGCCCTGCCTTGCTGTCCCTCATCTCTGCTTGTGTAGAGGATTGGGTGCACACTGTGACGTGGGAGGTTAACCACTCCAAATTGAGAAGTTTTCACCTATCCCATACAGTTAATATTCTAGGTATGGAGAAGAACCAGTGAAAATATCCAGTGTCAGGAAATGGAGTTTTTTGTTTGAGGCACAGCAAGGAGACCAGTGTCATTGGATTGCAGGGTCTGTGGTAGTACACTTTATTCTGCAGAATAAGATGTAAGAAGACAGCAAAGGCAGGAGAGAATCAGGTTATGAAGGGTTTAGGATGCCCAGCAGAGGATTTTATCTTAGTTCTTGGAGGTAGGAGGAAGCCATTTCTGTTTAGTAGGGGAGATAACATGGTCAGACCCACACCTTAGAAAGATCACTTTGACAGCTGAGATGGACTGGAGTTGGAAGGGAGTTAAAATAGGGAAACCAACAAGTATGCTACTGTAATGGCTGATGAGCATCTATAAGCAAGGGTGTTGGAGTGATAGAGAGAGAAGGGAACATATGTAAGAGATGTTAAGTAGCAAAAATCATTAGATGTTGGCAACAGATTGTGTATGGAGGGTAAAAGAGAGTGAGGTGTTGAGCCTGACGCCTAGGTTCTGAGCCTCGAGGACTGGAAGGGCTCTCTCCTGCATTTTATTTCCTCCCCCCCCCCACTCCCATTCATCCTTAGATCCCTTCCTCCATTAACTACTGTTAGACATACCTTTGAAAGGTGTGAAATAGAAAAGTTCATCATTTTGAGCAGCACTGGAAGAAGAATCTGGTACTCTGAGCCATGTGCCAGGCTGTGAGGAAGGGATTTATGTGTTCTTATTCCCTTCTCCGCCCTTCAGCACATTAAAAATGAACTTATTAGATGAGAAGGGGACTTCCTGTGTGCCACAGTTGGAAGCTCAGTTTAAGGGAATTCCAGGCACAGAACAACAGAGACACATTCTTCAAACACCAATGCAATGAGATAGGCACTTGAGGAAGTTTCCAGGGGTATGGCTTCTGGTAGCAGAAATATCAAGAAAAAAAACAAAAAAAAAAAGAACCAGTCTTGGCAATCAAAAATTGTTCTGAGGAATAAGCCCAGCTGAGAAACTTTCCCAGCAGAGATGTGCCCAGGATGGAGCCATGTGGTTTGAGTCTATTCTTGCCACAGAAAATGTGTGCAGCTGTGGGATACTGTAGCCCAGTCTTGGGGTGATAATGTTTTATAGTTACTATTTTTATTATGCCACCTTTATAAATATATTTGCTAAGAGATACTTGTGACATTACAGGGGAAACATATAAGTTTGGCTTTTGAGAGTAGTAGAAGATCTTTTAGGGAAGTAACTTAGTTTGCGACAAATATTAAGGAATTAATTTTGAAAGACTGAAGAACTCTAATAAATACAATGACCAGTCATGACATCAGAAGACTGTTGACACTGAATATCACCCACTTCTTAGTGGGGAATTAATAGATATATCTATTTTCAGACATGGCCAATGTTTTGAATGATTTTGCTGGACTATATCTTATTGTGTCATAAGAGTGAGTGGAGACTGGGGAGAGATGAATTAGTAGGTAAAAATAGAGACTGGGAGGGAAAAAGTGTTTTGGTAAGAGATACAAAAAATAACCAGATTAAAATGAAAAACCTCAGAAGAGGACACAAATAGGGTAATTTTGCTGCAACTGTGTTTTCAAGTACAACTTTTATTTTTTGTTCTTTGTATATTGAAATGTTCATGTTTACTGTTGGTTTGGTTAAAAAAAAAACATATGTTTAAGGTTTGCAAAAACATTTTTTTATCCCAGAAGGAAAAGATTCATTTATTTATTATTTGGATTGATGTAATTAGACAAATCATAAATAATTCACTTCAAGGCATCAATAAAGAACCAAAATAATTCACAAATACTAGAAAGCAAATTAATTAAAGCAACGTATTTTAAAAAGTCACCTTAACATCAACCAAATTGTGGCTTGTATGTAAGGATATATTTTTCTATGTTTATTTTCTTCCTTTACTGCTTTCTGGATATTTTGCGTTGGTAAAGTAATAATAGCATATATGATGCAAAGGCAAGGAACTTAAATTGCCTTGACCTTTAGCAGAGAGGTATCAAACCTGAGGCCTGCATGTCCTTTGCACTAATGTAATTAAATGTTTAACAAAATAAATACAGAAATGTAAAATAATGTAGGTAATGTTAATTTGTGATTTTCCACGTAGATATAGGACTGGAATACGGGACCTTTGACCTATTTGAGTTTGACACTACTGCTCTAGAACAATGTCTCTTGCTTCAAACGCAATGGCAAAATGCACAGATTTGGCTCTTTATAGACTCTCTTAACAGTGAGAAAGAAGAGAAATGTGGATGAGACATCTGGTAGTGGGAAGAAGAAAGAAAGTAACTATTATTTTTGTGAAGTAAATCTCTTGTGTATGACTTACATTTTTTTTTAGCATTTTAATTTTATTTTTACCCAGGTACATGTAAAAACCATTTTTACCATTCATTTTTAGAACTTTGAGTTTCAAATTCTCTCTCTTCCTCCCTCCCTGCCTCCCCTTCATTGAGAAGGCAAGTAGTTCAATACAGGTTATACATGTATAGTCAGGCAAAAAGATCCGTAATAGTCATATTGTAAAAGAAAACATAGACCAGAAAAAAACCTCAAGAAAAATAAAATTGAAAAAAAGCATGCTTCAATCTGTATTCAGACACCATCAGTTCTTTCTCTAGGGCTGTATAGCATTTTTCTTAAGTCCTTCAGAGTTGTCTTGCATTGCTGAGAATAACGAAGTCATTCACAGCTGATCATCTTCCAATATTGTTGTTACTTTGTACACAGTACATTTCACTTTGAATCAGCCCATGCCAGTCTTTCCAGGTTTTTTTGAGAGCATCTTAATCACACACGACAACTTGTTCAGCCATTCCCCAATTGATGGACATCCTCTAAATTTCTAATTCTTTGCCCCCGGAAAGCAGCTGCTATAAATACTTTTGTACATACGTCCTTTTCCTTTTTGTTTTTTTATTTCTTTTGGTATACAGGCCTAGTAGTGGTTTTGCCAAGTCAAAGGGTATACATGGTTTTATAGTCTTTTGGGCATAGTTCCAAATTACTCCACAGAATGGTTGAATCAGTTCCCAGCTCCACTACCAGTGCATTATACTCTCATTTTTCCCATGTTCCTTCCAACATTTGTCATTTACCTTTTCTCTCCTATTAGCCAATCTAATAGATATGAAGTAATACCTCAGAATTGTTTTGATTTACATTTCTCAAATCAATAGTGAGTTAGAACATTTTTTATATGGCTATAGATAGCTTTGATTACTTCATCTGAAAATTTATCGTATCTTTTGATCATTTATCAGTTGGGGAATGGCTCTTATTTTTTATAGATTTGACTCCATTTTCTATGTATTTGAGAAATAAGCCCTTTATCAGAAAAACTTGCTTTGCAATTTTTTTCACAGTTACCATTGCTAACTGTATTTCTCTCCAAATTACCCCTGCCCTGTTCATTCTGTTTTGTCTCCTTTCACCCTATCCCTCCTCAAAAGTGTTTTGCTTCTGACTAGCCCCTCCCCTAATCAGACCTCCCTTCTATCACCCCTTGTTTATTTTATTCTTATTCCCTCCCCCTCCTACTTTCCTGTAGAGTAAGATAGATTTCTGTGCCTAATTGAGTGTGTATATTATTCCCTTTTTTTGCCAGTTCTCATGAGAGCAAGGTTTACTCACTCTCCCTTACATCTCCTCCTCTTCCTCTCCACTGTAAAAACTCTTTCTTGCCTCTTTTATATGAGATAATTCACTCCATTCTACCTCTCCCTTTCTCTTTCTTCCAGTACATTCCTTCCTTACTTCTTAATTTTATTTTTTAGACATCATACCTTCATATTCAACTCATACCTGTGCCTCTTGTCTGTATATACTCCTTCTAACTACTCTAATAATGAGAAAGGTCTCGTGAGTTATAAATATCATCTTCCCATGTAGGAATGTAAACAGTTTAACCTTATAAAGTCCCTTATGATATCCCATTCCTGTTTACCTTTTTATGCTTCTCTTGAGTCTTGTATTTGAAAGTCAGATTTTCTATTCAGTTTTGGTCTTTTGATCAAGAGTGCTTGAAAAGTCCTCTATTTCATTGAATATCAATTATACTCAGTTTTGCTCGGTATGTGGTTCTTGGTTGTAATCCTAACTTCTTTGCCCTCTAGAATATCATATTCCAAGCCCTCTGATCCTTTAATGTAGAAGCTGCTAAATCTTGTGTGATCCTGACTGTGGCTCCACCATACTTGAATTGTTTCTTTCTGGCTGATTGCAGTGTTTTCTTCTTAACCTGGAAGCTCCGGAACTTGGCTATAATATTCCTGGCTATTTTAATTTTGCAGTCTCTTAAGGGATGTGATGGGTGGATTCTTTCTATTTCTATTTCACCTTTTGGTTCTAGAGTATCAAGGCAGTTTTCCCTGATAATTTCTTGAAAGATGATGTCTAGATAGATCCCTTTTTTGATCATGGCTTTCAGGTAGTCCAATAATTTTTAAATGATCTCTCCTGTATCTGTTTTCCAGATCAGTTATTTTTCCAGTGACATATTTCACGTTGTCTTCTATTTTTTCATTCTTTTGGTTTTGTTTTATTGTTTCTTGATTTCTTATAAAGACACTGGCTTCCACTTGCTCAATTCTAATTTTTAAGGAATTATTTTCTTCAATGAGCTTTTGTACCTCCTTGTTCTTTAGTATTTTCTGTTGTTTGCTCATTTTCCCAGCATGTTTCTTGACTTTTATCTGTTTGTTAAAATAGGGTTCTGCTTGCATGGTGGAGGGCACACTGTCCCAAGGTTCAAGGATTTTGTGCAGCTGTTTTCAGAGATACTTCTAGGGATCTGTGTTTTCAGTTCTTCCAAGGTGGAATGATCTCAGGAGAGGGGTTTTGTGTTCTCCTGGTCTGTGCTGTGGTCTGTGAGGGACAAGAAGCACTCTTCTCTGCCCTATAACTAGGAGGAGGCTGCCCCCTGCACTGTGGCTGCAAGCTCTGCTATGCTAGTATATTCCTTCTCACCTTGGGAATGCCACCCCGGGCCTTGACCTAGATCCAGGTATGGGCACACCAGCAGAGCTCCGTGCTAACCAAAAGACCCCTGTAATCTCTTTCTGGTCAGTTCTTCGATCCTCTTACCATCTGTGGCTAAGAGTTCCAGAAGCAGCCGCTGCTGCTGACACTGCTGATTTAGTTACTCCCTGTAACTTCCATGTAAAAAATGTTAGTCTTTTCTCTTCATCCAGAGGCTGTCCTTTCTCTAGAAGCAATTGAAATGAGAGACTCACGACCTCAGTTTTGCTGCTTATTTCATTGTGCTTACTTAAATATCTTTGCTAGATTATCATGTGTGCCTTCTAATGTTTTCCTTTTTGTATATTATCTCAGTTAACATGTATTATATACACATATAAACATATACATACATACATACATACACATATATATATATATATATATACACATATATATTTGAGCTTTCTTTGATAGGAATGTACCATAGCTTTTAAAATGCAGTCTGGTTTTTATAAACGTGCAAATAGTGACTTTTATTTTTAATCTGGTTTTTTGTCACTTTCAGTTTGCGGTCCTTAGATTTGAGTAGCAATGAAATTCACAGCCTGCCTGGACCTGCACACTGGAAATCATTAAACTTAAGGGAGCTTTTGTTTAATCATAATCAGATCAGCATTTTGGACTTGAGTGAAAAAGCACATACTTGGTCACGGATGGAGAAACTACACTTGTCCTATAACAAATTGAAGGAGGTAAAAAATCACTTTATGCCAAATATTATTGCTATTTTAAAGCTATGCTGCCATAATTTACACTATAATAACTCAGAATTTTCAAATTTACTTTTTGTTGTTCATGGGGTTTTCTTGGTAAAGATACTGAAATGGTTTACTGTTTCCTTCTTCAGCTTATTTTAAAGATGAGGAAACCAAGGTAAACAGGGTTAAATGACTTGCCCAGGGTCACACACTTAATAAGTCTTTGAGGCCATATTTGAACTTGCATCTTCTTGACTGTTCTGTCCACTGCACCACTTAATTCCCCTTTTAAGTGTTGCTTTTTTTGAGCAATATTAGCCCTAAAATTGAATAGTATTTTTAGCAGATTATGCTATGCTCTTCATACTGTAGAATCACATAATCCAAGAAGTGATAGGAAACTCATAGATCATCTTATCCAATTCATACCTGTAACAGAAATTTCCCCTTAAACATTGACAAGAAATGTCATCTAGCCTTTTATTGTAAGACTTGTTTTAGGGAGAATCCACCACCTTCTACAACACCTCATTCTATCTTCGGATAGCTCATTTCTTATATCTAGCATAAATTTGATTTTCCAAAACTTCCGCTTGTTGTTCCTCTAGGTCCAGGCATAACAAAGCTAACTTTCTTTCCTTCAAAAGACCTTCATATACTCAAACACTCTTTTTTTATTGCCCCCTGGATTTTATTTCCTCTGGGCTGAAAATGTTTTGTTGACTCTTGCTTTGTAGTAGTCTGAGGGCTTGTAATTCTATGTCTCCTTCATTTATACATTTTCTTATTTTTTTTTTAAGATTCTAAGCCTTTTCCAAGTGAATTCATTATTTTATCTGATTCTATAAAAAGATCTCCTTTATAGTTTGATTTGCATAACATGACATCTGTATGATAATTTAGGTTATGTTGTTGTAGCTCAGCCACAAGTAGTAAATATCTCTCCAATTATTTTTCTACCTTCATGTCTGAAGTATTTTGAGTTATAGTTATATAAATTCTCCATAAATTTTGGTAGGTTAACTCAGATATTTTAGGTATTTTGTAATTATTTACAATGTAGTTTCACTTATTCTTATTTCTTTCTGGTACTGTAAAGATTTTATATGTATTCGTCATATATCCTGTTGTTTTGCTGATGTCATTAATCACCTTAATTTCTTTGTTGTTTATTTCTGGTTTTTTTTTAAAAGCAAACCATTATATCAAAAACAGGAGTAATTCTGTCCCTTGATGAATATTTTAAAATTTAGCTTTGTTCTTTTTCTTTTACTGCTGTAGCTAGTGTTTCTAGAACAATGTCAAATATAGTAATTACAGGGAAAGCCTCTACCTTGTTTGTTCTAGAAAAACTTCTAATATTTCTTCATTTTGAAATTATCACCATTTTGTTTTAAGCATATGTTTTTAATTATGTTATAGAAAGTTCTTTGAATGGCTATTTAAAAAAAATAAATGCTATTGTTTGTCAAAGCCTTATGCATCTATTGAGCATTTTGTTATTATGCCTTATAATTTGAACAAGATTTTGACAATTGGAGATCATTAAGGAGTTGATTTTAAACAGTTAAATTGGTTAAAACTATTGATATTGCTGCTTAAAGAAAATAAAACTAAAGAGCAAAGTCAGGAAGACATGTTCAAATCCTTTCCCTGATGCTTACTCTTCTATAATTTTAGGGAAGTCACTTAAACTCTTAGGTTCTCCAGACACCTTTTCTAGGATTTAACCAGTAAGTCATTATCTAGTTGTGATCTGTTTTAACGCAAAGTTCCTATAATGGGTATTCCTCATATTAGAAGAAATCTGTATCTCATATTTTAAAATGCTTTAAAGTTATAATGTCATTTAACGTGAGAGGATGAGAACCTTAATAGAAGACTCAAGAGTATTAAGTGTTGCTATTAGGTCGTGGTGAGTAGATTTCTACTAGTTTTGCTAAAGAAAATAATGCAAGGAAATGAAATGAACACACAATTGATAGAATTTAGTTTATGCAGCAAGATGAACTTTCTGATATCTAAGGTTAAATGTTAATAAAATATGTTATCAAGGAAGGTTAAATTTCAAGAGAAAATATTGTGAGAAACAAAAGACAATATCAGGTTACTCTTTTGACAATATGATTTATGATAAATTACATGTAATTAAGAAAATGAAAAATCTTTGGGAAATTTTAGAAAGTTTTGATAACTTATTCTACTATAGTGACAAGTGGAATAGACTAGTTAACTTTGAAGACTCTTCCAGTTTCCTTATTTGTTTATGTCATGCAGTTCTACTTAAATCTTTATGAAATGTCTTTTACAAGAGATTTTATCTAATTCTTTTTAAAAAAATTTTATTAAGATTCCTCCTGAAATTGGTTTTCTTGAAAACTTGACATCTCTTGATGTGAGTTACAATTTGGAGCTGAGATCCTTTCCTAATGAAATGGGGAAATTAAGTAAAATCTGGGACCTTCCTTTGGATGAATTGCAACTTAATTTTGATTTTAAGCATATAGGATACAAGGCCAGAGACATCATAAGGTGAGATATTTTATTTTCAATTGTTTTTGCTCTAATTTCATTCTCCTTCAGCCCATGATTTTGCTCTGTATTTGACTTATGAAATAGAATGCACTTGAGAACCACCAGTTTTAGTGTGCTTTTGTGCTATTTGCTTTTGCTTGGTAGATTTTTGTTAGCAAAGATTGGTTTCAAAGAGTGGTCTTATTTACTCCTAGTCACTATTGCCTCTAACTCAAATAGCTGCCTCTAGAATTGACCTGACATTTGTAAGATGTGAGGAATATGGCACATAACATGTTTTTGTACTGCATTATGCTTTTTCTATGAAATGAATTCTTTACTAAACTAACAAGAATTAGTATAGTAACTAATTACTGTAACCAATTAAAAGTAAGGCAAAGAAATATATCACATTGTTGCAGCCTGGTACATTCACTTACTGTACTTTATTTACTCAAAAGTGTATTATTAGAGTGCTTTTTCTGTTCAAGTTCCCTGCTTAGTCAGTTCATTGATTAATAATCAGTAACTCTACTTTTGGGAGTTGAGTGAATTACCTTACAATACTTCTTAGAGTTAGAAGCCTTACCATCTTCTTTCAGAGGGGTTCTCGAAAAGAATTGTATTATTAAAAAATGTAAACTTTTATAAATGTATTATGTTTTAAAATAGAGCATTATGACATTTTCCTCTATACTATAATATTGAGTAACTGATGTAAGTCTTTTATTCCCATGCTAAACTGATCTAAATAGGATGCCTTATGTCCACTATCACTGAGCCTGATTCTTAAGATTGTTTTTGATTGAATAAAAATGCCTGTGATTCCATTAAGAGTCATCAGAAAATCAAGAAAAACGGTGTTGTGTGTCTTTCGATCTGACTTATGTCTATTTGAAAACTTGCCAAGAAATAGCCATTAAAATCCAATTCTAATCTAGTTAGCAACTAAAAATTTTAATTGCTTTAAGTACTTCAGTTTGGACATGGATGGGATGTATGTCACATAAAAGCTGCTGCTATAGTCAAGGTGGTTTAGTTCTGCTTAATCGAGTTATTGCGTATATTTTATATTGATGTAGTATACGTACATTTTGACATTATTGTGAATTATGTTAACATGAAAAATCAATTGACAATGAATTCTGAAAACTAGCTTTTCTTTAAAGGGTCTCCATTGGTTTCAGTGTTCATCACTATTATTTCACAGAAATAAACTTATAGCCATATGAATGTTAGACTTGATCTTTCTGTTGAATTGCAGGTTTCTATCAATAACTGCCTACTAGACATCAGTGCTTGGATGTCCCTTAGGTATCTCAAACTTAACAAGTCTAAGGCATAACTAGTCATCTTTTCCCCTAAATCCACTTGACTTCCTATCTTCCCTAAATTTTTGTGTGCGTCATCCTTCTCATCACCTAGGTTTGCAACCTCAGTTACCCTTGACTCTTCACTTTCCCCCACCTACCATATATAGTTATGTGTGGGATACAGAGATCCCTACCTAAATCAGTTACTTGGAGACGTCTCAAGGTGAAAGTAGGTAAAGGTCTCTTTATTAGAATCTCGTGAGAAGTGGGCAGTCCATCCACTGAAAAATATCCGGAGGGGAGGGCCATCGGACAAGGGCAGAAGGGCTAATTTGTGCTAGCCAGGTGAGTGGGGGTGGAGTTTCAGAGGGGTTTCAGGATGAGTCTTACACAAAGCAAAGAGGTTAATGGCTAAACCTCACAAACTGATGGATCTGCTGTTTTTATATTACTGATAATCCATTCAAGGATTCATAGTTTGAAGCTGGCCACCAAAACAAAGGAAGTAAACATTTCTCTAATTAAGGAATGCTTTTAAAAGGATTAGCTATAGAGTCAGTGGTTTCAGGGAAAATGCTTTTAGGCTGGGGGTAGGGGAGAGATAGAGTTAATGCTTTATGGCTGGGGAGAAATGTGGCTTTTACAACTTAATTGCACAGGGTGATGTTACAGACTGATGTTACATGCATGGATACTTGACAAAGTCACCCCAAAATATTACAGAGGCATCACGTCATTCCCCCTTAACAGATAAGACACAAATTCATTTGGGGATCAGGGACGAAGGTCTCAGCTTCTCCGGCTGCTTCATGCTGAGAATGGACGTAGAGTTTTCCCTTCCTCAAATCAATCAAGGGGATGGGGGGCTGTGGCCAATGCCTGGAACTTGGCAGATGCAGATCCAAGGGGTGTTGGGTAGCAACTTTGGGCAGTAGTTGGGAATCACCCTGAGCCATCATCTGAAAGTGGAATG
>CM053581.1:417221941-417241948 GCA_028627135.1 Pseudochirops cupreus
TGGCAATGTTGCATGAATTTTCTTATTAATTCCACTAGTTAAAGTCAACTAAACCAGCATGAAGCCTAGAAGACAGGCTTTTTTATTAGACTCAAAGAGTGACATTCTGTACCACCTCCAGTGGATCGGGAATACGTCATTTATAACTCAGCAAACAAAATATGTATTTATGTTACATTATACAATATAAGGCACCCTAGATGAAGAAACCATGTTCTAAACCTTCCTTCCCTCTTCCAAATTCCCATATTTCTATCAGAGGAATCAGGATCCTTCTAATATCTCAGGTTTGAAATTTTGGCATTGTCCTGGATTCCTCACTCCCCCTCACCTTACATATCCAATCACTTGTCAAATCTTTCAATGCTATCTTTATCTCTTTTATCTTAACTCCTTTTAACCACTAACACTACTACCATTTTAGTTCAGTCTTTGACTGAAATTATTACAATACCCCTAATTGGTTTCTATATCTCAAGTCTCTCTCAACTATAGTCTAGCCTACAAAACTGCAGACAAAGTAATTTATCTTAAGCATTAAAGTAATTTTCCACTGACCATGGGACTCTCTTACTTAACTTATTCCTTTTAGAACAATTCCTTCTACAACCCTAAATGAACAGCCTTTTTTATTAACAATTTGTCACTCATACATAACATTGCATCTCCTATCATTATGCTCTAGAACTGGCTATTTCCCAAGACTGAAGTAAATTTCCTTCCGAGTTTCATGTCATGGAGTCCCTTTCTTCTTCTACAATTTATTATGAAATCTTTCCTGGTCCCAACCCCCTGACCCTCAATTAGTGCTCTCTCAAATGACTTTTCTATTTAATTATTTCCTGTGTGAATATATTTATTAACTTTACATTTGTGCTATATATATATGTGTGTGTGTGTGTGTGTGTGTGTGTATATATCCTACACACTACTGATAATGTAATTTACCTTAAGTACTTTATATATGTATACATATATATTATACACACGTATACATCATATTTGTATGGCTATACATGTGTGCATATAAAATATAACCTATAATTGATGTCTACTCTATTAGAATGAAAGCCCATTGTGAGTATGGATTGTTTCATTCTTTACATTCATATTCCCAGGGCCTAGTACAGTGCCTAGAACTGATGATTAATAAATATTAGTTCATTTGTTAATGTAAAGCAGGTTTCAATCAACTATGTTCCCAGGATGAATCCTGCCCAGCTTTTATTTCTTATTTCCCTTGAACTAAGAATGGTCTTTACACGTTTAAATATAATAAAACTTTTTTTAACATAAAAATCATTCTTAGCTTACTGGATAGCCAAAAATATGCAGCAGACCATGCATAGTTTGCTGACCTATGATTTAGGAGTTTAAATTAACATTTAATATTAATTTAATTAATATATAATAACATTTGATTTAATAATGATCTAAAACACTATAGTTCTTGTTGCCTCCTGCCCCTTTCTTCACTGTGGAAGAATAAGATCCACAAGTCCTGAGGACCTCTAAATTTTTTCCCCAATTCAAGGCTGCCTGGTGACCCAGTGGGTTGGCCTTCAGACAGTAGACTCAACCCCAACACCAGAGTTATTCCCTAGGTGTAAAATTCAAGGTAATGATTTCCTTCTAGTTCTAACTCCCATAAACCTATTATAGTTTATGGTTTGTTTGGGTTTTTTGTTTCATTAGCTGCCATGTCATATTGTTGTCTCATAAATTTTCATACACATTTAGTGTATCCCAATGTCAGTATATGATTTTTTTAAGTCAAGATTTCTGTCATAGCGAGTGTCACCTGACTACGAATCTCTGATTCAGTATTTCTGTATCTGACTGCCCCCTCCCACTCCCAAAGGAAGGACTCCTTCTGTTCCTTCTCTCCTTTCCAGTTTTTAGCCCCTCATCCTCTCTCACTGCTCAGCAACCCGTCTCTTACTTGCAGATGTCCTCTTCCCTCTCTGTTAGCCCTCACTCTGCCCTGGGCACACTACACATTCCTCTCTGGCCCCTGCTCCCCTCCCTCCCCCCAAACTGTAAACTGATCTGATTCACCTGCAGACCGTCACCGAGTTCTGTCCGCAAAATCCCTCATCCCTGTTTCTGTCAGACTTAGACCTTGACCCCTGTCTCCCCGAGTACGCCAGCACCATTACCGGTGTCTCTGCCATCCCTCTGCTGCCGTTGCTGCCCTTGGCCGTGACATTTACTCGTCCCTCGGGTATCTCTACTGTTTGCAGTGTTCAAGAAGCAGATAATTTCTTGAGTTCCTTCTAAGGATGTCTCAAATGCCTCTTTACTACTGAATGCCCATGATTTTTCATTCACAGATAAACTCACGTTTGCATGAAAGTTAACTTGGGCTGCCTCGTTAGCTCCCTTGCTCTTTTGAACATATTATTTCATTCCCTCCTGCTTTATCTCGTGGGTACAGAATAATTTTATATTATTTGACTTTTGTTTCTTTTGTATTTGAAGGTCTTTCTCCTGATTGCCCACAGAACCTTTTGCTTCTAAATTAAATTGTTAAGTTTAACGAGTCTTGGAGTTTTGATTTTTGTTTTTTTCTGGAGATCTATGAATTCTTTCAACTGGTATTTTATTATTAGTATTTAGGAGTTCCGAGCAGTTTTTTGGTATTATTTCTTACATTATGATGTTCAGGTTTTACCTCTTGTCATTTTCCTCTGGAAGATCTATGGTCATTAGGTTGGCTCTACACATCCTGTCTTTGAGGTCAGTACGCTTTGCTTACATAGAGAAAATATTCTCTTTTAGTGTTTTGTTTTTTAAATCTAGACTGTTCTTCATTTCTCTGTATGAGAATTTGTTGACCCAATCTCCTGTGCTTTCTTTGGTAAGACTTGCCAATTTTTCTATTCTGCCCACTATTTTTGCTCTGCAATTCTCATTTCTGTTCTGAACCACTCAGGATCAGCATACTTGCTTTTCCTTCCATCCACAGGGTTCCTAGTCTCTTCACATGTTAGATCATTTTTCTTTGTTTTTTATTATCTATTCACAAAAGCCTAAACTCATTTGCTAAATCTGGAGGCCATATTTCCTTCTGTTGTTCATGTTTTTCCTGCCAATTGATCTGCTTACATTTAAGATTTTTAAGTTTTCTTTTTCCTGAAATCTTTGGTAATTTCCTTATTTTTTTTTCTTATTCTCCTTTATTCATAACTTCATGATTCTTTCCCCTCTGTTAGTGATTTCCTTTGGAGGTGGATCTCAAAACATCTAGCCCCCTCCCACACTGGTCAATTCATGGTTTACCAGCCTAGATCTCTGCTCCAAGTGACTTTTTGGGCAAACAGAATTGATCGTATCTGGATGCTAAGCTTTTTCCATTATATTTAGTGGAGTGCTGCAAAGCCATCCCTCTCCGTTCTCCCTCCCACCTCCCCTAACATGTTTTCTTTTCCCAGTGTCCTCTTCTGCTCCCACTGTTCCAAATTTCTCTAGCTGAGCACCAGAACTTCACAGCTTTGGAGTTTTGTTGCTGTGGGGTTGTCTTACCTTGGTAATGGATATCTGTCAAGGTTCTGCTCCTGAACGGCTGCTGCAGCTCTGTCTGTATTGACCCAAGCAAACTTGTGTACCCTGGAGCCAGAGTTCACCTACATGAGAAAGAGGCCAAGGAAAACTGGAATATGGGTTCGGGTTTAGTTGCAATCCATGTGAGTCAGGTCCTGGGCCTAATGTTCTAGATTTTTGAGATATATTTGGATCTCATTTTCATCTAATGTATTAACACTCCCTCGTAGCTTTGCATCATCTGCAAATTTGCTTTATTCCCTATTCAAGTAATCAACAAAATTGTTAAGCTGTATAGGAACAACCCACTGGTTTCTGTGGGATTCCACTGGAAACCTCCTTTCAAACTAATAAAGAAAGGGCCCACATATTCAACCAGTTCTAAATCCAACTAACTATACTATCAACTAGCTCAAGTCTCTTCATCTTTACCCCAAGAATAGTGTAAGAAATTTTATCAAATTGTTTTCTAAAATCTAAATAAATCATACATATGACATTCCCCTGATGTAACAGTCTAATAACTATATTAAAAAAATGTGTGTTTGTCATAACCTATTCTTGATGTTCTTGGGTTTGGTTTTGTCTTTTTCTGTAATCACCAACTTTCTTTTTCTGGAAGTTTATTATACTAACTATTCCCATGATACTTTCTAGAATCTTGCCAAAAAATGAAATCTGGCTGCCTAAGCAAGCTCCAAATGGTTTCCTTTAAAAAAAAAAAAACTGGCTATTTTCTTTTCTCTAATTCTTTAACATCTTTCAAAAGATCACTGAAAATAAGGTCAACATTTTCAGACCTGTAAACTGGTCCAGTCATTCTGGAAAGTAGTTTGTAACTATGTCCAAAAACTTATTAAACTGTCTATATGCCCACTGGCCCAAGAATACCATTATTAGACCAATACTCCTAAGAGAACAAAAAAAAAAGCACTCATATGTACAAAAATGTTTATAGTACTTTGTTTCCTAGCAAATAAAAACTGGAAAGTAAGGGGGTTCTCTCCCCATTGGGAAATGGCTAAATTGTGGTACATGAATGCAACAGAATATTATTGTACCATAAGAAATTATGAAATGGACAATTTCAGAGAACACTCTGTGAACTGATACTGAATGAAGTAAGTAGAACTAGAAAAATAATTTATACAATGATATTAGAAAGAAAAACCACTGTCTTTTTTACTCCAGCGATTATATGTATGTATATATACACACATATAAATATACCTATATGTATCTATACATATACATACAGACATGCATATATATACGTCTGTATATTTGACATAAGAAATTCTCAGTACAGACACCCCTTCCATTAATTATCTGATAACTTATAATCTTAGAGAGCTGCTGGTGGCACTTGGAAATTAAGTGACTTGCTTGATATCACAGAGCTAAAGGGTAGCAGAGGCAAGACTTGACTGGAAATCTTCAGTAACTCAGGAAAGTTGTTTCTCTATCAACTATACCATGCAGCTCACATAGGATTGTGAGCAAATTACAGGTAATAAAATCTAATATTGTCAGCACTATAAAACATCACTCCTTCTGGCTGTTAATGTTAGTAACAAGAACAGAAGTTAATTAATCATTAGTGCTAGAGGGAATCTAAGTAAGAACATCTTGGTCACATTTACTCTTGGGATACTTATAGAAAAAGAAAATTAATTTCTAAACGTACCTTATTTAAAGCACTTAGAACGAGTTTGTGAATGTCATTCAATAGGCATTGGTTTTTAACCACTTTTAGATTTATATTTAATAAAGCATCTTCCTCAGGCTCTTTCTTTGATTCTAAACACAAAGGAACAAATTGCTAGTTTTTTTTTGGGGGGGGGGGGGGGCAGAATTTAAAAACAAATTAACAGACTTCTTACTATTAGCGGAAGATCCTAAAAATAGGCACATAAAGAGAGTCTCCAAGGCTGAAGCAGAGGGACTGAAAAATGAGAAGTTTCTGCCAAATGAAAGTTCTTTCAGGAAAGATCCATACTAAAAGGTAAATCAGCAAACGCTAATCTTTCAAGCAGTTACCACAGAAAGACATATATTATTTCACTGATGCTGATGATGCTCAAAACATTTTTAACACATCCTTTAGAACTTCCTTCAAAACCAGCAAATGCCCATAAAAATTATAAAACATACCCATTACTTGTTATAATTACAACTTGGTTCATAACCCCCAACAGACAGCTAGCTTGATTACTCATCTAATTCACCAAATTTGACAATGAATGGTTTTTGTATGGGAAGAAAAAGTCAAAGCTAATCCTCAAAGGAGGCATATGACTAGCAGCTGAGGATGTCTGAAAGAATGTGCCCGCGGACTCCAAAGGTAATTTTGAAAAGGTTTCTTTTTAAATATTTATTTACTTATTATCTGTCCCCTTCACCCTGCCCCTCTCCTCTGCTGAACAGTAGAAAGGAAGACAGGGCAACGAGAAACAAAACTCTTAAAAAAAACGCACAGTCCCACAAAACAAATTCTCATGCTGTAGTCTGGCTGATCTGGTTTTAGCACTTCTCTGGCACAAAGTGTCTAGTGTAATTCATCTTCAGTCTTCTTAAGGTGAAGGTAATCGCAAAAGAATTCTAAAGTCCACACAATGACAACGGCAGCATTAAAAGTTGTCCAATATCGACGCTCACTGATCACATTACTTTATATCTTTTTAAATTGTCCCCTGAGGATCCTTGACCCTCATCTAGCTTTTTACTGTTGGTATAGAGGCATTTTGGTTCTAAATAAATTAGACCTTTGAAACATGAGATTAGTGTTTAATTTGGGCTAAAAATACTTTATTATTTTCAACAAAATGTCTAGATGCTTAATAAGTCAGAAATCAATCTAACTTCTTTTCCCATTTCATTACCTCTGGAAAACAAAACCAATTACATGACTCACCTGGGACAATAATTTGTAAAATAGTTCGAAGTGCTTCCAACTGCACTGCTGATGAGGTTTTGTGACTTTTCATAACTTTTATTATCTTAGATGTCACAGAGGCCATTACATCTAGATGAAGGTGACTGAAGATATGAAATGTAAATAAGTAATAAAGAGTAAGACATACTGCCTGGAACATAAATACATTCAAAACCACAACATGAGAAATGAATGTTATGCAGGATTTTAATTCAATTAAAACTGTATACAATTAACCTTGAAACATCATGAAATTAATCTTTTAGACTGAATATAAAAAATTTAACAGCAACCTAGACATGGGCCAGTGTGCTAATCAAATTAATTAATTTCAATCAAATTTCCCAAGTTTTTATTAAATTTTTAGAAACACAGAAAAGTGTAATCTCCTAGAAGAAAAGGGACTTCCCATATGAAAACTGGCATGGCATATGACTGGAACACAGTACTGCCACACGACTGATTTTCTAGGCTACAAATATTACTTTCTTCTCCACACATAAAATTCACATATGTAACATATCACATCTGGATATTTTCCTCACCAAAATGTAATAATGCATCCCAAAATTTTAAAAATAGTTGAAGTATGACCAAATAGCAAAGAAAACATTTATTCTCATCCTCAATATTGCTAAATTCTTTGAATTTGAAAAAACAATTGTGAAAGTTTTCTAAAAATTTGTGGAAATTAATCTGTATTTTAGCAGTTAGCAAAAAATTAACCTTGCTTATGAAAGGATTTTTAGTAATTAAACTGCCTAAATTTCCAGCTACAATAATTTAAAGTCTCACATGTATTCTTGATAACTGACACTGAAAATCATTTCAGGAACGTTTTTATGCATAATTTTAAAGCACTTTTGTACCTTCATTTCTCATTTGCCAGGACTGATTAAACAATTAGATTGAGGTGTAGTAACTACAATGCAGTATCTTCTCATCTCTAAACTTTCTTTTAATCTGCTGTGTTCATATACAGGCAATACTCATTTTGAAATTACTCCTAGCCCAAGAACTTTTTCCTGTCTTCTTTATGTACTTTAGTCAGTATCAAAATTCAGTACCTTGGATGGGAGATCAAAAATTTTATGGAGTCCTACTAATGGGTTCTGAATGGTAGTTAGGTGATAGGTACAAATTTAAGTCAGCAGCAGAAGAGAAGACAACAAGGGAGATTTCTCTCTGCTTGTATCTATTTCTCTTGTATCAGTGGATAAATGAAATCAAATGAGATAACACAAAATGTGTATAGTAACCTTTAAAGTACTATATAAATGTAGCTGTTGTCAATTAACAAACAGTTTGAAGTATAGGTAAGTACTGTCTATAAATGCAACTACAGATTCCTCCCCCCAAAAAATTCTAAAAGTTGAAATTTTAAGTAGTAATTCTAAAATTCTAGAAGTAAAGGTGCTTTCTATCCCTGAAGGGGCTTGTGTCTAAGATTATATGATGCTACAAAATTAACAAAGGTTTAACCTTCAAATTCTTGAAATCATTAAAAACTGCTTATAACAAAATTCTATCTGATCTAAAATCAGGCACATTCAATAGCTCCATAAATCTCCATTACCTTCCTTCCAAAAGATGATTTAACATTTTACATCCACTTTCAGCCACTTCAGGGAAGTGTAAATGCTTCATCATTAGGAGTAGTACATTCCAGTATATTCCTTTTGACAACAGGGCTTTTCTGACATTAACTACAAGATAACATACATTATTTGCAGAAATTAAAATATTTATAAGTACATGATTTACAAAAGAATATATTCACATATTCCAAATTAATAGTAAAAATATAATACAAATTTACTTCTATCATTACCAGTTACTCTAAAATGGAAATTTCAAGGTCACTTGACAAAACAAGATGGAAGACAATACATTTTCTCTGATTCCCACAAACTCTCACACTTTTACAAAACAGAAATTATGCATCATAGATAAAGCAACTTCATCTGTCTCAAGGGTCTAGGACAATCAGACTTCAAAAGAAGTTTAAAAAAATTAAAGTCATGAACAGAAAACTGTCCTGAATTCACTCAGCACCCCTTCTCTACCATACTACCAGCAGTGTGGCTGCACTAACCAACCCAAAAAGGAAGAAGAAATACTTAATTTCCTTTCAGGTCTATAGATAGGAGAAGAATTTATGACCACACAAGGGATAATTGGATAAAATGGGAAAACAGTATTAAATAAAATTTAAAAACTTTTTGTACAAACAAAACCAGTGTAGATAAAATTAGAAAGGAAATAGCTAACTAAAAAAGCTTTACAGAAAGTTTCTTTAATAAATGTCTCTCTTCCAATCTGTATAAGGAATTGATTCAAACTTTTAAAAATAAAAGTCATTTCCTGATTGATAAATAGTCAGAAGACATGAACAGGGAACTTTCAAAAGGAAGAAATTCAAGCTACCAACAGCCACATAAAAAAATTTTTAGAATTGGAGAATTAGAGAAATGCAAATTTAAACAACTCTGAGGATTGACCTCATACCCATCAGGTTTGTAAAAGTGCCACGAAAAAAAATCAAATGATAACTACTGGAGGGGTTGTTGGAAAATAGACACATTAAGGCACCATTGGTGGAGTGGTTAATTGGTCCAGCTATTCTGGAATAGAATTTGAAGCTTTGCCCCCAAAGTGAATAAACCTGGCACACACTTTGATCCAGCAATACTACAAACAGGCAAAAAGTTTAAAAAGAACAAAGAGGAAAAGCACTTATAAGCCCATTAATAGAGGAATGGAGTGACTGAGTCAGCAACTGTGGTTGCAGCTATTTTCAGAGCTGTCAGCGCCTACAGAAGGTAAGGGGATGAAACAATGGTCAGAAGGAGATTACAGGGGTCTCTTCATTGGCACTGAGGCAGGACGCTGTTGCTCTTCTGATAATTGGTCACGGGTCACAGATCTGGGGCAAGGAGGAGCCCTGGAATAGCAGAGGTTGTGAAGGCAGAAGTGGAGAGGGAAACCACTAACAGTTTCAGGGTAGAAAGGAGTACTTGGGGTCACTCACAGACAAGAGCATAGGCCAGGAGAGTAGGAGATACCTCTCCTTAGGTCCCACCACCTTGGAAGAACTGAAAACTTACAAGTCCCTGGAAGTATCTCTGAAAACAGCTACACAAAAGACCTGAAGCCTGGGACACTATGTCCTCCACGCTGGAAGCAGAGCACTACCTTCACAAAGAGTTAAAAAGCCAAGTAATGGGCTGTGAAAACGGGAAAACAACAGAAAAAAAACTCAGAAGATCAAAACATACAACCAGAAGAAGACAAACCAAAGTTCCTACATCCAAGGCCTCCAAGAAAAATAGAAAATGGTCTGAGACCATAGAAGAACTCAAAAAGGATTTTGAAAATCAAGTAAGAGAAATAGAGGAAAAATTGGGAAGAGAAATGAGACTGATGGAAGACACTCCTGAAAAACAAGTCAACAGCTTGCTAAAAGACACCCAAAAAAAATACTGAAGAAAATAACACCTTAAAAAAGAGATTAGACCAAATGGCAAAAGAGATCCAAAAAGCCGATGAGAAGAAGAATGCATTAAAAAAGCAGAATTGGTCAAATAGAAAAGGAGATCCAAAAGCTCACTGAAGAAAATAATTCCTTAAAAATTATAGTGGAGCAAATGGAAGCTAATGACATTATGAGAAATCAAGAAATAATAAAATAGAACCGAAGGAATGAAAAAAACAGAAGACATGAAATATCTCATGGGGGGAAAAAACTGACCTGGAAAATAGATCCAAGAGAGATAATTTAAAAATTATTGGACTACCTGAAAACCATGATCAAAAAAAAGAGCCTAGACACCCAACTTTCAAGAAATTATCAAGGAAAACTGCCCTGATATTTTAGGACCAGAGGGTAAAATAGAAATTGAAAGAATCCCATCACCTCCTGAAAGAGATCCCAAAAGGAAAACTGCCAGGAATATTATGACTAAATTCCAGAGTTCTCAGGTCAAGGAGAAAATATTGCAAAAAGCCAAAAAGAAATCATTCAAGTATGGTGGAGTCACAATCACACAAGATTTAGCAACTTCCACATTAAGGAATCAGAGGGCTTGGAAAATTACATTTTGGGTGTCAAAGGAGTTAGGATTAAAACCCAGAATTACCTACCCAGAAAAAGTGAGTGTAATCCATGAGGGAAAAATATTTCTATTCAATTAAGTAGAGGAATTTAATGCATTCTTGAGAAAAAAAAACAGCTGAATAGAAAATTTGACTTTCAAATACAAGACTCAAGAAAAGCAGGAAAAGGTGAACAGAAAAGAGAAATCATAAAGGACTTACTAAAATTGAATTGTTTACATTCCTACATGGAAAGATGATATTTGTAACTCATGAGAATATGAAGGGAATATATATAGACAGAGGGCAGAGGTGTGAGATGAATATGAAGGGATGATATCTAAAAAATAAAATTAAGGGGTAAGAGAGGAATGTACTGGGAGAAGGAAAAAGGTAGAGGTACAATGGGGTAAGTCATCTCACACAAAAGTGGCAAGAAAAATCTTTTACAGTGGAGGGGAAGAGGAGGGAGGTAAGAAGGAATGAGTGAATCTTACTCTCATTGGGTTTGGCTTAAGGAGGAAATAACATTCACTCAATTAGGCAAAGAAATCTATCTTACCCTACAGGAAGGTAGGGGAGAAGGGGATGGGGGGTGGGTAATAGAAAGATGACAAACTGGGGAAGGATGTAGTCAGAAGCAAACAGTTTTGAGAAGGGACAGAGTGAAAGGAAACAACATGACTATTATGGAAGTGTTTTGCATGACTATACATGCATAACCTATACCTAATTGCTTGCCTTCTCAATGAGAGTGGGGAGGGAGGGAGGAAGGATGAGGATTTGTAATTCAAGATTATAAAAATGAATGTTAAAAATTGTTTTTATATGTAACTGGGAAATGAGATACACAGACTATGTGCAAAGGGCTATAAAACCATGCATGCCCTTTGACCTAGCAATACTACTACTATGTCTGTATCCCAAAGAGATTTTTTAAAAAATAGAAAGGGAAAGGACCTATATGTACCAAAATATTTATTGCAGCTCTTTTTGTGGTGGTAAAGAATTAGAAATCAGAGCAATGCTCATTAATTCAGGAATGGCTAAACAAGTTGCAGCACATGATTGTGACAGGGTACTATTGTGCTAGGTGAAATGATGAGCAGGATGTTCTCAGAAAAACTTGAAAGATTTACTGTATTTCACTGCACACTCTGCAGATTTTATGCCAAAATTTTGCTGAACAGTGGGGTGTGATCATCATGTGAAGCTCTTTTTTGGGGGGCGGGAGGAATTGTGCCAGTACTTAAAAATCATTTATTGCTAAACTGTCTTTGGGACAAGATTCGGATGCATGGAATCCACATGAATATACATTAAAATTGAATACTGAAAAGGTACACTAGGCTCATGTTCACAACGCACAAGATAAAAGCATATTCATACAGGGCAGCTAGGTGGTGCAGTGAACAGAGCACTGGCCCTGGAGTCAGGAGGACCTGAGTTCAAATCCTACCTCAGACACTTAACACTTACTAGCCGTACGACCTTGGGCAAGTCACTTAACTCCAATTTCCCTGCCCTGCCCCCTCCAAAAAGCAAAAAACAAAACAAAACATATCCACATGCCAGTGGTGAACACATTGCTACTCTGTTTAACTTTAAAGCGGCATAATGGACAGAATTATACCATATGACAAAAGGTTATGAAGCAAATTTTAGACTGAAAAAACAAGATGCAACAATTATTCAGTGGCAATGATTATGTGGTGAAATACAGTACATGAGTTGATGCAAAGTGAAATGTACAGTGTACAAAGTAACAGCAATATTGTAAGACGATCAACTGTGAAAGAGTTATTCTCACCATTACAATGATTCCAAGACAACTCTAAAGGACTTATGATAAAAATGCTATCCATCCCCAGAGAGAACTGATAGTGTCTGAATGCAGACTGAAGCATCATTCTTTTATTCTTTATTTTTCTTCAGGTTATTTTTGGGGGGGGGAGGGAGTATTATGTCTTCTTTCAGAACATGACTCACATGGAAATGTTTTACATGACTACACATGTACACCCTATATCAAACTGCTTGCCTTCTCAATAAAGTAGGGATGTGGAGGAAGGAAGGGAGAGAATCTAGAAACCAAAATTTTAAAAACAAAAATAAAAAGTACTTTTTACATGTAATTGGGGAAAAATAAAATACAAAATAAAATTTTTTTAAAAGCTAGAACTGGGTAAGTGGAAGCTAATAAATCTATGAGACATCAAGAATCAATCAAACAAATTCAAAAGAATGAAAAAATAGAAGACAACATAAAATACTTGAAGGGAAAAAAAATGACCTGGGAAATATATCCAGGAGAAACAATATCAGAATCACTGGAGTATCTGAAAGCCATAATCAAAATGTGGATCTATACAGCATTTTTCAAAAAAGTATCAAGGAAAACTGCCCTGATTTCCTGGAACCAGAGGGCAAAATAAGCATTGAAAGAATCCACCAATCACCTCAAGAGAGAGAGCCCAAAAGAAAAATTCCAAAGAACATTACAGACAAATTTCAGAACTAACAACTCAAGGAAAAAGTACTACATGTGCCAGAAAGAAAAAATTCGAAAATGAGGAGCCACAAGCAGGATCACACAGGTCTTGGCAGCGAGCAACATTAAAGAATCAGGGGTCATGGAACATAATATTACAGAAGGCAAAGGAGCTAAGACTACAACCAATGGTCATTCAATGAAATAGGAGGATTTCAAGCTTTCATAGTTAATTAAAAAATTTAAAGATTCAGTATGAAGACCCAAGAGAAGCATAAACAGGTCAAAAAGGAAAAGAAAACATAAGGGATTCTACAGAGCTAAATTGTTTACATCCCTACATGGGAAGAGGATACTTGTAATTGTTAAAAACTATATCATTAATAGTACAGCTAGAAGGAATATACTTAGAGGGCACAGGTATAAGGTGAATTTGAAGGAATGACATAAAAAAATTAATGGATAAGAAAGAGGAGTACACTGGATGCAGAAGGAAGAGAGAGGTAGAATGGGGTAAATTATTTCACATGAAGAGGCACAAAAGACCTATTACAGCGGAGCAGAAGATGGAAAGGTAGGCAACAAGCATCACTTGAATCTTACCTTCATCAGCATTGGCTTAAAGAGGGAATAATATACACACTCAGTTGAATATAGAAAGTTATCTTGACAGGGAAGAAGGAGGGGAGGAGATCAAGTAAAGGCTGGGGCGAGGATTGACAGAAGGGAGGGCAGATCAGGGTAGGTTGCAGACAGAAGGAAAATACTGGTGAGGAGAGAAAGGGTGAAAAGGAGAGAGAGGAGAAACAGGAGAAGGAATAGGATTACACACATAGTAATCACAAATGTGCATGTGAATGGGATGAGATGGAAGCAGAGGGCAAAGTGCATCAAAAACCAGAATCCTACAATATGTTGCTTACAAGAAACACACTTGAAGCAGAGAGACACACACAGAGTAAAAGTAAGGGGCTGGAGCAGAATCTATTATGCCTCAGGTGAAGTAAAAAAGCAAGGGTAGCAATTCTGATCTCAGACAAAGTAAAAGCAAATATAAGCTGATTAAAAGAGGAAACTACATCATGCTAAAGGGTACCATATCTGAGGAGAGAGTATCAATACTAAACATACATGCACTAAGTGACACGGCATTCAAATTCTTAAAAGAAGAGTTAAAGTGGGTTACAGGAAGAAATAGAGAGGAAATCTATATTGGTGAGGGACCTCAACTGTCCCTTTTCACAACCTGATAAATCCAACTGAAAGATAAACAAGCAAGAAACTAAGGAGGTAAACAAAATTTTAAAAGTTAGATATGACAAAACTTTAGAGGAAACTGAATGGGAACAGAAAGGAATATACACATAAAGGGTGATGCCATAAGCAAATTAAGAGAGCATGGAATAGTTTATCAGATTTATGAATAAGCAAAAAAGATATGACCAAAGAAGACATAGAGAGCAAAACAAAATGTAAAAGAGATCATTTTGATTACATAAAATTAAAAAGTTTCTGCAAAAACAAACCAATGCAGCCAAAATTATAAGGAAAGCAGAAAACTGGGGAAAATTTTTTGCAACCAGAATCTCTGATAAAGGCCTTGTTTCTCAAATATATAGACAAAAGAAATCAAAGCTATCTATAGTTGTATGAAAAAGTGGCCTAAGTCACAATCAATCAGAGAAATGGAAATTAAAACAACTCTGTGGTACCACCTCACACATATCAAAGTGAATATCATGACAAAAAAGGAAAATGCTGGAGGTGGATGGGATGCAGGAAAGCGGGGAAACTAACACACCACTGGTAAAGTTGTGAACTGATCCCAACATTTTGGATGGCAATTTGGAACTATGCCCAAAGGTCGATAAAACTGTGCATACCTTTTGATCCAGAAATATCACTGCTAGGTCTATATCCCAAAGACATTCACAAAAAGGGAAAAGGACTTATTTGTACAAAAATATTTATAGCAGCTCTTTTTGTGGTGGCTAAGAACTAGAAATCAAAGGAATGCCCATCAACTGGGGAATGGGTAAACAACCTGGGGTATATAATTGTAATGGAATATCACTCTGCTGTAAAAAACAAACAAACAAGCAGGCTTTCAGAAAATCCTGGAAAAACTTACATGAACTGATGCATAGTGAAGCTAACAGAACAAGGAGAACATCGCACATAGTGAGAGCAATATTGTTTGTTGACAAACTGTGAATGACTTAACTATTCTCAGGAATATAATGCTCTTTAAGACAATCCCAAAGAACTAATGATAAAACATATCTGCCTCCAGAAAAGAAATTGGTACTCATCAAATACAGACAGAAGCATGCCATTTTCTTTTTTTCTTTAATTTTTTTCTTTGCACTTTTCTTTCTTCTTTCATTCTTTCATTTTTTTTCTTTTATTCAAGTTTTTTGTACAAAATAACTAATACGGAAATGTTTTGCATAATTTCACATGTATAAGCTATATATGATTGCTTACCATCTCAGGAAGGGTGAAGAAGAAGGAAGAAGGGATATAGGGAATTTGGAAATCAAAACTTTAAATAAAAATGTTTTAAAAATTTGAAAAAATAAAATGGTTAAAAACTTGCAATCGGACTTTGGATAAGGGAAAGAAAAGAGGGTTAGGGGAAGCAAAGCAGATGGAATCAAACCTAGAACACTGGAGTTGAGCCCTTTTCTCTCTCACGATCCTGATTTTTACAAGGAAAGTGTCAAAAACAAAGAAAATGAAAAACATAAAAGCACAGAATGGAGAGCAAAACACAATTATCATCACTTTGAATATGAAAAGGATAAACTGACCCTTAAAAATGGAAATGGATAGCAAAAAAAGGATTAGAAATCAGGATCCAATACTTGATATTTACAAGAGACACAAAGACAAATATTCACACATATTTAAAACAAAAGGTTAGAGTAAAAACTAATATACTCCAGCTGAAGTAAATACTCTGAGCAATCGATAACTAATCATGGTTTCAGAGGTCTAACAAGGAAGCAGGCTGTCCACTTCTTGACAGAGAGGTATGGACTCAAGATACAGAACGAGATAATCATTTTAAGACAGGAACAATGTGATATCTTTTGCTTAACTATGAACATACATTAGATGAAGTTTGTTTTTCTTTATTTTCAATGAAGTGAGGAGGTGGGAGTCAGAGACAATTAATGCTTTTTAACTGACAAAAGGCAAAGTAAAATAAAAGCTACGTTAAAAAAGAAAATTAAAATGTAACGACATAAAAACCTCGTCATAAAGCCACACCTTACCGTTTTGTTCTGATAGAGTCGACAACGCATTAGCCGCTGCCTGAAATACTTCTTTTGATGAAGAATGCATCAGCATGGAAAGCAGTATTTCTCTATGCACTGGATACCTTTTTTAAACGCAAGTTTAAAAAATTAACAAGAACAACAATTGTGTTTTAATTGTTTTCTAGGAAAAATGTTTAAAATATTTAACAAATTATACATAAACAGTCTTTAGTATTATTTCCACTGGGACTAGTTGACATTGAGATAGAAACCATAAGCAGCTGAGAATATGAGCATTTTTCACTGTCCTTTCAATGATGATTCTGGGCAATTAAAACAGAAGGTAAAGTCAGAGAGCAACAGGAAGAGAGTCAAAAAGAGAATAAGATGAGAAAGGAAATGCCAGTGGAATAGAAAAGTATGGCTAATAAAAGGCACTAAAGGGATAGTCCATAGAAAATGGAGATTGAATGAAAGCTTACTTAACAAAGGCATCAGTATTTATGTTGGAAATTATCTTTAGAAAAACAACAAATTTACATTAGCATCTCACACCACAGTTAGTTTCAAACAAATATTTGACAAACGTGAAAAGTAATACCACAAAGTCTTAAAACTGGTCAAGAACGGATGGAAGCATCTTTCCCAGCCATGGCTACGGGGAGACTTCTTCATCAAACAAGGAGAAGAGATAATGAGATATAAAAGAGCGTTGGTGGTAGCTATATATGATAGCTTTTGCACAAAGAAAACGAAAGGAACCAAGACAAGAAGGTGAGCAAGAGACTGAGGAAGAACTCTTCACATCAGATAACAAGAAGGGCAGCAGTACGGAGCAACGGAAAGAAAGCCTGATTAGAAATCTGAAAACCTGAGATCAAACGCCGGCTCTGCCATCTGCTACCTCCTGCAAGGTACTTAAGCTTTGTAGGCTTTAGTTCCCTTATCTGCAAAATTAGGAGACTGGATCAGATGACCTCTAGTCATCTCTGATAAAGATTGGACATTTAAGATATATGGGGAATTAAAGAAATATATCTAAAAACCAAGAGTCAGCTCCTAACATATAAATGGTCACAAAATATGAACAAGTGGCTCTCAAAAGAACCATAAATCACTAAAAAAAAAAATTTAAAAATAAATCAGCTGAATAGCTCCAAACCACGAGAAATGCAAATAAAAACAACTCTAGGGTTTCACCTCACATATAGCAAATTGGCAAAGAAGAAAAGGAACAAGGGAAGGGAAAGGGAATAAGCATTTAAATCTCATGCATTTTGTGCCGTACCAGTGTACTAAGCACCTCTTACAAATACCTCATTTGATAAAAATAGAACAAATAGAAGGAATTCAGAAAACCACTGAAAGCAAGACACAGACGTCTACAAAAGAGCTGTGAAATATGCCCTGGCTCCCAAGGCTGGCCTTGCCTAGATAAAAATGTAGCTGAAAACCTTAAATGAAATAAGTAAAAATACAATAGAACCCATGGTAATTAGCACGGAACGTTAACACGCGGCCCTCCTTCCTATTTCAGTTTGACACCACTTTGAAAAATAAAGGAACTAAAACTGAAGAACAATGAATTAAAGCTGAAAATTATAAAGAATAATATTGGCTCTCAAGAAGACACGAGGAAACATACCTCCCTCTCTTCTTACTGAACAAGTGGAAGTTTATGAGTACAATATGTTGCCTGTTGTGGTCAATTTATTCATGGTTTTGCTATACGATGTTTTTTTCTTTTTAATCTTTGTTAATGGAAAGTCTGTTGTTGGTGCAGGAGAGGGGAATATATTTTGAAATAAATGAATTAGAGATACAAAAGGCAATTTATCCAGTTGATACATGAACAAAGAATATGAAAAAAAAAAGAATTTTCTGAGTAAGAAATAAAAGCTAATCAATAGTCATATGAAAAAATGCTCCAAATCACTAAAAATGAGAGAAATTCAAATTAAAGCAATTCTGAGGCTCCAATTCGTAACTATCAGGTTAGAAAAACTGACTAAAAAGGAAAATCACCAATGTTAGAGAGATTACCAATGTTAGACTGGAAAACAGATGAATAAATATGCTGGTGGTAGAGGTGTGAATTGGTCTAGCTATTCTAGAGACAATTTGGAAATGCATTTTAACAGCTACTAAACTACCACGCAACAATGTCATTAGTAAACCTATATAACAAAGAGATCAAAGAAAGTGTTGTGAGAAACATGCTTTTGGGGATCACAGGAGTTCCAGATAGGGTCAGGGAGTTAGCCTGGGACCAGCTTCTGCTGACCACTGCTTCCCTTTTTGGGGACCCTTAGGAAGATCCACATGATGTACCCCTTAAAATGACAAGCTCCTCATCAAAAGAACTCAGAAACAGAGTGTGCAGAGGAAGGTGTTTAGGAAGGAAGCAGGTGTGGTACTCACTAGGGACACACCCATGCTCAGACAGAAGCAGGAATGAGGGTTAACAAGTTCTGTCCTTCCTGGTAGACTTAGGGTTAGTTAAACTCCTCAAATTCCTTACTTTATTTCCATATATATTCTACATTCTCTCTATATGTTTATAGCCAAATTCCTCAAAGGTTAGTCAAATTCCTCATACTCCTCACTTTATTTCCCTCTATGTATTCCACATTCTCTTAATATACGCAGATTATGTGTAGATTACAGAGGCATGGTAGTGAGGTGTAATGGTAATGGGGGTTTTAAGATCTTCTCTGCTCCTTGTAATGGCAAGCAAAGAAGTACTTAGTGCCTTGTTTCAGCTATTTGTTTCAGTTCAAGTTTCATTTGAGCCTTGCCCTTGATTATATCAAGTCTTTGTTAAGAAACAGACCATGTGAAACTCACAGTGGGAGGAACTTGCTGATGCAACAGGAAGGGGCTGAACAGGGAGGAGCTAACGACCAGATAAAAAGCTGAGCACAAGCTGAGAGAAAGCCAGAACTGCTGGGAGAAGTAGCATGGAAGCTGAGCAGGTAGTGTGAATAAGAGAGGGGCATTCTTGCTCAAGAGAGCCTGTTTTGTTTTGAAGGCCTGAGGAGGGAAGGTTTGGGAAGGCTTGGGAATGTTGGTGTTTGCTGCATTGGTTATGTGTGTCAACTTTGTGGTCACTATGATGAATTTGGCTTTTGGCTTTCTGGTATTTTGAATAAATGCTTTGATTCTGTCCTCCATGTGGAGAGCCTGTTACATTTTGTGATTCACAACTATACCAACATATTCATAGCTGCCATGGGCATTGTGAATATCACATTGGCATTATATGAGGATACTTGAGACCCGACCAGAGACCTGACCTCTTCTAAGATCAGAGCTGTGTGCCACACCCCTACCTTTCTAGTTCCCTCTAGCCATTGTCATAGTTCCAGGAAGGCCAGGGTTTTAGTAAAGTAAGATAAGCAAGAGCTTCCCCACAGCTATTGATTATCTTTCAATAACTTGGGAGCAAAACAAGATTCCATTACATAAAAGAACCTATACATAAAAAAAATATTTATAGCAACTCTTTTTGTGGTAGCAAGGAATTAGAAACTAAAGGGGATGCCTGTATTTGATTGCTTGTCCTTCCAGTGGGGATGGGTGGTGAGGGAGGAGGAGAAAGAATCTGGAATCTGGAGTTCCATAATCAAATGTTATGAATGTGTATCTATCTATCTTTGTATGTATGTGTGTATATA
>CM053581.1:417242448-417262151 GCA_028627135.1 Pseudochirops cupreus
TGGGAGATCCATCCTGCCCTACCAAAAAGTGACATAGGAGAGAATAGACTGGGGGAGGGGGGACACACTGGGAGGGCTGTTTTGGGGTGGTGGGCAGGGGAAAGACGGGGAGAAAATATGTAACTCAAAAAAAATTTAATAAAATAAATTTATTATTAAAAAAAAAAAGAAACTAAAGGGGATGCCCCTCAATGGGTGAATGGTTGAATAAAAATGGTATATAGGAATGTAAGGGAACACTACTATGTTATAAAAAACAATGAAAGGAACAGTTTCATTGAAACCTGGGAAAACCTGAGCGCGTTAAACGGGGAAGTAAGCGAAACATGACAATAACAACACTGTAGGTGGCCCAGTGAATAGAGCACCGGCCCTGGAGTCAGGAGGACCTGAGTTCAAATCTGGCCTCGGACACTTGACACCCTTACTAGCCATGTGACTCTGGGCAAGTCCAACTGCCCTGTCTTCCCTCCTCCAAAAGAAAATTTTTCTTCAACGCAATAAACAACCATGATTACAAAGGACCGATGAGGAAGCACGCTAACCACCCCTGACAAAAAGATGGATCGGGTACTGAACGATACGTATATTTTTTGGATAAGGTCAATCCATGCAGGAACTGTTTTTGTTTAATTAAATATATCAATTAAAAGGGTTTTTTTGTTTTGTTTTGTCTTGTTTTACAACAGAGAGAGGACCGAGAGAAACAGAAAATCAATTTTTGTTTATTGAAAAAATAAAATTTAATTTTTTTAAAAAGGCATTCATGAAACTTTGTAAAAGGAAAGAAAAAAAGAAACTTGCTCTGAAGGACCTATATAAATTGAGTTTACAAGCTGAAAGACAAAATTAAATAGCTGCCATGTGAATATTCCTTATGGCCACCTCCTAAAACATGCACACACAAAACAGGGTAATAGCTATATTCTTAGAATAGCAACAGCACTCACCCTTCCAGATTAGTTAGTCCACAAACATTTATTAAGTGCCTTACCTGCCAGGCACTGTGCTAAGTGTCTGGGATACAAAGGCAAAAAAATGGTCCTTGAGCTCAAAAAGCACACATTGTAATAGGAAATACAGCATGCAAACAACTATGTACTCTAAGATACACGTATGTTAATGTGAGTTAATCAAAGATGAAAGGTACTAGCAGATGAGAGGGGAGAAGGGTAGGACTTGGAAAGGTGGCCTACAGAGAAGGCTAGATTTGAGATGAGGGAGGCCAGGACAGGTAGGAAGTGAAGAGAGGTAATGTTAGAAGATCATATGTGAGGAACAGCAAGCCATCCAATGCAGCTGTATTAGAGAGTTCATTGTAGGGAGTCAAGTGTAAGAAGAATGGAAGGGTTTGGAAAGGGTCAAGTTGGGAAGGCCATTGATCAAACAGAGTATTTATTGAGAGGTAACAGAGACTAAGTATTGGAGAAATGTGGTCAATCTCAAAAATGGTGTTTGCCATTAATTTTCTGTTGTCAAAATGAAATCAACAAGTATTTGTTAAGTACCCCCTATGTGCCAGGCACCACAGTTAGTTACGGATAGGAAGAAAAGTAGAAGACAGGCCCTGCTCTCAGGGAGTTCACAATCTCATGAGCGAAACAACATGAAAACAACTAGACAGAAACAAGTTAAATGATAAGTAAGAAGTAATCAATCGAAAAGAAAGGCACTAAAATTAAGAGGGAATGGGACTTGAAGGAAGCAAGTGAAGCCAAGAGGCAGAGAAGAAGAGGGAGAAGGTTCCAGACACGTAGAACGGTCACTGAAAATGCCCAGAGCTGAGAGATGGAAGGTCTTTTCTGAGGAAGAGCAGAGAGCCCAGTGTGCCTAGATGGACTGTGATACGGTAGCACTTATGGATGAAACTGGAAATGTACTATTTTGAATGTTCACATTACCCAGAAGTCACTAGAGTACTGGAATTTCTACGAAGAATTTAAAGACTTGCTAATTACCTTTCAAATATAACTTTTGTTAACTAAGTTAGCAAACAGCCTACTGAAGACACTAAGATCTCAATACTGTGAATCTATTATTATCTCTGTAAAAATTCTCCAATATACATAAAGAACTTCTACAGTAAAATTAATATAACTTTATTAACACTTATAAACATAAAATCATTACTACTGACTGGTCATCTTCATCGCCGATATTTTCATGCAAATGGCTTTGGTACACAAGCAGATTGTTTAAAGCCCAGCATGCGGCCTCCTGGATGAAAAAAAAAAAAGTTTATACAATTATATAAACAACTCTCAATCAATCTTAAAAGGGATTTGGTAGTAATCAAACCTGCACATCTGTGTTCTTTCTATGCAATGTCAACGCTCTGTAACTGGCTTCTAACCAGTATAATTTATTGTCCTCATCATCATCCTGATTCTTTTTCTTTTCTTCTAAATCTTGGTTTAAAATAATAGTTTCAGCTTAAAGATAAAAATGCCATAAATTAGTTCTAATTTGGAGTGACTGTAAAGTTATTTCATATTTCAGAAGGGGTATAAAGTTTAACCTCTACAGATATACTACATTAATAAACAGTAAAAACAAAACACGAAACATTCAATGAATAATCTTACCACAGATGGCACTCCACTCCTAGCATAAATCCAACTGTGTCACAATTCTTACATCAACTACATATATCACTAAATTACTTTTTCCTTTCCCTCATTTTAAGTTGAACCAATGCTTATTTTATCTAAGATTATTCTTAAGTGCACAGTGCTTAAAATTGTTATCCAAAAAAAAGTTAATTATGATTTTAATTCACAAAAGAGACACTCATTTTTTGACATGGCCAATGGGAATTTATTTTGCTTGACCAATGCAGAACTGTTACAAAAGTTTTGTTTTATTTTGTTTTTTGGGTGAGGGGGAGGTGAAAGGGAGATAGGACAAAAAAAAAATAAATGTTTATTAATTGAAGAAAAATGAATTAAATTAAATTCATGAAAAAAAGAATGGGAGAGAGTGTAAAAGGTCCTACAGCTGAGGGCCCCATTAGTTCTCTGTGTTACGGAATTTCAATATCTATCTTGATTATGACCAGAAGATTATACTAAAATTTAATTGTCTAAATGCTCTTCTTATTAATATTACCTTTCCCAAAATATATTACAATGACTAATGAGCACGTATCATTTGGAAAATTTCTGTGATCAATATGATCGACTTATTGGATAAAGCATTGGCATCTTCTTTAAAAGCAACTTGTGGTTATGTTGAGCACATCAATAGTTATGAGTCCAGCTCCACAACTGGATAAACCACAATTCTGGAGTAACTAGCCCTGAAGCTAGGAAGACATGATTTGAAATCTGGCCTTACACATTTATTAGCTGTACAACCCTGGGCATTTTGTTTGCACCAATTTTCTAATCTGTAAAATGGGCATAATAATAGTTACTATACCCAAAGGTTGTTGTGAGGCTCAAGTTAGATAATAATAATTATGAAGTGCTTAGCATGGGGTCTGGCACACCATATGAATGTTAGCAATTAGCTATTACTATTCAACCCAGTTCTCTATGGAATCTTTTGGGTTTAAAGAAAATTATTATAAGTAAATGAACACGGAAGAAAGTACTACTTTTAGCCAGATCATATCTTATGGAATACTAGTGAATAAATGAAAAGATTCTTTAGGAAGCTGTTTTGTTAAGAGTTTCCAAGCTAATTATTCATATATTATTCCGGCCCCCAACCTCTACTCCATGGAGAATTCTGATCAATTTGTTACTTTTCAAATATTTTAGAGCAAAATCAACTAGAGTTTTAATAAAATTCCTAAAGTTTTGAGAGATTTTGTTTTTTTTAAATCTCCTTTAAATTACATTACGATAGGGGAGGGAGAGGGCAAAACCAAGATAGCAGATACAGAGTAGCTACTCAGATGTACTTTCTCAATATTCCCCTCAAAGCAACTTTAAAATAATGCCTGAAATCAAATTTTGAGCAGCAGTGAACAAAAGGGTGGGGTGAGACACTTTTCTAACCCAAGAAAACTTAAGAAGTCATCAGGAGAATTACGGGGCACCTTGATGGAGGCTAACAAGAAAACACATTTTGCATCATTTCACATGTATAATTGATAGTGTGTTACCTGCCTTTTCAGTGGGTGGGGGAGGGGAGTGACAGGAAGGAAGATAATTTGGAAGGCATACTTTCAAAAAAAGAGAATGTTTAAAATAAATAATAAGTTAAAATGTTAAATAAATTACATTAAGAAAACAAAGACACAACTTTCAAGAACTTTCTTTTTAGCAATAAGACATTTCTATTCCTAAAAGACTTATCTTATAAAGATCCCACATAGCCTTTAGTGTTCAGTCAGATATTTCCCACGTCAACAATAAAAAAATGAAGCATAGAAAGGAGGCAAGTAGCTATTAGAAGAAAAACTCCCATGAGTAGGGATTATTTCATTATTTGTACTTGTAATGCCAGTATCTAGCACGGTCCCTGGCACAAAGTAGGTACTTAATAACTTTGGTAACCATACATTTTACCTTTTTTCCCATTCTCATTTCTTTTTTGCACCCTCCCTTTCAAAACAAAATAAAACAAAACAAAACAAAAGAAACATTTGAATCTGATAAATCAGATAAATCTCAAACTGGTCTAACAAGTAAGATGTGAACAAAAATGGAAGCAAAGAAAAAGCAGTTCTGTGTCCATCTCCCCACTCCTTCCCATCACCTCCAGCTAGTGATTAACCACAGAGTATCCCAAAGTAAATAAGTTCCAGTTTACAAAAATTAAGAGACTAAGGAATTCATTAGAAAACAATTGCAAAATGAATGCAAAGTAAGCAACTAATATTCAAAGCCAAATTATAAGAAGAAATTTGAATAAATAAAATTGATGAGATCACATCAAGCACCGAAATCAAAACTGCAAATGATTAGTTTCAGTGGGTTAGTCACTGAATCTTTGTTTCCTTGATAAATCATCCCATGGATAGGGCTTTGAATTAATGGGTTGCTTTTTGGGAAGAAGAACATATCACTACCTCTTTTTTGTGCACTATGAAAAAAAGCAAGAACAAATAAATCTTTAATCATTTAAAGATGTATATAACAGACAGAGCACCAACATTTAAGCTAGCATTTAATTTTTTTTTTTGCTTTTTTTGGAGAGGGGAGGGCAGGGCAGTTGCTGTTAAGTGACTTGCCCAAGGTCACACTGCTAGTAACTGTTAAGTGTCTGAGGCCACATCTGAACTCGGGTCCTGCTGACTCCAGGGCCGGTGCTCTATTCACTGAGCCACCTAGCCACCCCCTAAGCTAGCATTTAAGCTATTTTTTTTTAAACACAGCAAAGCAAAGGTTACTTACTGAGCAGAGTTAAACAACTCAGCGCTGCAGTCTGTAAGGCTGCGTTTTCTGAATATTTTTTAAGAGCTTTCACGATGACCTCAGGAACTTCATTTAAAACCAGGATGTTAAAGAAATTATCTAAAAACAAATTACAAGTTAAATCTACATTCACAGAAATTTACACTTATCTCTAAATCATTACATTTGAATCACAGGATGCATATTCTTCTCCTTTCAAGGTCTTTACAACCAAGTAATACTTTTTTTAAAAATAGCTTAGCATGTTTCCATACATTTTTTGGAAAATTATTGCACACTTACCATTTAATTATCTAATTAACTATGCAATGAAACTGAGTGAGCATAGTGTTTTTCTTCCACTGCTCTTTTCATAACCAAAAAAGTATAACACCTCATTGTACACAGGACTGATACAGAATCCTCTATTAATAATAGCTCACATTTACATAGCACTTGATGGAGCAAAAATCACTTTAAGAGGACTACAAAATTTCATAGTTGGAAGGAATTTTGTCAGAGGAAAGAAGATCAAGTTCTAATTCAAGAATTCTTTTTATAAAATAAGAGCTATTCCCCAATTGACAGTCAGTTTTCAGATAAAGTAATCAAAGCTATCTCTAGCCATAAGAAAAAACACTCTAAATCACTATTGATTGGTGTAGGATTTTTTGCTGTTTTTTTCTGGATTGAATTTTAGCTAATCAAGTACCTTGGAGCCTAGTCTTTGATTTATCAAGAGTCTTTAACTGAAAATAGTATGTATACATTGTATTGCCCTTAAAAGGCCTAAGAGAATTTGAAGATTTCAGCTGCCCCTTAATAGGCTGAATGTAATCACATGGGACCCCATGGTGGGAGGAGCTTGCCAAGAAAGTGGAACAGGAAGAAGCAGATAAGAGCACTAGCAGAGCTGGGAGCAGGCAGAACTGAGAAAGAGAATGTTTGTGATGTTGGTGTTCTGTCTGTTGATCTGTATTGATTTCTCAAACAGAAGCCTTGTCTGTTGATCTGTGTTACTTCCTTAGACAGAATACCTGTCTGTTGTTCTATATTGGTTTCTCAGACAGAAAGTGAATTGGGATAATAGTGCTGGTCATGTGAGTAAATACTGTTGTAATCCTGATAAGCTTTGTTTTCCTAGAAAGAGAAACTGTGAGGAGCTTGGAGTGGAGCAGTCCCCATGAGCTGAGATATGGAAAAGGAGTGGAGAGCTGCCTATGTGTGAATGTAAGCAAAAGTTGGGAGCAGTCAGCCTGTGGAGAAGGAGCCATGGGGTTTGGAAGCCAGCCTCAAGTCAAGATGAAAGAGAGCTTTACTTTTGAATGCTCTGTATTGATTGATGAGATTTGTAACTTACTGTGGGGTGGATGGTGTTTCTACTTTCTGCTACCCCTTAAGGATGATTGGCTTAAGGATGATTGGAAGCCAGCTTCTAGTCAAGATGAAAGAGTACTTTACTTAGATACACTGTAGTGACTGAAGAAACTGTAACTTACTGTGACCTAGGTGTGGATGGTGTTTACATTTTCTGCTACCCCATAAAAATGACTATAAGATATATTGAACAATATGTTTCGTTTAATACTATGTGGCCACCATAATAATAAATTGTTATGTTATGTTGTTGTGAATGTCATGCTTTAGTTTCTTAAATGTTATGCTTTAGTTTATTGCTGAATAAATAAGAGTTCATTATACTATGCAATTAGACCCTTAAAGTTATTCACAACAGCAATCCTCAGGAGAGCTGTTCATGATTGGCTTTACAACTGGAGAAATGCAAACTAAAACAATATTGAGGTTCTACCTCACACCTATTAAATTGGCTAATAGGACAGAAAAAGAAAATGATGAATGTTGGAGATGGGTGAAAATTGAGACACTACTCTTGGTAGAGTTGTGAAACTGATTCAACCACCATGTAGAGCAATTTGGAACTACATCCAAACATTTACAGTAATTCTTTTCTGGTGGCAAAGTTGGAAATTGGAGGGATGCCCATCAATTGGGGAACGGTTATACAATTTGTGGTATATAATTGTGATGGAATTCTATTGTGACATAAGAAATGATCAGCTACATACTAGAGAGACTTAACTGAACTTATGTAAAATGAAATGAGTAGAACCAGGAGAACACTGTACACAGTAATAGCAGTATTATAAGATGATCAACTGTGAATGACTTAGCGATTCTCAGCAATATAATGATCCAAGACAATTCTGAAGGACTTACCATGAAAAATGCTATCCATCCCCAGAGAAAGAACTGATGAAGTCTGAATACAAACTGAAGCATATTTTTTTTACTTTATTTTTCTTGGGGTCTTATTTTTGTCTGTGGTTTCTTTTACAACATGACTACTATGGAAATATGTTTTGCATGACTACATATACATAACCTATATCAAATTGCTTGTCTTTTCTCAATGAGGGGAGTGAAGAGGGAAGGAGAAAATTTGGAACTCAATTTTAAAAACATGGGCTCCTTGAAGGCTGGATTATCTTTCATTATTTATATTTATATTCCAAGTTATTAGCACAGTGTCTGGTACATGGTAACTGTTTAATAAAAGCTTACTGACTTTGATCCGGTGGAGCAGGGATGTGATATGGCAAAATTTATATGACAGATGGCTGGAAGACAGATTGGCGCGGAAAAGACTTGAGGCAGGGAGCCCAATCAGAATATTATTCCAATAGTCTAGAATTCAGGGGTGGGGAACCTGCAACCTCGAGGTCACATGTGGTCCTCTATGTCCTCAAGCGCAGTTCTTTGACTCCAAGTTTTGAATCCAAATTTCACAGAACAAATCTTTAAGACAGATAAAAGATGGTGAAGGCCTAAACTAAAGGGGAAATTGTGTGAGTGGAAAGAAGAGGATATATACAAGAAATTACAATATTTTGCAATAGGATACATGAAGTGACTGCTCTCTGTTGAAGGAATCAAGGATTACAACAGGATTATAAACCTGGAGGTTTATAATATATATTTATAATTTATAATATATATTTATAATATAAAGGAGGGTGGCGTCCTCAATAGTAATAGGAAAATTCAGAGTGGTAAAGGTTGAAAGAAATAACGAGTTGTTTTGGACATGTTGAGTTTGAGATGCCAAAAGGAAAACCCATCAAAATGTCAAACTAGCAGTTGGTAATGTAGGACCAGAGCTCAGGAGAGCGACTAGGACTATTTATCTTCTGAAAGACAAATAGGTCTAGAAATCACTGGTGTAAAAAGAAAAGAGAAGAGGATATAGAGCACAGTGTTCAGGGTTATGCATAATTAGCAGGCAGAACATGGACAAAGATCAAGCAAAAGCTCTTCAGTCAGACAAAAACAGAAAGGTGGAAGAAGCAAGAGAAATCAGTGAGAAAATCCATACAGAGCATTCAGAAGGAGAATATGATTAAAAGTTTCAAATGCTGCACAGAGCATAAGGATAAGGATCAAGAAGAGGTCATGAGATTTTTGCAATAAGGAGGGTGGTTAGGAGAGAGTGGTTTCAGGTGAATGAAGTGGTAAGAAAACAGACTTTTAGAATTAAAGGAGAAAAGAGAAAGCAAAAGCACTGATAAGAGATCCTTTTTCAAAGGATTTGCTGAAAGTGGAAATGGACAAATGCAGATAATTGGCAAGTTATAATAGTATACAGTGAGTGTGTTTAAGAACTGAGGAGACTGGAGGCAGCTAGGTGGCACAGTGAACAGAGCACCAACCCTGGAGTCAGGAGGAGCTGAGTTCAAACCCAGCCTCAGACACTTAACACTTACTAGCTGTGTGACTTTGGGCAAGTCACTTAAGCCCAAATGCCCTACCTTCCCCCCTTCAAAAGGACCAAAAAAAAAAAAAAGAATTGGGGAGACTTGGGAGAAGTCAAAGATTAAAGGAAGAGGAGGAGGAGGAGATCAAGGCCTTTGCATAAAATAAGCTGTCTCCAGACTATCTCTCATGCACCTTTTTGGGAAGAGTGAAGAAGTCAAGCACAGAGGACTCACTGACATAAGCTAGACTTCATCTTCTATGTAGTTAAAGGAAATCACAGAAATGAGATAACAAATGATTTCAGTTTCCCCCAGAAAAAGAGATGTTTGCTTTTATATTTCACTAAAATGCAAGAAAATACTCCATTCTAAAATCCATTATCCTCATAAAAATGGAAAATTCTTCTGGTCCTCAGAAAATAGATTCATTTTGATTCCAAGATAACAGTCAATGTCTTTCTGGCATTGTACAGAACCTGTTGGAGCTTTTGTTCTGTTGGCACAGCATGTGAGAACTTGGGATCAACTCCAAAGTGTGATAAACATGGAAAAGGATTTGGTATCTGGATAAAAAATTATTTATTACCATTCATTTTAGGGCCCTTGCAACCCGGTGATTTTCACTGAGATGTCAGTGTTTTAACACAGAGTCTGTGTTATGGAGTCAGAGACAAGAAGACTATGGTTCTACATTATACAGATTTATTGAATAGATTTAAATACTTCTCCCTAAGCATTTTCCTTTTTTATGATTTAGACTGTGAGCTCCTCAGTCACAGAAGTTCGACCAAGGTAAAGATGATATTGAGAGGGGTTAGGCTATCACCTTCACTGCTGCTAAGCAATCATACTGCATCTCCATAATCTCAAACTGGATGTCCAAAACTGATCTCATTATAAATATAAGGAGCATAAATTGGGACTAAGTGCTGAAGGGTTGAAATACCAAAGAGATTAGTGTATATATGACCTCAGAGTTAAAATATAGTCATAGCAATATACCAAGTGGGTAGCGTATCGCCACAATACCAACAGTGACTATGAATATGCCAGTGTAGTTCTGAATTGCAAAATGTAACAGATTCTCCATATAGAAGACAGAAGCAAAACATTTATTCAGACACCAGAAAGTTGAAAACCAAATCCATCATAGCAACAAAGAAGTTAATATACCTTATCACCACAGGAAGCAAGATCATCCCAAAGCCTTCCCCCTGTCCAGGCCTTTCCACAAACACTCACAATCCTAGTTGTCTGATTGCCTGCATCCTCTCCTCCCTCCGTTCTAACTGCTCTCATTTCCTTCTCCACCCGTTCAACAAACTCCTCCTACCACAGGCTCCATGTGATTACACTGATTACATTTGGTCTATTAAGGGGCAGGGAAGATTCTCCAATTCCCTTAGGCCTATTAAGGGGTAGGAAAGATCTTCAAATTATTGTTACCATTACAGGTAGTAAAATGGTCAGATAGGCACTTTGGGGAAATCGACCAAATTTAGGCAGTTGTGTGGAATATATATTAGAATGAGGAGGGACTTCAGGTTGAGACACCAATTAGAAAGTTGTTAGTCAGTGACAGTGTTGGTAGCCATGCTGGTGGCAGCCCAACTCCTCTCAACAATATCTTCACCTTGGCCAAGCAACAGCAGCCCCAAGAGATGGGAGCCCAGATAATTATTGGGAATACATTTCTGCCCTTAAGGGGCTCACAATCTAAAAGGGGAAACAACTGTAAGTAAGGTAGATGTCAGTGTGTGTAAAGTGGATTTTTGTTATTATTTCTTAAGAGTTACATTTCCCAGCATCCATAGCCATAACAATCTTTTCTTCCCAGGTCTAAAGGTAAGAGCATGTATGGCTGATTCCTCTTTCTTGAAGTGTTGGTTACTGTTCTAGGAACACACAGAATCAATGCTGTGTCCTTTAGAACACAGATATTTTGCCTTATCAATCATGGATGTCTTACCCCTTTGCACTCTGGCCCAGTTCACAGCTGTAATACATAGGCTTTCATGTCTTTTGGCTCTGAGCCAATCTGGTGCCGAGTCACATGGGCTATGGAGGCTTTTGTCTCTGAGAAACTGTTATTCTGGGAAATTGATATTTTTCCTGGGAACACTTTTAGGGTTGAATGCTGTAATGGCAATGGAAATCTGAAGATCTTCCCTGCCCCTTAATAGGCTTAGGTGAATTTGAGGACCTTTCCTGATTTGAAAATAAACTCTGCCCCCTAATAGGCTGCATGTGGTAACATGGAGCCTGTTGTGGGAGGCTTGTTTTCAGGAAGGCACAACTTTTGTTACTTTGTAATCAAGTGGATCATGAAGCTTGTGATAACCCTCTGACCCTGAAGAAGGGTGCATATATATATATATACATACTCTGCTTTGGGGCTCACTTTGGGAAGAGTTGTATGATTTGGCCAAATGAGACTCTGGGTAGTCGTTGAGCCACCCCACTTTGAAAACCCAGATGTTGGTGCTTCTCTCTCTAATAACTAACTGTATGTATGTGATGGTCAGACAGCTAGAAGCCCTATCTGTTGGTTTGCTAAATTGTGTTATTTTCTCTTTCTGTATTTTTTTTTTGCCTGCTTGTAACTTCTGTTTGTATTCTCTGAAGTTTAGAATGCTGCCTTTTTCCCCTGAACTAGGCAAATGATATACATTTGATTAAACTAAGATTGTTAACCCTTTTTGAGTTGCTTTCCTTTAGAAAAGCAGATCAAAGAACCTGTGCTAGCAGCCATCATGGGTATGCTTGGGTGCTTGCTGCTACAAATGCATAAGCTGGAATGCTGTGTGTACCTTGATCAACCCCCATCAAGGCTTGGGGGGAATCTGTGTTTGCCTCCACTGGTTCCCACTGAAACTTGAGGAGATGTAGGGGAGCTCACAAGCTATATCTGTCTTGATTGACTCCATTAAGAAATAGGTGAAGCTGCCCCCCACCTTCTTGCCAGGGGTGATTAGGAAATGCTTTGCTCCCATTATCAGCAACCCTTGTGAGAAGACTAGACTAGAATAAAGTAAGATTATTAACCTCTCCAAAGGTCTGTCTGATCAAATCAATAGTGAATCTGTTAAGAGCTAGAGTCTGAATACTCCAGTGCCTCCTGTGTCTTAGCTGTGAAACATTTTTTTAAAAGTTAAGAATGTGCTAAATGGCAAATAATTAATAGAAGGAAGGGAATTAAGAGGAATTAGAAAAGGTTTCATGTAGAAGGTAGGATTTTAGTTGGAACATGAAGGAAGTTAGGGAAGCAAGGAACTAAGCCTTCACTGCTACTAGGCAATCCTACTGCACTTCCCAAATCAACTCACTATCCCACTCTTCACTGTGACTCTTCCTAAACTTTTCATCCCTTCTCAAACCTCCCATGGCTCCTGTTCCCCTTGACTCATATTTTACAGAAAAAAATGAGGCCATTCTCCAGGAACTCCCTCTTCTCCCCTCTTCCTTGTCTATGATCACTCAGATGCCTTCTGCCACTCTCTCCTTCACCCCTATTTCACCCTGACCTTACTCCTTACACCAAGACTAACCTCACTACCTGTTCAAGTAATCCCATTGCTTTCTGCATCTTCCAACAGACTGGCCCTTCTATGAGTCCCAGTCTTTCAGGTATTTTCAATCTCTCCTTGTCTACCAGCTTCTGTTTACTCTCCTCGTCTACCATGCTCATGTTTCCCATATGCTGAAAAACCCTTAATTGATCCTTCCATCTGTGCTAATTATTGTCCTATTTCTCTTCTGCCCTTTGTAGCTAAACTCTTTGAAAAGTCCAACTACAATGGGGGCCTTCACACTTTGTTTCCTCTCACTCTCTTCTTAACCCCTTGTGATCTGACTTCCAACTTTATCATTACACTGATATTTTTTTCTCCAAAGTTCCTAATGATCTCTTATTTGCCAAATTTAAATGGCCTTTTCTCAATCCTCATTCTTTTTAACCTCTTTGTAGCCTTTAACACTATTGATCACTGTCTCCTCCTCGATACTCTCTTCACTCTCTCCTGGTTTTCCTCCTACCCATCTGACCACTCCTTTGCTGTCTCCACTGCTGGATCCTCTTCTCGATCATGTCTTCTAATCATAGGCATCTTCTGTCCTCTTCTCTTCTTCCTCTGTATTACTTCACTTGGTGATCTGATCAGTACCTATGGATTTAATTACTATTTTCAAGCTGATGATTTTCAAATCGACCTTTCCTGTCTCAATCTCTCCCTTGACCTCTAGTCTCCCATCTCCACTACCTTTCAGACATCTCAATCTAGATGTCCACCAGACATCCTGAACTCAGCATCTCCAAAACAGTATTTATTATGTTTTCCCCTAAATCCTCCCTCTACCTTCTCTATTGCTATGGAAGACAACACCATTCTCCCCATCTGCCATTCAGGATTGCAACCCTAGGAGTCAGTCATCTTGGATTCCTCATACTCTCTCAGCCTTGTATACAAGCTGTTGTTGATTTCATCTCTGCAATATCTCCTTTATGTGACCTGTTCTCTCCTCTGACCCTTCTACAATTCTAATGCAAGCTCTCATCACCTCATTTCCTGATCACTGAAATAGGCTGCTGATGTGTCTACATGCCCCAAGTCTCTCCCACTCCAATTCCATTCAGTCACTAAAACACAGGTCTGATGATATCTCTCTCTCTGTCTCTGTCTCTCTCTTTCTTTCACACACACACACACACACACCCCACCTCAATAAACTACAAAGGCTTCCCATTGGTTCCAAGAGCAAATACAAAATGCTGTTTTTCAGCATTCAAAGTCCCCTCCTACCTTTCCAGTCTTCTTATCTGTATTCCCTGAAATGTACTCTGTGATCTAGTAACACTGGCCCCCTACCTGTTTTACAAACAAAACACTCCAGCTATCACCTCTGGAAGTTTTCTCTGGCTTCTTTACAGTCTCAACTAAATTCTCACATTCTACAGGAAACCCTCCCTAACCACTATTAATTCTAGTGTTTTCCCTCTTTTAATTACTACTTACTATGCTGTATACATATATATATATATATAATACACACACATGTATATATATATGTGTGTGTGTGTGTGTGTGTGTATATGTATATATATACATGTATGTAGATTGGGAGGAAAAATATATTTGTTTCAAATCCCTTAGTAAAATCTCTGTCATCCAAAAATCTTTAGATACTTAAAAAGAAATCCTTTTTGGGTTTCATCCATAAGGATCTTTTCCATGTTGCTATTATAAGCCAACAGTGAGGCAGCCACAGTGCTGATACCATTACCATTACTACTGAAGTATACTTTTTCCTCCCAATCTATATCTTTTTCTCTTATTCTGGCTACACTTTATCAGTTCAGGCAAAATTTTGTTTGCTGTTAATAACTAAACTGATCCCATTTTCAACAATCTTTTCTGTTTTTTAAATTTATTCTTCATAATCACTATTTTGAAAGATATAACCTTCCACTGTTCTCAATTATTTTATGCTGAGCCTTCTTAATATTTAGCTTTTCTATCTCTGTGGAATTTATTGTGGTATATAGTGACAGATGCTAATCCAGAGCATTTTTCATAACCAAAAGTAAATAAATAAATTAAGACCATCACAAGGGGAGATTAGGGCTTAAACTATGTGATGGCTTGGGGATAAAGAAAAGGGGAGAGCTATAAAAGATGCTGCAGAAATAGAAATGACAAGATTTAGCAACTGATTTAATATATGATATGATTAAATATAAGTGAGAGTAAGGAGACAAGGATGGCACCAAGATTATGAGTAAGGGTGAATGGAAGAATGGTGCTACCCAAGACAGTAATAGGCAAATTCAAAAGAAGGGTGTATTTGAAAGAAGAAAGGAGTTCTCTTTTGGACAGGTTGAGTTTTAGATGCCTATAGGACATTCAGTTTAAAATGTTGAAAAGGCGATGTGATGTGGGACTGGAACTCAGGAGGGAGACAAGAAAGCTCAAGAGTTCTGGACATATAGAATAGTACCAAGCAAAAATATATATCTCCATAAGCAATGCATTCAGATATTTGGAATCCAGTAGCAAAAGCAAAAGTTGTTATAAAGTAATGAAAATGATTCCTAAACAAACACATTGAAACTAAGGATGTTAATTCCATGTTTCTTCTGTCAAAAATTGTCTTTTTCACTTAAAAAAATATTTCCAGATTTTAAAATAGTGTCCAGCACAAAGTAAACACAATATTTACTAACTTTGTTAAAATGTTTGTTGTTCAGTCACTTCAGTCTTTATGACCCTATATGGGATTTTCTTGACAAAGATACTTGAGTGGTTTGCCATTTTCTTCTTCAGCTCATTTTACAGATGAGGAAACTGAGGCAAACAGGGTTAAGGGACTTGCCCTGGGTCACACAGCTAGTAAGTATTTGAGGCCAGATTTTAATTCAGTCCTTCCTGACTCCAGGCTTGGTGCTCTGTCCACAGCACTATCTAGCTATCTAACTTTAATAATTCCATCATACAAAACATTTTAGAGTTTTTCATCTGGATATATTTTCAGAGTTAGTTTGTGAACCACAGAAAGTAATTATAGTTTCATTACTTTACAGTCTGGAATTTTTGTGTTTTCCTTACCAAAAGAGATTAGAGTGGGCAGCTAGGTGGTGCAGTGAATAGAGCACCAGCCCTGGAGTCAGAAGGACTTGAGTTCAAATCTGACCTCAGACACTTAACACTTACTAGTCATGTGACCTTGAGCAAGTCACTTAACCTCAATTGCCCTCCCTTCCCCTCTCCAAAAAGCAAAGAGAGACAGAGAGAGAGGGAGGGAGTGAAAGAGAAAGGGAGGGAGGGGGAGAGAAAGAGAGAAAGAGAAAGAGAGAGAGAGAGAGAGAGAGAGAGAGAGAGAGAGAGAGAGAGAGAGAGAGAGAGAGATTAGAGGATCTTAAAACTGGAAGATTTTTTTAGAGATCATCTAATTGGAAAACAGAATTTAAATATTTGCCCTGGTTACACAGCTGGTGTCAGAAGCAGAACTGGAACTAGAACTCATCCTTTCTGACTGTTCAGTATTCTATTTACTATAACCAGAAAAAAAATTTTAAAAAAACAACACTTAATCCTTTAAAAAAAAAAAGAAAAAAAAAAAACAACTTAGCATGGAATGCTTTTCAGCTACTTAAGAAATACCAGATTTGACTTGAAAATAAGAAGATCTGCCACCACTTCGGGTATTCAAAAGAAAGTCGTTAGCAATAACAATATCATTGGAAGAAATTTATCACATTCTCCCTGACTGTCCTGAAGGGGAGAAGTTCCAATATTTATGCAAAAATTCAATCATATGACTTGGCCCATTTCTTCTATGAATGATGAGATTATTCTGGTTCTGCTTCTCAAATGTCAACATTTGGAATATAACCAAAGAAGACCTTTCAGTTTCCCAAAGAAAATAAATAAGAACATTTATGCCATGAGGTATCTTTGAAGACTAGAAAAGAGGAAAAGGAGAAAATAATGAAACACTCAAAATCATAATTACCTCATTTAACAGATTAAATCATTAACAGGATCACTTTTTTAAAATCAAGAACTCAAAGGAAAATCTTGGTCCTAAATTTGGATAGTTAGACCAAATCTTAGCTCAAGAGTCTTACATTTTACACTTTTTACACTTTACACTTATACTTTTACATTTTAAAAATTGTTATTGTACTTGTAATACATTTAAACAAAAATATCAAATGAAAAAATAGAAACAACTCACCCAAAGTAAGCCTGTGCAACAAACAGCAACCAATTTCTTGAATTTTTTCACTGCTAGAGAACATTTTCATGGCTTCTACGACAATATTGTAACATCGGACATTTCCACTCATTAAGACTTCAACATTGCTACCTAAATCAATGTTATAGTACATTAACGTGGGGATATTTTCCCTTGCACACACACTTATCCAAGGCTTCCAAATTTCAAACACTAAATGTCACGATACAGTACTCTACTGACTAATGTAATTAATAATGCTACATTAATAAGCACATTAATTGTATCTGGATTATGACTGCTCTTAAAAAGGACTGTATTTAACCAAGGAAAATAACTATCCCAGACTTCCTATAAAAAACACTGTACATAAGGAAGATTCTGTTATCCTTTTTAGAGTTCAGCTTCTCATGATCCATGGTCATGGCAATGTCTAGTTTCCAGGTGTTAGATAGCAACTCCCAGAGCAGCCCCAAGGATTCTAGATAATAGTTACTAGAATTGTAGTGATGGGCATTCCTGCTGAAGATGCACTGTGAGATACGAGAGTGACATAATTGATATTTACTATGCTTGCACAGAACGATGATATTGCTGAAGTTAACTTGTCAGTTTAGTGTTGGCAAGATGCCTTCTTTGTCTGTTGCCCTATAAAGCAAGTGGGCACTAGTCAGCTGTGGGGAGCTATAGGTAATGCATAGAGGAATACATGTACATGCTTCAACCAGCCCCCCACTAAAGCTTGAGGGGATTACGGGAGTGCACAAGCTATGCCTGTCTCAACTGACCCCATCAAGACATAGGAGTAGCTGCCCCATCTTCTTGTTGCCCCCTTCAAGAAGGGTGATTAGGGAATGGTGTAGGAGCTGGTTCCACCATTATCAGCAACCTTTCTGAGCAGATTGGACTAGAATAAAGCCGATTATTAACCTCTTCAAAGGCGTCTGCCTATCTGACCAGATCAAGAATGAACCCGTTAGAGACTGGAGTCATAAAACTCCAGTGCTTCCCATGTGCTATCTGTGAAACAAACATGAATGAATATATTAGATAGTGTAGGTTCAAAGGCCTACCTAGATTAACCACTGATTTTAGAAATGAGGAAATTAGACCAAAAGATTAGGTGACTAGCTCAACATCATACATATTGTGAGTCAGAATGAGAAACCTAGGTCTTCTGACTCCAAATTCACCACTGTTCCCACCCAAGAGTGTTGCCTCCTGATGAAAAAGGAAGAGGAGCAAGATTCGTCAGCAGAAAACTAGACAGGGATTAAGGATGTACAATTACTTTTAGAGCATGATTAAGATGGTGACAGCTGCTGAGATAACTATTTTCAATAAAATTTAGCTTTAAAAATAAAATTTAGAAAGCTATAATGACAATACTAAATAACAGTTTTCCCAAAAAAAGGACATAGAGGTTTTAATAAATGTTAACAGGAACCATTTTTAAAAATGAGAACAAAACTTAGAAAATAAGGAGATAACTGCCAAAAATCAGAAATAAAATAGTTAAAATAAATGTTTAAATTAAAATGGTTAAAATCAAGTCATTTTAATTCTTGTGTTATGCTAGATATGGGTGGTACACAACGTCTAAGACTTTAGCCAAAAAGAAGTACAACATAACTATAGGCAAGGGAAAGCAAACGTGTAATGACACTGAGTAATTTATAATCTTTAGAAGTATGGCCATTTCCTCTCATTATTCGGCCACCTCTACTTTGAAGTATTTAATTTCCTGTAGCTGAAAAATCAAAAAGAAAAGCTTGAAAATCTACAATAATTACTTCATTTAAAAAGCACTTTTTTCAAAAGTTTATAGGCTACCCCCTGATAGAGAAGAGGCAGACTAAGAATGATACATTTTTTATTGATATGACCAATAGGAATTTTTTTCGCTTGTTTATAACAGGAGGCTTTGTTTTTCTTGTTTTCTCAAGAGGGGAAAGGGAAAGAGGAGAGAACAGGTGAGTGGCAGGGAAATGGAAGGGAAAAGAGGTGGATTTTCATTTAAAAATAATATTTAATGAATTTACCAAAGTAAATTTTATTTTCTTTACTTTTTTATTTGCTTTATATAATAAAAAAAAAATTGTACTCTGATTTACTAAAGCTCAAAGTCCATTTTTCCCTACATAATTATTAATGCTTACTTCCACATCTCCAGAATTCATTGGTGAAGCCATCCCCATCACTATAAATGCTATATATATCTCTTCCACTACAGTTCTAATCTTCTACCCTATCACAGAATGAAGGTAAGCTCTGGATTCCTGAAGATGACAGTAGTGATGCACAAGCTCTAATAGATTCTACCATTTATAAACATGCTTTGCAACATGGTTTAACAACAGTCCCTATTGGCTAAGCCATAACCTTGTTAGTTTTGAAAAGACTAATCAATGGAATGATAGTCACCAGTGAATAATTTTTTTATCCATTGCAGCCCAAGAAGACATCTATTAAGGTATAGCATTTTTTTTTTTGGAAGGCAGAAGGCAAGGCAATTGGGGTTAAGTGAGTTGCCTGGCAGTATGCCTTCTTTGTTCTCAGCATTACTTAAACTGTAAGATTCAGACCCCAAATTGGAATCTCACCCATGGAGAAGATGTCCTGCCTGGGACCCTCCCGAGCAGAATCCTGAAGGCTGTACCCAGGATTCCCCAGGTTGTGTGGTCAGGTGTTGGTGTTTCTCCACATCAGTGATGAGTAAATTTGAACTCGGGTCCTCCTGATTCCAGGGCCAGTGCTCTTTTCACTGTGCCACCTAGCTGCCGCTAAGGTATAGCTTTTAAAGTCCTACGTTACGTGGCCCAACCTACCTTTCCATCCCTAATTGTCATTA
>CM053581.1:417262651-417297667 GCA_028627135.1 Pseudochirops cupreus
ATCTAGCTGCCCCGGTCAACTTTACTCTCATTGAATTTGGCTTAGGGAGGGAATGACATACACTCTAAATTGGGTATCTTTTCCCACAGGAGAGTATGGAGGAAGGGGATGAGAGGGGGGATGATGGAGGGGAGGGCAGATTGGGAGGGAGAGTTGTTAGAAGCACATACTTCTATAAAGGGACAGGGACAAAGTAGAGAATAGAACAAGTCGGGGGCAGGATAGGATGGAGGGAAATATAGTCAGTCTTTCACAATATGTCCATTGTGGAGATATTTTGTGTAACTACACATATATGGCCTGTATTGAATTGCTTGCCTTCCCAGTGGGGGTGGGTGATGAGGAAGGAAGGGAAATAATCTGGAATTTAAAGTTTTAAAATCAAATGTTTAAAATATACATATATATAATTATAATAATAATTATTATTATTTACATGCAACTGGGAAATAAGATATACAGGTACTGGGGTAGGGAGATCCATTTTGCCCTATTGGAAAGTCAGAGAGGTGATGGGGGAGAATATAAGAGAGAGCAGATTAGGGGAGGGGTATATAGTGGGATCACTGTTTTGGGGTGGTGGGTAGGGGAAAGATGGGAAGAAAGTTTGTAAGCCAAAATCTTGTGGAAATGAATGATGTAAACTAAAAATATACAAAAGTTCATTTTTTAAAAAAAAGAAAAAAAAAGAAATGGATATATATTTACAAAAACAGTAATTGTCCAGATCAAGGAAGAAAGAGGAAAGAGAAAGAGAAAAGAGAATACTTAAATAACCTTATCTCAGAAAAAGAAATTGAACAGATGGATGCAGAAATCTTTTGAGAAAATACAACACCTATAAACAACAGGAAGCATAAGAATAAATGGCGCTTTTATAAAATTACAAGTAGCACTTTTTTAAAAACAAGAGTAAGCATTAAGTTTAATGGGGATAAACTAGAAGCCTTCCCCATAAGTTCAGGGGTGAAGCAAGGATGTCCATTATCACTATTATTCAATACTGTACTAGAAATACTGGCTATAGTAGTAAGACAAGAAAAAGAAATTAAAGGAATAAGAATAGACAGCAAGAAGCAAAACTACTAATCTTTTCAGACAATATCATGGTATATTTAGAAAATCCTAGAGAATCAACTAAAATACTACTTGAAACAATTAATAAATTTAGCAAAGTTGAAGGATATTTTAAAAAAACATAGCAATAGTCATTATTTACATATTTATTACAACAAAGTCCAGCAGCAAGAGATGGAAAGAGCAATTCCATTTAAAATAACTAGAAACAATATAAAATACTTGGGAATCTACCTACCATGACCTACATGAACACAATCATAAAATACTTCTCCCACAAATCAAGACAGATCTTAGCAAATGGAGAAACAGTAACCCGTCATGGGTAGGCTGAGCCAATATGATAAAACAATTCTACCTACGTTAATTTACTTACTCAGTGTCATAACAATAAACTACAAAAGGATTATTTTATAGAGATATGAAAATAATAACAAAGTTCATCTGGAAAAAAACAAAGGGTCAAGAAGATCAAGGGAATCAGTGGAGGGGAGGGAGGGGAATGCGAAAGAAAGTGGCCTAGCAATACCAGATTTTAAACGACATTACAAAGCAGCAATCATTAAACAATCTGGTACTCCCTAAGAAAGAGAGTGGTAAAACAGTAGAATAGATTAGGTACACAATATACAGCAATAAATGACCACAGTAATCTAGTGTTTGATAAATAAATACAACCATCCAAGTTTTGAAGACAAGAATTCACCATTCAACCAAAACTGCTGGGAAAACTAGACAACAGTTTGGCAGAAACAAAGGACATACCAACATCTCACACCCTAGATCAAGATAAGGTCAAAATGGGTGTGTAATTTAGATATAAAGCATGATATCAGCAAATTAGGGCAACATAGAAAATTTCACTTGTCAGATATGTGGATAAAAAGTTTATAAGCAAAGTGATAAAGATGATTACAGGAAATGAAATGGATAATTTTGATTGAATTAAAATAAACAGGTTTTACACAAACAAAACCACTGCAGCCAAAATTATAAGGAACGTTAAGAAACTATGAACAACTTTTTACAGCAATTTTATCTGATAAAGGTCTTATTTCTCAAATATAGAAGGAACTGAGTCAAATTCATAAAATATAAGCCATTCCCCAATCAATAAATGACCAAAGATATGAATAGGTAGTTTTCAGATGAAGAAATCAAAGCTATCTATAACCACAATGAGAAAATGTTCTAAATCACAATTGATTGGAGAAATACAAATTAAAACAACTGAGGCATCGCCTCACACCCAAAAGATTGGCTAACATAATAGAAAAGGAAAATGACAAATGTCGGAGGGGAATATGGAAAAATTGGGATACTAATGAACTAACTGCTAGTGGAGTTGTAAACTGATCCAATCATTCTGAATAACAATATGGAAATATGCCCAAAGGGTTATTTGCCTAATCTTTGCCTACCTTTTGACCCAGCAATACCATTACTAGGTCTATCTCAGAGACCAAAAAGAAAAGAAAAGGACCTATATGTACAAAATTATTTGTAGCCACTCTTTTTGTGGATGCAAAGAATTGGAAATTAAAGAGATGTCCATCATTTGGGAAATGACTGAAAAAGTTGTGATACATAATTGTGATGGAATATTATATGAAATGATGAGGGGGATGGTTTCAAAAAAACTTGAGGAAGACATATGAACTGATGCAAAGTGAACTGAACAGAACCAAAAGAACTAATGGCAGCAATATTGTAAAATGAACAGCTGTGAACAACTTAGCTACTCTGATCAATACAATGATTCAAGACAATTCAGGAAGACTCACAATGAAATATGCTATCCAACTACAGAGAGAATCAATAAGCTCATGATTTTTCATTTTCTTTATTTTTCTTGCTTTGGGGGGGGAACATGGCTAATACAGAAACAAGTTTTGCTTGACTTCATATGTATAATGGCTAATAGCTTGCCTTCTCAGTGTACGAGGGAGGGGAATGTGGGGGGGAGGGGTAATAAGCATTTAAAGTTTTTAAAAATGAAAGAGAGATAAAATACAAAAAATTGGAATACCTTTCTCAAAAAGCACATGTAAAATTTTACAGCCAAACTTTTGGATCTCTTCGTTAGCAGTAAACGTATGCATGGCATCAAAAATTAATGTGAACACATCGCTGCAATCTTCTTCCAATACCCGCAAAGTCATCAGATCTATATAAGGAAACCAAAAATTAATATTTCTTTTGGTACTCAGAAGATTCAAAGTTCTTATGTGATGGTCATGTTTCTGGACTTTTTTTTTTTTTGGTTAAGCAACTTGGTTTACTCAAAAGCTATCATGGTCATGTTCATGTAAAAGACAACTCAAAAGAATTAATTTAGTGACTTAAAGATAACATCTGAAATGACTTTAACACACAGTGAAATTTTCTAATTTCTGAATTCTGAAGAAACAGTACTTTTAAATAAAAATTTTAAACCTCTAACACTATGCAAATACTGATTTCTATAAACATCGATGAGATTTCTTTCAATTCCCATTTGCCACCAATCTGAGGATGCAAATATTTAAAATTAAAATACCTTTAAAAAGGATGAGGTTAAAGTAAAACACAGATAAGAAGGTCTAATACCATTTCATCAATTTTTTTTCTACAGACTAAAAGGATTATATGCATTTTCAAAATGTAAGCTCTTTGTTTCTCTAAATATCAATTCATCATTGTTTTTAAAATGTTCCTTTCTCAGTTCACTTCCCCTCCTTTTCAACTTCTTTTCTTTTTAATTCTTTCTTAAGAAACAAAAATTAAAAAAAAAAACAACAGAATTCCAGAGTAAAAGCTGTGATCAGCAGGATTAATGCCACTGAATTAATAAGAAAAGAGGGAAACCAACAAACATGTAAGGCCAATAATGAATTTTCCCCTGTCATGGGATTTGGATACCCAAAATTCAAATTTCATGAGTAATTCTGTTATGATTCCTAGTAAAATATAAAAAAGTTAAAATAAATTAATAAAGAGATTGACCTTTTAAAAAAAATCTGAGTTTTAAGTAAATTAAATTTAAATACCTGAAGTCAGGAGCTGATCTAATGCCTTCAGTCCAATCACTGAAAGAATTATATTAGCATTGTGAACAGTGAGCATTTTAAGAATCATCCTGAAAAAGAGATCAGAAATAAGATCAACATCTCAGCGGTATATCAGTTTGTTTTTCAAGGTCACATTCACATTTTCTCCTTTTGATTTTCTTTATTCAATGCATTTGAAAATTAATCTCTAATTAATTAATGTAAAGTCTTATTTACATGAATAAAAAAAGAGATTTTGCTACTGATAATCAAAACCCACAGCCTATTCCCAAGAGTAATGAAACCAGGACAGTAGAAAGTTATCTTGCCAAGTTGGTTAGGTCAGTGAAGTTCCTCAACCAAGAGAGTAAAGCAATGGCCTCAACCCAAAAGGGAAATCAAACAGTTACATGGTGGTATCAAGATGTTCAGTAGATAAAGATGAGATGATAATTAATTTGAAATTAACTTGATGCAAAAACTGAATAAAATCTAACTTCTTTAAAATTTTACCTTAAGGTTTTAAGTAATTTAATACCTATTGAATGTTATGCTTACTATACTCTATGTCTCATAGGTACTCACAAAGCAGGAAATATGAAACACAGGAAAAAGAAATTTTAAAAAAAAATACAACTTTATTAAGGTAAAATTCCATTTTTGCCTAATATTTGCCACTCTAAGTGGATGTAACAAAATATATTAAATAGAAGAATATTATAATGACTAGACGGGTTTTTCTATATATTTTCTTAGGGTGTTAATTAGCAGGACTACATGGAAAATTTGTTTTATTTGCAGAAACTGAAAATGTTCTGCTTTTAAAATAAGGCAATGACATCCATTGTAATTAAAACAAAAACAGATTTTGGAATTTTGTTTCCTTATTTATCATTTTTTCATGCAAAAATCCCTAAATCTCCCTTATCCTCCATACCTTGTTTTACCAAGTTCAGGAAGTCAAACATTGGGTCCCCTAAGTCCCATGTCAATCCAAGTAACCTTTTTCCAAGCATTCTGAAACTAATTGAGCTGGGACTGGAAAACTTTTTATCTTGAGCACATTGTCGCATTTCATCTATCTTGCTTCTATTTTCCAAGAAATATATTCCACCATTACTCTTTCTCTTGACTTCATCTCCACAAAATATTTTCCAACTTATAAATTATTTATATGCCTCAATATGCATAATTATTTTATAAGCTTTATCAGAATCCATCTATTCAACACATAACAGCAGCTCAAATTTCTATAGTGCTTTAAAGTTCATAAAGCATTTTCAGAGTAACCTTTTGAAGCAGACACTGCTAACATTCTCATTTCTAAAAAGAGGAAACTGAAGCAGAGAAGGTTGTTAACCACTATCCTAAATCAATTCTGCTAATAAACATTAAGACTAATCTCCTTTCTGTTGTTGTTCAATTATTTTTCAGTTGTGTCTGACTCTTTGTGATCCCATTTGGGGTTTTCTTGGCAAAGATACTGGAGTGATTTACCATTTTGTTCTCTAACTCATTTATAGATGAGGAACTGAGACAAAAAGGGTTAAGTGACTTGTCCAGGGTCACAGAGCTACAAAAGTGTCTGAGGCCAGATTTGAACCCTCGATGATGAGTCTTTCTGATTCCAAGCTCAGTGCTTTACCCACTGTGCCACCTAGTGTATAGTATTATCTTCCTCTCTTGTTTCTGGTAAAATTTAATTTTTTAATGTTGCTATCAAATTACCAAAAGTAGTGATCTGAGATTACTGACTGGTTAAGTTTTCGGTATAGTCTGAGCTCTTAGTATAATAAAAAAAACTGAAGTTACTATCTTGGTATCACTGATTTAGTGGATGACAAGCAGTAACTAATCAACAGGTCCTTGCATAATTTTGATCTCACTACTGGGCCCCCTGAGTTACTAGAAGTCATTCTGTTTAATAACACAAAACAATGGTAATATGTACACAGCAATCTTTTTTAACTGTTTATAATTTTATTAATTAATTTTTATCAATGTATTTAATGATTTACATACACATAAACTGCTTAATATCAACATAAATAGAGGTAGCATGACATAGTGGATAAAGTATTGAGCTAGAGCAGAGCCAAGACAGCCGAGTACAGGCAGCAAACACAGCTGAACTATTCATATTTTTCTCTAAATAACTTTGAAATAACTTCTCAAATCACATTTTGGAGCAGTAGAGCTAACAAAAGATCAGAGTGAGACATTTTTCCAGCCTAAGACAAATTAGGAGGCCGGCAGAAGTCTGTGACACTGGGGTGCGAGTCATACTGAAGTACAGCAGCAGCACCTGCAGTGCACCATGCAGGCAGGAGGTTTGGGAGCTCTAAGCCCAAAGATGGTATGAAGGGGTAAGAAGGATTGGACAATGGGTCAGAAAGAGATTACAGGGAACCCTCTGCTAGCCCTGGGAGAAGATGGCACTGACCAGCAACTCTATTGTCCATACACAGTTCTCAGTTACAGAGAAGAGCACTTGTGGTCAGTCACAAGGGAATAATGGGGGACGCAGTTCCAAGGTAGAGGGGAGCACTAATACTTGCAACTGAAGGGGAACAATGACTGTCCTGGAAAAAGAACAGAGAACAAACCAATAAAACAATGACAACACCTCTCCCCAGACGACAGCACCACAGAAGGGCTGAAAACTTGCAGACATCACGAACTAGCTCTAAAAACAACAGTAGTGACTGCTCAACATCAGGTGAGCAAATCACAACTTTAAGACAAAGTTCAAAGTCGAGAAACAGGTTAGAAAAACAAGCTAACAACAACAGAAACAAAGACATAAACTCAGAACAATACAAAAATGTGAAAACAACTACAAAGTTTCAAAAAAAAAATGCTAACTGAATCCAAGCCAAACAAAAAATTCCTGAGAGAGTTAAAGGGTAAGAGTGATACATGAAAAATTTCAAAAAGGAATGAGAGAGATGCAAGAAAATTTTACATAAAAGATGAGCAAAGAGATTACAGCAATTTATCTGAGGATAACACATTGTGACCAGGCGGGATTTTTACCAGGAATGCAGGGTTGGTTCAATATTAGGAAAACTATGAGCATAACTGGCAAGATCAACAACAAAACTTACAGAAGTCATATGGTTATCTCAGTAGATTCAGAAAAAGCTTGGCAAAATAAAACACCCATCCCAATTAAAAAACACTAGAGAGAAAAGGAATGAATGGAGTTTGCCATAAAATAAAAAGCAGAATCTATCTAAAACCATCAGCAAGCATTATATGTAATGGAGATAGGCTAGAAGTATTTCCAATAAGGTCCAGGGTGAAATAAGGATGTCCATTATCACTACCGTTATTCAATATTGTACTAGAAATCTTAACTTTAGGGGACGGAGTCAGTATGGCAGAGTGAAAGCAAGAACTCACCTGAACTTGCTGTGAATTCTTTCAGTAACCTCTGGAAAGTTAATCTGAACAGATTTTAGAGCAGCAAAATCCACTGGGAGACAGAGCATGGCAGCATTCCAGTCCAGCAAAGCATGGACAGGTAGGATCTGTTGCACCAGGTGGGGGGATCACAGAGCTGAGAGACTGTACCAACACAGACCTGACCATAATGGAGCTGGAGTTAGCCTGGGAGATCTGATTTACCCACAGCAAGGGTGAATCCCAGACCTCTCGCTGCTGGACAGGGGATCTATCAGAGCTGGATAAGACACAAGCACAGGGCTGCAGCAGCAACAGCAGCTACCCCTGGGGCTATCAGTCCACAGCCTGGATGTTTAAAAATCACTTACCTGAACTTCTGGGAGCCAAGACGGCAGAGTAAACCTTAGCTGCTCTCATCTCCCCTCTGACCCCAAAAACCCAGAGAATATTGCCCCATTGCAAAATCCTGAATTAGTGGAACCAGCTAGAGACTTAGGAGTCCTAGAGGAAGGGTGTGGTTGTGGCTGTGCTAAAGCTAAAGTGCAGGGTAGGAGTCATCCAAACAAATACCATCTCAGTCAACCAGCAGGAGATCCTGAACCCTAGGGGGGGTGGAGCCAGCAAGCACTAACACCAGAACCCCAGGTGTAGCTTCCCACAACCAGGGGAATCTGCAGACATTAGCCCAGCCCAGGCCACAGGTGGCTAAGCCTGCCTGAGCTCTAGCCCAGGCGTGGGAAGGCAATCCTGAAGCAGCCAGACCATCCATAACACACACCTTATACTGTGAGCTTCAGTGTAACCCTGGGGCCACAGAGAAAGTACTAGCCTTGGCTTCAGTCTAGGCACTCAGAGGTCACAGCCCACAAAGTCAATAACCAGGCCCCTCGCTCTCAGCATAAGAAGAGTGGGTCAAAGTCCTCTGTATCTCAGAAGCAGAGATTTACTTTAAAAGCCAAGAAGTAGGCAATCACAATGGGCAAAAAAAAATTGGAAAAACAAAAACCTTAGAATCCTACTATGGTGAATGAGAAGAACCAAATTCAGAAGAGGACAGCTTTGACCCTGTACCCACATCTGAAACCACAAAAGGAAATATGAATTGGTTTCAAGTGTAAAAAGCACTCTTGGAAGAGCTCCAGAAGGATTTTAAAAGCCAAATTAGAGAGGTAGAAGATAAATTGACCAATTATTTTAAAATTATAATTGCCAAAAAGGAAGAAAATTTCACTGAAGAAAACAGCTCCTTAAAAAGTGAAATTTGTGAAATGGGAAAGGAGGTTCAAAATCTAACTAGAGAAAATAACTCCTTAAAAGTAAAATCTGAACAAATGGAAAAGGAGCTTCAAAAATTAACTGAGGAAAACAACTCCCTAAAAATTAGAATTAGTCAAATTGAAACTAATTACTCTATGAGGCATCAAGAATCAGTCAAACAAAATTTAAAGAATGAAAAAATAGAAGAAAATGAAAAATATCTCTTTGGAAAAAACAACCGACCGGGAAAACAGATCCAGGAAAGATAAATTAAGAATTATTGGTCTAATGAAAAGCCATGATGAAAAAAAAAAAGCCTGAACAATATCTTCCAAGAAATCATCAAGGAAACTTCCCTGCAGTCCTAGAACCAGAGGATAAAATTGTTATCAAAAGAATGCACCAAACACCACCTGAAAGAGATCCCAAATTGAAAACCCCCAAGAAATATTGTAGACAAATTCCAGAATTATCAGGTCAAGGAGAAAATACTACAAGCAGCTAGAAGAAACAATTCAAATACTGCAGAACTACAGTCAGGATCACACAGGACCTAGCAACTTCTATATTCAAAGAGTGAAGGGATTGGAATATATTTCATAAGACAAAAGAGCTTGGACTACAACCAAGGATCAACTATCCAGAAAAACTGAGCATAATCTTCCAGGCAAGGAAATGGTCATTCAATAAAATAAGAAACTTCCAGACTTTCCTGATGAAAAAGTCAGAGCTCAACCAAAAATCTGATCTTCAAATACAAGAGTCAAGAGAGACATAAAAAAGTAAACAGGGAAAACACATATATGCACGCACGCGTGCACAAACACACACACAGAGCTTAACATTCAATAACCACAAACTGTTTACATCCCTATATGGGAAGCTGATACCTGTCAATATTAAGAATTTTATAATTATCACGACATTTAAAAGGGTAGAAAGATATAGATAGAGGGTATGGGTATAAATTAACTAAAGGGATGATTAAAAAAACCTTACTAAGGGGTGCAAAGGGATTGTAATGGGAGAAGAGGAAAGGAGGAGGCAGAAAAGGGTAAATTATGCCACATTTTATGCCACGGAGGCATAAAAATGTATTATAGTAGAGGAAAAGAAGGGAGGGAGATTAACATTATAAGATCTTTATTGTTATTGGTTTTGGTTCAAGGAGGGAATAACATAATCAGTTAAGTATATGATTCCAATGTGAAGAGGCACAAAAACTTATTGTAGTAAAGGTAAAGAAGGGAGGGAGAGGAGCATTGTTTGAAATATACTCTTATTGGATTTGGTTCAAGGAGGGAATAACATACTTTGTTAAGTATAAAAATCTATCGTGCCCTACAAGCAGTAGGAAGGGAAAGGGGAAAGGGTGGGGAGGTGGTTAGAAGGAAGGGAAGAAGTAGAAAGGGGAAGGGTAGGATAAGGGAGGGGAACTGTTACGGAGGGAATATTGAGGGAGACAGTGGTAAAGAGGGAAACTCTTAAGGAGGGTAAAGGAGGAGGGAGAAATAAAAGTATAAACAGGGAAGGGAACAGGATAGAGAGAAAGACACAGATAGAAATCGTAACTGTGAATGTGAATGGGGTGAGCTCATCCACAAAATGGAAGTAGATAGCAGAATGCATTAAAAACCATAATCCTACAATATGCTGTCTACAAGAAACACATTTGAAACAGGGGGATACATACAGGGTAAAGGTAAAAGACTGGAGTAGAATATATTATGCTTCAGCTAAAGTTTAAAAAAGCAGGGGTAGCAATCCTTATCTCAGACAAAGCAAAAGCAAAAATAGATCTAATTAAAAGAATAAGGAAGGAAACTATATCCTGCTAAAAGGCACTAAAAAGCAATATCATTACTAAATATATATGACCCAAGTGGCATAGCATCCAAATTCTTAGAGGAGAGGTTAAGGGAGTTAGAGGAAGAAATAGATAGCAAACCTATACTACTGGAAGACTTCAACCTCCCCCTCTCTGGACTTGATAAATCTAACCTCAAAATTAACAAGAAAGAAGTTAAGGAGATGATCAGAATGTTAGAAAAGGTAGATATGATAGACCTCGGGAGAAAACTGAATGGAGATAAAAAAGAATATGCCTTCTTCTCAGTGGTACATGGCTCATACACAAAAACTGATCATGTACTAGGGCATAAAAACCTCACAATACAGTGCAGAAAGGCAGAAATATTAAATATATCCTTTTTAGATAATGATGAAATAAAAATTATATGTAATAAAGCGCCATGGAAAGATAGAATAAAAACTAACTGGAAACTATCATAATCTAATCCTAAAGAATAAGTGGGTCAAACAAGAAATCATAGAAACAATCAGTAACTTCATTCAACAGAATGACAATAATGAGATAATACATCAAAATTATGTGATGCAGTGAAAGCAGTTTTTAGGGGAAGTTTTATATCTCTGAATGCTTAAATGAATAAAATTGAGAAAAAGGAGATGAATAAATTGGGCAGGCAACTGAAAAAGCTAGAAAAAGAACAAATGGAAAATCACAATTAAATACCAAGTGAGAAATACTGAAATCCAAAGGAAAGATTAATAAAACTGAAATTAAGAAAACTATTTAACCAATAAATAAAACTAAGAGCTGGTTTTACGAAAAAAAAAAACAATAAAATTGACAAACCTTAGTCAATTTGGTTAAAAAAAAAAAAAGAAGAAGAAGAAAGAAGAAAACCAAATTTCCAGTATCAAAAAAGAAAAGGATGAATTTACCTCCAATGAAGAGGAAATTAAAATGATAATTAGGAATTATTTTGCCCAACTGTATACTCATAAGTTTGACAATCTTAGTGAAATGGATGAATATTTACCAAAATGTAAGTTGCCCAGATTCAGTGAAGAGGAAGTAAAATACTTAAATAACCCCATCTCATAAAAAGAAACTGAACAGGCCATCAGTAAACTCCCTAGGAAAAAAAATCTCCAAGGCCAGATGGGTTTACAAGAGAATTCTATCAAATATTTAAAGAACAATTGATTTCAATAATTTATAGACTATTTGGGAAAAGTGGAGAAGAAAGAGTCCTACCAAATTATTCTTATGACACAAATATGGTACTGATACCTAAATTGGGAAGAATCAAAACAGAGAAAGAAAATTTTAGACCAATTTCCCTCATTATTATAGATGAAAAAATTTTAAATAAAATATTAGTAAAAAGATTACATCAACTTATCATGAGAATAATACACTTTGATCAAGTAGGATTTATTCCAGGAATGTAAGGATGGTTCAATATTAGGAAAACCATCAGCATAATTTAACATATTAACAACAAAACTAGTAGAAACCATATGATTATCTCAATAGATGCAAAAAAAGCTTATGACAAAATACAACACCCATTCCTATTAAAAACACTAGGAAGTATAGGAATAAATGTAGTAATCCCTAAAATAATAAGTAGCATCAGCTAATATTATATGTAATGGAGCTAAGTAGAAGCATTTCCAGTAAGATCAGGGTTGAAACACGGATATCCACTATCACTCTTCTTATTCAATTTAGTACTAAATATGTTTGCTGTAGCAATAAGAGAAGAAAAAGAAATCGAAGGAATTAGATTAGGCAAAGAAGAGACTAAGCTATCACTGTTTACAGATGATATGATGATATACTTACAGAATCAAATAAAAAACTACTTGAGACAATAAATAAATTGAGCAAAGTTGCAGGATATAAAATAAACCCACATAAATCCTGGGCATTCCTATATATTTCTAACAAAGCCCAACAGTAAGAAATAGAAAGAGAAATTCCATTTAAAGTTGCTGTAAATATTATAAAATATTTGGGAATCTACCTGCCAAAACAAACCCAGGAACTATATGAACAAAATTACAAAATACTTTTCACACAAATAAAGTCAGATCTAAATAATTGGAAAAAACATCAGCTGCTCATGGTTAGGTCAAGCTAATGTAATAAAAATGACAATTTCACATAAATTAATTTACCTATTTAGTGTCATACTAATCAATCTGCCAAAAAATTATTTTATAGAGCCAGAAAAAATAGTAACAAAATGCATCTGCAAGAACAAAAGATCCAGAATATCTAGGAAATTAATGAAAAGAAATGCTAGAGATGGTAGACTAGCCATACCAGATTTTTAAACTGTACTATAAAGCAGCAGTCATCAAAACTACTCAGTGATGGTTGAGGAATAGAGTAGTGGATCAGTAGAACAGATCAGGTACACAGGACACAGTAGTCAATGATTGTTGCAATCTACCGTTTTATAAACCCAAAGATGCCAAATTCTGGAATAAAAACTCACTATTTGACAAAAACTGCTGGGAAAACTAGAAAACTATATGGTAGAAACTAGGCATAGATCAACATCTTACACTGTAAACCAAAATAAGGTAAAAATGGGTACAAGATTTAGATATAAAGGGTGACACTACAAATAAATCAGTAGAGCAAGGAATAGTTTACCTGTGAGATCTATGGAGAAGGGAACAATTTATGACCAAAGGAAATAGTGAACATTCTGAAATGCAAAATGGATTATTTTGATTTCATTAAATTAAAAAGGTTTTGCACAAACAAAGCCAATGTAACCTAGATTAGGAGGGAAGCAGAAAGCTGGGAAACAATATTTACAGTCAGAGCCTCTAATAAAGGCCTAATTCCTAAAATATATAGGGAACTGAGTCAAATTTATGAGAATACAAGTCATTCCCCAGTTGATAAACTGACAAAGGATATGAACAGGAAGTTTTCAGATGAAGAAATTAAAGCTATCTATAATCATTTTAAAAAGTGCTCTAAATCACTACTGATCAGAGAAATGCAAATTAAAACAACTCTGAGGTACCACATCATACCTATCAGATTGCCTAACATGACAAAACAGATAAATTATAAATGTTGGAAAAGATGTGTGAAAATTAAAACACTAATGCATTGTTGGTGAAGTTGTGAACTGATCCAACCATTCTAGAGAACAATTTGGAGCTATGTCCAAAGGGCTATAAAACCATGAATACCTTTTGATCCAGCTCTACCACTTCTTGGGCTTGGATATCATAAAAATGGAAAAAAGAACCCACATGTACAAAAATATTTATAGCAGCTCTTTTGGTGGTGGCAAAGAACTGAAAATTGAGGAAATGTCCATCAGCTGGGGAATAGCTAACAAGTTGTGGGATATGAATGTAATGGAATACCATTATTCCATAAGAAATGATGAGCAGGCAGATTTCAGAAAAACCTGGACTTACGGAACTAATGCTGAGTGAAATGAGAAGAACCAGAAGACTATTGTATACATTAAAAGCAACACTGTGTGATGACCAACTTTGATAGACTTAGCTCTTCTCAGCAACGCAATGATCTAAGACAATTCCAAAAGATTAAAGATGAAAAATGCTATCCACATCCAGAGAAAGAACTCTCAACTCTGAATGCATACTGAAGCATATTATTTCCTCTTTTTTTGTTTGTTTTTTCTTTCTTGTGGTTCTTCCCTTTGGTTCTGATTCTTCTTTACAACATGACTAATGTGGAAATATGTTTAATATGATTGCACATGTATAGACTATATTAGATTACACATCCTTTTGGGTAGGGGGAAGTGGAGAGAGAGAGAAAAATTTAGAAATAAAATCTTATAAAAGTGAATGTTGAAAACTAAAAATTAATTATTTTTTAAAATAATAATGACAAAAATTGTCTCGACATGTAATTGAGGAAATAATTAAATACAATTTTTAAAAAGAATTTTTTTTAAAAAGAAATTATCATTTCTTCCCACCCACTGCCTTTGACCATCCCTTTTACTTTTCCTCTGTCCTTAGGTGGACCCAGTGCCATGATGAAGATTTTCATGAAGACTTTGATGGGGAAGACCATCACCCTTGAGGTTAAACCATCTGATACTACTGAAAATATCAAGGCCAAGATACAAGATAAGGAAGGTATTCCACCTTATCAACAAAGATTGATTTTTGTGGGCAAGCAACTGGAATATGGACGTACTTTGACTACAACATGAAGGAATCTACCCTTCATCTTGTTCTGAGGCTTTGTGGTGGTGCCAAGAAGAGAAAGAAGTCTTACACCACTCCCAAAAAGAACAAGCGTAAGAGGAAGAAGGTTAAGCTTCCTGCTCTGAAGTACTATAAGGTTGATGAGAATGGCAAGATTAGCTGCCTATGTATCCAGAGGATAAAATAGAAATTGAAAGATTTGTCAATCCTTTTCTACAAGAGAACTCCAAATTGAAAGCTCCTAAGAATATTAAAGCCAAATTCTAGAATTCTCAGGTCAAGGAGAAAATATTGCAAGAAGACAGAAGTAAGCAATTTAAATATCATGGATTAGACAAAATTTAGCAGCTTCCATGTTAAAGAAGCAGAGTGCTTAAATACTACAAACATGATATTCTGGAAGGTAAAGGAGCTAGGAATAACCTATCCAACAAAACTGAGGATAATCCTTCAGGGGAAAAGATGGACATTCAATTAAAGTGAAGATTTCCAGGCATTCCTGATGAAATGATCAGTGCTGAAAAGAAAATCTGACATTCAAACATATCATAACTGTGAATATGAATGAGATGAATTTGCCTATAAAATGGAAGCAGATAGCAGAATGAAATCACAAACCAAAATCCAATTTACAAGAGACACCTTAAAACAGACAGACACAAGCAGAGTACAAATAAAGGAGTTGTAATAGTAATGGAATTTGAAGATCCCTTTGTATTGGCAAGTTAACAGGTACTTAACACTTAGTTTCAAGTTAATTATATCAAGCCCCTGTTAAGAAACAGAAGGTATGAACCCCTGTGGCTGATGTAACAGGAAGGGGCTGGAATAGGGAGGAGCTAATATCTTCTATAAGGAAAAACACAAGCTGGAGAGTCAGAATTTCTCTCAGCAAGCATCTGGAGGCTGGGCTGCTACTGCTGGACTGAGGGCTGAACTGAGAATTGTGAAGAACTGAGAAGAGAAATGAGAACTGAGACAGAACTTGGAGTAAGCTGCGTGGAGGCTGAGGAGGAGAGGCCCAGGCTGGAGAAGTGATTTTGGTTTTGAGAACAGAACTTGTGGTGGTGGAGCTTCTGAGAGCCACACAAACTCCTGCTGAAAGCTTCTAAGAACCAGCCAGAGCTGCCGAAGACTTCTAAGGGCTAGCTGGAGCTGCCAAACACTTCTGAGGGCCAGCCAGAGCTGCTAGAGGAAGCATGATTGTGACATCAGTACTTTGTATGTTTGGGGTATATGTTGATTTCACAGGCAGAAAGTGAATGGAGATGATAGTGCCAACTGTGTGTGAATATTATTGTAACTCTGCTAAGCTTGATGTGCATAGATATTGTTGTGGTTCTGTTAAGTTTTCTCTTCCCAGGAACAGAAACTGTGAAGGACCTGAGGTGGACTGGACACCATGAGCTTCAATGTGGAGCAGGAACTTCACAGAGAGCTGGACAAGGAACTGGTAACTGTCTGCCTTTGAACTCAGGTGGCAGTTGGTTAGATTCTGGCAGTAGCCGGGAACATGGAAGAGGAACCATGAAAGCTGAGAGCTTGCCTCAAGTCAAGATGAAAAGACCTCTCCTTGGGTATTTAATGTTGACTGATGAAACTGTAACTTACCTGTGACCTAGGAGTGGATGGCCTTTCTACTTTCCACTACCTCTTAAGAGGGTACTGAGTAGTGACTGATGATATTGTAACTTGATTGCACCCATGGCTGGAGGACTTTGACCTTTGTATTTTGTGACCAAATTAAGGAGGTACTAAATGAGTGAGTCACTAAATGAATATACTTTGTTTAAAACTATGTAACCACTTTGGTGAAAACTACATGGCCATTTTAATGTTAAGTTGTTAAACTGTGACGTGGTGAAAGCTGCATTTTGATTTTCTGTGAATGTTTTGCTCTAATTTGTTACTGAAAAAATAGAAAATTCACTATACTGTGTAATCAGAACCTTGAAAAGCTGTTCACAGAAGCAGTCCTCTGGAAAGCTGCTCGTGCTTGGCTTTACAGGGGTATATTACAATCAATTATGCTTCAGCAGAAGTGAAAAAGACTGTAGTAACAATCATGATTTCAGACAAAGCAAAAGCAAAAATAAACCTAATTAAAGGAGATAGCTCAGGGAAACTACATTTTGCTAAAAAGGTACCATAAATAATAAATACCAAAAATGTTTACAGCAAGTTTCTCCAATAAATGCAATTCTCAAATATATAGGGAACTGAGTCGAATTTGTAAAAGAAGAGTCATTCCCCAACTGATAAAGTGTCAAAGGATATGACAAGCAGTTTCCAGAAGATAAAATCAAAGCTATTTTGTCATATGAAAAAATGCTCTAAATCACAATTAATTAGAGAAAAGCAAAGTAAAATAACTTTGAGGTAGTACTTCAAACCTATCAAAAATGACAAATACTGGAGAGTGTAAGAGAAAACAGGTACATTAATATACTGTTATATATTGGTATAATAATATACAGTTGTAAACTGGTCCAACCTTTCCAGAAAACAATTTGGAGCTATGCCCAATGGTTATAAAACCATGTAAACTTTCCTGTACCCAAAGAGATTAAAGAAAAAAGAAAAAGACCTATATGTACAAAAATATTTATAGATCTTTTTTGTGTCAACAAAGAATTAGAAACTGAGGTGATGTTCATCAATTGGGGAGTGACCGAACAAGTTGTAGCATATGATTGTGATAGAGAATTATTGTGCTATAAGAAATGGTAATGGGGGGTAGTCTCAGAAAAAAAAAATAAGATGGCAAGAACTATATGAACTGATGCCAAATGAAGTGAGAAGAATTGGGAAATCACAGTACACAACAACAGCTAAATTGTAATGATGAAAGACTTGTGAAAGACTTGGCTACTCGTCAGGTCAACAGAGTAATCCAAGACAATTCCAAAGGACTCTGGATGAAAAATGCTATCCAACTCCAAAGAGAGAACTTATTAACTCTGAGAACAAATTGAAGTATAATGTTCTTGCTTTTTTATTTTTTATTTTTTTGCAATATGGGTAATATTGAAATATGTTTTGCATGGTTTTCATGAAATTTAAATAGAATAGTCTATGAGAAGTCTCATTATTTCAAGTACCACTTAAAGCCAGTTTAGGAGACAATGAGATTCAAACAGGCTGATCAATGAAATATAGAAACTAACATTTCCCCCCCCCCCAACAATGGAATAATAATAATAATAAGTAATTCCCTAAGCTCCCTGGTTACCTCATCTCCCCACCCATAGCAGGTTTTATTCTGTAACAATTTCTAGGCTCTCTCAGAGGGTGTCCCTATTAAGGGCAATCTCCCTTAATGGATATCTCCCTTAAGGACCCATCTCCCTTAAGCAGGAGTCTTCCTTAAGTTGCATCTCTCTTCCAGTTTCAGGAGCCTGCTTGGTGTGTTGTATTACCCCAGTAAATGCCTTTACTTGATCTGGAGACAGCCTGATCTAATTCCTTCAAGACGACGCTGCATTTGAACATTTGGGGTACCCCTGAACCTCAACATTTCCACGTTAATAACTGATAACATTTTGCTTACCTTCACAACTGAGGGGCAGTGGTTTGGAGAGAGGGAGTGAATTTGAAACTCAAAAATTTTTTTAAAAATGTTAAAAATAAATTAAAAATGAATTGGGCGGGCAGAGGGATAATGTATTGAGTTAGGAATCAGAAAGACCTGATTCAAATCTGAATTCTGACAACTGTTAACTAAGTAATTCTGCTCAAATCATTTAACCTTTATCTCAGGCAACTTCCTAGGACTGACCTAGTTCTATAAACAGGTTGCATTCTATATTAGTGGCGAATTTCCCCATGCTCTGACAAAATCACTGATCTTTGGAGTGTTCAAATGACACCAACATAAAAAAAACACACCATAAATATCATTGTACGATTGGTAGAGAGCTCCTGAAATCTTTTGAGGACTATAAAAAAAAAAAACCTAGGAGAGTTTGGTGTGGAGCAGAGATGGTTGAAGAGCATTAAGTACTGTAAATTTTGGGACACATCTCCCCAGAAAATACAACCACTGAAACCAAAGAAACAGACCCCACAGGGGCATAAAAGAGGCCCTCAAATTGTATTTTATCCCCTACCCCACCCCTTACCGTAAACAATAGGATGAACCAGACTGACGTGAAGGAGGCCTCCACTAGACAGTGTGTGAATTTAAAGTAGTATGACAGTATGTGAATTTAAACAAAATCATAGAAAAAGGAATTCCCCTAGAATACATCTCTGTCTATAGAAACTTTTTTTGTTTTCTCAACTACATTCAAGGGAAGTGGTCTCATCTATTTAGTCATAATGTTGCAACTGCAAAAGGACAGCTGGTGAAATTACTATCAAGCACTAGGAAGTCATTTCCTCTTTCTCCTTTTTGAAAGCAGCAGTTTAAATCACCTAATATTTACTGCTTAAGGAAGGAAAAGCACAGTTTAAGTTAATACATTACTAAACTCACTACCTGGTTCCTATATTTTTGTAGAACTAACTATTCTATATCTGTTATTTTTCCAAAAAAATAAAAGGACCTTGTTTAAAGTTTTAACTTTCTGTTCTCTGAGAATACAGAATTGAAGAGCCACCCTAACCTGTCAAGACTTTTTGAGTCATGATTCTTATCATCTACTATAGTAATTAGTTGGTCTACCTACTTTTCATGGATCTCAAGGACTGAATTAAATAAAATTCATAAAAGTGAATAAGTTTTACAGGTGTGATCATTTCACTGATATAGTTCACAACCCTTCCACACATTAAGAGATAGTATTCTTGTGTTGCTGTGGCCAAAAATATTCATCATCTGATAGCCAATACTCTAGATGATAAACTTTTCCCATCTTAGCTAGTTTAGGCCTCAGATGACAAACAGATAATCCATAATGGGGCCCATACTTAATGATTTCCCAGTTTGATAAGACCTGCTGAATTTGGCAGCCTCCTCCAACATAAGCTTCAAGACATCAAAGGCAATTCCCTGCCTGTAATGAATCACTGGAAAAGGACTTTTGAGAATAAAGTTCTATACACACGTAAAATATTATTTTTAAATTATATAGCATAATAAATATATCTTCAAGATATCTTTGCTCTTTCAGAAGAATCAAAAAAATATAAATCTAAAGATTCTTGATTTGTTTATCCAAGTGAAAATAAAACTGCTTTTTGCATAAAATTAATACTTACTGGTGAACACCAAGCACTTCCCAATCCTTTCCAACATCCTGGGGACCCATTAAGTTTTGCATTATATCAGGACAAATTTCTGTCAATTTACAAAGAAGTGACCAACCCACCTGAAAAGTAATAAAGGCAAATATATGTTTGTTTACAGATATCAGTTAAACATCTTTTAAATTAAAATGTATTCTTTCTTATCAGAACTGGTCAATGTGAACATGATAAATGAAACAATTTTTCAAACCTAAACCACACAATGAAATTCTACTGAGAAGTACCAACAGGCAATAAAGTGGCTTTCTAAAAAAAAAAAAAAAAAAAAGACAAAAAAACCTAACTAAAAACATTACAATACAAGAAAGGCAGTGTAAGTCAAGCAAAAAGAATTTTTGAGTGCTTACTATGCGCCAGCCAGTAGGTTACAAAGAAAAACAAAAAAGTATGGACTCCAATCTCAAGTATCATAATTCTAATGGAGGAAATAATGTAAATGTTAATAAATGAGTGTATGTAAGATCACGTAAAAGTATTACTGGTTATAGAGACCAAGCTTTGAGCCAAACCCTAAGGGAAGCCAGGGAAATAAGAAAACTAAAATGTTCAAGCACAAGTCAACCAAGAGATTAGCTAAGGTTGTACATGGTAAGTGACTGCCTGGCATCCCAACGTCAAAGCTTTACAGGAAAAGCATATTTGGAATAATTAATAACTATGCAATGCCAATGTGGACGTAAAATGGATGACAACCAACAGAGCTATCCAACAAAACCCATGTATGAAATCCGGGGCTCATCACCAAAGGGTAGCTATGGAAAGATTAATACCCCTTCCTCAAAAACCAGGATGATTCATAGACATTTCCAGAGCATTCAATGAAGAGGTTTAACAAAAAATAACAAAATCATTTTTGGAATTAATTAGTTAGTAGACTTTGCCTCAGAGTGGCTGAGATCCAAAAGTAGAATTGTTCTGGGATGGGACCGACTCAGGTCAGACTCCCGGTAAGTTTAGGTTGGATTCTGGAATAAGTTGAAATACTTAGTCTCTCATTCGACCATTAACAAAACAGAGTTTTATTTATCCACAACAGGAGACAGATATTCAACAAGAAGAGGCATTGAGGAGTCTTTAGCCCTGAGCCAACAAACTTTGGAAAAATGTTTCAAAACGTTTTAAGAAACTAGTCAAATCTGAACGGATGGAGGTTATTGTTCCCACTATATTCCATCCCTTAGAAAGTCAAGCTCCTTAAAGGCTTTCCAGAGAACTCTCCGCCATGACTTCAGGGCTATAACTAGTCACTCCAGTATTCAAGAAGCCTGATATAGGCAGCACTAAAGTAGGAAAAGACAAACTAAAACAAAAATATACTAAAAATAAAACAGAACAAAACAATGTAAGAGTTCTTTTAAGGACCAAGTCCCAGGGCTAAATAATCAGGTCCATGTGTGGGTGATGTCAGATATTTGCAGTTCACAGTGAGTCTCTTGATGTAAAAAGGTGGACATAAGCAGGACAATTTATACAATAACAACAATGTTATAAATACGAACAACTTTGAAAGACTTAGAAAATTTAATTAACACAATGACCCAACCACAATTCCAGAAGATTCATGATGAAACATGCTAGTCACTTCTAGAGAGAGAGGACTCAGAAGGCAGGCTGAGGCATATTTTTTTATTTGGACGTGATTTGAAAAAGATATTTGTTTTAATAAACTATACATATATGTTACCAATTTTGTTTTTCTTCCTTTCTCAATGTGGGAAGAAAAGAAGGGAGTAGAAGGGAGAGAATTTAGAACTGGAAACAAAAGAGAATTTTTTAAAAAGTTGCCTAAAGCACTTGAATGGTTGAGTAACTTGGCCATGGTCATATAACCGGCGTCCATCAACTACCCCACAACTACTTCTGATGTTTACCTCTCTTGTAATTATAAATAAGGCACATAGTCAATGCTTAACAAATATTTACTGACGGACTGCTGCTATAACACATTATGATTTACAAAGCACTTTTCTCATAATCAACCTGAGGTAAATAACACAAGTATTCCCCAATTTAGAGATAAGAAACAGCTAACATCAGAATCTGATTTTAAATCTATGCCTCTTCAGTCCCAAGTCCAGTGCTCTTTTTATTAACCTTAGAATGCCTCTACCACATACCCAATAAGTGGTCATACAGTCTCTGCCTGAAGACCTTTAAAGAAGGGTAACCCACTACCTTTTGAGGGGGTCAATTTCAATTCTGAACAGCTCTAATTATTAAAAAATTTATTCTGATATCCAGTCTAAATTTGCCTCTTGGCTATATCTACCTCTTACTCCTGGTTTTTTCTTCTAAATTCAAACAGAATAAGTCTAATCCCTCTTCTGCATAACAGCTCTTCAAATGCACATCCTAAACCACCCTTTACCCCCCATTTTCTCTTATCCAGGCTCAATATTCCTAGGTCCTTAAATCAGTCCTTATGTGACATGAACTCCAGGCTCTTCACCATTCTGGCTGACCTTAACCAAAATCCAGTCTATCAATGTCTTTCCAAAACTGCGGTGCCCAGAACATAACACAAAACTCCAGGTGTGATCAGGAACTATGACTGCTTTCCATATATAGTCTAGCATGACAAAAAAAAAAAAAAAACAACAGTGAGAAATTCTATCATTCCATGAATTTGCTTCCATCAGTTTTCTCAACTGTAAAATGACAATTATAATAGCACCTACCTCCCAAGGTTCTTGTGAAGATCTGAGGAAATAATGTTTGTAAAACACATAGCACAGTGTCTAGCATCATTATTATCAGTGATGGTGGTAGAAGTTGCGGTGGTACTACTACCACCACCACCACCACACTACCATGACTACTACCACTCTAAGAGGTTGCTTTCCTTTTAAAATGAGGTGCTGTGAATTTTATCCACCAAATGAGAAAATGATAAACTATTAAACTTTAAGTCAGGCTTCCATTGCCCTGAACAACGGCAGTGTTACACCTACTTTTAAGTGCCTTTATCATAGAACCCATCGGATATCCCTGTACTGGAAGACACGAGACAATCCTGAGCTACCTCAAAAAGACATCGGCACAAATACTAAGCCGTCCCTGATCTGAAGACCGTCCAGGAGGCTAGAAGGGTCTCGGATACGTGCTAGGGGCTCAATCTGACAACACCGACGGAGCGTACTGATAAAATCTAGCTTACACCGACCTATTTCCAGAGGACTCTTGATACCTTAGACCTAACCCAGACATTAACTGGAGAAGGGAAATATCAGTCGCCTAATAAACACAAACTTATTTAAATAAAAAAGATAACATGTAAGGCCCTTAGAATATAACTGAATCAAAAACATCTCTACAGCCGCCAGAGGACACAGACCGCGCCTTAAGTTCAGTTTCCTTCAGTCACCTGACTACCCCAAAGATGAAAAAGTGATCTCCTTCTGCAGAGACATGAAACGAGCCTGTCTGCTCGTGCACGGCTCAATTTACACTTTGAAAACTCTATCCTCATAGAGTCTATTTTGACTGTAAATCACATTCTCAGCTGTCATTAACACTTGATTTTTAATAAACGTAGCATGCCCCCTTCAACACAGCAAATTCCTGTGGTTCCTATGGGAGATCATAGAAATTTTACTACTGTAAAAAGTTTCATCTTATTTGAACTTGATCATAAAATAGAAATGAAATATACCTTTGGGTGGGGCGAGAAATCAAAGCGAACTGGGCCAATGGATGGCTACAAAGAAGAGTAGCAATGAGGGATATTACCGGGTCCTACATATATGTATGACAAACTGGGTTTGGAGTCCGAGGGCTTGGTCTAGAACCCTCCCTCTAATACCAATGTCTGAGTGACCTAGATCAAATCAGTTAACCTTTGTGACTCAATTTCCTAACCTGTAATACAAACTGGATTTGATAACTCCTGAGATTGCTTCCAGTTCTAAATCTAAGATCTTTTGAACAGTACTGAAGAAAAATTTTATAGCCCAAATGAGGGTCTTAACAACATAGCTATAATTTCAATTTAGTTTCACATTTTTAAGCACTTAGAAGCAGCTAGGTGGTTAGGCTAGAGTTCTAGGCCTGAAATCAGGAAGACCACAGTACAAATATGACCTCAGGCACTTACTAACAGCGTGACCTAAAACAAGTAACTTAATCTCTATTTGTTTTAATCCACTGGAGGAGGAAATAAATGACAAACAAGTGTTTTTGCCCCCAAAAAAACCAAACCATAAATGGTCCAAAGGATCACAAAGAGTCATGAGTCAGACAGGACTGAACAACAAAGCACCTACCAAGTAAAAGACACTATATTGTTGTTGGAAATGAAAAGATAAAAAGGAGGTTACATGATATAACACAACTGATCAACTAGGCTAAAGGTTTTAGTGGATTTCTGCGCTACAGTACTACACTCTGAATCATAATAAATGGTTAAATATTTAGATTTACACATTCATCTTCCACCTCAGACAATCTTCATCCCCTTAACACCCCACCCTGTTTTCCACCCTATTAGCTCCCTCCACTAAAGATGCCGGCACAATTGTCATCTGTCAACGAGTTTTATGCCATGATTCAAAGGCTAGTTCAGTACGAGTCACTATCCTTTCCGTTAAAAAAAAAATACATTCAAAAAACAGTTAACAACCTCTCCATTTCCAAAATCACAGCAAGCACAAAAACAGTATCCGTAAGTAAGACCGAGGGCTCATCAGAACACTTTCTCCCAAGAACTTTGGGTTTAAAACACTTCTTTCCAAACAGGAAAGGCAAAAGATAAAGTGTATTTTACCTGTTGCACACCTGCGACTCTCATGTAAGAATCCAAAACAAGTAGCAAAGGCAGATGGACATTTTTGCCTTGAAATAACTTAGAAGCTGGGGAAGAAAACAAAGGAAAACGATTATTATTCGCTGCAGCTTTTTAAAATAAGAATAAAAGAAAACAAGTGAAAGTAAATGCTTTTCGTTTTCACTTCCTTTCCTAACAGCGATCTCTGCTCCTCGAGAAGTTTGAGCCGATGCAGAGAACTCTCCCCAAGGAGTTTCCTTCGAAGAGCCCACGATTTCGGGGACGCGGATATATTCTTTCCGTTGCTATATTTGCCCCAAGTAAAGAAAAGTGAAGATTACCGTGATCAGAGTACGTTAACATCAGCATATCCTCTAGTATCTGGATCACGGTTTCTATCTGTTTTCCTTCCTGGACATTTTGCAGCCTAACTATCAACTTCTTCAGGGTTTCCTCTTCTTTTTCTTCAACCCCGAGGCTGCAACCACTGGCCATGACGGACCCCCGCTCCTTCCCGAGGCCCTCTCCCAGCCCTAACCCTGAGGCGGAGTGCTCCAAGACCAGACCGGGGAAGGCTGACCCAGCGGATTCCGGGAAGTCCGCAACGCAGGCACGCTCAGTGGCTTTGGCCCGTTTGGGAAAACAGCCACTGCGCCGCCCTTCCTGCCTAGTCTTCCTACCGCCCCACCCCGGGGCCGGAAAATGGACTCAATGCAAACTTGGCGGGGAGGAGGTAAGGGGCAGCCGCTAGAAGCTGCTAACCCAGAATCTTCTAACCTTTCTGTGGTAAATCCGAAATCGCTAGGACTAGAGCACAGTCGGGCCTGGATTCTGGCCCCACAAGTACTAACCTGCCCAGAGACCAGGGCAGATGGACTCCAATTGGCTGAATTTAAAGGATCAAGGATTTACCTAGACCTAGCCCGTGAAGCGCAGGAATTAGGGTTAGAAAGCAGAGATTGCTAAAAGGGGATGACAGCTTGGAGAGCGACTGGGAGAGGAAGCCCCCAAAAGCCAGTATAGTTTAAATCAGGAAACCTAGGAAAGAAAAGCGTAGCAACTTAGTTTCTTCTTTAAAAACAGAAAATCAGGCGGCTAGGTGGCGCAGTGAACCACCGGTCCTAGAGTCAGGAGGGCCTGAGTTCAAATCCAACCTCAAACGCTTAACACAAAACTACCTGTGTGTGACCTTGGGCAAGTCACTTCACAGCAATTTCCCTACCTTCCCCCATCCAAAAAAGGCAGAAAGACAAAGTTTTGTTAGAAAAGGCATTGTCTCTCCAAGGGAACTTTGGGGTTTAAATCCTGGCTTTAACTCAACACCAGGGTGCTCAATTTTGTGACTGTTTAAAGACATAGCCAACCTTTGGGATGAAGAAACCACAACAACGAGAGAATGAAAACAAAGGAATGACTGGAATTTGGGGATAGTAACCACTGTCCAAAATAAACGGCCTCAGTTTGGGTTTTTTTGTTTTTCTTTCTTTTTTTGTTTTTCTTTTTAATTTGGATGACAACAACTGCAATTTTGTCACTTGGATTTTGTTGCGATTCTTGGGTTGGAGGCATTTGAAAAGACAATGTTAAATTCTCCACAGAAGCCCAGAGATATTTCCTGAAATGTTAAAGATGTTGACAAATATATTAGAGATATAGACAAATGTGAGGATTGCATCCCATCTGTTCTAGCCTAGCACAGGTAAAGGATGCTGCATTAATATTAAAAGCAGTCTCTCTTTCTCCTTCTCTCTCAATTCCTCCCTCCACCACAGTGCCATCTAGCTGCCCAGTGTGCCCATAGACATACACGTATGTATCATCTGCAGAACTGTTAGACATACGTCCGTCACCTGCTAAGGGTGCACCTCACTTGGGTAAATAAACTACGGTTTACCTGTCTGTACTATGTGTTGGCTTATTTGGGTAGTAGCTAATCAGGACCCTAAAAATTCTCTCAAGACAGCCCCAGAGGAGTCTCTGGCGTTCTTACTTTTTGTGTTGTGCTAGCTTTCCGCCATTCCATTATACTTTTGCAATATAAACTCCCAGCATGGGCATATCCCTCTATGTCAGCAGATCTCAACCTGCGGGTTATGTTCAGTTTGTAACAATGAAAATACATCCTGCATATCAGATATTTACATTATGATTCATAACAGTAGCCAAATTACAGTTATGAAGTAGCAATGAAAATAATGTTATGGTTGGGGGTCACCACAACATGAGGAACTGTATTAAAGGGTAGCAGCATTAGGAAGGTTGAGAACCACTGCTCTATGTCACGCTAGCCAGCAACCCCTGTCTGACATCCTGACTAGCCCTTAGTGGCTGGTTTTCTACTCTGCTCATTGGCTTTAAGACCTACTGCCAGCCATAGTTAAAGGCCAGCAAAATCTGCATTCTCTATGTTTAAGAGTGACTAGGCTGAAAGCCCAACCACAGCATAGGCATTTCAGTTTGATGTTGCATGAATTTAGACATTAGTTCAACTAACTAATGCTGATAAGCCAGCACAAATCATAGGAACAAGTTTTATGACATTCAGTGTAACATACCCCACTAGCAGTTGCCAGTACTTCACAATTCAGCTAGGCATATGACAAAAATGAAAAGCCTGAGACAGTTTCTGGGTAAATAAACAATTTATTAATCAGGCTAACTGATAATCAATAAATTGATGGTCGGTGATTTCTCTCAGTAACCAAAGACACTTAATTGAGAAATTTAATATTTATTTTTTGAAAGGGCATGTCCCTGACCAGAGAAATCAACCTTGATAGCTTGATCACGAGACTTAGCCTTCTCCAGCAATCTAGACAGAGGAATCCATCTCTACCCAGACCACTCTGGTTAGTTTTCTTCTTTATGAGTTGGGTTACCCTAAACTATAGTGGAGGAGTGCAAGGACATAGGTTTAAAGCTTTAGGGCTGGAATCTACCTAGATTAGATTCTGTTTACACTTTAGATAGAAGGAAGGTCTCCTAGTTGTGTGCATTCAGACTAGTGACCAACTGGTTGACTGTGGAGAAGCAGTATCTCCAAGTTCAGCAAGTGAATACTCTATGTAACTCCGTCTCAGCCCACAAGGAAGAGCCCATCCCACAAAAATTATATGGAATAAACAAGCTGATCAGACATGTGCAGCTCAGATAGTTTCCATTGCCCAGTGAATTCATGCTTGCACAGACACAGTAATAAAAAATTATGCAGCAGTGAGCCCATGAGAGAGAACTACACATCGCCCATAATGAATTAAGTCATGCCCCGAAATACTGTGAAACTTGTCAGTTCTGAAGGTACATCCTCAATCCCCTGCCCAGGAAAATTCCATGAGGGGTATGAGCCAACACACTTTGGACAAATTGACTATATAGGGCCATTACCACAATAAAGAGTCCTCTGTATATTCTGATGACTGTAAATACCTATATGGAGTCACCAATCTGATGATAAGTCCATTATCAAAGCCCTAAAAAAGGAAACCTGCCTCTGGCTAGGACACCAGACTAGAGTCTTAATTGAGTAGGGAGCATTTACATGGTCAGATCTGCCCTTTAGGAAAATCACTCTGGTGACTGAATGGAGAAGACGGATTGAAGTGGAAAGTTTATGACAGAGACAACAACCAACAGTCCAGTGCAATAGTCCAGACTTAAGTGATGAGGACCAGCACCAAGGCATTATCAGAAGATAGAAGGAGGTGTATTTTAGAGATGTTGCAAAGGTGAATTCAATAGACCTTGGCAACAAATTGAGAGATAGTGAGGAGTCAAGAATGATGCCAAGGTTGTAAGCCTGGGGGACTGAAAGAACAGTGCTACGCTTGACCATGAAAGGGAAATTTACAAGAGGAGAGGATTTAGGGAGATAAATAGTGACTTCCAATTTGGACAAGTTGAATTTAAGATATCCTTTGATGTATAGTTTGAGATGTCTGAAAGGCAGTTTGAGATGTGATATTAGAGATCAGCAGAAAGGTTAGGGATGGATAAGTAGATTTGAGAATCATCAGCACAGTTATGATAATTAAATCCATGGGAGCTGATGAGAACATTAAATGAAGTGATACAGAGGGGAGAAGAGAAAAGGACCTAGGACAGGAAAAGGGCATTGTGGGACATCCATGACCTGAATTAGAATCCTGTAAAGGAAACTAAGAAGAATCAGTCTGATAAGTAGGAGGAGAAGCAGGAGAAAGGGGTATCCTGAAAACCTAGAGAGAAGTTAGTATCAAGAAGAGGCTAATTGATAGTATTAAAGGCTACAGAAAGATCAAAGAGAGGGTGGATAGGTGAGGCAGTGAATAGAGCACTGGCCCTGGAGTCAGGAAGACCTGAGTTCAAATTTGACCTCAGATACTTAACACAAAAAACTAGCCATGTGACCTTGGGCAAGTCACTTAACCCCAACTGTCCTACCTCCCCCCTCCAAAAAGCAAAAAAAAATAAAAAATAAAAGGTCAAAAGGAGTAAGGATTGAGAAAAGGCCACTGGATTTGGCAAACAGATCATTAGTTGGAGAGAGCAGTTTCAATGCAATGATGATATTAAAAAAGATTGCAAAAGGTTAAGAAGGTGAGAAAGTGGAGGTACCTGTTGTAGATGGTCTTTTTGAGGAGTTCAGGCACAAAGGGCAGAAGAGATATATAAGATGATAGTAGGGATGGAAGGATCAAGTGAAGGTTTTTTCGAGGATGGGGGAGACATGAGCATGTTCATAGACTGTGGGGAAAGAGCCAGTAGACAGGAAAAGATCAAAGATAAGTGAGAGAGCAGGGATGGTTGAGGGATAATCTGTTGGAGGAACAGATTGGAATGGAATCCCTTATAGAAAGGTTTGCTTTGTCAGGTAGTGCCACTTCTTCAAATGAGATTGAGGTGAAGGAAATCATGGTAGAAGGTATCTGAGTAATAGCAGATGAGGAAAAAGGGAGAAGGGGCTCTCAGCAAAGGGCTCAGTTTTGTTGGTTTTTTTTTTCAGTAAAATATGAGAGAAAGGTATTTAGCTGAGGTGGGTCCACAATCACATTTTGAAGCTTTAAGGGAAGCATGGAGGGTATTCTGGACAGAGTTTCTGCTGCTTTGGGGTTCCCTAGCCATTTCCCTCCCAGACAAAAGGTACCTTTTCACATGACTGGGCAGAATGAGTCTGCTGCTTGTTGCAGTTGGGGTGGAAGGCAGGGAGTGGGATGTGCCAACCAAGTCTCTGCAGAAGGAGGGAGATCCCTGTGTGGGATCTAGACACAAACTCATCTCTGTTTGACAGACTCATCAAAGAGGGGTGCTCAATAAGGGTATCAAAGCATTAATAAGCATCCTCTTATGTTAATTCATAAGACTTTTAACTTGTCAGGCTTGTCGTTTTCTTATTCTGTGAATTTAGCTGTATTTCTTCTACATCTGGCTCATAATTCCTTTTTTTTTCTTTGGAGAGTTTGATGGAGCCTGGGGAAAATGTAGCTATCTCAATCTCATTACTCCCTCTCTTTGTTCCAATTCTTTCCTCTTTTTACTGTAAGGATTTTGCAAGAGTACTTCACTGAACAGATGGAGGCAGAGTGTTATTTTATGAACACAACACAGCACTTGGGGTTTCTATAACTGGGAAGAGACTTTGTACTTCGACACAGAAGTGGGGAAATAAAAAATGTTAAAAGGAGCTGGGGCAGAGTGATGCCAAATACTTTAACAGCCTGAAGGATTACCTGGGACAGAGACAGCCCAGCTAGACTACAACTACAAAGTGGTGGAGTCCTTCACAATTTGCAGCTCCCCCAGATTTGCCTTTTACAAAAATATTTTTTGATTAATAACTTTGGCTTCCTATTGATGGGGTGCCTCTGAATATTTTGGGGTGATGTTTTGTGGCACAGTTGTAACTTCAGTCTTTACCATCAGTTGTGAGATCAGTTTGGCTCTGTTCCCTCCCTCCCCAGCTGTGAAGCATTAACTGTCTCTCCCCCACCCCCAGCCACAAAGCATTAACTCTGTAGCTATGATAACAAGGGTCTTTTCAAGGCACCACTAGTAACCCACCAAAACAAGACCCATCCTTCCCAAACTGGACAAGGTACTTCTCCTTCGGAATTTGACCTCAAATCTGGCTGCTGGTTGACCTTATGATGTTTCAGGGCTAAAAACCCGCCTTTTGCTCCCCCTCCCCTTGGAATCTCCCAGTGGATTATGGGTAAAACACATGCTCAGTTGATGTGAAGGGTGCATGTCCCTTTAAGCATTGGCCACTCCCTGGCTCCTCCCAGGTTCCTCCCTAACTCCACCTTTGTACACCTCATTAGCTTAATGAACTTATGACTGACAGCTTTGTATCTTTAAAAATGCCTCTCTGGCCCTTAGAACTTCACAGATGGCCCTTTCTAGCTTTTTCTAGCAGGTAGGCCTTTCTAGCAGGCCATCGTCTGCTGCAGAGCGTCACACTTCCCGGCTTTCTCTGACCCCCCCCTTTTGCACCTTGCAAGCTTTTCCTAGCCAGGTTTCCTCACCCTATCCCTTTTTGCCCTGTGAATCAATAAAACTTTTATAAATCTGCCGAAGGACAGCTGAGCCTGTAATTCTTTTCAGACGCTAACCTAGAAAGGATTTCTCATTAGAAATCCCCCCAAAACCAATCCCTCATCACTATTACCTTCATTTCTGAGTGTATCTTGAGCCCTTCCCCTCTCTCTTATAACAAAGAACAGAAAAGAAGGGAAAAATCTTCTGCAAAACTAACCAAGACATTGAAAAAGTTGGACATTATGTGCCTTTGTCCAGGCCAAATAAGACCCACATCTGAAGAAGCAGGGGGAAGTTCCTTCTTATATCTCCTCATTCTCTTTCCCTCCCCATATCCAAGCAGTGGCCAAATCTTGTCCTGTCCTGTGAGAATTTGTTCTCACAACATCGCTCAAATCAGCCCCTCCTCTCTTCTGATGATGCAAACGCCCTGGTATCAGTCCTGTCACCTCATCACCTCATGCTGGGTCTATTGTTGTAGCTTGCGGAGGAAGGTCTGCCTGCCTCAAGGCTCCCCCCACCCCAATCCAACCTCCACTCAGCCACTAAAGTGATTTTTTAAACATGAATCTGACCATACCACCCCCTCACTCCCTCAATAAATTCCAGCGGCAAAGACACTCAGCTCCCGCCTCTGGTCTTCCCTTCCACCCCGCCATGCTTGGAACACTCTCCCTCCTCATCTCCTGGCCTCCATGGCTTTTTTCAAGTCCTAGATACATTCCTCCTTCTACAAGATCTTTCTGGTTCCCCTTTAATTCTAGCATCTTTTCTCCGTTAGTTTCTATTTATCTTGCACATAGCTTATTCTACATAATTATTTATAGGTTATCTCCCCGAGTAGACTGTGAGCACCTTGAGAGCAGAACTTTTTGCCTTTCTGTATCTCCCCAGTACTTGGCACAATGTCTGACACCCACCAGGTGCTTTATAAAAGTTCATTCTATTCTATTATTTTCCTGGTTCTGCCTTCATTTTGCATCTGTTCATTTAAGTATGTCTATGCTTCTCTGGATTCAATGTAGTCACTGTTGCTTACCATATAGTACCGTTCCATCCCATTCATTCTTGTACCACAATTTGTTTCCTTCTTCTCCAGCTGCTGGGCATGCACTTTGTTTCCAATTCTTTGCTACTGTAAGAAGTACTGCCATAACAATTGTGGTGTGCATGGGGACGTTTCTCTTTTGTCACTGACTTCCTCTAGCTATACGTCATACAGTGGAATCTCTGGGTTAGAGGTGATGGACATATTCATTACCTCTTGGCATAATTCCAAATTGCTTTCCAGAATGGTTGTGTGATTCACAGCTCCACCAATAATGCATGAGGGGGGCCATTTTTCTCTAATTTTTCTCTAACATTGATTACTCCCATTTTTAAAAAAATCTTCTTCCCCAATTTGTTGAATGTGAGGAAAAATCTCGAAGTCATTTTCCTCCAGAATTTCAAGGCAACAAAAATTTCTTAACTATGCCCAAGGCAAGATCTATATGAATTGATGCCAAGTGAAGTGAGCAGAACCAGGAGATCATTGTACACAGTAACAGCAATATTGTAATGATGATCAACTGTGAAAGACTTAGCTACTATCATCGAGATGAAATTCCAAAAGACCCATGATGAAAAATGCTGCCCATCCCCAGACAGAGGACTGATGAGTTCTGAGTACAGATTGAAGCAGACTTTTTCACATTCATTATTTTTCTTGCCCTTTTTGTAACGTAGCTGGTATGGAATATGTTTTATATGATATATTGCTTACCTTCCCAATGATGGGGAAGGGGCTGGAGGGAGGGAGAGAATTTGGAACTCAAAGTGTAGTTTTTTTTTTATGTTGAAAATAAATAAATAATATGTTTTTGGAGCAAAACAAACAATCATGATCAAAACATTGTGTTATCCACTTGGAATACAAACACACATTTCTAAAAAGAAATAGAACTTACCTTCTTACCCTGAAGGAGTTTACATTTTACTGGGGGCATGGAAGAAAATTTGTACAATATATACAAAGATAAGTGAACACAAAGCACATACAAAGCAATTTTAGGAGGGAGACAGCAATAATTCCTAGGAGAAAGGCATCATTAAAAATCTTCCCTTGGAGGAGGTAGATGGCTCAGCTGTGCTTTGAAGAGAGCTTGGAATTCTAGGAAAAGGTAAGGAGAGAGTAGTCAGGATTAAGGAGTGTAGTAGCATTCTGGTTATACCAATCGTACTAGTGTGGAATTTTGTCATTTTCCATTATTTTTGCCAATTCGATGAAGGCCAGGTGGAATCTCAGAGTTAATTTAATGTGTATTTCTCTTCCTATTAAAATTTTGTGAAAATCGTTCCATGTGATTGTTGATAGCTTTTGTTTCTTTTTTTGAGAACTGTCATCCAGTTCACTTTGGAGAACGGCTCTTTTTTATATAAAGTTAAGTTATTTCCTTTTAAATTGTGTATGTAAGACTTTTCCTGCAAGTGTCTCAAGTGAAGATCTTTCCCATCTTGTTTCTTTCATTTTTATTCTAATGCATTATTTTTTATTGAGCAGAATGTTTTATTTTTCTTTTTGCAGAATCAGTTATATTACTTATAATTCTCTCTAAGTCATAGTTTAAAAAGTAATTTATGGGGGGAGTGGAGCCAAGGTGGCGGCGAAGGAGCAGCAGGGTTTGGTAGCTCCCACACAGCCACCTCAAAATACCCATAAAATATGACTCTAAACAAATTCTAGACCTCTAAAATGCACACAGATATACCTCCCACTGAAAGCAGCTTGGCTAGGAGGGACCATCTCAGTGATGGGAGCCAAAACCAGGCCAGCCTGAAACGGCAGCTTGGCCCTGGGGGCGGCCTGATGAGCCGAGCCGAGCCACAGCTGGAGCTTCAGGAGAGCGGATCTGCGGCAGCTGTGGCAGTATCCAGAATTATCAAGCCATAAGAAAAAAAGGACTAAGTGAAAGGTCAGTGGAACTTGGCTAAAATTGGGAGAGATAAGTGGGTTCGGCCAAACTGCCTCCAGGGCAAGGAAGCAGCAGAAGCAGAGGCCCTGCAGCTGCCTCCACCTTGCTGCTTCAGAACTCCCAGCCTGCAGACTGCAGGGGGGCCAAGCGATCATTCAGAGGCCAAGTGCTCCTGCGTTGAGTGTCCTGGATCCAGATGCTGGTCATGGGTAGTGGTCCTGGGGTGCATTTTCAGTGAGCCAAAGCTGGTGGGGGCTGCAGCAGCCTCTTAAAAGCACTGGCAGCTGGGAAAACCCCAGCGATTTGGGACAGAGCTTTCCCCTCTGGAAGCAGAGTTCCACAGAGCTAAAAAATCAGTGACTGGCCAACCATGGGCAAGCATAGGAAGCAAAGTAAGAACAGCAACCAAACTCTAGATTCCTTGAATGGGAGGAAGACAACACAGTCAGAACTCCCACATCAAAAGCTTCCAAGAAACATGAAGACTTCCTAAAAGCTAGAGATCAGCTTAAGAAGGATTTTGAAAACCAAATGAGAGAAGTGGAGGAAAAATTGGGAAGAGAAATAAGAATGATGCAAGAAAATCATGAAAAGAGAGTCAACAACCTGACTGAAGAAAATAACACCTTAAAAAATAGATTAACTCAAATGGCAAAAGAGGCCCAAAAAGCCAATGAGGAGAAGAATGCCTTAAAAAGCTGACTTTGCCAGGTGGAAAAAGAATCTCAAAAGC
>CM053581.1:417298167-417360959 GCA_028627135.1 Pseudochirops cupreus
TGTGTACAGGTTTTGCCTGGTTCTGCTCTTCTCACTTAGCATCAGTACGTATAAGCCTCTCCAGGTAATTATGAAGTAGGAGCTCCTTCTCAACTTGGGTAGGGAGACAGGTGAGCTGGAGGCAGAGCTAGGTGGGGTTATAACTTGGACACAATTGGAAGAAAGCCACATTTCCTCCTCTTTTCCTCTGCTGCTCCTAGACCCCCTCTCCCCCTTCCCCAGTAAGGCTGATTGGGGGCGGGGGGGGGGGGGTCTGAAGAGTAGTGCCCCTACATGCCCCTAGATCTTCCAATCCCACCTCGGGATTGGGACCCAGCACCCTGAGCACCTAACCGTAGTTCCTGCCCCTACACTGGCCTCATTGTTGTCCTATTCATTGTAACTCACATTTCTTTCCACCCTAATTAATCATTGTCATAACCAAAGAATTCATCTGCAAGTGTTGGCTTATTATTAATGAGTCTCCATATGCAGCTTGGCTGGTGCTGTGGGGACAATCAGCCAACAAGCATTTATTAAGCACCAATATGGGTTATACTCAGGGCACCCAAAGACTAAATCCCAACAGTCCCTGCCTTCAAGAATGAGGCATTTAGTGGACCTAGGACCCCCAGTCCTAGTTAAAGGATTTTGCCACTTGGAGGGCAAGTGGTCTGATGTTTAAACAAAAACAAGAGAAAATTGGGGGGGGGGGGGTCAGGAAACAAAGGAAAAGAAAAGTACAAATAACCAAGAGCTTGAAGCCAGTTGTAACAAAAAATTCATGGAGCAGTGGAAAGCATGTGGGATTGGGAGTCAGAAGCCTCTGTCATTTGGTAGCCTCTGTCTACCTGTGTGACCTCACTTTCACTTTTGCCTCAGTTTCTTCCTCTGAAAATGAAGGATTTGCACCCAATCGTGTCTGAGGCCCTCCCAGCACTGGCTCTATGATCCTGAGGCCTCCTGCTAATTTCTGGGTCCCCGTCTAATTTCTTGCCTGTGCATGTGTCTGGGGCAATTGTAGCCAGAGCACGCACCTGCTCTTTGCTTCTGCTTTCTGCTTTCTTCCCACATTTCCTTGAATTCTTAGGGTCCATTATTCTTGGGGCCCACTAATATTTCACTCTTCTATCAGCCATTCCCCAATCATAGGATTCTGTGGTTCACAGCATCACCAAAGAGATACTTTTACTCTAGGGAAAAGCGTAAGGTCATCTAAAGCATGATGGTCTTTCCCAAAGGTGCTTTCATTCTCCAGCTCAATTATGGCCCGAGGTTATTGTCTGTCATCAGTTTCCTTCCACAATATAGCCATCAATCAATCAATGAGCATTTATTAAGTGCTTACTATATGCAAAAAGAATCCCTACCTTCAAGGAGTTTACATTCTAATGGGGAAAGGGATAGGGATAAAGACTGACCTGTGAAATTGGTAGAGGTTAGACAGAACTCAGAGACAAGGAAATTTCTTTTACTAATGAAGGCTGGCACCTTGAATCTTAGAGAGTTGCTGACAGTAATTTGCCCAGGACCACATAGTCGATAATTGGTGTCAGAAGCAAGACTGAACCTCAGTCTTCTTGACTCGGAGTCAACTTTTCTATCCACCATGTCTTACTGTTTAATAAAGGAGATATCTGAAAGTGAGTTCATCCAAGATACTTATAGAGTAGATGGGATGGAATCTTAGAGAGGATGGTTAGAGCTGGTCTCAGAAAGGTCTCTTGTAGATAAGGAGCCTTTGAGCTAAGTCCTGAAGGAAACTAAGGATTCTAATAGGCAGAGGCAAACAGGGAGAACATTTCAGTTTTGAGGGTTTCGCAAGAGACCAGTTCATGGGCTGTCCATTTACCCATATGTCATAACATGGACAATATGCATTCTGCATCCACTTAATTTTCCTTTGTTAGGTAGAACTCATTTGAGCAATCATGAATCTGATTGAGGAAGTTGTGTCATATTTAAGCACTTAATACAATCAGCACATAGTCTAAAAAAATCGATGCACTTGGAGGCCCTCACCATGTACAGGGAAAGTCTTTTCTCTTTGGGTTCTGTTCTGGGGATCCTCCTTGAGAGACCAACACACTTGGTGACCCTATTTCCTTTGCCACTTTTGAGACCTAGAATGAAAGGTACAAAGTCCTCTGCTATGCATCTGTTGAGAAGCACTAAAAAAAATCTTGACAGATTTTGCTGGAGAAGACTGATTTTTGTTCTACTGAATTATATTCTTTGAGCCTCAGTGGGCTTTTGCACTCTCTTATCATACAGTAAAAATATGTTCTCCTGTCCAATATCACTAGTGAAAATTCATCCTTTCCTTTCTCATAGTTTCATCAATATGTATGCAGCTTATTTTCATAAAGATCTGATAGAGATGAGAAAATAGGCACATGGGTCAGGAGTTATTAATCAACTTTATATGAATTAACTTTTTTTTTCAGTAGTAACAACCAGACAGGTTCTCTTCCCCCCAATCATTTAGTATCTCTTGCTTTTTTCCCCAATATTGTGGGAATAGATCCCTCAATGACCTTAAAATTGTATTGGCTCTGGCTTAGATCTTTTTTATTTTTAATTTAATTTTTATTCTGAACTTAAACACCAAAAGAAGGGCCTCAATCCTCTCCCCATTAAAAAAATGAGAGGGGGAAAAAAAAACCTTGTTACAAACATGCGGAGTCAAACAAAATAAATCCACCCAGTAGCTATGTCCAAAAATGTCTGTTTCTTTCTGTGCTTCCTGTCCAAGATTTCTCTTTCAAAAGGTAGGTAGCATGTTTCATCACCAATCCTCTAGAAACATTGTTGGCCATTACATTAATCAGAGTCCTTGAGTCTTTGAAAATTATTTTTTCTTTACTTCTTGTCCTTATATAGATTGTTCTTTTGGTTCTTCTCACTCCACTCTGCATCACTTCATACTAACCAAGACTCTTGTTAATTGTCTCTTTTGTCATTTCTTATGATGCAATAATATTCCATTCCATTCATAAACCAAATTTGTTCAGCTATTCCCCAATCTTCTAAGAGGCAATCTAATGCATTGCCTTAGAATCAGATTCTAGTTCTTTGTTTTGCTTTCCTCCTCTTTTTTCTCCCTCCTTCAGGATCAGGATACTTTGTTTGCTTGTGACTCTTCCCTCACCAAAGTGCCAGCCTCCATCCCTTCCCCTTGCTTTCTTTCCCTGTTTCCCCATGTTGAATTGGTATATTTCTACCAAATCCTTTGTGCATGTGTGTGTACATGTGTGTGTTTAACTTTCCTTTCTTATTTGAGGTAAGAGTAAGGTTCCCAGTCCCTCCACCCTTTCATCCATGTATGTATTTCATCCACCCCCTTCTTTCTTCTTTCTACACTAGTAGAAAGCTAAGCACACTCCCTTCTCTTTGCCATCTTAATACCATCAAAACAGAACTAATTTATCCCCAGGCCCTTTGTTATTCTTATTTAACTTCCTCAATATCCTTTGAAAACAGTAAGGTTCCAAAGGGCCACTTGGTTTTTTTTCCCTCCTATTAGGATGATAGCACTACCTCATCATATAACTTCCTCTAATTATTCAAATAAATTAATTTTGGGAGGGGAAACTGGTTCTCTCTATCTTGTCCAAGCTAGAACTGCAATGGCCAGTCATAAGCCTGATCCCAATACTGATTGACCCAGAAGTTTTAACCCCTCCTTAGGCAGCCTGGTGGCCCTCTACTCATTGTAGTGGTGCTAAATCTAGTGTGGACTCCCAATTAGCTTTAGCTTTCCTTCAGCTCAGAGCTCTGGAACTCAAGTGACTCTCCAGAAGCAGGGACCACAAGCAAGCCCCACTATGCCTGGCTGCTTAAATAAGTTGACCTTTCTAGGTTTCTCTGGACTCTTATGTTTGTATTTCAAAGTTCTTACCTTTGGACAGAAAGTTCTGACCTTTCTGTCAGAGATGCTTGAAAGTCCTCTATTCCATTCAAATCCCTTTTTCCCCTTCTAAGATTGTGCTTAGCTTTGCAGAGTAAGTTACTATTGGTTGTAAGCCTAAATCTTTTGCCTTTTGGAATCTCGTATCCCATCATCTCCTCTTATTTATAGACTTGGGTGATCTGACTCTGGTCCCTTCATATTGGAGCTATTTCTTTCTGAATTCTTGCTGTACTTTTTCCTCTGATGTGGCAGCTTTCAATTTTGTCCACAGCATTCCTAGGACCTCTCCTTTTGGGGTTCCTTTCAGAACATTATTGTTGGATTTTTTTGTATGCTTATTTTCCCTTCAGGTTCTAATAAATCTGCTCTTCTCTTTTTCCATAGGGATGCCTCAAGATGTGGAACTACCTTAGCCTCTTGCTGCTGTTGTCCCTGCTACAGGCCTCCTCTGAGAGGAAAGTCACCAGTAGCTGCCCCCAGGTCTGCATCTGTGATAACAGCAAGAGATCTGTCTTGTGCCAGAAACAGAACCTCACCAAAGTGCCAGCCTCCATCCCCCAGGTAAGCTGGAGCACCCCAGGTCAGGACTGTGGGATTTGTGGTGATGCTAAGAGTTCTAACCCAGGGCATCAGAGCTTGGGAAGGGGGCAGGAAGGCTGGCACAGTCACTGCCACACCCGGAAGTTTGTGAATGGATGTGGGCGAGTCAGTGTAAGGCCTCATCATCGATCTAAGCAGCAAGTCTGGGTGTTCGTGGAAGTCTGAGTGGGGTGTGCTCAGCTCCAGTGGCCTCCTCCTCCATGAGGCCCTCCTGACTCCCCGACTTGTTAGTGCCTCCTTTGAAATTCCTTTGAATTTACTTCATATATTTTTTGTATTTATCTGTCTGTACATTGTTTCCTCGCCCTGTGGAACGTAACCTCTTTGAGGGGAAGGACTGTTTTGTTTTGGGTTTTGTCTCCCTAGCCCCTGAACAATGCCTAGTTTGATTAAAGTTGGTCATATGAATGAATGAATGAAGTCCTTACTCTTACTTAGCCTTCACCAAGAATCCCTGTTCCTGGCCTGCCATCTTCCTTGCCCAGGCTTGGTTTTGCTTTAACTGGATGGCTGGGATGCCTTGGATGACTGAGTCTTTTCACTATTTTACTATTCACAATTCTTTTACATCAGGCTTCCTCCATGTTGAAATCCTGAATAACTCATAAGGCCCAACTCAAGTGCCACCTCTTACATGAAGCCTTCCCTGATTACCCCTGTTGTTAATGGTCTCCCTTGGACCTCAAGGAATGCTTTGATTTGCTTTTCTCACATTTTCTTACCACATAATACTGTATGTTATCATTGCTGATGTATCATAATTCACTATCTCCTCACCCAGCCCCGGTCCAGCCCATCAGAGCCACTGGCTCCAAATGGGTGATGCCACAGTGTAGATATAGAGGGAAACAAGATGGTGCAAGGACAGTGCCACATCTAAGCCACATTTCTCCCCGTCACCCGCCCTGAGTTCTGTGTAAAGTCGGCACGAATGTTTCTTCCTACGGACTTTCATCAGTGTAAGGAATTTCCCATTTGTGTGGCCAACCCTTTGGGTGCTAGAGAGCAGTGGCTTACCTTCACTCCTCAAGGGTTTCCTGAGACACCAAGAGGTCAGCTGTCTTGGTTGTCATCATACAGCCACAATGTGACAGAGACACAGGTCTCCGCCATGCCTTATTGCTTCTCTAGTATGAAATGTTTGTGAAATGGAGGAATGAAGGAGTAACCAATGTGTATAGGACTTGGCACACATTCTCTCTTAATGGCACTCATCTAGGCAAAATCATTTATAAAGATAATGACAAGAATGCTAGACTTGGAGATCCGGGTTGAACACCTTAATAATTGTAAGTAAATCACTTGACTTCTTTGGAACTCATTTTCCCTATAGGTAAATCTGGGAAAATAATACACTCACTAGAGAAGGAATGTGGTATAATGGCAAAAGGGAGAGCCTTAGAGTCAGGGAGACTTGAGTTCAAATTCAGAAACTTAATAACTGTGTGATCCTGGACAGGTCACTTAACCACAGTTTGCCTCAGTTTCTTACCTACAAAATAGAAATAATAACAAGCACCTGCCTCCCAGACTGTTGTGAGGATAATGTTTGCAAAGTGCTTAGCACAGTGCCTGTCACATTGTAGGCACTTACAAGCCGAACATATATCAATGTTAGCTATTATCATCCTTGTCATTGTTACTGTTATTATTACCTTATTACATAATTTCCATATTATATATAATTATTATGTCTTGGAGAACTCCCTAAGACTATAATTTATAGGCAATTCATTAATCTGCATTGGTGAAGGGAACTCCCACACCAAAAGTTCCCTTTCCCAGTGAAATCATGAGCCTGAATTTTAAAAAATTCACTTCTTATTTCACAGGACTTTTGTGAGGACAGCATTTAACAAAGACGTGGGAGTTATTATTACTGTGAATGAGAAGACAACGACAAATATTGTCTAGGATGGGAACATGTAGCTGGGTTAGGGTCTGCACTGGAGAAGGTGTGTCCATACTTAGGAGGTCGGAGATCCACTAAAGCGTATACAGGTCCTGCATGACTTTGGGACAAGAGTAACGTTCCATCTCTCATGCAGTCTCTACCATGCTTCAAACTATAGAACTTGAGTTCCATACTATTTGAACTACGGTTCAAACTAGGAACTATAAATCACATAGCAAAGCTTTTAATCAGGCTATGGTAGCAAAGTAAATAACAAAAGGAAATTCCTTTATACACAAAGTTGTCCACTCTCTCTCAGAGTCCCATGCTCCTAGGGTTACTCCTGGATGAAATACTTTTCCCAGCTTGCAGCACTATTCCCTCACCACTGCTCCACCCCACCCCTATAGCTGACAGGCTTTTCCACCACTGAAGCAGCCTCTTATTGTTTCTCCTCAGAGCTTATGGGCTTCTCATTTTCTGCTGAACTCCTGCTGTCTAAATAATGTGTCTTCTGACGCTGGGCCTCCCTTTTCCTCAAAGGGAGTATTACTGCTTTTTTGTAAGACTGCTCAGTCAACATAACTGGGACCAGTCAACACATTTTTATCTCCTTTGTTAGTTAGACCTGCAGCCTAAGCCCATTTGGCCCTTAAATGGGCCCCTCTAGTCAAGATCTCTTTTTTCCCCAACTATACCTGCCCCACCTTCAGAGAATGACCCTGGGTTCCTTTGGCACATAGACTGAGGTAGTACATTTCTTTCAGTTCCCATCATGCTCCTAGCAACCAGTGCCAAGGTTATGAAAGTTACTCTAGAGCTTCAATAGGTCTCAAGATGTCAGTTAGCAAAAATGCAGAAGGTGGAGATAGGAAGCTTGCCCTCCATTCCTCCTGTGCACAGATCACTACCTCTCTTTTTTATGGATTTATTTATTTTGTTTTTCATTCAAAAAACATTTAAGTGCTCACTCTGTGCCAGGCACTGGGTATACAATTTTTTCCAAGTTAATTTAATTTACAGTTCCAGATTCTCTCCCTTCCCTTACCCCACCTCTACTCACTGAGAAGGAAAGAAATAGAAAGCCTGTCACAAATATGAAGTCAGATTCCTGTTCCTTCTTAAAGAAGCATGGCAGTATCACCATAAAGTATGATTCTTTTATTAACAGATGACTCGGAAACTGGATCTCCAAGGTAATGTTTTGAAAAAGCTTTCTCCACGGGTCTTCCAGCCCTTCTCCTCTCTGACCCACCTGGATCTGCAGAACTGTCAGCTGAAGCAGGTGCAGAAAGGGACCTTCGAAGGCTTGGTGTACTTGGCCTACCTGAATCTGGCCTCCAACAACATCTCAGTTCTGCACCAAGGGGCCCTGGATGGGCTGATCCGCCTGAAGCACCTGGTCCTAGAGAACAACCAACTGAAAGAAATCCAGCCAGGGACCTTCAAGAGGCTGCCTTACCTCAGCCTCCTCAACTTGGCTCACAACTCCTTGGCTCACCTGCCCGACACCGCCTTTCAGGGGCTCTTCAGCGCCTGGTGGCTCCGCCTCTCCCACAATACCCTCAACTACTTGGCACCTGAGTCCCTGGCAGGTCTGCCGCGCCTCCGCCGGCTTAGCCTGGACCACAATGAGCTGCAGGCCCTTCCCTGGGAGGCTCTGTCACACCTGCAGGGCCTGGCCCACCTGGATCTCGGTCACAACCCCATCACCTCCCTGGGGAAGGAGGAAGGGCTAGCCCTGCCAGAACTGCGCTACCTGGCCTTTGACGGCGCCTCTATACAGACCGTGGATGTAGGGGCTTTCTCCCATTGTCCCCTCCTCTACACTGTGGACCTCCGAGACAACCAGCTGAAGACGCTGCCTTCGCTACAGGGCATGGACCGGCTCCATAAGCTCAACCTCAGTGGGAATCCACTGCGCTGTGACTGTACTGCCCGGCCTCTGCGGGACTGGGCGGTCAGAAACTGGGTGATGATGGATGGGCTGTGCAAAGAGCCCCGGCTTCTGCGCGGAGAAGCTTTGGAGTCTCTGAGGGTAGAGGATTTGCGCTGTGAGGGCCCCGGGAATGGGGAAGAGGAACTGGAGCCCACTCGGACCACAGAGGAGGACAAGGCTGCCAAGCCTTGCCCCTTAGCTTGCACCTGCTCCTCTGTTTCCCACCACAGTAGCTGTGAGAACAAGGGGCTAAGGCTCATCCCCTTGGGCTTCCCCAATACCACTCAGCTCCTAGATCTGAACTGGAACAAGTTTACTTCAGTGCCTCGATCCTCCTTTCCGAACCTAGGCTACCTTGTATCCCTGCACCTCCAACATTGCAGAATCACTCACCTGGCACCAGGGGCTTTGAATGGATTGGGCCAGCTGGTCTACCTCTATCTCTCTGACAACCAGCTCTCCGAGCTCAGTGCTGCTGCCCTACAGGGTGTCCCCCGCCTCCGTTACCTGTACCTGGATCGCAACCACTTCACAAAGGTGCCCAGGGATGTCCTGTGGGCTCTGCCCAGTTTGGTGGACCTTCATCTAGAGTACAATGCTCTGCAACATCTGGCACTCAGTGATTTAGCTGGTGCAGAGAATCTTCATTGGCTCCATCTGACTGAGAACAACATCTCTCAGGTCTCATCTGGCCCAGCTCGGAACCTGGAGGGACTTTATATGGGCAGCAATCAGTTGCAAACTGTGCCAACAGGGGCTTTGAAGGGGCTGCCTGCCCTCAGGGAGCTGGAGCTATCAGGCAATCCCCTTGGGGTCCTGCAAGAAGGAGCCTTCAAGCCTGTGGCCAAGTCCTTACAACACCTCTATCTAAATAACACGGGTCTCCAGCAGGTGAGTAAGAGGCAGATGGAGCCTGGGAAACCCCCTGAAGGGAAGAAGACACCAGGGCATAGCCAGTAGCCAGGGGAAGGAAGCAGGCAGGGATTTACCCAGGAATTTACACAGAGAGAAGGAATGAAAGAATGCATGAATGAAGGAATGGATGAAAAAAACATTTATCAAGCATTTAACACATGCTAGGAAGAAGAGACACAAGCATTAAAGTGTCTATCATGTGCCAGGCACAAAAGCAGAGCGTCCTTGTGTACATTTTAATTGGAGAGACAACATGAATAGGGGAGTGGAGGCTGGGTGCAGAGCCTGGGAGTGCGGGGGCAGGGCGGGGTGCTCTTTGGACCAGGGCTGATGAGTAGAGCCACAGGAGAGCAGAGTGACAGATTCCTTCAAGAAGCAATGACAGCGCTGATTTGGTCATGGTTCTAGAACTGGGAGGGGAAGGACAGGAGGTGTGAGTAGTTAGGTCTAGGTGCTTGGGGCGTGAAGCACACTGTTGGTGCCTGCCCGGGATAGTGGGGATGGGGGGGGGCGGGCAGGGAAACAGTCACCAAACAGAAGAGTGGGGTCCTGGGGGGGGTGTAGAAACAGTCACCAAACTGTCCTGGGGGGGGGGTGGAAACATGAGAGATGGGAGGGATCAAAACTCCAGGGTGTGGTCTGGTCCAAAGGAGGTGAAAGAAGAGGCAGGCATCGTGGGTAGTGGGAGGGGGTATTTGGAAGGAATTAGCATTTCAGTTTTCCCATGAATTAAGTTTTGTTGTCTATTAAAAAATGCAGTTGTACCAGATGGTGTCTTGGACCCCTCCCAGCTCCAGAATTCTTTATTCTAAGCCCCCCCCCAACTCTAATAATCAGTGTTCTAAATCTCAACTCTGACATTCCATATTCTAAATCAGCGGAATCAGAAACTCCTGGGCCCAAAGGGAAGGGACAGGCGGTTTAGCACCCACTTTGCCATTTGACGCTGTAGAATCTCCCTATTCTCACCCCAATTATTACCACCCCTGTCACCTTCCTCTATAGATTTCTCCTGGGGCTTTTGCCGGCCTGGAGCCTGGGCTCAGGAGCCTGTATCTAGAGAAGAATCAGCTGCAGACGCTGCCAGCCATGGATGGCTTTTCCCAACTGGAGGCCATCAGTCTCAGTGAGAACCCTTTACGCTGTGACTGCCAATTGTTCCTGCTACACAGGTGGGTATGCTCTACCCAGCCCCTCGGCATGGCAGTGGGAAAGGGCTTCACTCAGACCAGCCCATTCTAATGAAGAGAATCTGCCTGGGAGGTTCCCAGCCCACCTTGATCCACTTCCCTTTGGGCACCACATTATCTACCCAGTTAATGCCCAGTGGGCATGAACAAATCCAAGGTCTGCCCACTGCTTTGCCCAAACTTAGTCTATTGGGAGGACATTTTGGAAAAAGGCAAAGGGCTTCTGAGAACCTCTGTCTCCCAGCTAGTGTCCCAAGGTCTCCCCCAGTATGTCCCCAAGAGTTCCCAGTTAGACCTCTGGATTTCATTCGGGGAGTCCCTACAGCCCCCCTTTTCCCATTCTGCCTGGTATAACTGGGCTCTCAAGGTCCCTTTCTCTTTCCCAGAGACAACCCATTGACTTCTATTTTTCAAGCCCTTCCAACCTCCCCTCTCTTTTCAGGTGGCTTGCTGACCGGAACTTGCCTGGGGAGGCCATCTGTGAATTCCCACCCAGTGCTCAGGGCCAGAAGGTGAAGGAGGCCACTGCTTTCTTTGAGGCCTGCCTAGGGAAGAAGGTTCCGTAGAATCCATTAACCTCCCAGCATGAAGCTAAGAAAACTTATGTGCAAAGGAGGCAGTTGATGCCAGCTGTGGCTGGCGGCCATGATGAGAAGCACAAGTCCAGACATAGGCTCTTGGGGGGTCTTTGGATGTGGGAGGTGGAGGTCATTTTTCCTTGGGAACCAATGCTGTGGGGTGAGGGTGGAGAAGAGAACAGGAAGAAAGGCTGTAAACCTCATTTGTTCAGGAGGGGTGTTCTTATCCTTTACCCTTTGGTAAATAAAGCCCATGTGCCTTAAGTTGGGTTGTGTGTGGGGTGCACTAGGACTGCATATTGCCTCCTAGTGGGGCTGGGCCAACTCAACTAGCAACTCAGAACTGGATTAACTATGATCCCTTTTGCTAACTTAAAAAAAAAATTCAATTCAAAGCACTTATTTTCTCTTCCTCCCTAATTCAGAAGAAAAAGAAAACCCTTGCAGCAAATATGAGTAGTCAAGCAGAACAAATCCCCATGTTGCATTCTGTATCCTGAACCTTTGTTCAAGGAGGTGGGCAGCAGCCCAGAACTAGTTCTCTGGAGTCATGGTGGTGGGTGCACAGAGCAGAGTTCTGAAGGCTTTCAGAGTCATTTGTCTTTGTGATGCTGTCTCTATGCACACACACAAATGTAGCCTGACCACTCTTTTTCTTCTAGTCGCTCTACACATACACAGACAGGCACCTTGTGCCTCAGCCCTATATTGGTTTAGCTTATCCTAAGGGTATAAAGAATCCCAGGAATTATTCAAAGCTTATCAAAATGGCCATTTGTCATTTTATTTTCCTCCCACCTTTGAGAACTAGTTTGGTGAGTCAGTGCTCAAAGCCAGAAAAATCTGGGTTCCAATCTCCCCTCTAATATACCCTGTCTCGATGACATCACTCACCTTTTCAGTACTCTAAAACTTCTCCAAACCCAAGTTGCAGAGAAGATGCCAACCTTCCCTGGTTATGGAAGTTTTTCACTGGGAGCTCCCCAGGTCAATGAAATCACAGGTCCAGGCCCTAACCCAAATTCATATGACTTACAAGGAGTTCACACTTAATTAGATACACTTTACTCCATAAACTCAACAGTGAAAAGATATAGCATGAAAGACTGGAGCAAAGGGCTGCCCCTGGGCAGTGTCTGAAATCTCTGCTCCCTGTAAGTATTTGGCTACCATGAAAATCAAAATGAGTAACACTGGCTTTAAAATTCTTGGGTGACCACAGCCCAGTCCCACTATTCCTGGTAATAATAATAATGGGAAACCTCTATATAGGTTGGAATGTTTGCACACCACTTTACAGATAGGATCTCATTCTATTCTCACAACCCCTCTGGGAGGTAGTTGCTATTATTATCTCCAATTTACAGATAGAGAAACTGAGGCTTATAGAAGTTAAGCAAGTGCCCAAAGTCACACAGCTACTAACTATCTAAGGAAGAATGAAAATTCAGGTCTTGCTGATTCCAAGTCTGGGGCTCCATCCACTGCATGACCCAGACAGATTCTGAAATCTCCCCTTCCCCATGGCTGTAGACACTCCTATTAAGAACTCAATTTCCCCACCCTCTTCTTTTCAAGCATCTGATCTTCCAGGAAGAGGAATGAGAGTGGCGCCCCCAAAGCATGCTTGGACTCAGGGGCACTGAGTGCGGTTGGTAGAGAGGAGCCACTATCTCCCCAGCATGCCATTCATCACCATCTCACTGGGTGATTACATTGCCTTCCACTCCCACCCCCCCATTTCTTGGGGGAGAAGTCTTCAAAGGCTTCTCCCAAACCCCAGACATGAGGCAAAAAGCCAGAGGGCTGAGAGCAGGCTAGTAAGGAAGGGGGACTCCCAGGACTTGAGTCTGTCCTCCTGAGCTCCAGCCACTCTTTCGGCAACCCCCTGGAAACCTCATCACTGGAAACTAATCACAAGTTGTCATTTGATCCCTTTCTAAAAAAGTCCTTAATAATCAACAAACACATCTTAATATACAAATAAAAAAAGAACATGGAACTGTGAGCTCATGTTCGTACGCTGCGTTTGCTTAAATGCATATCAATTTTAACATAGCAACAGAATTGCCCCATTTTTATCTACGTGTCCACATAAATGTGTGTTAGGGAGAAAAATTCTGTAAAGAATACACAGCTTGGTAACAAAGTCCTCCGCTGTCCTCCTGCCTGCTCATCCTTCTCCCTGCGTCCTTGGCCAGATTACTGGTGCCTCCAACCTCCCCCTCGCGTACTCACGGTTGACGCCGTCAGCATAATATAAGGAGCATGAATGGTGCTGGACTACAGCTGGCCCCAAGGCGGACTCTCCCGGGCCTTACCTTTTCCTGTGCCTGGCCAGTTTTTACCCAAATGGCCATCAACTACCGGCAACTTCCAGCCCTGGTCTTGTCTTTTCCACGGGCCCAACTGTGGCTAAGAGGCTCTGTAGAGAGTGAACTGGCCTTGGAGGGAGGAACCTCCACCTTACTTAGCTGGGTGGCCTTGGGCAAGTCACAACCTCTCCATGCCTCAGTTTACTTCTTCTGTAATAACAATAGCCAATATTTGCATAGCATTTACTTTATGCCAGGAGCCGTGCCAAACACTTTACAATGATTATCTCATTTGTAAAGTGAGGAGGTTTGACTTGAAAGCATCTTAGTTCCCCTCCATGACCCCATGACAAATATTAGCGCCTGCAATTAGATTATTATGAAAAAAATTTGCAGAAGAATAAATCTAATCAATATCTATTTCCTGAAAATCTGCTGTCTTCAAGGCTCTGTGCTGGGTGGGGTCCATGGGGGCTGCCAAAAAATGGAAGGCATAGTTCTTGCCCTCAAGGAGCTTACAATCTTTTTAAATGTTTTTGACGCTCTTTTCTTTCCTTAAAAAAAAAGGCAACACCTAATTATCCTCTTATAAAGTTGCCAACAGGCCAAGATATGCTTGAATTGAAAGGGGAAGTCCAACAGCCAACACCTCGGTCATAACCAGGATAATAATTATGCTATAAAATATTGCACTTCGGAGTCATAGGGCGAGAGAGTGAGAGCTAGAAGTGACTTTAAAAAGTGGATTATTTCAATCTCCTCACTTTTTTTAAATGAAGAAAAACTGAAGTCTCCCCCTGGGGTTCCGGAATGTCTTGGGCAGAACTGAGATAATCTTGAGAATTCCCTTCGGCAGCCTCTTGGCCCAAAGACAGAGGGGAGGGAGGGGCTTCAGAAGGCCCCTGACAAGCAGCAGCCCAGCTTGTCTCTCTCTCTAGGCCAGCTCAGCCAATGGAGATATGTTCCTAAGCAAGAACTTAATGTGTCTGGGAGAGGGACAACCTGCTACTTTGTGGCTGCCCTCTGTGACGTACCTTCATCCCTGAGTGGTAAAAACCTTACAGAGAAAAAAGAAAGAACCAACTTTGAGCTTATTCATTAGAATGGCATTCTCAGAATGTGGCACAGGGATCCCTGAGGGAACCTGAGACCCTTTGGGGGGGGGGGGGGAGGGTGATGTCTGGTAGAGCAAAACTGTTTTCATAACACTAAGACACTTTAATTTCAAATGCGATAAATATTAATCGATCTTACGCACGTAAACAGCTCTTTGGGGTTCTCAGCACAAGCATGTGAAGAGGTCCTGAGATCAAAAAGTCTGAGGAGCTCTGTATTAAAAGGATGTGATAAGCAGACATTGGAACTGTAGCTGAGGTGAGCTCTAGAGGAGAGGGTACATGTCTATACTACTGAGACCATTCCCTCATGACTCTTATGGGGATGGTCACCATGAAGCTAGGGCCTCATCTTGCTCAGACCTGTTTTGTGTTCAAGCCTGGAAGCAATGAGCCAAAAGAGATTGGGCATGAGCTCCACCTGACTGGGCAGTGCAGGTGGGCTTGTGCTCCCACACCTGGGTGGAGTCTGGTACTACCTTCACAGGTGACCTATGAGATGTCAGGGCTGGGAGAGACCTGAGAACTCTCCTGGGCCAGCCCAGTCATTTTACAGATGAGGAAATGGAGGCCCCCAAATGGAGACAGTGTGTTCAGCAGTCAGGAGAGCTGACCTGGAATCTTGGCTCTGCCTCTAACTACCTGTGTAAATGCCAACAAGAACACTCCACTCTCTGAACTTCAGTTTCTTCTTCTATAATGTAAGATGGTCAGACTAGAGCATATCCAAAGGCCCCTTGCCAGCTCTGATACTCTCTGTTCTGAGTCCTTCCCATCTCTGACATCCCCTGTTCTAAGCTCCCTTCCAGCTCTGACATCCCCTGTTCTGAGGCCGCTCTTACTGCAGTTTCTTCTTCAGGGGAATGAGTCTCTGGCATACTGAGTGAGGCCACAGAGCCGTAGATTGTCCACACCCTTTCCTGTAACAATGATTTGTTGATTTTGATTTGTTTATTATTCTATGAACAAGAGGTGGAAGGGGGGATAGTATGAGGGCCACAGAACGAGGAAGGCACAGTGGTGAGGCCCTCCTGTCCTGGTGGGATGTCGAGATAGGATGAAACTGGGCTGGGGTCCTCTCTGCTCTAAATGACCTCATAACGATATGACAGGATAGGAAGAGTAGCAAAACCCAAACCCTGGGACTTTTGGGAAAACAAGCGCCATGATGGTGGTGGTAGGATTCTAGGCTCCCCCTTCTGGAAGAAATGTCTCCTTGACTCTTCAGAAAGACCTGTCCCTGGGAAGGTGAACAGTCAACATTAGCCCTGAAAGTTGTGGTGGCTAAAGCAGCCTGGAGCCCAGAGCCAGGAGCTTCTTCCTGCCCAGCAATTGTGGACCGAGCCTCGGAGAGGGGCAGGCCCAAGGGGCCGGGCTGAGCCCCTCACCCAACACTTGCTGCTCAGGCTTCAAGCTTCTCTTTACATTCCCTTCCCTCCCACTGTTTCTGTGAGAATCTGGCGCAGGAGGAAGAAACAGACCCACCTATTTTTGTCCCATTTGCTTCCATTTGTGTCCCTAACACTTAGCACAGTGCCTGGGACAAAGTGCAGAGAAGGCTGGACTTGGCATCAGAGAGAACTGAGTTCAAGTCTAGCACCAGGCACTTATCAGCTGGGTGGTCCTGGGCAAGTCAGTTAAACTTTCTGGGCCTCAGTTTCCTCACCTGTAAAATGGTGAGACGATAATGGAACTACACCCCCCCCCCCAGGTTGTTGTGAGGATCACATGAGGTAATATTGGTAAAGTGTTTTGTAAAACCTCAAAGAGATACAGAAATGCTAGCTATTAGTGGGACTAAATGCACAGTCAGTTCGGCCCCCTTTGACTCTGTCTCTATGTGTCTGTCTCTCTCCTTTGACTGTCTTTGTCTCTTTCTGTCTGTCTCTCCTTGTATATCTGTCTGTCACTATCTCTTTCTCCCTTTATGACATACTGTAATGCTAGGGGATGAGGGTCCAGTTATAAAGATGCATTTTTCGCCAAGAAGACAGGATTCATGGTTTATTTGTATTAAAGTACAGGAAAGGTTGTTGGATTTAAAAGGAGGCCTTTGCAATGTTTGGATTTTTAAAATAAAAGTTTATCTGTTATTTTTTAAATCAAGTTTAAGTTTTCATTTATTTAGCTTGTTTGATGAATAAAATCAGAATTGAAATCTCAATGAATGTTCGCTTAAACAACCCCAATAAATAAAATTCCCTGGGAATGAAACATGATGTTCTCATTGTATGACACAGTGTATATATTTCAGACTTTCGCTTGTTAAAAGTGAAACTAAATTGTCTTTCAAGTCGTTACAAGAAGAGTCAACTTTATCAGAAATAATTCATGCAAGGGCAGATTCTTTGTAATGATGTGGCAATATAGGGGCAGAGTACTGAGTTCTTCTATAGGTGCCAAAAGGCTCTCGGTAAATCCCCTCAAAAGAGCCAGGAGGGAGGGAGACCCAATCCACTACACCTGCGGGCACAATGGCACTCTCCACTAAAGGCAAAGGGGGAGCTGGGATGACCCCCGTCAAGACCATTTGAACCACCTCCCCTCGTGGGGAGGCAGCGCGCTGGCCCAGTGGATAATGCTGGCACCTGGTCTCAGACGCCTACTAGCTGTATAAGCCTGGGCATGTGACCTAATTTCTCTCAGCCTGTTTCCTCCTCTGTCAAACAGGGACAACAGTAGCACCAACCTCCCAGCATTGTTGGAAGAATCGAGTAAAATAGCATATGTACTTTGCACTACAGAAATGTTAGATGCTGTTGCTGTTGTTGTCATGGATCCCTCAAGGAAAGCCAGAACCTCAGATTTCTGGCCCCACATACTTTTGGCTGGAGGTGGAGATGGGGGTTAGGAGTAGCAGGATCAAGCCTGCTTGGGGCCAGCATTCCCTCTCCCTTAAGTCGTTCAGTCATTTCAGACTCTTTGTGACTCCATTTTGGGTTTTCTTGGCAAAGATACTGGAGTGGTTTGCCATTTCTTCCTCCAGCTCATTTTACAGAGGAGGAAACTGAGGTAAACAGGGTTAAGTGACTTGCCCAGGATCACACAGCTAGTAAGTGTCTGAGGCTGGATTTCAACTCAGGAAAATGTCTTCCTGTTTCTAAGCCCAGTGCTCTATGCACTTTGGAGCCACCTAGCTGCCTCTTAAGATGATGGAACAATGGCTTTGGGGGGTAACCTACAGTAAGAGAGACTGAGGCAGAGTTCTAAGCCAATGGCACTTTATTAAAAGTCCATGGTCCCTTCCAAGAAGTGGACCCCAGATCTTCCTCATGATCTGAGATGCCCCCTCTTTCCAGGGTCCTATTTTTATAGGGTTAGATATTTAGACATTCAAGAGCAGCTATATCAGATACAGAATAATTTCATTGGTTGACAGGATATTTAGGCTAAAATAAGCTAACAATATATCAGCAGAGTCACAGGTTGGACAAAGCAAGGAATATCTCCACTGACTAGGTGGTCAGAAGATGGGTGAAGCATAGGGCATCTCCACTGACTAGGTTAGAGTAGGGAAACTTTGGTCCTCAAGTACAGCCCTTTGAATTCAAACTTCACAGAACAAATCCCCTTCATAAAAGGGTTTGTCTGTAAAACTTCGACTCAGTCAAAAGGCTGAACCCAAGGTCCTAGAAGGTCACATATGGCCTCAAGTTTTCCCACCTCTGCACTAGGTGGTCATAAGAAGGACACCTGCTCAGGTTGGACAAGAAAGTGGTCCAGAGGTACAAAAACAATTGGAAGACTTTCCATGTAGTTGAGTCACCTCTGTCAGTCATCATGACAAAGAAAAACAAGGGTGGAGGACCTCTAGCAAGCTTCCTATGATTAAGCAAGTGATATTTCAATTTGCATCTCACAGCTCTGAGACCCAATATACAGAACTTACCATCACTACCCCTATGGAATCAAATCATACTGATTAATACTGATTAGAATACAGCAGGGGTCCTTAATGAATCCACTTTCTCATCTTCCTAGCGTTCCTTTTGAAGGTTGGGGCAATGAGTATGACCAGTGAACCAGGGGATGGACCAAGAGTCACCTAACATCTGGGGTGAGGGGGCTGGTACAAGCTGATTGACTACCAGCTCTAGTTCCCCTGCCCCTTCCCAACCCACCCTCCAACCATGACTTCAGACCAAGAACATAAAGGAATAGGGTCAACTCCTTCATAATGGTGAAGTCTCTGAAGGGTGTCACCCATTTAGGAAATGAGATATTTCCAGATATCATGATCTGTGGAAACAAATGAGGGTCCTTGGTGGATTAATTCTGGTTGACCCAAACACCAGATCCAACAAACCATCCCCCATGGAGATGACCAAAGGCACTTCTGGCCAAGATGGCTGCCTAAACAGTAGCAGACTGGGCAGCTCCTATAAAAACCTGAAATATGCACCAGACCAAGTAGTGATGAAGAAATGCAATGAGAGACGATGGGAAGTGACTGCTTCTACCCTGAAACTACCTGCAAAGTCGGCCAGAAACCCACAGAGAACAGGAAATGGGGCCACCAGCAAAGCCAACACAGGCAAGCGTACTCACAGCCTCCTAGTGATCTAGAGACGAACCAGAGGCACACATAACCTGTAGCATTCCAAATCTCTAGAGTTACAGGCAGGAGTAACTTGCCCTGCAAAATTGAACATAACCCTAGAGGAGAAAAACAAACCCACAAACCTTTAATGGAGAATTTGAGGGGGAGAAGGAGGGTTTATCAATAGTGATGCCAAGAAAAAAGGCACTATGTTAACATTTTAAAAATTCACAGAAGGGAAGAGAAGCAAGTTCAGTAGAAAAGCTCAGAAAGTAACATAAAGAATATAAGAATGTGTTATATACTTCTTTCTTTGGAAAGAAAGCGATATGACTGTATTCTAGGGCATGCTGTCATCCATGATGGGCGGTGAGGGAGGGGGAGAAAATCTGAAACTCAAGGGACTGTGGAACTGAATGTTGTAGACTAAAGTAAATAAACAAAAAGAAAGAAAAGAAAGTGATATTAAATGGAGATTTGTGGTTTCCCAGGCAATCTTCCTTTTTGTCTTCAACTGTAAATATGGAAATGTTCATCTTGGGGGTTTTTAAGTTCAGAATTTAAAAAAATAAAATTTTAAAAGAAAAAAGGAAGTTCCTCCCCCCCCCCAACTACCTTGTTTAAAAGAGAGAGAAAAATGACACCGACCTTCTTGTTTTCATTTTATTTCAAGAGAACAGGATATTGGCCAAGATACTTCTTCCACCAGGCAGCCAAGAAATGCACATTCAGTGTGTAAGAGGATGAGTGGAAACTGTGAGCATGACCTAGACAAAGACACAAGTCAACCACCCATCCCCATCAAGTGGCACCCTCAGAGGGAGCTGAGAAGTTAACAGAAAAGCTACAGACAGGTCCAGCAGCCTTCTATCGTCGGCCCTCCTCTCAAACATGGCCGGTCCTTTTTCTGGGTCTTACCTTCCCCACCTGGGCAAACAAGGAGTAGAATTACATTCTGACCAGTCTGACCATGGGATTACAGGGCACCAATCTGCATGGGCATCTTTGAGTGGTATCTCCCCATGCTCAGCGGTGCCCTGCTGAGATGACACAAGGACCTTGCCATGATTGGCTGCCTAACACACAGAACACGATGGAAGAGCTTCCCTTCTTTAAGGCCCCAGCTCTTTTTTGGACTTTGAGAAACAGCAGCTTAGATCTGTATTTAGAGGAGGTCAGGAGTGGGAACTGTCCATAAGCGTGTCTTTTCTCTTCCCTCTCAGAACTGGACCAGAAGGTGGATCCCAGGTTGGCACAGATGGGGTGCCTAGAGAATGGGGGGCCCTGAGCTACAGAGTGAACAAAGCACTTTCTTCTCTACCACCAAAGAGATAGTCTCAGAGAATAGACAAATTCAGAGAACAGAACGCCACTATTGTGATACAGGGAATGCAAGCACAATTATTGATTATGTCATTTTAGAGATAAGAAAACAGGCTCAGAGAAATGAGGGCTTGCTCATAGGTCACACAGCAAGGAGGCATCAGAGTCAAAACCAGGGCTCCTGACTGCATAGGCAGGCTCACTTTGCCAAGTTGTCTCTTTGGTGGCTCACCTCCTCCAGATACTGCCTGAGTGATTCTGTTCCTGAGTCTTCTGCCTTCTGGAGTCATCTTCCATCTCCCTCCATTTCCTTCACCTGTAGCTCAGACCCCAGGGTTCAGCCCTTGGTCCTTCCCTCTCCCATCTCACAATCTTGGAAAGAGCCAATCAATTTCTGTGCTAAGGATTTAGAAGTCCAACCGAGCTTACCTGTCCTTTAGTCCTGTATCTCCAATTCCCTACAGGAAATCATCTGTTCTCAGACACCTGCCAACATCCCAACCAACAACTGGAACCACTATGCACCTTGGTGCCATTCACAACCTCTTCACACCTTCTCATCTTGTACCTTTTTAATCTACGTCTTCTCATAAGTACTCCTTAAAGCATTGACCCAATGTGTTGAAGACCTTCTCCAGAGATTAAAGACTTTTTCGCTCTTAAAGAAATCCATCGAATGTTAGACAGCTCTCATCGGACCTTACTGTAACTTCCAACCGAAGCACCTCGTTCTTCCCTGAGGCCAAGCAGAATAAGGCTAAACCCTCTCTGCTCTGACAGCCCTTTAGTCCTGAGTCCTCTTTTTTACAGAATAAACATTCCCAGCTCTTTAAACAAATCCTCCTATGGGCAGAGTTTAAATTCTCAACACTGTCTCTTCTAGCGCGCCTCCAGTTTGACAATGGTCCTAGAATGTGGTGTCTAGAACTAAACACGGTATCCTGGGGGTGATCCACCAAGTCAGGAGCACCATTTTCTTCAGCCTTTTCTGATCCCTCCCCCCAGCCCCCACCACGACTCCTCCCTTTCTAATTACCTTGTATTTAAACTGCATATGCTTTTTAGGGACAAATTGCTTCTGTCATTAAACTGGGAGCCCCCTGAGGGCAGGCACAGGATTTTTGCCTCTCTTTGTAACCTTGGGGTTTAGCACAGAGCCTGGTGCACAGCAGGTGATTGATAAATAGATTGTAGTAGTAGTGGTGATTGATAAATACTTGTGGATGGAATAGTTTTCTTGACTGGACTATGGTGGTGCAGTAGATAGAGTACAGGACCAGGCAGGATTCAGGAAGACCCAAGTTCAAATTCTGTCTAAGGCACTTACCAGATGTATGACCCTGAGCAAGTCACCTAATCTGTCTATCTCAGTTTCCTCATCTGTAAAAAGGGGAATAATAATAGTGTCTACCACAGGTCAAATGAGCTAATGTTACTGAAGAACTTGGCAAACTTTAAAGAACTATAGGAAGGCTAGGGATTATTACTTTAAGATCCTTGAGGTCACCTGGTCAGTTACCGCTTTTGGGATCTCCATCGAACAAGAAAGTAAGCAAAAATGAATGAATGAACAAATGAATTAGTGACAACTCTTCCTCCCCACCCCCACCCCACGGGGCCTTAGAAAGCCTCTTCCTCCTCCCCCAAATCACAGCTGTTCTAGTGGAGGTGACCTCTCACTCCCAGGCCACCACTGCCACCAACCTTGATTGGTCCCTTGGGCTTCCTCTTCTCTCTGGCTTTTCTAACTTTTCGCCGAGTTGAGGGTGGGAACCGTTTGCCTTTCTTGGTCCCCCAGCCTGGGCAGACCTCAAAGGTAGCTATAGCAGCCTTTACCTTCTGGCCTCGGATAGTGGCTGGGAACTCACAGGTGGCGTCCACTCGGAGGTTCAGGCCAGCAAGCCATCTAAGGAAGAAAGGGGAGGGTGGAGAGATTCACTGAACACTGGGACTGAAGGTGGAACCCCGTAAGTGGTTTCCATCCTCCTTCTTTGCCATAGACTTTTCTGGAAAATGCCAGGGATCTTAGGACCTCAGCTGGGTGGCAGAGACTCCTTTAGAGGACATTTGAGGGACCTCTGAGTGAGGGGAGCCTTGGGCCTAGGCCTGGAAGAGGGACGGGAAAGATCTGGGCTCTTGGCCTCAGAGCCACAATGTGGGAAGCTGGCTCCTTAGGTTGGACAGAGGAGCCCCAGAGGTGCAGCCTGTGGGACCTGCTCCCTCTGCTGCTGCTGGGTCCCTATGCCCAACCCCTGAGAAAAGCCCAAGCAGCCCCCCACCTGTGCAGGGGGAGGAGCCGGCAGTCACAGCGGAAGGGATTCTCACTGAGGTTGATGAGCTCCAGCCGAGTGAAACTGTCCATGGACGGCAGCACCTGCAGCCGATTTTTCTCCAAGTGCAAAGTCCTGAGCCCAGGCCCCAGACCAGCGAAGGCCCCTGGAGAAATCTATAGTGGAAGAACCCAACGTGGTTAGGATGGGAGCAGGGAGGTCACATCCTCCCACCACTCTTTCCTCCTTTCCTGAAGCCTCTGACCATCTCCTTTGGCAAAGAGAAGATGGCCCTGGTCCTTGCCAAAGCCAATCGCAGTGTTCAGCAGAGCCTGGCACAAGGGAGATGCTTAGCAAATGACTTTGACTTGACTGCCTGTCCTTAGTCCAGTCTCCTCTTTTCTCCAACAGATCCCTCCCTGTCCCTCTCCCTCCAACATGGTGGTATAAGACAGAGGAGAGGGGAGGACCAAGGGCTGAGAGTTGGGGGACTGAGCTACAGGTGAGAGGACAGCTGGTGAAAGAAATGGAAAACAGGGGATGTCAGAACTGGGAGCGGCCTCAGAACAGGGGATGTCAGGGCTGGGAGGGGCCTCAGAACAGGGGATGTCAGAACTGGGAGGGGCCTCAGAACAGGGGATGTCAGAACTAGGAGGGGCCTCAGAACAGGGGATGTCAGAACTGGGAGGGGCCTGAGAACAGGGGGTGTCAGGGCTGGGAGGGGCCTCAGAAGAGGGGATGTCAGACCTGGAAGGGGCCTCAGAACAGGGGATGTCAGAACTGGGAGGGGCCTCAGAACAGGGGATGTCAGAACTGGGAGGGGCCTGAGAACAGGGGATGTCAGGGCTGGGAGGGGCCTCAGAACAGGGGATGTCAGGGCTGGGAGGGGCCTCAGAACAGGGGATGTCAGACCTGGGAGGGGCCTCAGAACAGGGGATGTCAAGGCTGGGAGGGGCCTCAGAACAGGGGATGTCAGACCTGGAAGGGGCCTCAGAACAGGGGATGTCAGACCTGGGAGGGGCCTCAGAACAGGGGATGTCAGAACTGGGAGGGACCTCAGCACATGGCATGCCAAATCTTGGAGGGATCTCATTTTACCCCATTTTTAACAGATAAGGACACTGAGGGTGCCAGAGCTAACGTGAGGTATTCTATAGGTCCTCTGAGTCTCTTCTGTGCTCTTTATATTACAACATAAAGCTGGAGTTTGTAGGGAAATGAGATCTATGACCCCCCTGCCTCTCCCTGTTTTCAGCAGACAGATGAGGAGATCCTTGGGAACAAGTGCTCACTTGCTCTCTTCTGCTGGACACCCACCCTTCCCATCTTATTTCACATTGTTCCTCTTCATGGACTCTCTGTTCTAGTCTGCTAGCTTGTATGAGATATTTCATCGCCTGCCTCCATACCTTTGCACAGACTGTTCCCCACATCTAGAATGCCATCCCTTCTCACTTCCATTTCTTAGCATTCCCCTCTTCCTCTATAGCCTAGGTCAGCCCCCACCTCCTATACAACACCTTTCTAGATTCTCTTCTCAGGTTGAACACTTTCTCCCTCTTGAAGTTACAATTGTATTACTTGACATAGACTTTTAAATTTACTTCTCTGTATCTCCCCAGTAAAAAGTCCTCAGCTCCCTGAGGGCAGGAAATGCCCTGCACTGGTCTGTGTCCTTTATGGCTGGAACCTGGGTAGTACTCAATATATGGGAGCTGGAAAGGAGGTGAGTGTACCCTTGCTCTGGCCTCCACCCCACTCCTTACCCACCTGCCGAAGTCCTGTGCCATTAAGGTAGAGATATTGGAGGGAGCTGGCCACAGGCTGAAAGGCCCTGTCCTCCAGAACCCGAAGGGGGTTGCCAGACAAGTGCAGCTCCTTCAAGACAGGAAGTCCCTCCAAGGCTGCTGTTGGCACTGTCTGAAGCTGGTTCTTATCCAAGTTCAGCTTCTCCAACACCAGGGCTGAACCCCGACTCACACGAGAGATATTGTTACCACCCACATTGAGGCAGTGAAGCCCTTTGGCCCCAGTCAGGTCTCCCATAGATAGATGTTGGAGAGCGTTATGCTCTAGGTGGAGGGAGAAGAGCCTGGGCAGGACCTTCAAGGCAGCCCTGGGCACTTGTGTAAAGTGGTTGTGATCCAGGTACAGGTAACCAAGCTGGGGGACGCCTTGTAGAGCAGCAGCACTGAGGCTGGAGAGCTGGTTGTCAGACAGGTAGAGGTAGACCAGCTGGCCCAATCCATTCAGGGCTCCTGGTTTCAGGTGGGTGATGCCAGAGTTCTGGAGATGCAGTGACAACAGGTGGGCCAAGCCAGGAAAGGAGCCCCGGGGGATGGAAGAGAAGTTGTTTCGTCTCAGATCCAAGAGTTGGGTGTGGTTGGGGAACCCAGTGGGGATGAGCCTTAGCCCCTTGTTTTCACAGCTGCTGTGCTGGGAGTCAGGGGAGCAGACACAGGCTGCTGGGCAGGGTTTGGTGGCTCTGTCCTCCTCTGGGGTCCGGGTCGGGGTCCGAGGCCTGGGTGCCACCTCCTCTCCTTCCTCTTCCTTGTCTCCCTGCCTCCTGCAGTATAGATCCTTGGCCCTCAGCGATTCAAGAGCTTCTCCCTTCAGGCGTTTGGGCTCTGAACACTGCCCATCAGTCTGTACACGGGCCCTAGCCACCCATTCCCACAGGGGCCTGGCAGCACAGTCACATATCAGGGGATTCCCACTCAGGTTGAGCCTCTGGAGCTGGCCTACCCCCTCAAGGGCAGGCAGCACCCCAAGCTGATTGCTCTGGAGGTCCAGCGATCGGAGGCGGGGACAGCGGGCAAAGGCCCTAGCACCCACATCCTGCAGGGCAGCATGGTCAAGAGCCAGATCTCGAAGAGCCCTGAGGGCTAACCCATCTTCCTCACCCAAGTAGGTGAGTGGATTGTGACCTAACTCCAGCTGAATCAGGCCACTGAGGCGAGACAGAGCTTCCCCAGGCAGGGCCTGTAGCTCATTGTAATCCAGGCTGAGACGATAAAGGCCAAGCAGGCCAGTCAAGGCCTCAGGGGCCAAGACATGGAGGGCATTGTGGGAGAGGCGCAGCCACCGTGTCTGGAGCAGCCCCTCAAAGGCCATGTCAGGCAGGTAAACCAGGGAGTTGTGGGCCAGGCTGAGGTAGCCCAGGGACCCCAACTGGCTGAAGGCTCCTCGGCGGATCTCCTCCAGCTGGTTGTTCTCCAAAACCAGCTTTCTCAGGGACCCCAACCCATCCAGGGCCTCCTGGTAGAGTACTGAGAGGTGGTTGGAAGCCAGGTTGAGGTAGACCAGTCGGCCCAGGCCTCGGAATGCACCTTCTTCAACCTGCTCCAGGTGGCAATGCCTCAGGTCCAAATGAGTGAGGTAGGGGAGCGACAGAAAGGCCTCTGGAGGAATCACTTTCAGGGCATTGCCTTGGAGATCCAGCCTCTGGGTCATCTGTGAATGATAGGAGAATGGCAGCTCACATTCAGTGGCAGCTTCACCCAATCTAGGATGGTCACCCCCATATCAGATACAGATTGTGCCCTGGAACAAGTCTGGAAAAACTTTTCATTTTCCTGGTCTAGTTGAACTTTGTCAAACAGACCATACTTTAGTCAAATCCTCCTTTCCCTCCCTTTTTCTGGGATATGATTTTGCACACTTGTGCACAGGTACACCTCCCCCCCAAGCTCTTTGACTTGGAATATTCCAATCTAGAAACTGCCAGTTTCCTTCCTGTCTGTCACAGACAGTTGGGGTCCCTGGTGAGGTCGATAGGTTGACAGGGTTAGGGGGTTTCAATCCCTAACTAGGTATCAGGGGGTTGAGGTGTTGCCCTGGTTTGCAGGTATCAGTCCTCGATCTGGGGGGAGGAACTCCTTGGGCTGCCCTTGCCCCCTTCTCCTTATTGTCCACCTCCTGCTTCCTCTGGTGCTTCTAGTTAAACCTCATTGTCTTCCCATTGGAGATTTCCCTTAAACCTGTCCAACAACATTACCGGTTGCTTTCAGCTTTGACTGGCTCATTTTATTTTTCAGCAGGGAGCTTTCTGTCCCAGAAGTTCCCCAGACCATCCCTACTGTCTTCCAGGTGAATATTGTAATCACAGCGCAACCCCTGACTCCAAGGGCTATTTGCATGAGACTAACATCATTGGTGGAGATTGATTCCTTCTTCCCAGAGTCTTTCTCTCCCTTTAGGGACCTAAAGAGAGTCTGGAACCAGATCTCTCAAAGTTGGAAGCCAGAAGACCAGAATCTCTCTTTTTCTCTAGCTCTCCTCAATTCCATTTCTCTCATAGTCACAGAAAACAGAACAAACTACCAATGAGAACAGTTCCATGACCCATAGATTTTGAGCTTAGAAGTGACCATTGAGTTAAACCCCCTCATTTCACAGAGGAGGAAACTTAGACCCAGGGAGGTTGTGTGACTTGCCTAGGCTAAAGCATGATTCAAATCTGGATATTTCCAACTCCAGGCCCAGGGCTTTACCCATGTACCACACTGTCTCCATCATGCCCCGTGTCCATAGCTTTCCATCATCGTCATTAATATGGGCAGCATCCAAATTAATGTTAAATTAATTGTAATGACATTAATGATGACATTAACACAGACAATAGCAACATTAGTGATGTTTACTATTATCATATTATATTTTATACACATGTTATAGTGTACATATACATGTATTGTACACACACATATGTGCACACACATATAACACACCTGGTATACAGTAAATACTTTAAAAATGCACTCTATCTGTATGTACCCAGGTGCTCCAAAAGTCTTCATGTTTGAAGCTATTAAAGCCAAGTTTAAAAGCTGAAGCTTAAAACTGCATCAAGAATTTGGGGACATACTGTGTGTATATATATGTCTGTACTTTTTTTTTTAACTAGACCTATAATTTCATCTCATGGGACATTCTTGCTGACAAATCTCCCTCTGCCGGTGGAAATCATCATCTTTCTAACACTGAGTCAGAGAACTGAGGTCTCCCCACAAGCTTGTGGGACAGCCTGTTCAAAGGCCTTTTGTCACAGGAATCTCCTACTCAAGACATTGGCCCATCTCACTTCTAGGCAGCTCTCATTATTTAGGAGTTTTTCTTAAATTGAGCCTCAATTTGCCTCCGTCATCCTTGTTTGGCTGCTTTACAGGGTTCCAATGTCCTTCATAAACTCTAATGCCCAGAACTGAATACAATACCCCAACATGGTCTGACCAGGGCAGAGGACAGTGAGACTATCTCCTTCCTGGGGCTGGATCAATGGTTTCATTGACATAGGGAAATACCAGTATGGAGTCTCCCTCTACAAATGCAGAGTGGCACCCCCTCTGCAATTTGTGGACTTAGAAAGTAGCCTATGACACAGAGATAAAGTGACCAGTCCGAGGTCATACAGTCAGTAGGTACCAGAGACTGAATTGGAACCCAGGCCTTCCTTCCTGAGCTTCAGGTGAGCCAGTTCTAACTACCATAACATAGAACACCTCAGTCTCGGACATTATCCTTATCTTAATCTAGCCTTAGATGACCCTGGCTTTCTTGGATGACATATCCATCACACAGTTGACTCAGTATAATCTTATGGTCCACTGAAACCCCCAGATATTTTTCATTTGACCACTCTACTTGTGAAATGGATTTTTCTTGGCCATTGGTGGCTACCATCACACTAACTCATCAATCAGGGTCCAGATCTCTTTCTGATTTTGCCACTAAACCTGTCAGCAGCTCTCTTTAGTCCCCTAGATCTGACATCCCAGTGTCTCTCTCCTTCCAACCCTTCACCTGCTCCTGGTTGCCCTCTCTCACCTGCGGGATGGTGACTGGAACCTCTGTGAGGTTCTGGCGCCTGCATGAGACATGTCTCCTGATGTTGTCACAGACACAGACCCGGGGGCAGCGGCTGGCAAGTCCTCTGCAAGCCAGGGCCAATAACATCAAGAAGCCCAGATGATTCCACATCCTGGGGGGGAGCTAGGGGCAGGGGAGAGGGCAGGCTGGACCCAGTCAGCTGCAAGCAGGGCTTTGAATGGGGGATCATTGAAGCAGAGAGGAAGAGAAGGGAATAAACATTTAGTAAGCCTCTCCTGCGTGCCAGGGATTATACTAAACACTTCCCAAATGTCTTAGCTTCGAGCCAGAAGAAACCACAATTCCAGGAAATCTGTCTGCTTCCTCCCCCCCCCCCCCGCCCTTCCCCCCAGCCCAAATCATACCCAGCTCAGGCACCAACAGCTTCCTCTGCTTTATAATGCTGCTGAGAGTGCAAGGTGGGTGCTGGAGCCCACCTCTGACCCCCACCCCGGGTCCTGAACCTCTCTGAACCCAGGAAACTCTCTCCAGAACGGGGGCTCCCTAGCATTGGTGGAGAAACTTGCCTCACCAGGGAAATCACAGGCCTGGACCAAAATAGAAAGAGGAACAGCTTGACCAAAGACCTAATGATTTTTACCTTGTATCCAGATCTTGAAAGATTGCAAAGGGTCTTCCAGATCCTAACATCATTCCCCGCACACACACACACACACCCCCTCCCCAGGGTCCCACAGCCATCTGTGTATGAGGTAGAATTTGAACGCAGATCTCCCTAGATAGGTGAGGCATTACCACCATCATTCTAATGCTGCAGAAGCTGGTGGGGGAGGGCCGACTACGGGATCTGAGCTCTCAAGCTGGAAGAGGCCTTGGAGAGGGTCTAATTTAGTCCTCAGATTACAGAGAAGGAAACTGAGGCCCAGACAAGTGATGGGGTCATAGGGTCATGGGCTTAATGCTGGAAGAACCCTGGAGGCATTGAGGTTAACACAGGAGGTCAGCAGCAGAGGCTGGAACAGAACCCAGGGCTCCAACTCCAAAACCTTTGTACTGAACCATACCCTCTGCCCCTCAGCCCCAGAGGGTTCCTGGGGCTGAACTCCCCACTCAGAAAGCAGAAGCCTAGGAGCCACATATAGGGAGCAGGGAGCCCTGTCATTGAGCAGCAGAGAAATTAATTCAGGCCTTTCCTTTCCTGGTGGGAAGCCCCTGGGGCCAGCAGATTGTGGTCAGGTCATACACTGGTCCATCTCCACCCCCAATCTCGTGCGTCCTGTCCTAAGCAGGTGAGGCTGGCAGTCCCTGCCTAGGGAAGACCCAAAGCTGAGCTGTTGAACATTACCCCAGGAAGACCCCGATCGGCCAACCACTCATTTTACAGGGGAAGAAATTGAGGTGCAGAGACATGGAAGTGTCCAGGCAAACCCCTGAGGGTTTAGGGGTCCCTTAGTTGTACCCCCATCATTACACATAGCAGGAACCCGAGTCCAGAGAGGGAACAAGCTAACACCCAGGACGCTGACGTCCCTCCCACTTCTCTTTCCCTACTGCTCCCTAAGCTGATCTGGCCCCTCCACTTTCTAGGTCCTGCCGTCCCCTCCTTCTTGCACACAGAGCCTTTAGCTTGACCAGTTTCCCAGGGACTCACCTCGAAGTCCAGGCCGAAAGCTCCTGTGCCCCGTCTGAGCTCTGGGATGTGGGTAAGAGTGGCTGACAGAGGAGGAGCCCCCAGACAACTCCACCTCTTGGAGGTGAGGACAGCAGCTCCTTCTCCCCCCAAGTCCCCCTCCCCACCTCAGGGCCTCCCACCTGGCATGCCCTCTCCTCTGAGATGAATGGGGGCATTGTTGGCTGGCCTAGCCCAGTAAATGCTTCTCCCCTAAGGAGAGGGGACCAGTGGGCCAGGCAGGGAGGCTGGAGTGAGGGATCCAGGAAGGTGGTCTGAGAATGAAATTCAAAGTCCTCTCTCCTTCCTGGCTGGAATTACCAGCAAGTTTTCCAGAGGCGCCAGATCTGGAACCGGAGCCCCACTGGCTGATTGCAGCCCCCTGCGAGGGCCCAGTCACACAGATCGGAGCAGTCCTGGACACCACGGCCTGGAGACCATCTACACTGACAGATGCTCTCCTGCCAGACCCTTAACCAGCCTTGGTGTCTGAGGCCACAGCCCCACACCAGCTCACCAATACACAAATATTTATCATCTGAAAAATGGGAATGACAACCCGTCTTCCCTCACAAGGATGCTAAGAGGAAAACTATTTGGTTTTCAACTTTTATTTACTTTGTTTTTTGAAATGTTTCATTGATGCCTTTTGAAAAAAATCATCCTTCCTTCATAACTGTCTCCCCAAGGGAACTCTGTCTTTTAACAAAGTGCAGTTAAGCAAAACACAGCAGCCCTGTTTGGCAGCACAGACCAGTGGTTCTCAACCTTCCTGATGCTGCGACCCTTTAATACTTGTATGTGGGCAGACCCGCCTGGAGATGGATAGAGGAGCGGTGTCTTGGTTCCTAAGACCATTGGAAATACGTGTTTTCTGATGGTCTTAGGCGACCCCTGTAACCCCAATGAAAGGTTTGTTCGACCCCCAAGGGGGTTACGACCCACAGGTTGAGAACCACTCCTCTAAGTCTTCCCACCTTCCTGATTTCTTTTTAGGTGCCATGACCTTTGTCACAGGCTGGCCAGCTATTCCCCAGGTGATGGGCCTTCCCTGTTTCCAGGTCTTTGCCACCACAGAAAGGGCCATTACAGGTATATTTGTCTACATGGGACCTCGCAGAGAGCTCTGTAAACCTTCATGAGCTAGAAATGTAAATGGATGTTCTTTGAGTCAGCCTGGCACACGCTGGAGAAAGCCCTAGTTACCTGGGTCAGGACAGGCCTCAGTTTCCCCACATGATAAATGAGATTAGGCTGGAGGGCCATCTCTAAGGATTTCCGCAGCAGCCAGCCCCGTGGGCTGTACAGCAGAGCACATGGTCCAGGCAGCAAGGCAATGTTTTATAGGTTATCCTCAAGGGGCAGCTAGGTGGTACAGTGGAGTGGTGGTGCAGGGTGGTGCACCAGCCCTCGAGTCAGGAGAACGAGTTCAAATCCACCCACCCTGGACATGTCACTTAACCCTGACTGCCTTCCCTCCTGGCCCCCAAAGTTTCCCTCTGGGAACAAGAATTGGTTAATATGGAAAATTGCCTTGGAGAGCTCAAGCACCAACGCAGAGGGCACCCTCTGGCTCAACAAAGCCAGTCCTCCAAGAGCAGAGCAGGAAGTGAAGGCTGGGGGACCCTGCCAATGACCCTCTGGGCCTTGGGTTCTCCCAGAGGAAGCTGCACTCCTTGTGGGCTGGGAATGTCTTGGCTTTATATCCCTAGTACCTAGTACAGCACCTGGTATACAGCTGGCACTTAATGCTTGTCGGATTTAATGGAATCCTAGGAGACAGAAATAACATGAACAAAGGCACAGGGCATATGTTAGGACCAGTGACAAGGGCTGGGCTAGCCTCGGATGCAGTGAGTCTCAGCCCTGCTCCTTAGGCCGGTGACCTTCTGACTGCTCCCCTGAGCTCCCCTTCTCTAAAATGGCATCCACGGACCAGATGGAGCCTCTTTGCTCCAATGCAGGATCTTCCAAGCTTCCTGCCTTTACCTGAGTGGGTCTTTGCCAGGTCAGACATTCCCTGGAGAAATTTGATGTCATGCTGTTAATTAGGCAAATGCTTCCTTATCCACTCGGATAACGTCAAAGTTTGACATGCATCAGAGCATGGCAGACCACGTCTCAAGGCCTCCCTTGGACACATCCTAACTTTGTGATTCTGGGGAAATCTTCCAAGTCCACAGGCACCCCAAATGATTCCAAAAACTCAAATCAAAAACAAGCCTCAATCTTAGCGAAGGGAATTACCACAATAGGAACCAAGTCCTTGCCCCCTATGCCAATGAAATCAGTTGAGAAACACGAATGTAAACCAAGTCTGGAGAATGTTCCTCAAATGGTGCCCCCCGCCTCCTGGAGCCAGGAGCCCCCCACCCCAGACACACTTAGGTCCTTCACCCACTGTGATGTGGCAGCCAGATGGCTTCTCACCCAGCAGTGCTGCTCCTGAGCTTTCCAAACTTGGTGGCCTTGCCCCCACTTGACTCCAGCTCCCCATATATAGGCTGTGCAAGCTCAGGGGCCATCTTGTATCTGTATCCTTAGCAGGGTCTGGCACACAGTAGGTGCATGATAAATGTTTTATTTGTTCCAGACCCAGAGTTCTTTGCCCCATGCTAATGGTCTCCCACTTAACCACCCACTCATTTACCAGCCTTTTGGCCACTCATCCCACTCCCTCAAAGTCCATGCTCTGGTCTGACATTCATCCTGACTTGTTTTCTACTCAAGCCCCCAGGCCCTACCCCTCCTGACCCTCCCCCAGACCTCCCCTCTCTCTCCAGTCAAAGGGACAAGGCCAGGCCAAGACACATCACTTTATTCTGTATGCTACCCTAAGTCCTGGCCCAGGCAGGACAGTTCAGTTACTCACACATCAGCACAAGTACCAACACAGATAAGAGCAGCGTGCTGGGGCAGAAGGCACCCTGGGGGGAAGATCTACCAGAGCTGGCCTCCTCAGCTCCAAGGTCACACTAGCCTAGACCTACCAAGGGGAGTCTGTAGTCTTCCCTCCTCCTCTGACCCACCAGGGCCCTGAAGACAGCCTGGGCCCACACAGCTGAGCAGCTGTTTCAGATGCTCCTCCCACCCCAACCAGGTGCTACAGAGACTCTCCTTGGGATTTCTGGACTGGTCCAAGGCCTCTCTGCCCTGACATCCCCTTTGAGCAGCCAGAGAACAGGAGTCTAGAGATGAACACCTACAGGCAAGAAAGGGGCTGAAGAAGCCTAAGAGGGATCCTGGCACTGCCAGCCCTGCCTTCTTCCCATTCCTCTCGCCGGCCCTATTCCAGGTTACACCAACCAGCATAGGGCCTACTCCTTCTGCCGCTGCAGAACAGCCAGTGACCAAGGTCACCCGGCTCTTCACCATGATGATGGGAGGGCTGCCCCATCCCCTCAAGCACACCCATACTCCTATGGACACTGGCTAAAGCCAGCCAAAGGCCAGAGAAGCTGGGAGTAGGATGGGCCCCACGAAGGCTAGGGAGCAGGCATCTCACACTCCCCAAAGACGGTGCTAGTGGGAGACCCCACCCCAGACACGCCAAGAGCAGTTCCTCCCCAGAGATTGCCTCAGACCCTGCAGACATGCTCTGAGCCCAAGCCTGCTCCCAGGACCCCCTCTGGACACTTCTAGTGAATAGATGAACATAAATTACAGTGAAGGGAAGGGTGGGTGGGTGATCTGGGAGCGTCCCTCAACTCCCTCCTCAGTGTTTTGGTCCATTTGTGAAGCTGGGCTGAAGTGCTGGGTAGGGCCCATGCACAGCAAGGCAAGAGAAAAATTTAGGAGCTGAGGGGACCCAGCCCTGGCCTGGAACCCACTGAGGCCCAGTAGAAAATGGCAGCTCAGGACCCTGGGGGTGCTGCACCCCTAGGTCCCAGCTAACACAGTGGCTGGGCCTAGGCCTGGGCTAGAGGGAAAATGAACAACAGGAACACCTTTCCTTGCTCAAACCTCTTGCCTTCATTAGGGGAGGTGGAGGAAATGTGAGAATGCTCCAGTCAAGAGTCCTGAGAAGCCCCTCCTTATTTTGGTCAGGCTAGGGGATAGTTCCTTTCCCCAAACCACCCTGCTGAAGGGCCAAGCTCAGGTCCCATGACAGCAGAAGATCCCAGCCCATCAGCTCCCTTCCACAAAGGGTAAGGTCTGAGGCCAGAATGCTGCTCCGATAGAGGGGGGTAAGCACACACCTCCCCAGGGTTGCCAGGTCTGCCAAGCCACCACCCCTACACTATGTTCCATGCCCCTTCCAGACAGCAGAGCCAGGGAGGCAGACAGGCTGCTCCCTGTCCCAGAGGTCCCTAGTGAGCAGAAGCAGCTGAGGAGCTCCCCAAGCCAACTCAGGATACTATGCCCAAAACAAGTAGCAATGGCCAGGGGAGATCCAGGCAGGCCAGTGCAAGGGCAGGGAACAGAGTTTAATGAAGGGGCCACTGTCCAATTCCATGAGCAGGCAGGATGTAAGCAAGCGTCCAAGGCCAGCTCCCCTGAGGCAGGCCAATGAGGCTGATTCAAAACAGATGTCATGAAAAAGCCCACAAATCCCAGGGCCTGGAGCCCGGGCCAGCAGACAGGGCACTGGGGCACTTGTCGGGAGAGGACAAACACCACACAAAAGCAGCCTCCCCTAGGGGCCCCCCCAAGGTGGAAGGAAGGGAAAGGGGTTTTCAGTGGAAGTGACGGCAGACACACACACTCATCCTCTGGGGCCTGGGCAGGGGCTCTCAGTTCATAAAGTTCGTTGGGGGACGACGGCAGAGGCCCGGCCTCTTGGCGACTAGACGTGATGAAGGGTTTGCAGGAGGTTGTGACGAGCTAGGGAGCAGGACTCCAGAGCTCGATTGGGCCTGCAAGAGACAGGGAGGAATGAAGGGAAATTAACGACAGGAGATGAGAACTGAATGGAGCCTCTGTTGATAGCCGAGTGAGAGAAGGGCAAAGGCCACTGTCCCTAGAGTCAAAGGCGGGCCTGGGCCAGCTGGGGGCCCTGACAAACACTGAAATAATTGCTCCTAATTCTGCAGCATCCAAAGGGTTACAAAGGGCTTCACAGCAATCCCACAGGGGGGAAGGGGGGCGTTCCAAGCCTGCCCCACCCCCCCCCCGCCCATCTCACAGATGAGGAACCGAATTTCAGAGGGATCCCGTAACATGCCCAGGGCCAAGGGTGCCTCTGGATGGTCAAACAGGTAAAATCGGATAGAAATCCAGTAGACAGCTGATCTGTACGTTCGATCAGACATGCTCCTGCTCATGGCTGGCTGAGCCCTCCGACACCAAGTCCCGCACTGACCACTGGCCCACTGTCTCTCCTTGACTGAGCAGCTAGGCCACAGGGCAGGTGTGAAGACGACACAACTCTGGCCCTGCCTGAGATCCTTGGCAGTCCTCAACTGCATGCCCTATCCTGAGGCCCAGAGGAGTCAGAGCTGCTGAGCCATCACCTGTGTCCCACCACCAACCCAGGGTGTTTCTAAGCCTTCTAAGTCTTCTCTCTACATTCTGATCTGTGCCTATGGGCTCATAGAGCTGTCTCTCTGGCGCTATCCTCGTGGCTCAATCTCCCCAGCCTGAGCTCCAGGCTCACATAACAAGATGTCACGTGGACATCCTTAATTCAACAGGAACCCAATGGACCTTCCTAACTGTCCCCATCTCTATGTGCTGCACAAGGAGCCTAGGACCAGGACACTGGTCTCTCTTTCTCAAGCACTGCCATGCTAGCCTGCCAGACACTTGTGTTTGCCATCTCCTGGCCCCCCGAACTCTGCTCTCTCTACATCCAACTATAAGCCTGACCTGTCATCTCTACCTTCTTCCTGGCCCCTCACTCACAGAAGCACCAACCTGTCCTGTCGGGGGTGCTCCTGGCCTTGAGTCTCTCCCTGCTTAGTAAATATTTGTCCATTTGAAGCCATCCCCTCTCCCCTTCCAAATACCACCACTTTCATGCCCCACTTAGGCCAAGGCAGCCTCCCCTCCCTGTCCTGGCTGACCAAACCCTGCCTACAGCCTGGTGCCCAGAAACTCCCTCTGATGTTTGTCAACATCCCCTGGACCTGCCACTTCTCACCAGCTCTTCCTTCCTCCTCTTCTGTGCTCTCTCTGACCTGTCCTGCCCTTCCCAGTCCCTTTCCTCCCTGAGCGCCAGGTCTGGTATACTCACACATCTTGCGGGGGCTGGGTGGTACCAGAGAACTGGGGAGCTTCACCTCTGGGGCATCACAGAGATGCACAAAATACACAGTATATTACAGAGAATACAAAGACCACCAATAAGATTAAAATACAGTTATTAAACTGTTTTAAAAATCAGTTGTTGCATCCTGGTTAATAAGTCCTCATCCAGAGGACTGTACAGTCTGGCATTCAAGGCTCTTCACAATCTAGCTTCAGGGGGTTCTTCACTGAGAGAAAGAAGGGCCCTTGGCGAGGGAAGGAGATAACTGTCCTGACAGCCAGCCCTCCTGACAGACAGGGCCTCATTCCACTGGATGCTGCACAGGGACACCAGCTGAGGGCCACTTCTCCTGGACTATACACTCATGAAACAGGTGCTTTGGGGGAGGGCAGCCAGCAGCATGAGGGCTGGACCCTGAAGCAGGAAGGAAACACCAGGGCTCACATACGTGTGGGCCCATTACCTTCCCCCCAAACCTCATTTTCCTCATCTGAAAAATGGGAATAAACATGCAAGCCAGGCTTGCCTGTTGAGGGATGGCTTTGTAAACCCAAAGGTCCTAGAAACATAAATAGGTAATGTGCTCAGGCCACAGAAAGCCCAGACCTGACTCCAGAGGGAAGGGTCCACACAGTCTAACTACTAGAGCCTTTTTCTTAACAATTCAACCTAACAAACACTTCCTACAGAACTGTGTCAGGCAGAGCATGGTGCTAGGCACCCTAGGGAGGGGTGTCATCTAGGAACCTGTTCTTCCCACCTCTGACATCCAGAGCACCAGTATCTGGGAGAAAGCAGGCAAGGCCTCGGGGGCTCATTGGGGCTGCAGCTGTTCCCAGAGCCAGATTTCCATTTGGCAGGTGAGGATTTCCCTAATCTCTGCTCTTGGGAGACCCTGGGCCCCTGAATCTTCAGGGTGTGCCTCTGAGGTTTGGCTGCACAGGCTGCCTGGCGGGCTTTCCTTGAATGGACAGAACCAGGCCCCAGGAGAGGTTGGGGGGGACGAGGAGGAGGGGCACTGTGGGGCCACAGCTGGAATGGAGACTCTTTGGCCCCTGCCCTACTGCCTGAGCTCACTCCACATCCCCCTCCTCCTGTCCTCAAGGCACAGGACAGGCTCGCTGGACTCAGTCACCAAGGCTAGGAGCACAGGCTCTGAGACCAAAGCACTCCCACCCTGCCCTCAATGCACCCTTCCCCTCCCCCCCAGATCCAGGGCAGCAGGCTGGTCAGACTTACTTGTTCACCAAGGCCACCAGCACAGGCTCTGAGACCACAGCACCCCTACCTTGCCCCCAAACCCCCCAGAGGCCCCAGGGCAGCAGGCTGGCCAGACTCACTTGGTCACAAAGGCCAGGAGGACAGGTGTCAGGGTCTTTGGGAAGTAATCCTGCTGGGCCACGTGATTGAGGGCCATCAGGGGGCCGTAGAGATTGGGGATCGCCTTGATCTTGTCCTCACTCTGTAGGAAAGGTCACACCAGAGGGCAAGGTTAGCCTTGCCAAACCACCAGAGACCGTCTGGCTCAGCACATCTTTCTGCTGAAGCCCCAGAGGCAGCTGCTGAGGCCTGTGATTCCAGGGTCAGGATCAGTCTGGTCCATGAGCACCTTAGAGAGCACCTGATGTGTCTCCTCAGACTAAGGAAGGCCTTTTTCACCCTTTCCATGGCCCATTCCCCCCCATCCCCCAACCCCCACCCCAGGGCCAGGACCAGCCTTATACTCGTGGGGAGGGGGAATTCTGTCAGCAAACACCATGGGTGAGGGAAGTAGGCCAAATGTCCTCCACCTACAGCAGGGGTCCCCAGGCTCACTAAAAGGGAAGGGTGCACAGAGGGGTCCACGAAAATAAAGACTGGGCCTATGAACACTTGGTTAGAATATAACCCACCCTGTCTGGGCCTTGCCCTTCCCCATTTCTAAGACAGGCCCAACACTTTCCTCCCTCCTCACCTTGAGAAGTCCCATGTGGATTAAGAGCCTGGTGATGAATGCATTGGAGTTGAAGGTGGCTGAACCAAAGGCTTTCTTCATCAGGGCATCTGGCAGAGAAGGACAAAGGGCACGTGAGGTTTGCTGGGACCTGAGGCCACACTCTGGCCAGCATAGGGGAGCCTTGGCCCCCAAAGCCTCCAGCAGTGCTGAAGGTAGCTCACAGAAGAGGGAGAAGAAGCATGATGGTCAGGTGGACAAATGAGCAAGACACCAGGAAATAAGCATGGAGAGGAAGGGGTGGCAGGATGATGCCCCCAGCCAAAGGCTGATCCAGGATCACAGCTCTTGCCCTGCCCTGCCCACTCATGTGGTAGGATTGGAGCTGTCCTGGCAGCTGCTAGGGAAGCCTTGCTTGCTGACCCTATGGGCACCTCTAACTGGCTCCTCTACCTTTCAAGGTCTCCAAGCTTCTCTCCCACTCCATAAACACTTGGCATTTAGTCTCCTTGACAAAGCTGTTCCCTGTCCCCCCCCCCTCCAAAAACCATCCCACCCAGGTAGGCAGGATGAGGGGCTGGGAGCAAGTTCCAGCTGGCTGGCACTCAACCACTTCTCTAGGGACTTCCTTTCCCCCTCTGTCAAACAGCAGCAGCCGTGGTCAGAGCAAGCCCAAGGACCCAGAGCTCTATTATCAGAAGATGCAGAAAGGCCTTGCCTGAGGTCCAATAGCTGCTGCCAATAGCAGAGCCCAAGACCCCTACTTCCCTCTACTTCCCCTCCTGGTCAGGCCTAAGGGGCCTGCTTCCTCTCCACTGATGGAGGAAATCCCCAGTGAGCAGCACACTCCAGGCCTATCCTGGCCCCAGAGGCCATGATCTCTCTGTCTCTGACTCCTGGGTATGGGGTGCTGTGGGGACAGGGGCACACAGCACCTGCTCGTGGGCCACATGTAGTGGGGTATAAGGCATGTGCCTCATTTCTCCTGCCAGACTTCCAGTCTGGGCCTTGTAGAAAGACCACTAGAGCTAGATTCAGCCTAGACTCAGCCTCGAATTCTGGCTTCCACACTTGTTATCCTTGGACTCAAGCCTCAAGTTCCTCATCTAGAGAATGGATGTAGGAATCAGGGTTGTAACATCAAAGCACCAGAGCTGGGAACTGTTCTGGTAGCCAGTGTCCAGGACCTATGAGCATGGCCTGAGGCACGTCAGGCTGCTGCCAGATGGTTCTTCCCCTTTTAGCCTTCACCAGGCTGGAGGCACACTTACCCACTGCCTCCTGAACGGCTGTCTTCACTGCCAGCTCATCCTTGAACACCGAGGAGACCTTCAGGAAAGCTGAAACCACCTTTTCTGGATCAGATGTATCCGTCTAAAAGGGAAGAGGGACACTGAGGGCTCTAGGCCACAGCCAGGGGTCTTGTTCTCTAAGGGAAGGAGCCTGTGTCTTCTTCTCTAAAAAGAGACCATGAAGTTAGATCTTTCTCCTTCCTTAAAGCCCTTGGTCTAGGAGTTTTCACAAATGAGGTCCCCTAGCTGTGACCTTCAAAGCAGGCACCCCTGCAGGGCCAGGGCCCATCCTCAGAGGTTACCTTAGAGCTGGTGGGGGCTCAGATCCAAACCTGAGGCTTACACTGGGCCAAGTCTCTTCTCTATGGCACCTGTGCCAGGCAGAGGCTGGGAGGGACAAGCCCATTGAGTGAAACCTGAAAGCAGTCAATGATCTAGCAATAAGGACGTGTATTCCTAGAGTGTAAGTTCCCTGAGGGCAGAAGTACAGCCTGAGAGCTGGGACCAGGGGGCCCACCTGGCTTTATTCTATAGGTGAGGAAACCAAAAAGGGTAGTGCTTACCCCAAATGACACAGAGGGTAAGGAGAAGGACCCTCTGCTTTCTCTGATGGGACTGAGGGCAGCAAGGTCAGAGGGAGCCTAATGGTCAGGACAAGCAGCCCTCCCCTGAAGCATCCCTCCCATACATGCCCCCAAGCAAGCTGGGAGCCTACTGAGGGGATAACTGAAGGATGCCCCACACAGGGATGGCTCAACCTTGCCCAGGAAGGAAGCTGGGGCCCCATTACCTGTTGGGCTATCAAGAGAGAGCTCTTGGGCCCAAGACGCAGAAGCTTTTCTGGAGATGGGAAAGCGAGGAATGTGGAAATGTCGGATGGAGAACACAGAACGGTAGCAGGTTCCTACAAATGGGTGGAGGTCGCCAGGCCGAGATGAGTGGCTGGGGTGCTGGTGGACGGTGCCGGAACCCTAGGCTGGCCTCAGACCAGCACCCAGATGCCTCCACCTGGGTGGGGCCCCCCTCCTGCCCCATGGCCAGCCCAGCTCCAGCCCTCCTCCCCTCCATCTTCCACATGGTGGTCTCATTCCCTCCTGGGCTCCAGGTAGCTCCTGCTAAACTTAACAATGTTCTTGACATTTCCAGCATGTCTAGCTTATCTCCCCAGCTGAACCTCCATTCTCCTTCTCTTGCCCTAGTCTCACTAGCCTGCTGGCTAGCAGGCTCATGGATGCACAGGCCTGTATCCTCCGCTCGAGCTTGGTCCAAGACGACTGCAAGCCCAAACTCCATCTATGCCCCTTGTCCACCCTCCTGCCTTGGGCAGGCCATCTAACTGGGGACCTGCCAGGAGAACACTGACACCCCAGAGCTGAAGTAAAAACCTCAAGAAGGCCAAGGCAATTTCCCCTAGAAGATAGGAGGCCTCACAGAGAGGGAGCAGCTGCTCAGGATGTCTAGCCGATCTCTCAACCAACAAACAGCATTGAGTGTAAGCCGCCAATGTGCCAGACCCTGGCCCTTCCTTCTCTCCTCCACCTGAACCACCAGCAAATTACCCCAACATGCGTATCCAGGATCTTCTTGGGAGTTGTGGTCACTTCTTCTCCTTGCCCTCGCTGAAGCTCCTCCTCTTCTTCTTCTTCCTCCTCCTCTTCCTCCTCTTCTTCCTCCTCCTCTTCCTCTTCCTCTTCTACCTCCTCTTCCTCCTCCTCTTCTTCCTCATCATCCCCTTCATCATCACTACAGAGGGATGACAGATAATTCCTGTCTAGTCCTGCCCCCTGGGAACCCCTTAACTCCTTAGGCCCTGCTCCCCAGGGACCCCTTAGGACCTGGCACCCCCCCCGGAACCCTTAACTCCTTAGGCCCTGCCCCCCAAGGGACCCCTTAGGCCCTGCTCCCCACCTGAGCGAGGCCAGCGTGTGGGCCATGCTGAAGCCTTCCAGGATCTCCTGAAGCTGCTCACAGCCTTCCTCTCCCAAGGCATTCCCTGTGGCAGAGAGGAGATGAATAAGGACCAGGGGAACCCAAGCAGTTCTGGACCCATGGCCAGGATACTTAGGAGGAGGGGCTGGTGCTCCAAGGCCCCAGGGGTGTTGGGGGGGAGGATGACCTGGAGGCTGGGCATGTCCCCAAACTCTACCAGGCCCACTCTCATACCGTTGAGATCCAATTTTTCCAGTTCTGATTTGTCTTCAATGGCCTCTGCGATTGCCAGCGCAGCGTCTCGTTTGATTTCACAGAAGGACAAGTTCAGCTCCTGAGGCCATATAGGGAGGGTGTCCAACATTTATGCTTCCCATCAGGTCAAGGTGATTTCCCCTGAATCAAACCAAGCACTGTCTCCCCCGCCCCGACTCCGACCCCCTGGCAGTGTGTCCAGCAGCCCTGTGAGAAAACCAAGCAGGGACGCACCCATGCAGCAGGCCCACCTTCAGTCTGTGCAGCCCCTCCTTCACGGCTTCAGCGATGGCCACAGCCCCTCGGGAACGGACCAGACAGTCCCCAAAATTGATCACCTCCACCTGCCTCAGGATCTTCAAGGTCTACAGACCAGAGATGAGACAGTGCGGGTACAAAGGTAAGCAGAGGCCACCAGTCCCTGACCCAAGGCCCACCACAGGCAGCAGAAGCTTCTGACCAGCCCCACCCAGCTACTTGATGATCCTGGTCAAACTGAAAACTCTGGGCCTCGGTTTCCTCCTCTATCAGGATCTGTCAAGGGTAATTGGTCTTCACCCTCAGACCTCACGTGGCACCTTGGTTTGAAACTCTATCTTAGCCTAGGCTGGCCTCTAGCTCCAAGAAGGCAGGAGGCATGTGTGGCCTCCCACAGTGCCCCCCAGGTTCTGCATCACAGGAAAGCCCCAGAACAGCCTGGCCACCGTCAGGCTCACCTCGGCCATGGCCACCGCCCCCTTCTCCGTGAAAGTGTTGTCATTCAGGTTGATGACTCTCAGCAGGGAGTTGCCGGCAAAGGCCTGGGCGAGTGCTGTGACCCCAGGGTGGTTGATCCCATTCTGAGGCATGTGGATTTCCTCTAGGGTCCCAATGATCTGTGTGAGAGACAAGGAAAAGGAAAGATGGGAAGAGCCCTCCAGTGCACAGGTAAACTGTCAATGTAGAAAGAGAGAATCCTGCAGGTGCTGACATATGGGAGGACCTTCTTGGTGCTACCAAAGTCGGTGCATGGCCAGGAGCCTGGCTTTGGGCCAGATCTGGAGTTGGGCGGCCTCTCTCTCTGCTGGCCACAGCCCCACCTCACCACCACTACCACCACTTTCCAGCTTTTGCTCTGGCAGCACTGCCAGGGCTTCTGAGAAGGGCATGACCACCACCTGTTCTCTGGTTCCCCTCCCAGGTACCTCCAGGGCCAGGCTCACAGCAGGCAATGTAATAAATGTTTCTGACTGACTCACTCAGTAAAATGGGAACAAGCTACCTAAAGGCAAGTGTGTGTGGCTCACAGGCTCCTCTTCTCCTCTAGCTCTTCCATCCCACCTGGTGGATACCTGTACACTCCCCCAGGTTCGGGATCCCAGGGCTTGGCGCAAGCCAGGCCCCTCAGTTTTCTGATCATTCAAATGACTTAGTGGACCAGGATGTGGGGGCTAGCCTGAGCCTCTCTACAGGAATCACTCACCCCAAATGCTTCAGCCAAGGCCATGGCGCCATCGTTCTCCAGGCGGTTTCTGCCAGCCACAAACACCTTCAGGGCCAGCGGCTTGCCCAGGGCACTGGATTTCCGATGGCATTCAGTCAGAGCTGCTGCCAAGATCTAGAAGAGAAATACGGTGTCCTGGGTCCTTTGAGAGAGGGGCGTTGGGGCTTTCCTACCTCACTTATCTTTACCTGGCACTGAGAAAAGAGCATCCCCAGATGGAAAGTCAGGGCACTTCAGGATTCTGCACTTGCTGTGTCCCTTTGGGCAAGTCGCTTACTCTCTGGGCCTCAGTTTCCTCATTTGTCAAATGAGGCAGTTGGACTGTTTTCTGAAGTCTTTTTACCTCTTGCCTGGATCACTCTGTTCTCTAATTGGTTTCCATGCCCAGAGTCTTTGCCCACTCCCATTCACCCTTCAATTCTGGCTCTGCCATGCCCTTCTCCAATAAGCAGATCAAATATAGAATCTTTGGAGGCCGCCTCCCTCCCCCATCCCCTCTCTGCTTTCTTACACTCTTTAACCCCACCATCTACACTCAGCCTGCTATTCCTCTATATCTCCCATCTCTGGGTCTTTGCCTTGGCTGTGCCCTCTGCCTGGAACATTCTCCCATCTCACCCCACTCAAATCCTGCCTTGGCAAGAGGCCTTCTCAGGTTCCCCCAGTTGCTAGTGCGTTCTTCTCTCAGATTACCTACCATCTAGTATATATGCCTCCCGGTTATTTACATACTGTTGCCAGCATCACACAAAAAACAAGCATTAGGGATTCTATTTTGTCCTTCACCCACCATTTTGTGGAAGTTTCAAAATCCATGTAAGTCCCCTGATTTTGGAAACTGCACAAGTGTGCCTCCTGTTCCCACTATGACTCGACTACAATAATACCCCTCAGGCCCTCACCCAAAGTGTGTCCTAGCTCCCTACGCCACCAAGAAATGGGGAGCCCTCATTCCTCTGTCCTATTTTTCACTCGCTTCAAAATGTGAATAAACTGGGAGAAACCAAGCTTCTGGGTCCTTGGTGACTGAGAGCCTTGATCCTGGTTTATTTTGCAAACCACATACACTACCAGACCAACAATCACTGTCTGGATGTAACCATTCAGTTTCTTTATTCCACCATAATCCCTCCCCAGCCCCCACCTGCCATTAGACTATGAGCTCCTTGAGGGCAGTGACCCTGTTTCATCCTTTTTTTTGTATCCTCAGTACCATGAATACAGTTAGGGTTCAACAGATGCTTGCTGACAGAAGGACTTTCCAAAACTCTGTGTTCAACACACCCTTTAGAATCTCTTCCTAGTTGCTCCTTACCCTTGCCTCCCACTCCATGGATACCCCTGCTCTTTCCCAAATGAAGCTTATAAAGCCCAACCTAGACTTACTTCACCCTTATGCTGCACCCCCAGCATGAGCCCCCAGAGGAGAGCAAACAGGTAGCCAGCCAAAGAGGGGCTAACTCAGTGAGCTGGCCTCAGGGGAAGGTGACTGGGTACCCAGTACCCAGGCCCTTGGTGTTTCTGGCCTCTCCCACCACATGTCAGCCTTCCAGGGACCACCAAAGGTACTGCCCTGGTTAGACCCCTGGGCTCACCTAAAATCCCCTGAGCATAGGCTTGCTGGATGTATACAGAGAGCACACAAGGCATTTCTCTGTTCTTCCCATGTCTACCAGTGGTAAGAAGCCACCACCTACCTTGCCACCACCGATGCCCATACCACAGTTGTTAAGCTTCAATTCCTGCAGTGTGAAGCAAGCTGAGCTCTTGAGCAGGGCCTCAAAGCCCCGCACACCATCGGGGCCAAAGGCATTGTCACTCAGGTCCAGTTCCACCAACTGTGCCCCAGCTGTGATGAGGGCCTCCCCCAGGGAGATCTATGGAACACATGAGGAATTAGGAGGGAATGGACCACGTTTCTGCTGAAAAGTCTTGGGGGTGAGGTGGGAGTGGTAAAAGGGGATCCCACCACCCTAAGAGTCCTTGGCTCAGTGCCACTCCCCTCCCCACTACTGCATAAGCAAACTTGACCCACAGGACATCCCTGGCTGCCCTCTTTCCAGTGCCATGCACACCCGAAACTGCAAAAACTTCCTGGGATCAAGAGAGCCTGTGATGCAGGAGAGTGGGGGGACTGAGGGAATGCAGCAGGACAACAGGCATCTGGGCTTGGAATAAAGCTCAATTCTATCCCCTGACCCCAGGCTCCTCTGAGTGTGGCAGTGACAGCAGCAGCCTGACGGTGTACTGTCCTGTGCTAGGCCAGAGAACTGAGGACTAGAGAGAATGGGACAGGATACATAGATGGGGTCTGAAGGAAAGAACCCAGCACCCAAATGGGATCTATTCTAACCTCCCACAAGTCACTTGGGAAAGAGATCTAGGCTGATGAACCATGAATTGTCCAGTATAGGAGGAGGTTGAGACACTTTGAGATCCAGCCCCCAAGGAAACTGCCATCAGAGGAGATGGAGTCAGAAAGTGAGCAATCAGGAAAAGTAAAGGGAAAAAAAGAATGAAATTACCAAATGACCAAAAAAAAAATCTCAGGAAGAAAAAAACTCAAAAGACTTTGACCAAAAGCAGATAAATCAAGAGGGAAAATGTTAACAGGCTTCCAAATTTAGTAAATGAGTTCTGGTCTCTGTGAATAAATACTTCAAAAGAAAAGAAAAAGATTCAGCACCAGATGAGGCAGAGGACCCTGTGAATTTTGTTCCTGACTGGTTAGAAAGAAAAATGAGAAATGTGAGAGCAGAATTTATGGCCTTCACAGCAGAAGTAATTGGCAGCACAGAAATACTTAAATCTACACCAGCAAGTCTCGCCAAAGAAACGAGAGGACAACTGACTGGGAATAAAAATCCACAGAAGTAAAGGATAATCTGGAAGAAGAGAAGTAGAAAGCAGGAACGTTAAAAGAAAGCAAAAGCTGTAAATTCCAAGGCACACAGTGGTTAAATTTAACAATGCAATTGAGAAATAACATACTCTGCAAGCAACCAGGAGAAAAGACTTTCAGATAAAAAGCAAAGGAAACTAAAATAACACAAGATTATTTGGCACACATCAGAAAATGCAGGAGGGAATGAAAGTCTAGAATGGAAGTCTGTTCTGAAGAGTAACAGACCTCAGCATGCAACCCAAAGTGATCTAGCCTACAAAACCAAGTTTAATCATGAATGGAAAAAAGATGACTGCTCAACAACAAAAAAGCATTCAAAACATTCTTAGAAAAAAATAGGCATGAAGAGATTTTCAAACACTCCATGCAACAGAAAGGCAGCAGCCAAGGACAGTCACAGCAACAAAGTGACAGCAGAAAGACTGTGCACTCCAGGAGACAGAGGTGAAGGAAGAAGAGAGGTAGAAAGGTGGGTCTGAAGCACCTGGCGGTACCCCCCCTAGAGGTGACTCAATGCTTTATGTCAGACTAAACTACAGAATGGGAGGGGGAGAGGGGATGGAGAGGAGGGAAGTGGGTGATGTGTGCTGGTCAAGCCCAAGGTCAGAATGAAGGAAAGGAGAACCTGCAGGGCAGTGAGTGAGAAGGCAAGGAGAGAAAACCATTGATGAATGTTCTTATGAGTGAAGAGATTCATTCTGTGAAGGAAGATGTGGAGCTTAGGTTGGGTGTTTTCTGTGGGGATCTGGTGCTTAGAGAGATCACTAAACTTGCTTTGGGAAGAGAGAGCTACAGAGGTCAGGTAAGGCCTGGGAGAAGGATGGCATGGACCCAGGGAGACTCTGAGGCAATTTAGGAAAGGTGGTGAACGTGGGGAAAGCAAAGGGCAGTAGGATGCGGCATAATCAGGAAGTAAATGGGGAGTGTGGTCTAACATGGGGTAGTCCTAACAGCACCTGCAGAAATGGATATTTCTGTGGGAGTAAGGCACCACGGGAAAGGATGAGCATGAAGCTCCACAAAGCAGTGGCAGAAACTATACCAGAATGGGTATCTCAGAAGTTTTGATTTGAGGAGGAACAGAGAAAACAGAAAGCATTTAAATAACTAGAAGAGCTGTGAACCAAAGAATGAGGGTCTAAAGCAGACAGAGAGGGAGGATGGTTAGTAAAGAGAGTGAGGAAGAGAAATCTTCTCTGGAAAGGGGTATAAAAAATAAAATTTTAAAAACTAATAGGACAAATTGGAAGGGAAATTCTACTTGAGGAAGGGGAAGAATTAATTAACCAGATAAAAATAGGAAAAGGAACAAATAACCAAAATAATAAAAGGGAAAGGGTAACAAATAGAAGGGGAGAGGCTCAGAGATGAAGGGAAAAGAACCAGTGGGAACAGTTCTATGAACTGCTACAAAGGGAATGAGCAGAACCAGAACAACATCTACACAGAAATGGCAACACTGTAGTGATGACTAACTGTGAAAGACTTAGCTTCTCTGACCGACGTAATGACTCAGACAATTCTGAAGGACCCATGATGAAAAATGCAGTCCCCCTATGGGGAGAAGTGATGGTCTCTAAGAGAAAGTGGAAGCCTACTGGTTTTCACTTTATTTTTCTTGGTTTTTTTTCCCTTTTTTCTGGGGAGGAGAGGGATTGTGGTTAATATAGAATGTTTTGCATGAATTCACATGTATAACGGAAATCAGATTGCTTGCCTTCGAGAGAGGGAGAGAATTTGGAACTGAAAAAAATCAAAAACAATCTTTTAAGGAAAAGAAAAAGAACCAGTGGGCACAGAGACACCTTAAAAAAGATTAAGCTAAAGTAACTGAAGAGAATACTATGTTTACAGTGGAAAAGGGGGAAAAAAATCTGCTCTTGGAGACAAATGGAGGAAAATACAAACCAAGCACTCATAACTTTAAATGTGAATGGATTAACTAACCCAATAAAATGAAAAAGAGTGACAAATTGGCTGTGAAAACAAAACCCCACAATCTGTTGTCTGTAAGAAACTCATCTGAGAAACAAAGACAAAGAATAGAACTGAGTGGTCAAAAAAAAATTTACTATCCATCAAGTGAATCAAAAAAAGCACAAGTTGCAATCATGCCACCCAACAAAGCAGAAACAAACATTAAAAAAATAAACTATACATTGTGCTGAAAGGAACCACAAGAAATAAACCAACATCAGCATTATACTATTATATGCTCTGAACATAATAGACTATTACTGTCATGAAAATACCATCATGAAGAAATTATGAATACAGAGAAGCATGGAAAGACTTACGTGAACAGATACCAAGTGAAATGAGCAGATGCAGGAAAACAATCCACACGATGAAAACAATGTGAATGAAAAAACAATAAATTACAACTGAAACCGAATGCTGTGGGATCCTAAGGACCGCGCCTGGACACAAGCTGGGGGAGAAGAGAGTGCTCAGATTAAGAGGCTGCTCAGGCCAAGGGAGCTTAGGACCAAGGAGAGGTCACTGAATTTGGCAGCAAAAGGATGTTGTGGAAAAGCAAATCAGCCAAGTGCGGAGGCCAGCCTTCAAACAGCTGGGAAGCGAGGGGGCAGCAGAGCAGAAGGTGCGGGATTCTGCCCAGGAGTCTGGCAGACGGAGGGAGGCAGAGATGAGGAAGGAGAGCGTGAGGGGGTGGGAAGAGGTTCAAGTGAAGGGTTTTGAGGATGACTGGGACCTGAGCATTCTTACAGGAAGCAGGAAAAGACCGGTGGAAAGCGTCACACCAAAGACGAAAGAGACACGGGAAGTCACTGATGGGACAAGCTCTGAGAGAACACAAAAGAAGGCTCACCCCAGGGGGTGAGCTGGCGCAGGCTGGTCTCAGGAAGGAGGAAAGCTTAGGGGCCAGGAAGAGGTGGCAGGGAAAGCGGGGCTTTGCCAGTGGTAACATCAGGACCAGAGGTTGTGTGAAGGCTGCCAGGTCAGAGAGCCTTCCTAGGGAGGCATACATTAAAGCTACTCAGAGGCCCCAGCTCACACTCATTAGACTGGTGAAGATGAAACACAGAATGATGATAAATGCTGGAGGGCTATGGGAGACAAAAGGCACAGTGGGATGTGTGCACGCCCCTATTCAAGAAAGTAATTTGGAACTATATCTTAAAAGTCACTACCTTTGACCCAGGTCTGCAGGTCTATAACACAAAGAGGACAAGGAAAGAAGAAAAGGACCCCCATGGAAAAAGATACTTGCAGATCTTCGTATTCATAGCGACCCTTTTTGTCACAACAGAGAACTGGAAACTAAAGAGGTGTCTATCGTAGGGGAATGGCTGAACAAACCACAGCATAACAATGTGATGAAACCAGACTATGGCTTCAAAGAAACAGCAGATCTGCATGATCTGATGCAGACTGAAATAGCAGGAGAATGATTTATGCAGTAACAACTATGAAGAAAAATGACTCTAAAATGCCTGATGATCCTGACCAAGGCAATGAGGACCCAAGATAAGAACAAGACCTACAATGCTGGACACAGCCTGACTACACAATATAAGCCATGAAACTTAAGAGTTTCAATAGAAAGCTTAAAAGAGTACTAAAATTTTCAGGATACCCTGTACTTATAACAAGGGTTTTTCCTTTTGTGTTGTTCAGCTATATGGAAAAAAGTGAAAAGGAAAGAACAGCAAACTCCTCAAAGGCCTGTCACCCCCAGCAGCACTCCCTCCAGCTGGGTGGGGCCTGATCCCTTAAAGCTCAATCAGCTGGAGAAGCCTCATTACACAGAATCAAGCATCATGGGTACCTACAACCAACCTTTCCAGCGTAATATTGTTCCATCATTCCTACCTATGTCCCTGATTCGAATGCTCTTCATTAGCTGCATTCGCTCCTGACATCCCAACTGCCTTCAGGCCCCCCTACCCCAAGTCGCTCCCATTCATCCTGGTCTAGCCCCACCCCCAGGTCTTCATGGTCCTTGGCCTGGACCTTTCCTTGGATCCCATCCGACAGCCCCACCGATCCCTCCTCTGCCTCTTTTCCCTGAGACTGTAAGCCCCTGGAGAAGAGCATCTGCCCAGTCTTGCATACAGTGGGAGCTTAGTAAATGTTTAGCCAGTTGGCTAACTTAGGTTTTTAGATAATGTCCTGCTCTCCCTTTCACACTTGTTGGTCAGAGATGGATCCTGAGGGCAAGCCTACCCTGTCATCTCTTCCCAGCCCTTGGCACCCACTGCTAACCCCCCAGGTGGTCATGTTGCTTGCTCCCCTTTCACGCTGGTCCAGCCCAGCAACCAGAAAGGCTGGCCTGCCCACCCACCCGCGTGAGGTATCTGTAATAGCTCAGAGAAGGGATGGCTTCTGAGCGGTGGAAGGTGATGGCAGCAGCGCAGGCCCTCTTCACTCACCAGGGCAGGGGGAATCTCCGACCTCAGCCTCCCAGTGAACATGTCACTCCAGTGGCATCGCTTAGGAAGAGAGGAGGGAAAGAAACACAGAAAAAAGGTTAAGTCTGCTGGGATGCCATGGCCTTCTACTCCCAGGTTAGGCTCACACCCAAGCCCTAACACACACAGATGTGTGGGAGGCCCCTCCCTGCTGTCCCCCAGTCCACAGGGGCAGCACAGACAGGGAAATGCAGCTTAGCCACTGGCACAGATGTGAACAGAGAGTGTACAGTTGCCCAGAGGCGCCTGGCTGGGGAGCCAATGGCATGAGAGAGCCGAAGAGGGGGCAGCCTCCCTGCATTCAGGTCCATGCCTGGACTAATCCACGCCCAGGTTCTAGCCTCCCTTTTCACAAACCCATTGACAACACTGTCCAGACAGGCAGAAACAAGATGGTGAGAGGGTCAGAGGACACTGAGCTTAGCCAATAAAAGGCTTAGAAGGGGGAACAAGGTAACAGTTGCCCCCCAGTCCCAGGGAGGAAGACTAAAGCTAAGTGCATAGCTACAGAAGGCAGAGTAAGGGCCAGCCAGCCAGCCTCCTAGTGAGGCTCCCCTCCTGGAAGCCATGTCAGGGGAGTGGCCCTACCCCAGCAATGCTGGCCCCCAACAATCTGAGGCTCCTTCCAGCTCAAGTGTTCAGCAGTTCCTATCGGGAATCTTGGGCAAAATCCCTATTTCCATATGTCTTGTCACACATGGATCAGAGTCTGGGGCCAAAGAGAAGAATCAGCTTTCAGGGCATCCAGCCATCCCACTGCCCATCCCGACTCCCCTCCCTAGACACCTCTCCTCACCACACATCACCTTTCCTATTAGAATGTAAGTTTCCTATGGATAACTCGTTCTTTAACCTCTGTCTCTCCAGCATCCAACACAGGGTCAGCAGAAAGTAAGGGATTAAAAATTCTCTTTTATTCATTCATTAATTTCCTCACTCGTTAACAGACACAGAAACTGGACCTGTGATTTCACTGAAATCAGGAACTGGGAGGGGAGGATATGCCCTTTTCCAGAACACTAGCTTTAGGGCTCTCAGACCTAGCTGAGAAACCAAGGGGCCCAGCCCCTCACCTTACCTAAGGACCTGGGAATGAAAGATACCCAAATCCCATCAGGTCTAGGGGCAGAGGAGGAATGGGACCTGAGGCCCCCCTCTTCATTCCTGAGCCCAGGGAGCCTCCCCACAAATCTCAGTTCTGCTGTTCACTCCCTATGGGGCCCTGGGCAAATTCCAGGGAAAATAATCTTTCTCTAGGGTCCCTCCAGGGCGAAATCACTTGCTCCTAAACATTTTCTCCCCTGAAACTGCTTACCCTTTCTTGGTCTCAGACTAATGCTGCCCTTAGAGTTAAAGAAAAGTCCATGGATGGGGGCAGGACACTCCCCATGGCAGTGTGGGGGGCTGTTATTGCTCAGGATTTCTTTCTTCCAGGGCTTACCTGGACTCTTGGGTGAGATCTGTTTATCTCTAGAGGTCTATGCTCTTAGGCAGGCTGTAGCCAATCATCTAAGCCAGTCCTTTTTTTGGAAGGACACCCTCAGTGGGTTCAGGCCACCCAGGTGCGACATATTTTGCTGAGAACATCTCAAAGAACGCAGTGTCCTAGGCCAGAAGTGAGCAAAACAAACCAGGGCCACAGCTGCCAATGTTTGCTTGGCCATGACCTCTTCAGGTAAAGCTGGGCACGGCTGGTCATCAGCTTCTTTGAGGCTTCAATGGGTCAGGTAAAGAAAGGCCTTTCTTTACGAGGTGCCTGCATAGGGTCCCCCCCTTGACCCCACGTCAGTCTCTCCTGCCCTGTTCCTCCACTGCTTAGAGCTGACATTTGCTCCTGGCTTGGAATACAAAGGAGCAGCAGCGAGGAGAAGGTGGAAGGAAAGAGAGGAGGAATGTGAACCAAGTGCCTTTTCTGAGCCCAGTGTAAGCACTGGGGGCATAAAAAACAATCGGGACAGCCCCTGTTCCTAAAGAGCTCACGTTCTCACTGGGGAGACAACACAGGGCAGATGGAAAGGCCCAGAGATACCAAGGGAAGTATAGGGCAGATGCCAGGACCCAGGAGCATCCTAGAGGCCCTGGCAGGGTAGATGATGTTGCCCCACGGGCTGGAAGGCCCAGCAGCAGGGCAGAGGGCAAGGCCCTGTTCTGCTGCAACCTTTCTAAGGGGCACCAAACACACTCACCTTCAGCTCTGATTTCTTCTCCAGGGACTTGGCAATGACTTTGGCTGCCTCCACACCCACTGTATTGCCTTCAAAACGCAGGGCCTCCAGCCCATCAAACGCCTCTATCTCTTTAATCACCTCCTGAGCTGAATGGACACAAAAAAGGAGCCACATTGTTAGAGCATCCTCTACTCCAGGAGGCAGCAGGGGAACTGAGGTTTGTGCTCTGAGTATGGGGTCACTGGAAGGCCCACTGCCCACACTGAGGGGCCAAGTGTCCTTGGGCAAGTCAACTGAGCTCTGAGTGAGTTTGCTCTTAAGTGAAAGGCCACAACGATCACCCTTTCACTACCCACCTCAGTAGGGTGTGAAGGTGGGGGAAGAAAGTACTTGGTGACCCTAGAAGCCCCACAGAGGGGGATGTCCTATTTCCTCTCTCCCTGAGGGGGTGAGGCCCTTAGGAATGAGCTACAGCAGCCCCATTCAGGGTGTGAAGGGTCACTTGTCTGGGCCCAAGGACAGAAAGCACTTTCTTCACCATCATTCTGGGAGGTCCACGTTCAAATACCGCCATCCCCATTTAATAGATAATAAAACATTGAAACTTCAGTGGCTGGTCCACAAAGGTCATCAAATCCAGCCCCTCAACCTGAGCTGTGAATCCCCAAGGACTGTGGCCAGGGAACCACTCACTCTGGGTCATATGCTGCGTACAAAACCAAAAGGAAACCCTCTCTGCTTTCCATGACCTTACAGGTAATCACTGAGCATGGCCTAGCATGGAGCTCCCTTCACCCAGAGGGAAAAATGGGCCTGAAGCAGACCCATTGTCTGTGTTTCTTACCCACAAATTTGATCATGCTTCTGTGGGGAAGGGTAGTATTGTATCCATTTTACAGATGAGGGAAGCAGTTCCATGCCTTACTCCATAATTTCCTCCAGTCCAGAATTCAGACAGCTCTGATACCTACTTGGTATCAGGGCCCAGTTCTCTCTCTTTAAGGAAGAAGCACTATCTGGAGACCAGAGCCAATGTCTTGTCACCTGGAACCTCTCACGGTGTGGAGACACTACCCAAAGCTGAATGCAGACCCCAGCACACAAAGCCAGGACCAAGGCAAACAGGTGCCCAAGAGGAGCCTGTGACAGAGGCACCTTTTGAAGCTGTGGCCTCCCTTGAAGTCATGAGCTCCAAGAGATCCTTCTCCTTTGGGCAAAGGATGCTTAGAATAAGCTGTGTTTTATGGGTCTGAAGACAACCTCAAAGAAGCTTCTGAGGCTCCTGGGGGACTGATGATTTAAAGCTCCAAGGACTGCACACAACATTTCACCCAAACTGTATAACAGCACAGGAGATGTGAATTGCCCAAGCTTACAAAGAGGCTGTCTGCGGTCTGCTAGTCAGACCCCAGTGCAAAAGGCCATCTCATCCGCCCCCAGCCTGGCCAGGACTTGTCTCCTACTGCTTCTGCCCAAATGGAGGGGGAGTGGACTAGAGGGAGGGAAGCTGCTCTAGACCCATGACCTCATAAGGGTGGGGAACTCCCATGGTAGAAATGCCATTCACCGATGTAGAGTGGCACCTCATTGGTAACTTATCATCTTGCTGACTCCAGGGCACTGAGAAGTTAGCTGATTCTCCACCAGGCTACAGCTATTAGGTGTCCAAGATTTCCAGTCCACAAACCACAGGGCCTCTCCCCAGCCCAACACCACTTCCCTGACTGCAACCCTCCCTGCAGTTCTCAAAGCACAGTCCTATCCTATGTGTCTGGTCCCAGATTCAGTGCTGACTCAGTTATGTCTACACTGGCAGCGCTTGAAACCTCTGGAAGGCCCTGAACCGGCCCAATGATGGCTCAGCCATCTTTCTAGCTCCCAGGTCTCACAGAAAAGAATGACGGATGTGGCATCTGAAAGCCTGGCTAGGAATCGAGGCCCTGCCCTGTACAGAACCTATGTGACCCCAAATAAGTCCTTTACCTCACTGAGGCTTGGTAGGGAGAAAGGCAACCAGGTGATGATTCCTGGTCAAAGAAAGATAATAATGCCTATCTCTAGGACCACCGTGAGAAAAAGCACTTGGTCGCTGCTTGGAGTGCCCCCCAAATGAGCCAGTGACAGCAAGACGTAAGGCCTCGGCCCCGGAAGCCTTCCAGAAGGCACTGAACTTTGGGAGCCCCTGGAAGCAGGGGACCCCAGGCCAAATCCTGGCTGCCCCAGGCAATCCTTCAAGCATTCTGGGCTGGGCTTCAATTAGATGACCCTGATGGTCCAGACTGGCTCTAAATCTATGATCCAAGGAGGTGGTTCACACTCCCCCCCATGTTTAATTTAATTTTTGTTTTTATTTTGAATTCCAAATTCCTTCCTTCCAGCCTTTCCTCTGCCCACTGAGAAGGCATGAACACTACACTCACTACACATACAATGTCATGCAAAACACATTTTCATATTATCCTTTATTTTTTAAAAAATCGATAAGGAAGCTGACACAGCAATTTAGGGTCTTCAGAGTAAGTGTCTGGCTTACAAAGCTTACAAAGCCACAACGGAAGAGAGTTAGTTAGTATCAGAGACTGGAACTAGGCCCAAGTTCTCTGCTGAATAAATAAAGGTTGGATGAGCACATGGTCAGGGAGAAACCACCCTGGCAGGTCCTTGGCTTTGTCTCCTTTGTATTCGTGGGTCTGAGAAGCCAGCCCTGCTAGAAACAGGGACCCTCCAGGCTGGAGTAATTAACTGTTCTGGGCATGCCAGACAGGGTTGAGGAAAAGGGGAGGGTAAAGATCCCAGCCACTGCTATTCCCAGTCATATATTATGCCATACCTTTCTCAAAACCACCTTGCCAAGTCACCCAGGGAGGATTTGCAGGCAAGCCCAAACCAGCTCCCCTGGTATAAGTAAGTATGGTATGGAGGGTGAGGAACTCCCCATTCAGCCCCATCAGCTGATCCCCAGGAGCCCTGCTGGGCCAGAACAACTGCTTCCTAGGGCTTAAGAATCACGAGGCCTGTGGCAGTGCCCATGTCAAGGGACACTGCTTCTCTCTGGGGTGAGACCTCCAGGGAGAGCATGAGCCTGCTAGGCTGGTAGCCATCCCTTGGGTGGGGGTGGAGGGAAAGAAAAAGGGCCCTCCCTTAGCCATGGAGCCCAAAGAAGCCAGTTCTAGGCTATACCTAGCTCCCAGCTCCTCCTGGATCCCATTAAAGCTGAGAAGGAGGAGTGATGGGGGCTGGGGAGAAGTAGAGGGTCTCACCATCTTCTGCTGTGTTGAGTTTGAGACTTTTGCCTTTGAAGCTGAGCTGTCCTCCGCCCACCTGGGTTCTGGCCAGGCTTTCGGCAAGCTTGGCGATATCCTCAGACGCCATGGTCTCAGCTGCTTTGTCAAGCTTCCTCCCCAGGCTGCTGAGAAAGGCACCATCTCTCATCATCAAAGCCATCCCACTTGTTTGGTATTTCACAATCCCCATAATGCCCATGGATCAACAGAAAGAATGAGGGTGTTTGCTTGCCTAAGGTCCCAACTAAGAAATATCAAAGTCAGGCTTGAAGCCCAGGTTTGCTAGTCCCAATGCCAGGGCTTTGACCATATTGTCCCCAGAGCAGGGGCTAGAGAGTTTTAAACATGAAAGACACATGCTCTCCCTGAAGCAACAAACATTTATTAAGCATTTACTGTGTGGAGTACAGTCCTGGGGGAAAACCCAAAGTACAGGCAAGAGCTGGTCCCTGCTTGTAAAATATGTGTCTGCCAAGAGGGGTGAGACACCAACATGGCGGCTGCAACATATGCCCTCATGACACATTACAGACTTATGCTGCTGCTAAATGCCATGTAAGGTTGAAAGGGGACAGGCACACATGACTGGGTGCAGAGGGAGCATTTGAGATGGGCTTCAATGGTTGGACGGGGGAACAGGATTCAGGGCTCAATGGGACCTTGAGGGCCATCCAGTCCAAATCCCTCAATTCACAGACAACAGAATGGAAGCCCCAGGTGAAGTCACCTGCCCAGGGTTGGAAGGCAGTGAGGATCAGAGATGGGATCCAGACCTGGGCCCCATGTACAGGTCAGCTCACATCAAGGGCTCGTCTGTCTGCTGGGGCAGACTTCAGTGTCACTTCTTACAGATGGGAGCATTCAGCTCCTACTAAGACGTGCCTCAAACAGTAGGTTTTTACATAGGCTGAAATCCTGGGCAAAGGGGCATTCTGTCTGGTCTGACCCACTGCAAGGGCCAGGCAGGCAAAAGAAATGCCACTCTCAATGCTTTGCCCTTCATGCTTGCAGAGGATCTGCCAGTCGCTCTCAAGCCCTCAGTCTCTGCTGTCCCCTGACTCTCCCAGCTGGGACAAAATGGATAGAACCCAAAATGGATAGAATTTCCATAATTTGGAGTTGTCAACAGGGCTGAAGATCCAGGAGAACATAGTATACATGGGACCAGAGACTGGCTGTCCTGGGTCACATCTCCCACTGCCCTCCTCCAAATGGAGCAGGCTGGTTAAAGCCATCCACACCCATGGAAAACTCAGTGCCTTCACTGGCTTGCCTAGAGTGGTGGGAAGGGACAGGGGGAGGAAAGGGACTGTCGCCTAGAGACTGAAGGCTCAAACTCAGAACAAGTTATCCCCATCATTAAGAGCTAAAGGCAGGAAGCAGGGCCTCCTAGGAGACAGCAGGCCCTACATCACAAAAGCCACCATCACAATAGGCTGACCAAACTCCGGGAACAAAGACCAACCCACCCCCACCATGGACAGGGCAGAAAGAATCCCCAAGTCGAAGGCTTAGGCCTGCAGAATGCGCTGATGGGGGGCCCCCACCAAAGAAAGTTGAGGCGCAGACCAATAAAAGACAGTTATCTTGGGGTACCACACTCTCTAGGGGACACAAAATAGGAACCTGTTGGGGGTTTTTAAATGACATGTCTACCCTGAGGTGAGGGAAGGTTAGGCAGAGCAGAAGTTCAAGTACCTGGATGGAAATTAGGGCAATTTTGGATTCTGAAGCAAAAAGCCAAACCCCCACTCCCAGACTTCATATACATAACAGAAATAATCAACAACATTCACATGTCTGTGCAGAAATAAAACCAGGTTTTTAGAGAGAAAACTGGATCTGGGTTCAAATCCCAAGACCCAACTAGGGAAGGGTAACCCACACATCCTTGCCAGGGTGCCATCAGGGCCTGATTTACAGTTGTTAGACATTCTCTAGGGCACCCTCCAGCCCTAAGTTCTATCCAGTCCTAAGGGGTGGGTTTCTACCTAAACCTCTCTGGCACACCTCGAGGTTTCACCCTCAGAGAACCACATCCACACGCTCCTTACTTCCTAGCAGTCACATCCTGGCACTGCCCGGCCCAGCCCAGAGCACCCTCCAGTTGGAGGCCCTAGAAAATTCTACTGCCTAAAGTAATCCTGGAACATCTTTTTTCTAGATCCTCCATTGGGCAGAGGGCCAATGCTGTCATCTTTTGTGACCTCAACTATTCTAGGGGTTGCATCTCTAGACAGATGGTGACTGTATTTTATTTCTGTAGTTTCTTCAAGGCTTAGCCCAGGACCTGGACCTGAGCAGACGCCCCACCAGCGCTTCTGGAGGGATCAAGCAATCAACAAGCCTTCAGGAGGCTCCGCTATCCCGGGCACTGTCCGAGGTGCTGGGACCCTCACAAAAATGGGTTGTCTCTCCTCAAGGAGCTTACATATCCAGCACGTACAGCCGAGTGCCTGGGAGTGTGTAACATTCTGGTTGGTGTAAACAAGCCCAATTCCAGCATGGTTTTTTTCCTTTAAATAAAAGCGAATGAGGGAGAAAGTAGAACTCGTCTGCCAACTGTCCACCTGAAGATGCAACCAACTGTGACTAGGGGACAGCTCCTGACTCCTCCCCAAGAACGGGGAGCTGAGGGCACAGGGGGGCCCAATTGGGAGGCAGCGAATGTTACCCCCGGGGAGGGAAAGCGAGGCTGAGCCCCGGATCTGCCGTAAGCACAGAGAGACCCAGAATGTCATCTCCCTTTCAAAATGCAGGGGGCAGGCAGACAGGGGCTCTGAAAGCAGGAGCAAAGACCCTCCCCGCCAGGATTCCCTGAGGACATGGGTGGGCCTCAGTTCTCTCCTCCGTGCAAGGAGGCAGCTGGGCCAGCCGGCTCCTAAAGGCCCCTTCCAGGGTTCCTGGGCTCCCCTCTTCTCTCTGGCCTCAGTCTCTTCCAAATCTTCGAAGGGCCTGGAGCTCCACCCCCACCCAGTGCCTCCAAGAGTCTGAGACTGGACAAACTCTAGCAAAAAAAATCCGCCCAGGTTCAGGTCGTTAAATGGACCTCTATCACTTGCTGGGCACCCTCCTCTGGGCCTCAGTTTCCCCGGCTGTAAAAGGTGGGGGGTGAGCCACGTGGTGTCTACAGCCCCTTCCGGCTCTGAATCGCTCCGCGGTTGCATCTCGGGGCCTCAGTTTCCCCATATGCAAGTCTCCCCCCCCCCAAACCCGTCCCCCCCCACCCCGCGCAGAGGCACGTGTCGCTCGGGGCGTGCCCTCTCCCCGTTCCACTTCCTGCCCACAGGGGCCCCGCGGGAAGCGTAGGACTTACATGCGCGCGGGCGGGCGAGCGAGTGGCGGGCCGGCGAGCTACCGGAGCCTAGTGCAAGGGCAGGGGCGGGGGCGGCGGTCTTAGACCTCGCGCTCGCCACCCTCTTGCGCACGCGCAAGCCTTCTCCCCGGGAAGGGGGGGGAGGAAAAGGGGGAAGGGTCGCGCGCTGGGAGGGAGGGGGAAAGGGGATCACCCGCCCGAGCCGAGGGGCGCACGGGAGGCGGAGGCGGTGGCGTAACACGGCGTCACGATAGGTTGGTAACCAACGGCCGCCCACCCTCCTCGCTCGCTCACTCTCTCCCACTCCTCTGGCGCGTGCACACATCCTCCCACACACAAACGCACACTCACAAGCGTCCTGTCCCGGTCTCCGCCAACTGTACCTGCGGGCCGCCGACCTATGATGGCGGCGAGGGACAATTTTTGAAAGCCGGCAGTTTCTTTCCTGCGATTTGATTTGCTCCGGGATTCTCCGCCGGCCGTCTTTTCCGCCAGCGAACCGGGAGAGCTGGGAAGTGTAGTTCCGCCCCCTAGACTCGCCCTAGGAGCCGCACCCCTTCGTAACTACAATACCCATACAGCAGTGCGTGCCACAAGCCGGCTTTCCTCCCTTCCCGTTCCCGCGAGATCATCTACCCGACTCGGACTGTCTCGGGAGCTAGTGGAGAAGACTACCATTCCCGAGGTGCGCTGTGGCTGCGCGCTCGCCCCCTTCGCTCCTCGTTACGGCCGACCGTCAACAACTTTATTTACAAACTTGACGGACAAAATCCAAGCACTGGGGCTCCCTCTAGCGGCTGACTCTCGACCTTATCTATTCCTTAAAGGGAGGATGGGGGCGTTCGTTCTGTCCTTGAATCCTTCTCTAAGAGGGTGCTTCCCCGAGCTGGGTAGGAGGCGCAACGTGGAGAACGCACTGTTCCGGGCGTGGTCAGAAGGAGCGGATTGAGGCTCCCGGAAAAATACCCCTAATCATTAATAATAAAAGAAATGCCAATGAAAACCGCCCTGATCTTCCATTTTACAGCAGACTGGCAAAGACAACAAGACAAAATGGCGATTGTTGGAGAAACCGGGGAAAGGATAATATCGTTGGTGGAGCTGTGGATCAGTCTGGCAGTTTGGGATACAGTTTTAGCCCCTAGTCCCCAGGTCACTGAATTGTATGGACCCTTTGACCCATCAATTCCAGAACCAAGACCAAGCTAGACCAAAGGGGACCTAGGAAGAGAAAAAAGAAAGTCTTTCTCAAGATCATACTGGTAGTAAGAGAAGTGAGATTCAAACTCAGGTTCTTTGTTTCAGAGCCACAGCTTTTTCCACCATATCAGTTGTCTCCCTTATTCTGCTCTTGATCAGAAATAGCTTTGTTGTATAGAATACTTATTGAAACAACGAAGGTCCAAAACGGGCTTAGACCCAGGAGGGAAGCGAAGTCCCCAGGCTAAATGGTGAGGGCAGCACTTCTTGTCAAGGTGGGCAAATCTTTCCCTTTACCTCCAGGCTTCACTTTTCCTGGTCTTCAAGTGGGTAGTAACACCCTGGGTCCCTTGGGGCAGAATCCATCCATCTCTCTTCACAGCCACAGGACCCACCACTAGGCAGGAGAACTGTATCTTCAGCAATTATCCAAATCCTTTAGAACAAGCAGGATCAATTCCCAGGACCACAGACTCTGGGAGCTGGAAGAAGCTTTCCAGGCCCCTAGGCCAAGCTGTGTCTGAAGAAGAATCTCTTCTATGACACTGGAACATGAAGTGGCTCCCTAGCCTTTGCTTGAAGCCTCCAAATGAGGGGGAGACAGAGATGTGCTGGAAAAATATTTAGCAACTAGCCCTGCAGAGAAAGAAGGAAAAAAACAACCAATATACCCAAGACACTTTTAAGTTTAATTTGCTTTAAGATTAACTTTTAAGTTTAACATTTTGTCCATCTTTTCATTAAGTATAGACAATCCACAAAACTATCAAATCCTGACTTATGATGTTGTTCAGTTTGTGGTTCCATTTGGGGTTTTCTTGGCAGAGATACTGAAGTGATTTGTGGTTTCCTTCTGCAGCTCATTTTACAGATGAGGAAACTGAGGCAGAGTGAAGTGACTTGCCCAAGGTCACACAGCTAATAAGTGACTGAGGGGAGGGGGCAGAGTCAAGATGGTGGTGTAGAAACAGAAGAACTCCATGGCTCCCCCCATAACCACCTCAAATACCTGTAAAATATGACTAAACAAATTTTAGAGCTCCAGAACTCATAAAATGACAGAGAAACAAGGCTTCTGCTGAAGGCAGTGCGATAGATGAATGGAAAGGGCTCATCGCAGCACACTGGGAGCAGAGCCTAGCCCCATGTGGTTTTAGCCCCAGGCCATCCAGGAGAAGCCCCAGCAGGAGCTTTCAAGAGAGCAGATCACTGGCAACTGTGGTGGTTTCCAGAATTACCAACCATAAGAGCCAAGGACAAAGGGAAAAGGTCAGTGGAACTTGGCTAACTTTAAGGGAGAGGGTCCAGCCAACTGCCTCCAGAGCTAGAAACAGTCTGAAGCAGTGGCCCTGCAGCCACCTCCATGTGGCTGCTTCAGAAGCTCCCAGCCTGCAGATTGCAGGGGGGCCAAGCAATCATTCAGAGGCTAAGTGCTCTTGCCTTGAGCTGCCTGGGTCAGGATCGTGGTCTTGGTCTTGAGGTGCATGACCCACTGGTCATGCATGACCCACTGCATGACCCACCAGCCAAAGCTGGTGGAGGCTGCAGAGATGGTGGCCTCCTAATAGCTCCAGCAGCTGCAAAACCCCCATCGATTTGGGATAGAGCTCTTCCCTCTGAAAGCAGAGTTCTACTGACCCCAAAAGTCAAGTAACTGACTGGCAATGTGAGCAGGCAAAGGAAGCAAAGAAACCTTAGCAATCCGACTTTAGATTCCTTTTTTGGGGACAAAAATGATCAAAGCATGGAGTGGGAGGAAGACAACACAGTCAGAACTCCCACACCAAAAGCTTCCAAGAAAAATGTGGACTGATTACAAGCCATAGAGGAGCTTAAGAAGAATTTTGAAAACCAAATAAGAGAAGTGGAGGAAAAATTGGGGAGAGAAATGACAACGATTCAAGAAAATCATGATAAGAGAGTCCACAACCTGAGTGAAGAAAATAACACCTTAAAAAATAGACTGCCTCAAATGGCAAAAGAGGCCCAAAAAGCCAATGAGGAGAAGAATGCCTTAAAAAGTCGAATTTGCTGGATGGAAAAAGAATCTCAAAAGCTTTCTGAAGAGAATAATTCCTTCAGAATTAGAGTGGGACAAATGGAAACAAATGACTTTATGAGAAATCAGGATACTATTAAATAGATCCAAACAAATGAAAAAATAGAAAGCAATGTGAAATATCTCATTGAAAAAACCACTGACCTGGAAAATAGATCCAGGAGAGACAATTTAAAAATTATTGGACTACCTGAAAGCCATGATCAAAAAAGAACCTAGAAAGCATCCTTTAAGAAATTCTCAAGGAAAATTGTCCAGATATTTTAGAACTAGAGG
>CM053581.1:417361459-417374535 GCA_028627135.1 Pseudochirops cupreus
AGAAATCATAAAGAATTTATCAAAGTTGAACTATTTACATGCCAACATGGAAAAATGAGAATTGTAACTTATGAAACTTTTCTCAGTATGAGGATAGGTGAAGGGAATATAAATGTGTGTGTGTGTGTGTGTATATATATATATATATATATATATATATATATATATTAATATGCATATACATTTATGTATACATACATATGTATATGTATATGAATATATATGGGAGTGTATGTATATATGTGTGCATAGACAGAGGGCACAGGATCTATTGAATAGGAAGAGATGATATTTTAAAAGGTGAAATTAAGAGGTGGGACAGGAATAGAATGAGAGGAGATGGAGAGACAGAATGGGGCCAATTGTTTCATATAGAAGAGGTAAGTGATAACTGTTACAATGGAAGGGAAGAACAGGAAGACAAAAAAGCAATGGGTCAACCTTACTCTCATTGAATTTGGCTTAGGGAGGGAATGACATACACTCTAAAATGGGTATCTTGCCCTGCAGGAGAGTAGGGGAGAAGGGGATGAGAGGGGGGATGATGGAGGGGAGAGCAGGTTGGGGGAGAGGGTTGTTAGAAGCACACAATTTTGTAAAGGGACAAAGTAGAGAATAGAACAAGGGGGGCGGGATAGAAAGGAGGGAAATATCATCAGTGTTACACAATTATGTCCATTGTGGAGATGTTCTTCATAACTACACATGTGCGGCCCTGTATTGAATTGCTTGTTTTTCCAGTGGGGGTGGGTAACAAGGGAGGAAGGGATAGAATCTAGAATTTAAAGTTCTAAAATCATATGTTAAAAATATATATGTATATGTATATATATTATATATATATGTATAATTTACATGCAACTGGGAAATAAGATATACAGGCACTGGAATAGGGAGATCCATCTTGCTCTACCAGAAAGTCAGAGGGGTGATGGGAGATGATATAGGAGAGAGTAGATTGGGGAAGGGGGTATACAGTGGGATTGCTGTTTGGGGGGGTGGGTAGGGGAAAGACGGGGACAAAATTTGTAACTCAAAATCTTGTGGAAATCAATGATATAAACTAAAAATAAACAAAAGTTAATTACAAAAAAAAAGATCTCCAAAAGCAGCCCCCCCCCAAAAAAGTAACTGACTGAGGTCAGATTTAAACTCTGGTCTTTTTGACTCCAACCACTGTGCCACCTAGCTGCCTCTGGTTAGTCTTAGGATGGGCCTAAATGTCTCTCATTCCAATTTCTCCCTCACTCTCCCCATTGTCCCTCACTGCTCTCTTCGGTCAAGCAGAATGAGGCTAACCCCTCCCTCACTTGATACCTGGAGACAGCCTTCATAGTCTTCTCTTCTCCCAAATGACCACCCCCAGATCCTTCAACTAATCCCCTTACAGAATGAGTTTGAAGCCTGGTGGATGACCTCTGGAGCCTCCCCATTCTCTCAATATCCCAAAATCTATGGTGCTCAGAATTGAGCACATATAGCTTAGTGGTCTGGGAAGAACACCAGATTTGGAGGTCGGGACCCACATTCCAGAGCTGTCCCTGGCACTTACATTACCTATTTGACTTTAGACAAGTCACTTCTCTCTGAGCCTCAGTTTCCTTATCTGTAAAACGATCAGTTCCTGACTGGTTTCTATAGTCCTCTCCAGCTCTAAATATAATGATCTCATTTCATCCTCACAGAGCCTTTATGAGGCAGGCAAGAAAGAAGTTAGCCACCCTGCCAACCAGCTAATAATGATAATAGGGCCAGAACCCAAACCTGAATGCAGGGGTCCTGACTCCAGCCCACAGCCATTTTTATTACATAGATATGTTTCTCTTGGTGTCTGTCATTCTGTGACTAACCAGTGCTGTGACGTTGAATATTTTTTCTCCCTGGACCCCAGTTCCCTCATCTGTAAAAGGAAAGGATCCAACTCCACTGTTTGCCAATTGCAGTAATTTACAAGGGTCATAGGTAATGAGGCACCCTAGCCAGTGAATTCAAGAGGCACAGTGATTGTGACATAATTGTCAAAAAGTATATGCTCACTGTGTTCAAAATGCTGAGCTAAGCCATGGATGGGATTCTCTACTTGAAGAAAGAAAAGCCCTGGTTCAGATCCTGTCCCAGACACTTACTAGCTATTGGACCTTGGGCAAGTCACTATATGTCTGCTTCAGTTTTCTTATCTATTAAAAAAATTGAAAGGATTGTTCTAGATAGCCTCTGAGGTCCCTGTGAGCTTTACATCTATGATCCATAACTATGAGTGTAGTTAATGTTTGAATAACTATTTCTCTAATCATTAATAATTTAAAACTTTTTTTTTAATGTGACTATAAATTGTTTTGATTTCTTCATTGGAAAACTGCCTGTTCTTATCCTCTGGCCATTTGTCAACTGGGGAATGACTCATATTCCTATAGATTTGACAAAGTTCTTTACATATTTTAGATATGAGACCTTTATCTGAAAACCTGTCTATAATTTTTCCCTCTCAATTTTCTGTTTTCCTTCTGATCTTGGCTACATTTTTTTATTTGTACAAAACCTTTTAAATTTAATTGAAATTATCCATCTTTTATCTCACTCTTCTGTCTGTCTCTTCATAAATTATTTGCTTATCCCTAAGTCTGATAAGTAATATGTTCTGTGGTAACCTCCATTTTAGGAACACTTCCCAACCCCCTTCCCTATCAAACTCACCTAAGAATCTAGCCTAACACCTGCACTCCTGGTCCCCTCTCCAACAAAACAGACCTAGTCCACCAGAAAGGCCCACCAAGTCAGGCCTCTCCAAGCCCACCACAAAAGCCTGTCAAGCAGAACACCACAGCCACTCACCCTTACCTAGGAACCAATCAAGGGATTTTTACCGTTTGGGTAATTGACAGGTTGTTAATCAACGCTACCTTTTGGGTTCTGTATTTTCCCCACTTGTGTAGCAACTCATTAAGTTGTGGTTTCCCCCTGGTGACGGTTATGTTGTGACTTTTTGTCTATATAAACCCCAAGAAAATGCATCTTGGGGCTGCTTGATTTGGGTGGTGCTCACCCCTTGCAGTTGTCAGCTCATTAAGCTCCACTTAAAATGAATAATGGTCTCACTTGCTGTCATTCTTGTTACAACAGTTCCATGTTTTTCAAATTTTCTTGTAATAGCTGTCTTTATATCTGGGTCATGTATCTATTTGACCTTATCTTAATGAATGGTGTAAAATATTGGTCTATGTCCAATTGCTGCCAGACTGCTTTTCCCAACAATTTTTTTTAACCAAATAATGAATTCTTATCCCTAAAATTTAAGTCTTTGCCCTTGTCAAATACAAGGTTACTATATTCATTTGCTGTTGTAGCTTGCATGTCTACTCTATTCCACTGATCTGCATTTCTATTTCTTAGCCAGAGCCAGATAGTTTTGATAATTACTACCTTTATAATGACTTCCATATAGTACCTTTGATATGGATAATCTCAGATTCCCCATCTGAAAATGAGGGCTTTGACTGGGTGATCTCTAAGGTGCCTCCCAGTTTTAAATAATGCCAGATTTAGTCTTTGTATAAAGAAGCACTTCTTCACAATTGAAACTGTCCAGAGGTGGAATGCACTGCTTCTACAGGAAGGTGGCTTTCTTCTCCTTGGGGAGGTCTTCAAGCAATGGTCGGATGAGCAGTAATAAGTATGTTGTTGAGGGGCTCCCAATTCAGGTCCCAAATAGATTCATGGCCTCTGGAATTTCCTCCAATGCTCAGTCTGGCCTCATTGAGTCTCCTGATAATGTTAGGAGTGAAGGACCAGAAAGATGAGAGGGAAACTGATGATCAGAGAAGCATCTGGTTATACAGCTAGTAAGTCTCTGAGGTCAAAGAGATCGATGAAGCCAGGTCTTTCTGTTTCCACCTGGTCACTTTTCCTTTACTCATGCATTTACAAAACTCTTTTTGGTCTTTTTTTTGGGGTGGGAGGGGAGGCCTGGGTTTTTTTTGGTGGAGGAGGGAAGGCAGGGCAATTGGGGTTAAGTGATTTGCCCAAGGTCACATGGCTAGTAAGCGTCAAGTGTCTGAGGTCAGATTTGAACTCGGTCCTCTTGACTCCATGGGGGTTCTTTATTCACTGCACCACCTAGCTACCCCCAAAATTCATGAAAGATGACAAGAAAGATGCCCCAACTCCCAATCAAGCTCTTGGAACTTTGGCTGGGAATGATCATTTGCTGAGTATGCCTATATGCTGTGCCCTCCATCAGCCACAGTATGTGCCAGGCTGTGTGGCTAAAGACTGTACCAGGGAGATGCTCTGGTTCTTACTGACTTGACTCAGGTATTTTGATCAGAAAAGTTTATCTAGTTTATTCTTTGGAATGAACAGAAATGCCACTGTTAACATGACTGAAGCTTTTTAAAGTGAGCTGGGAGAAAATAGGAGAGACCCTTACCCTGCCTCTTGAGTTTTTTTAAATAACAGCGACTCAAAAATTTAAAATTTATCTCTATCCTACCACCCATCAAACATGAAGTTGCATGTGATTGTCTGCCTGAACTGAACAAATTCAATTTTGTCCCTTGGTCTGATGATGGCGATTTCTAAATCATCTGCATTGCTTGATCTGAGTCACAGAGGGGAGCTCACCAAGACCAGCCCTGGGGTGGCTCATGGGACAAAAACCAGTCAGCCAACTTTTTCAATAATTAAAGGCAAAACATGCAGAATTAGAAAATGAACCAACTCCCTCTTTTTTTCTGAATGAAAATTTTAATTTAAAATGCCGAAGGAAGTTTTTTAAAGGAGATTTATTAGTTGAAGAATCACTTGGGAAGGCCTCACCTATTAAGACTCTTTGAATTGCTTTCAGCAGAAACCATTCCACCAAAAGCAAAATCAAAGGAAAAAATTGCTTGGCATCTAGTCCTACAACCTTCAGTGACACAATTAACTCTAAGGGTGGGGGAAAAAAAAAAAAGATCTCCAAAAGCTGATTAGCTTCTTTTGCCATAATTTTTTGTGATTACACATATTTCATGGAGCACTTACATATCTATTTTAAGTATAATTTTTAATATGGATTTGTTTTTTCTTAGCAATGAAAAATATGTAAATGATTTAAATAAGATTTTTCATTGAATGGCTTAATTTGTGGGGCACCATGATGCAGTGATTACATATAGACATATATGCTGTATGTGTATATCATGTGTGTATACATGTCTACATATAGAATTCTTTATGAATCTCCCCCTTCCTCTCCTTTCCTCTTCTCTCTCTCCCCCCCCTGCCCCTTTCCCTCCTTCCCCCTCCCCCCCATCTATCCACACACATTTATCTCCCTAATATAATGTATCCTCCCTGAGGACAAGGACTAAGTTTTACTTGTATCTTTTTATCACAGCTTCTCACACATTCTGGAGTAGAATAGGAGAGTGGGGCAGTTAATAAGGGGGTGTTGATTGGTTGGTTGGACTTGGGTTCAAATATGACCTTTGCCATTGCTAGCTGTGTGATCAAGGGCATTTAACCCTGTTTGCTGGAGTTTCCTCATCTGTAAAATGGGGATAATAGTCCCTACCTCCCAGGGTTGTTGTGAGGATCAAATGAGATAATAAATGTAAAACATCCAGCACGGTGCTGGGCACACAGTAAGAGCTACATAAACCACTATTATTATAACAATAGGAAGTTTTGCTAGTCCACCAAATGTATTTAATCTGCTCATCTTACCCTAGGAGATGTCTGAATGTCAGGGGAGTGAGATGGATTGTAAGCTCCTTGAGGACCAGGGGATGTGTATGTGTCTCTGTGTGTGTATGTGTATGTGTGTGTTATCTGAACTGAACACTGGCCGTAACAGTATCTCATTCAAGTAGCTATTAGCCCACTTAAGTCAACAAATGTTTATCAGAGTGCTAAGGGTGCCAAGTACTGTGCTGGGCACTGGGGATATGAAGACCAAAAAGTGAAACTATCCCTACCCTCTAGAACAGCAGTTCTCAACCTGTGGGTCGCAACCCCTTTGGGGGTTGAGTCTTTCACAGGGGTCACAGAGGTTGCCTAAGACCATCAGAAAACACATATTTCTGATGGTCTTAGGAACCAAAACACCATTCCTCTATCCCATCTGCCCACATACAAGTATTAAAGGGTCGAGGCATTAGGAAGGTTGAGAATCACTGCTCTAGAAGCTTACATTCTACAGAGAAAAAAGCCATAGGTCACAGAGAGGTAACTATAAAATATGATCCAGCAATGAGGAAGACAGCCAAGGTAGGACCTATGTCACCAATTTCAAAGCTAATGGGGAAGGACAGGCAGGCAGAGGCTGGGTGTTCTTTTCTTCGTGTTGAGGAGGGATACTGGCTAGAATTATATCTATCTGTCCCTATCATATATCTCTGATCTAGGAGTATGAGTCTGGATTCAGAAAGTCACTTCCCTGGTTACTCTTAAAGGGAAGAGTCTAATTCCTTCCTGCTAGATGCTAGTTACACAAAAGACCATCACAAATAACGAATAGGAAATAAACCCATTTATTGAAGAAAACAGAAATCAAAGAAGTTATATGGTTTAGAATGCACCAGGGGATATGCCAAAAATGAACAGCCTCTTCAATTGGGATTGAATTACGATCTCAGCTCAAACCTGTAGAGTGAAGGAACATCTTCAATCAGAGGAGGACTGTTCTAGCAGTCTCTAGAATTTCAAATATAATGGGGCAGCTTTTCATGTATACCTTCCATTCTAAAGTCTCTTTTTCTCTTCTCTGGAAGCAAAAGGAAAAGAAAAACACATTCTCTGTAATGTCTTTGGTCCATGAACCAAGAGTGTCTGGAAACAACTCAGTAAGTACCTCATACAGCTATGCATCATCGAGCACAGCATTCTCTCAGCTAATCAGAAGTCACATTCCTCCTCTACACTGGGGGAACAACACTGGGCTGATCTACCACACCCCACTTTGGGGGGAGTTGAGTTACATATAAAATAAATAAAAAGTAATTAGAGATGGGGGGACACTAATAAATGGGAGAATCAGAAAAGGTTTCTTAGAAGAGGCGGTACTCCAAAAGAATCTGGAAGGGAACTGGGAATTCCAAGAAGAGAGACCACACTCCAGGAATGGGTATAGCCTGTGGAAAAAACATGGAAGTGGGTCAAAGCATATTAAATCCTTCCCCCTTTAAGTTCAACTAAAAATTGTTTTTGTTTTTTATTTTTATTTCGGAATTCTCTCCCTTCATCCATACTCCCATTACCCATCAAGAAGGCAAGCAATGTGATATTCATTATACATATGAAGTCATATGAAATATATTTCCATATTAGCCATGTTGCAGGAGAAAAGGCAAGAAAAATAAAGAGGAAAAAATAGGCTCAAGCTACAGGCATTTAATATTAATGGGAGTTGAAGATCTTTGCCACCCATTAAGAGACCTCACCTAGAGCCCAGCAAGAGAAGTTTGATTAGGGGAGGTTTGTTTTATTACTTTGTAATTAGGCAGTGGGTCAGGAGGGTTGTGATGCCCTCTGACCCTGAAGAACTGCATATATACTCTGAGGTTAGCATTTTGCTTTGGGGCTCATTCGTGGGAAGAGTGTTTGAGTGATGTAGCCAGATGAGACTCTGAGTAGCTGTTAAGGAGCCTCCCCCCCCTCCCAACGATGTATGTATGTAATGGTCAGACAATTGGATCTGTCTGTTGATCTGTGATGTATGTGCTATTTGGGCAGACACTTAGACCCCTATCTGTATTTATGCTATTATTTCTGCTTATAATTTGTATTTTCTCTGAAGTTCAGGATGCTGATTTTTCCCACTGAACTAAGTAAATGATATATCCGTTTGATTAAAGTAAGATTGTTGACCCCTTTTCAGTTGCTTCCCTTTAGAAAAGCAGATCAAAGAACCTGTGATAGTAGCCCTCCTTTGTGCTGGTGTTATTGTTTTTACACCCCTACAGCAGCTGCAAGTAGCATTGCTGTTACAATGCAGGGTCCACAAGTTCTTTATCTGGAGGTGGATAGCATCTTTTTATCATGAGTTCTTTGGAACTGTTGTAGTTCATTGTATTAATCAAAGTTGCTAAGTTGCTAAATTTCACAGTTGGTCATGGCTACAATGTTGTTGTTACTATGTATAATGTTTTCTTGGTTCTGATCATTTCACTTTGCATCAGTTCATATATGTCTTCCCAGATTTTTCTGAAACCATCCCCTTCATCATTTCTTACAGTACAATAGTACTCTATCACAACCATATATCACAACTCATTCAGTCATTCCCCAACTGATGAACATACCCTTAGTTTCAAATTCTTTGCCACCACAAAAAGTTGTTGATATCTCTTGGAATACATACACACATATCATGTATACATACACACATACACACACACATACATATACATTTATATACATATATATAATTTTCTTTTTTCTTTGATCTCTTTGGAATATAGATTTCATCTAAGTATTACTAGATCAAAGAGTGTGTACATCAACTGAAAATATTAAGAAATAATATTAAGGTAGATGGAGAAATACCTTTTGTCTTAGTAAGATCCTTGCCTTCTCTATCTTTTGAAGCATGGCTATGACCCACTCAAGGGAAGTGCTCTCTTTTTTTGTTTAAAAAAAATACACCAAACATTCTGCTATTGAAGAAAGAGAAACTTTGAATCCTTGGTAGGGAGGAGGCGGGGGGGGGGGGGGGTAGTCAAGGAAGGAATTGAGTAGTTCCAGGTGAAGATCAAGTGACTACTATTCTAGAATGATAACCCCAAACTGTCCTTTAACATGACCCGACTTTTCCTTGTTCAAGATTACTATTAATATTACCTCAAATTGTTTTCAGATTGAGAGAGAAGTCTGAGATTATGGAGATGGGAAGGAGGGATTGTGTCAGTTTGGAGGCTTCTCTTTCTTAGCTAAAATCTCTTGGATGTAGAATAACAATAAATTAATTTAAATCATTTCCACCAAACATGCCCCAAATACAGAGTAGAGTATTAGCATTTTTCTTCAACACAGGATATGGAAACAGCAAACCAGTCATTTGATCTGGAACATGGAGAGCACGGAGGAAGTAATAATAAATCAGCTTCAAAAAATAGGCTGGAGCCAAACAAGCATTTATTAAATATTTTCTATGTGTCAAGCAGTGTACCAGGTACTGGATATACAAAGACAAAATCAAAACACTTCTTGCCTTCAAAGAATTTATATTTGAATGGGGTAGAAAACATGTACACATCTAAATGTACATACAACATAGACATATATGCATGTGTGTACAAATTACCTATAAAACAGGCATGAGGTAATCTTGGAAAGAAAGGCATTGACAGCTGGGACAGAGGGTGGAGTTGGGGGGGGGGCCCCCCGAACAGTCTGGGAATGTCCTTATTCAGGAGACTCCAGAGCTGAGTTTTGAATGGAACCATGGACTCCAAGAGGTGAAGGTAAGAAGGAAGGGAGAGAGGACAGAACTAGTGCAAAGGCTGAAGAGGAGAGATGTAATGTTATATATGGGCAAGGGCAGGAGCTGGATTATAATTATATTAAGCTATTATGGTTTAATATAATTATGGTAAACTAGAAAGTTATTATATAATAATCACAATTATAAAAGATGGCAGATCACACGAAGATTATAATAAACTTAAATTCCCAAACAGCTATTTTGTTATGTAATATACACCTGAGATGGGGGAGGGCAGGGCAGGGATATGGCATAGAATCTTAAACGTGGATAAATTAATACAAAGTGGGGAGTGATGGGAACGAAATAAAGACCTGGAGGAATTTCTCAGGAACATTTGAGGAGGGAGAAGTCACTGGGCTATAGGTACATTTTGTAAACCACAAAGTACATTAGAACTGGGAACCACTATTTTTATTGGTGGTAATATAGCATGGTATTTGGAGGTGTCATGATTCTCCTTGAAGAGATCACAAATCAAATAGCAAAGCATTTAATTAAGAACAAGTAACAAGGAAAGTACTGGGGAAACCCATCCCCCTTATGCAATACTCACACATGTGGGTACTTTCCCCCACATATTCCCATGATGCCTGTGGGAGAGGGAACATACTCCTAGTATACATCTTGTTTCCTCTGGGGTATGATTACTCTCTGCATCTCTTAATGCTGCAGTTTGTTAACTGTTTCTTCACAGAGCTGATGCTGATGCGATGGAATTATCAGGTGCTTCTGGAGCTTCCTTGAAGGGAATGTTAACACGTTTTTGTGAGGCTTTCCAGCCAACATACTTGGGGACTGATCAAACATATTTTCAGCTCTTTGACAGGCCCCTTAGCCTGACACACAAGAGGATCTACTAGGGGCTCAGATCTTTTCCTACAACATATTAATTACCCCTCAAGGGGAAGTCCCTTGCGACTTAGATTGGAATAAGTACATTTCTTTCAATATCCATTATGCCCTGGCAGGTAAGTCAGGGCCATCCAAACTATTCATTCTAAGTTACTAACAATTATTTTGTTTTGTGTCCTTAGAGGCAGCTGGTGGCACAATGGATATAGTATTGAACCTGGAGGCAGGAAGACCTAAATTCAAACTTGGCTTCAGATACTTACTAGCTATGTCACCCTGGGTAAGTTACTTAACTTGTTCGAGCCTCAGTTTGTCCATGTATAAAATGAGCATGATAATAGCACCAAAGTCAAAGGGTTGTTAAATCAAATGTGATAACCTGTGTAAAGTGCTTTGCAAATCTTACAATGCTATTTAAATTCTAGTCTTGTTATTACTATTATTTTACGATCCTGTGAGTAGATAGAGGAAGGGTTAAGGGGACCTTCTCAAGGAATTGTAGGGGTAACGTCCTTTAGCTAAAGTCCCAAGAAAGGACATGAGAAATAGTATTATATGGTGGAAAAAGCATCAGAAGGATATAAACTGGCAGTTTTCACATGAAGAAATCTAGCCTATGAACAACCATATTTTTAAAATGGCCCAAATCACTAATAATCAGAGAAATGAAAATTAAAGCAGCTCATGTTACATCTCACATCCATCAGATTGGCAAAGATGGTGGGGGGAGAGGAAAATGAGAATTATTTGAGTGACCGTGAGAAAACAGGTGAACTAATATTTGTTGGTGTAGCACTGGTCCGGCAATTCTAGAAAATAATTTGAAATTATGTTCCCCGCCAAAGTCACTGAACGGTGACTTTGTACCAACAATACCACTAGCAGGTCTAAAATACAAAGAGGTTAAAGGAGAAGAAGACTCATACATGTATATGTGTAGTGAAAAAAAGAGCTGTATAACAACTCTGGCACAATAGATGGAGCACTTGGCCTGGAGACAGGAAGATCTGAGTTCAAGTCCAGCCTGAGACACTTACCAGCTGTGTGACCCTGGACAAATCACTTAACATATGTTTGCCTCAGTTTCCTCATTTGTAAAATGAACTGGAGAAGGAAATGGCAAACCACTCCAGTATCTTTGCCAAGAAAACCCCATGGGACAGCTATGGTCCATGGGCCAAAAAGAGTCAGACATGACTGAACAACAAAGTTCAGAATGACTTTAAAAAAATACTAGAAATGAACTTAGAAGAGTCCAGTTCAAATCCTGGCTTTGTTATTTGTAACCTATGTGACCTTGGGCAAGTCATTTCATTTACTTGTTTTTTTTTCACCCCTAAAATGGGCTCAGGTTCCTGGTATGTTATCCTCATTTAATCAAGGCTCATGGATTATTCTTCTTTGGAATGACTTGGTATGGGTTTGAATAAACTTTCTCTACCTCCTAGCTATGCATATACTCTGTATAAACTCATAAGCATGAAGAGCTTCACGGGCAGGGTGGATCAGGGCCCCCGACCAGAGTCAGGGAACGTCTGAGGTTAAGCCTTGTCTCTGGCAGAGTAGCCTGGGCAAGTCACTTGATTTCTCAGTGTCCCAAGCAACTCTCTTTGAGCACACCTTTCAAAAAAGTTGCTAAGTTCCTCTTAGCAACTTCCTAAACCCATATGATGTGTTTATAATATATAAGTATGTATGTGTTTATACATTGTCTCACTCCAGAGAATATAAACTCCTTGAGGGTAGGGATTGTTTTGTTCCTTGTCTTTGTGTTCTGAGCGCCTGGCACCTAGTAGGTACTTAATAGTGTTTGTTAATTGTTGTGTTTTCTCAGGAGAATCCCAAACAAAGGCTAGGTCATTTCTGTGGACCCTTAGTACCATGCATTTAATTGGTGTTTTAGAAATATTTATTTAAAATATTTAAAAATATTTATTTTTATTCTGAACCCCTCCCCCCCAAAGGGGAACATTTCCACATACACAGTAGAACAGAAAAAAGATCATAATACACATACCTCTGTTATGTCTTGCTTTTCTTTTAACATATAAATAATGATAAATTTAATATTTAACTTTCAAAGCTGTCCTTGTGATTCTTTCCTTCTGTCCTCTAGTATGTATTTTTTTTACATTTAATTTTTTGAATGAGCAAAAATCTATTCTCTCTCTCTCACTATCCCCCCATGAGAAAAGAAAAAGGGGGGAAAAATCTGTGTGCCAAACACGCCCGATCAAGCAAAGCAAATTCCCCAACTGGCTGTGGCCAAAATTGAATGTAGGTCTCAGGCTGCATCCTGAGGCCATTCCCTCTTGACCCTTCCTTTATCCTTGGTCCTTTGGAATTGGGGTTGGTCATAGCTTTGCTCAGAGTTCTTCAGTCTTTCAAATTGTCTTTATGATGTTATTATTATATGAATTGGTCTGGTTTTGCTCACTTCACTTTGCATTAGTTAATACAAATTCAGTTTCATTGAAACCATCCCTGTTGTCATTGTCTATATTGAAAGAATATTCCATATTATGATATAGTTAAAAATATATATACACACACACACACACATACCGTATATATGTATGCAGACACACTGTAATTTGTTTAGCCCCAAGGGATAGGCACCCCTTAATTTCCAGTTCTTTGCTATAACATAAAGGGCTTTTACAGATATTTTGTGCATGAATCGTTTTCTTCTTTCTTTGATTTCTTTCAGGTATAAGCCTTTAAGTGGTATTGATTGGTTAAAAGATATGCACAGTTT
>CM053581.1:417374635-417454839 GCA_028627135.1 Pseudochirops cupreus
ACACACACACACACACACACACACACACACACACACACACACACACACCCCCACCCCCTTTCCCCAAACCCCACCAGGAGCAACAATACACTGTTTACTTTAATTGATACTAAATAAGTGTTTCTTGACTGGGCATACATACACAAGGCAACTCATTTTCCAGTCCCTTCCTGTCTCTAGGCTTGTTTCTTTTTCTTTTTTTTTTTTGTATTTGTTTCTTTTTCTGTAAAAAATGGGGAGCTACTCTGACCCCTGGGATGCTTACAGCAGGGGTCCTTAATCTGGGATGAACTTGGCTGAGGGGAAAATGTATGTGTTTATTGGGATATAATAGGTTTGCTTTCTAATCTTAAGTATTTTATTGGATGCATTTAAAAGCCGAACTTTGAGAAGGGGTCCTTAAGCTTCCCTGGGCTGCCCTAGGGGCCCAGGTTACAGAAAAGTTTAAGAATCCCTGTAGCTATTTAGGAAGAATGGGAACCTTTCGGTAAACTTCAGGTCTGAAATTTAGAGGTACTAAAAAGGAAATGCCATGAAAAACCGTGCATTTAAAAAGAAAAATGTAAAGGAAAAAACAAAACGGCCCACACTTGAATCGGAAAGGGAAATCTCCCCAAGGTCTTTGCCTCTAAACCCACCGAGAGCCACAATAGAGCCTGGGACTCTGATCTGTTCTTCGAAAGTCCCCAGGGACCGGGAATAAGGCTGACTGGGCCCCTCCAGGGCGCAGGGAGAAATTGCAGGGAAGCATTTTCTCCAGTTGGGGCTGCTCTCATCGAGACACAGAAAGAATAAGAGAAGGGAGACCGAGAGAGGGACAGAGAGAGCAGAAGAGAGCCGAGAGCGCCGTGGAAATGAAAGTAAAGGGCTAAGCGGCCACATGGAGGGAGCTGCCTGGGCAGCAGTTCCAGGAGCAAAATGCTTCCTTCGATAATTAAATAGCATTTACTCTTATTATTACTAATAATAATAATATAATAATATCTCTAGTAATACTATACCACTTATCAAGGCCCGTTGTAGGCACGGTGGGGGGACTGCCGAGCAAGGAAAGGTGAGTTGTGTAGGCTTTTTCCCCCTTCAACCAAACACTGAAATTCACCCGGGTGGGGTCCGGTGGGCTGGGGGCCCCAGGTTGGAGGCGGTGGCGGCCTGGCCTGGGGGTGGGGGGTGGAAATCGAAGCAGGAGGCGGGGTGCGGCCCCAAGGGGCCTGGCGGGGAGGGGTGGGAGGCACCTTCGGCCCAGGAAGAGAGCCAGGCAACCCGGATTGGGGTGGGGGTGGCGGGCAGTGGGGCAGGGCGGCTCTTTGAGGGGTCGGGGGCGGGGAGGCTTGGAATCTCCCCTCCTCGGCGGAGGAAGGGTTGCCCCCCTTCCCCTTCATCCCCACTCCTCTTGCTCCAAATGCCCGAGAAGTTTCAAAGTTATTACTGAGCCTGGCTAGGTTTGGGGGTGGGGGGTTCCGGCCCGGGGGAAGGAGGAGGCTGGGAAGGCTTTGGGGGAGATTCTCTTCTTCCTCTGAAACTTGGGGAGCTATGGGGTGAAGGGAGTGGGGGGGGCAGCTCTGTTTCCAAGCTATGATTTGAAAACGCGCTAACGGCAGCTGGGGGAGGGGATGGCTTGGGACCCCAGGCCCAGCGTGGGAGAGGGATCGAGAAATCCCCTCGCTTTCCCTTTGGTCGCCCTGCCTTTCTTCCGCTGCCCCCCTTCCTGCTGGAGCGCTGGGGCCGCTGCGGGAGGCCAGCGCTGGCCTTGGCCTGGGCCGCCCAGGTGCGGCCTTCCGCGGCTGCTGGCAGAACTCGAGCCCGGGGATCCGAGGCCCGGCGTGTGGGGGTGGGAGTGGGAGTGGATGGGCTTGGGGCTGGAGGAGAGGAAGGGCCTGGGTCAGTTCTGGAGGGCCAGGGCAACCCCCATATGCTGGGGCCCTCTCTCCCCTCGGGGCAGGGCCTGGAGCTATTCCCTGATGTCAATTCTACCAGAACCACATTGAGGATATTGATGATCTGGTGGATTTGGAGTGAGGAGGAGCTGGGTTCGAATCCCCTCCCTGACTATCTGGCTGCGTGACCTTGGGCAAATCACCTCCTCTTTTGGGGGCCTCGGTTTTCTATTCTGTAAAGTGGGAGTAATCATTTTAGCACGGTCTGTCACACTTGGGTTGGGAAGGAAGCGCTTTGTAAACCTCAGGCTGGAGAAATGGGCTATTGTTAGCAAATTAAACTTTAAGCCAACAATGTGGCTTCTCATTGCTAGAAGCCTCCAAGTTTTACAAATAGGAACCAAAGGCAGGTGACCTAGGCAACCAGTCTATCAGTTAGCATTGATTAAGTGCCTACTGTGTGCCAAGCACTATGCTAAGCATTGGGGATACAAAAAGAAGCAAAAGAGTGTCTGACCTCAAGGAGCTTACCATCTAAACCGGGAGAGAAGGGGCCAACAAATATATGCAAAGCAAACTGGTAAATATCAGAGAGAGGCTTGGAATTCAGGTCTCCCTGTCTTCTATCCCATGCAGACCTTTTTTCACTAGGTGAGGTACTCTCTAGTGTTTTGGCTACCAGAAAGCCCTGCCCAGTGGCAGCTCCATGTTCTCATCATCACCATTATCTTCGTGATTGTACCATCATACCTTTGTACCCTTCCCTATGCTTAGATAGAGCTAACTGGATGTCCCCATTTTTGTAAAAGAAGAAACTGGGGCCTAAAGAAATTGAACTGGAATTTAGACTTGAACCCAAGTTTTCACAGAATCTCAGAATTGGGAGGGACCTTAGAGGGTTTTGAGTCCAACCCATTTCTGGCAAAAAGGATCTTCAGGACTTCATCACACCCAATGAACGAGCATCTGTCTTTTGCTCAAGGACCTCCACCAATGGGGACCCCATTCCTTCTTGAGTTAGCCCATTCCACTTTGGGATAACTCCTCTCATTTGGGGGACTTTGTGACTTACAGTTTCCTTATGTTAACCCCCAGCTGGCTTCTTTGAAACATCCACCCTCTAGGCCCAAGCAAGACAAGTCTAAACCCTCTGTCATTCGAAAGACCTTCAGATACCTACAGACACCTGCCATACCTCCCCTGAGTATTTTCTTCCCCCAGTAAATTCTGGAAATCAGCTATGATGTTCTCTCCAGGGTAAATGTCTGAAATTCTTTCAGCTGATCTTCTTTTGGCATGAACATTAGCCCTGCAGCATCCTGACTACCCTCTTCTGGACATTCTGCTGCTTCCCAATGTCCTTCCTAAAACAGGGTGTCCAGAAGTGAACAGTCTTCAAAAAATAGGCCAGGGAAGAGGATGGTAAATGTTCATTGATTGACTGGCTCTGCTCTGCAAATTCCAGCAATCCGGACAATTTATTTCAGAATTAGCTTTCTTGGATGCTATGATGTCATATAGTGTTCTCATATCAAGCTTGTGATCTGCTGAAACCCTCAGATCTTTTTCAAATGAACCACTGCTTAGCCATGCTTGCCATGTTGTCTTTTTAAAATCAATTTGTTGAAACCAAGTGGAAGACTTTATAGTACCACCACAGGCCTTAGAGGCGGGCAAGCAGAGACAGAGGACTTGGGTTTGAGTCCCCGCTATGGTGTGTACTACTTATGTTGTTTTGGGAAAGTCAGTTTACCCCCCCAGGGCCTAATTTTACTCATCTATAAAATGAGAGGATTGAGAGCCTCAGTTTCCTCAGAAGCTACCATGGTGCTTGGCATACAGTAGGTGCTTAATAAATGCTTGTTGATTGATTGGCCAGATGACCTCTAAGGTTCTTTCCCTCTAAATCTTTGATTTTGGGGGGCTTAGAGATAATTTAGTCTTCCTGGTTACTTTACAGATGGGGAAACTGAGGAATGAGGCAGTTGAAGTGTCTTGTCCAGGGGCAGACTAAGTGTTAAATGATAGGACCAGAATTTGAACTCACATCTTTTGACTTCAGGTTTAATGATCTTTCAGTGGTACTTCTTCCTTCTCAGTTTTTATTTTCTTAATTGTGGGTTTTTTAGTTGCCTCAGAGCTGTACTCTTAGCTGCAAAGGCTTTCTGAGAAAGAGCCTGATTCATGGGGCCTAGAAACATGACCAGTAGAAGTGTTTTGGGGTGCTAGTTATACGCAGTTAGGGGTCTTATGGCATGTGTCTAGGCTGGGGTGCTAGCCTTCTTACCAGTGAGGGGGCAAAACACCCCAAGTCTCTCTCTGTGTCTGTCTCTTCCCGTGTTTCTGTCTCTTTCTCTCTCTTGATTTTGCTTTGTGATTGTATTTCAGCAAATGTGGTGAAACAGAGCCTCAAGTCTTCACTCACACAAATAAGATAATTATAGGCCACTTAGCAACTGTGTTGGATGCAGCCCCAACAGGAATCTTCACCTTCACTACCAAGACTCAGCTCCCCTTCCCACCCCATCAGCTTCCTCTCTTCTGTTACCTAGGCTCCTCTCCTTTCCCTCCAGTAGCTCTAAAGGTTAAGCAAGGCATGGGTAGAATGGGAGAAGCAGGAAGTCTGGGGGGTAGGAGTGTCCCCAAGACCAGGAAGGAGGAACTGGGGACCAGGAGGAGAAGAAGTCCTGAGGAACCCAGGATGCAGCAGCAGATCAAAGACAGGTCAAGACAGGAAGACAATATAAAGATGTCTGTTGCATCAGAGCCTTTGGGCCTTAGAAAAAACCTTAAAGATCTTGGTTCAGTAGAAAGGGCACTAATTCTGGAGTCTCAGGACCTGGGTTCAAATCCTGCCTCTGATACCTGTGTGACAATGGACCTCAGTTTCCTCCTCTGTAAAAGGAGGGGATTGGTTCAGAATTCTCAATTTTTTTGGTCTTAGGACTCCTTTACACTCTTAAAATTATTGAGGACCCTTCCCCCAAGAGCTTTTGTTTATGTGGGTCATATTGATCAATATTTATCATATTAGAAATGAAAATGTCTTACTATTATTATGAAAAAAGTTTTGACCTTTTGGACGCCCTGAAAGGGTCTCAGGGGCCCCCAGGCATATCCAGGAAATTTGGTGAGATGATCTCTAAAGCTCCTTTTAGCTGTGGCTCTCTCATTTGGTGGTCCTCATTGATGGGACCCTTCTCCTTTCAGAGAGCAGGAAGGAAGACCCAGCAAAGTCAAGTGATCTTCTCAGGGTCGCATAGGCAATAAAATAGGGAAATGTATTTCAGACCCAGGTTTTCTGACTCCAAATAGGTACAATTTCCATTCAGCTGAGGAACTGAGATCATACATCATCTGGCGGCAACTACAGCTACTACTAATGTTGTTGTTCAGTTGTGTCCAACTCTTCATGACCCCATTTAGGGTTTTCTTGGCAGAGATAATGGAGGGGTTTGCCATTTCTTCCTCCAGCTCATTTTACAGATGAGGAAACTGAGGCAAACAGGGTGAAGTGACTTGCCCAGGGTCACACAGCTAGTATGTAGCTGAGGTCACATTTGAACTCAGTTCTTCCTGACTCTCTATCCATTGCCCCACCCAGCTATTCCCTAACTAGGCTGTATGAAACACCTTGTATAAAAACCAAGAGCACAAAGGGACCTTAGAGTTGGGGAAACCAAGGCCCAGAGAAAGTAATGAATGTCAGAGCTGGATTTGATCCCAGGTTTTCTGGAATCCAAATCTAGCTTTCTTTCTACTACTCCAGGCATGCCTGACGCTTGATGAGGGGAAGTCACACGGGCAGCTAGCCACAGAGCTGGGCCTGGAACCCAGGTCTTATGTCTTTCAGTCAGTCATAAGGCCATCAGGCCAGTGCTGAGTCACAGAATCTCCTCACTGAGTAATAGAAAGGAAGGCATCAGGAGGCTTGTGGGATGGAGAATCAGAGGGAAGGGCTTGGGGTACCCACACCATATAACCTCCTGCAGATCACTTCCCCTCTTCTGAAAAATGGGAAAAACAACAGCCCCTCCCTGTTCCCAGCACCTCCCCACCAAAGGTGACCTCGCATCTGTGTCCCTTTCCCTGTCTGTCAGACCGTAAGCTCCCTGAGGGTTCAGGCTGTTCTGCTTTGCCGTTTGTCTCCCCAGTAACGAATGTTTGTTGCCTTACCTCTCTGAAGCACTTGATGATACACAGTATTATGCTTACTGTGGTTGTATGGTATTTCCCGATAGGACTGCAAGATTCATGTCTTATTCAAATGTTGTACTTCCCCCACCCCCAACACACATCCAGTACTCTGCAAGTGGTGGGTGCCTAAGGTATGTTCATGGACATGGACTGAACTCCCCCACATGGCAGAAAGATAGACAAAGCATCTGTTAGGACATGCCAGGCACTGGGCCCTTATTGTATACTGAGTAAACTGAGGCACAGAAATTTTAAGTGTCTGGTCACAGACCTGAGGGCTCTGTAGTAGAATGCCATTTTTATTTTTTTGGAGGGCAATTGGGATTAAGTGACTTGCCCAAGGTCACACAGTTAGTAAGTGTGTCAAGTGTCTGAGGCTGGATTTGAACTCAGGTCTGCTGACTCCAAGGCTCGTGCTCTTTTCACTATACCACGTAGGCACCCCAGAATGCTACTTTTAAAAAATATAAATTCTTTGACAAAAATAATACTGAACATCATCACAATTAAATTTACTTAGTAACTTCTTGCATTTAAGTTAATTAAATTGAACTCAAAAACATCATCCCAACTTTTCCTTCTCTCCTTTTATGTCTCCATTCATTAGGGTTCTTTGTTCATTCCTTTTAGCCACTTTTTAGTGGTCAGAGTTCACATGGATTTTGTTTTTCATTTTTTTCCCCACAAAAGTCTTTTTAGATTTCTCTGTGCTCCTCATATCTATCCATTTTAATTCTTCATGGTATTTCATTCTCCCCATGTATAAAGATTAACTTGATCATTCACTTATTACTGGACATTTAGTTGGCTTCCAGTATTTTACAGTTATAAATTATGCTGCCATGAAAATCTTTGAACAGGTACCTCTTTGGGGAGGCTTGTTTATTTCTGAAAACTCTTTCAGAGGATATTCCCAATTATGAAATTACTAGGCCAAAAAGTATGTTCAGTTTTTGTGTTTTTACTTCATCCTGTTGGATTGCTCTTCAGAAAGGATTTTGCAGGTTTGCAGTTCTACCAGAAATGTATGAGTGTCCCTGTTTCTCCATTTAAAAAAAAACAACTGGCTTGGTTTAAATTATTTTTACTAATCTGATGGGTGTCGGATGGTACCTCAGAGTTGCTTTAATTTACATTTCATACATCTAAAGCCAGAAGGGACCTTAGAAGCCAACTAGCAAAATCCCTCCATTTTACACTGGAGGAAACTGAAGATGGCAGGGGTTGAATGACTTGCCCAAGGTCATACAGGTAGCGGATAGAATATGAACTCCAGTCTCATATTATTAATGAGGCTGAGTATTTTTTCAAGGACTCCATTTGTTTCCTCTTGAAAATTGTTCACAAGCTTTCAATAATTATATGTCATGGACTGTGATTTAGCACTGTCCAGTTTTTAGTAACTCCTTATACTTTTTATCACACATGTATTTCCTAATCTGCTATTTTTCTTTAAATGATTTTTTGCTATTATTATAAAAACCCATCTCATTTTAATGTTTTAATGCTCAAGCACAGCTACTTTTCACCTTCTATTTATCTATTTATGAGGACACCCCTCCTCATGTAGAGTTCTAATGGGAGTGTGGAAGGAAGTCAAAATAGGCAAGGGGTGGAGAAGATGGGCTATAGCAGAGAAGGGAGCTGGAGATCGGCCTTATGGCCATTGATGACAAATTGGAATTCAGACCTCTTCAAATCAGAGCGTAGAGCTGGAAGAGGCATTGGCAACCACGTGGTCCAACTTCCTCCATTTTACAGAGGTGTAAACTCATACCCAGAGGAGACTCAAAATGAGGATGTATCTTATGTTTCTATAGGCCTTGACAGTTTCCAAAGTATTTTTCCCATTACAAATCTGAGAGGTAAGTAATCCAAGTATTAGTAGCCTCATTTTATGGAGAAGGAAATGGAAGGTCAGACAGGGGAAATGTCTTGGATCTGACTTTGTTATTTTCCATCCTGTATTCGGCATGTGTTAAGACACTATCAATTCCTGGGGATTAAAAGACAAAAACCAAAAACACCCAATCCCTGCTCTCAAGAGTTAATGTTCTCTTGGGGGAGACAATATGTATGGATACAAGGTTATAGAAATACAGGATAGTTTGGGAGGGTGGGAACAGACTATTGGGACCTTCAAGAAGGCTTGAGATGAGTCATGAAGGAAGTGAGACAGAAATAAGGAGGGAGTGCATTCCAGGCATGGGGGGTGGCCAGTGCAAAAGCAGAGAATTAAGGGCCATTTATGAAGAAGAGTGAAGGCCAGTTAGACTGGACCTTGGAGCATGGGAAAAGGAATAACAGCCAATGAAGCTGGAGAGACAGTTTGGGACTAGATTGTGAATGGCTATAAAAATCAAAGCAAGGTTATTATATTTCATCTGAGAGGCAGAAAGGAACCACTGGATTTTTTTTCTTTTTGAGGCAATCAGGATTAAGTGACTTGACCAGGGTTACACAGCTAGGCCAGATTTTAACTCAGTTCTTCCTAAACACTCCCCTTTCCTCCCCCCAGTGGTGCTCTATCTGCTTCAACACCTAGCTACCCCTGAGCCACTGGAATTTGAGTGAGGGATTGTCGTGGCCAGAGTGGTCTGGACCACTAGTATTGACATTTCACATTTCTCTTGGGCTTTATATCATTATCTCATATCATCACCCCTGCCTTCCCCAGCAGTCCTACAAAGTAGGTGCTAGAATCATCCCCATTATATGAATGAGGAAACCGAGGCAAAAAGAGGTTAGTTAGTAGACTAAGTTGTTTTTTTTTAATACATGGCTATCTTTTGTCTTTCCATCACCTTCGATTTTTGCTTTACATTTTTGGTAAGCATCTTTTCAGATTTTTGTGTTCCCTGCAGGTTAGTGATAGTATCCCATTATCTATGGTTTATTTCATCATTCTCTGACTGTTGGACATTTAGGTGACTTCCTGTGTTTTGCAATGGTGTAATATAGTGCTCCCCTTTCCCCTACACCCGTTAGCCATCCCTCATTACTAAGAATTTTTAAAAATTTATTTAATTTTTAATTTATGGAATAAAACAATCATTTTCATAATATAGTATAATAATAATTTTTAAAAAAAGATGATTGCACATGAAACTGCAAATAGCAGTGAGAAGGACCTAAGGTCTAGAGGTAACATCACCCACAACTGGGATTAAAACTTGATTATCATAATAATTATTATTATAATAAGCTGCTAAAAATAAAATAAAACAAAATGAAAGTAAAAATGAATAAGAAAAAGAAAAAGAACCCAACTATAGATAGCTATTTTGGTGTAAAAAAAATTACAAAGAATTTTAAAAAGAAGAGGGAAAAAAGCAGTTCCAAACTAACCCCCAAATCAGTGATGTCTGACAGTCCATATACATGGTCCCTCAGTCCTACAAAACTGAGTTTTGAAATAGAGGTCGAGTGGCAATTATTATTAGTAATAATTAGCATATGACTAGTGCTTCAAGTTCTGCACCTGTCTGATCCCCACACAGCAACCCTGTGTGATGACTGCCGTTATTATTACCCCCATTTTAAAGATGTGGAAGCTAAGGCTCAGAGTATCTAAAATAACTAGCCCAGCTAGTTAAGTGCCTAAGTCTGGATTTGAACTCAGGTCTTTCTGACTCTGACTTCACCGCTCCACCAAGCTGCCTCTGTCCACATGACTGAGGAAAACAGCCGTCAGGTCAGCAGGGTGTGCCCTGTATCATGGTTCTGGGGGGGGGCGGGGAATCAATGGGTCCTCCCTAGGTGGCTTCTTTTAGAGGTTACAATGACTCTAGAAAATAAACATTGCGATACATTCTGTTTGGGGGACACAGTAGATACAACAAAGATACAACCCAGCCTCGTTACAAAGTACATGTCAGAAAAGGTAGGTTGTGGATTGCAAACAGAAGGGAGGGCTCCCGCTGCTGTAACTTGACTGTCCAGCATTAACATTGACCTTTGGGACTGGTGGGGGTTTTGTTGTCCCTCTATACAGTGTTTTAGCCATGGCGCACATGTTTCTCTTGGTGCTGTAGCTGTGAAGATATGTCCTATTCCTCTTGTCTTATGGGATAATGACATTTTACTTCATTCACATGTTACTAGTATTACACATATTATTAGTACTACTAGCAAGCTAGCATTTATATAATGCCTACTATGTGACAAGCACTGTGCTAAGACTTTACAAATACCTTATTTGATCCTCACAACCACCCTGGGAGGTAGTTGCTATTATTGTCCCCATTTTACAGATGAGGAAACTGAGGCAAACAGAGGTCAAGTGACTTGCCCAGGGTCATATAGCTAGTAAGATCTGAGTCTGGATTGGAACTCAGTTCTTCCTGACTCTAGGCCCAGAGCACTGTGCCATCTAGCTGTCTACCATTTTACTCAGTCCTTTTCCAAGTGATGGGCATCCATGTTGTTTCCATTTTGCTACCCTAGTATTTTATTGTACACGAGACCTTTCTTTCTGTTGTTGACCTCCTTGTCCAGCTGTGAAATGTCAGGGCCAAAGGGCATGAACAGTTTAGTGACTTTTCTCACGTGATTCTAGATTGTTTTCTTCTCTGGGATCAAGTGCCAGCAAACATTTATTCCATGCCACCCGTGTGCTAGAGATGTTAGAAATTTCCTTTTTTCTTTTTTGGCCTGGACCTAGGATTTCATCACATAAGGAACTTCAGTGTAGAAGCTTCTTCCACTGATGTAGACTGGCAATTTGTATGTCATTTAAAATCTTGCAGAGTTGCCTGAGACACTCAGAGGTTAAGTGACTTGCCCAGGGCCATACAACTAGTGTGTGTCAGAAGCAGCATTTGAACCTGGGGTAGGTATACTCTAGGCTTGTCCCTCCTACCCCCCATCACTACCCCATGCCACACAGCCTCAAAGGACCGGGACCACAAAGCCAAAACAGAAGAGTTCTTGCCCTCAAGGAATATACATTCTCCAGGAGACTCAAAATGGAAACAGATACACCTGAGAGTTGGAGGAGGCAAAGGTGACCTGGAGAGACTTCCTGGAGAGGTGGCCTGTGAACTGAGGCCTGATGGAAGTCAAAGAATCTAAGGTGGAGGTGGGGGGAGGGGTGGGGAATCAGGCCTGAGGAGGGGGAGGTCAGGGAATAGTAAACGAACCAGTTTGGCTGGACCCAGAATGTATGAAGGAGAATACTGCATTGTTATGCTCTGGCCCGGGAGGCTTGAAGTTGATTAGGAAAGGCCTTAAATGCCAAGCAAATGAGTATCTGATTCTAGAGGCCATAGGGAGCCACATAAGCTTCTTGAAGAGGGGATTCAATAAGTTGTCTTCAGCAATTGCTATGGCTGAAAAGCTCCCCGCCCTGTGAATAGTAACCCTTAAAGCCAGATAGAAATTAGAGTTTTTATTATGGTGCTGTATCTGAGAAGGACTTTGTAGGAGAGGGTAAAATGGGACCTATCCATTTAATCTCCCTATTATGTGGGCTTAGAACCCTGTGAGGTAGCAGGGCAGATTTCCTTCTTTTGCTAATTAGGAAACTGAACACCAGAGAAAGTTTCTCTTTCTATAGCGATTTAAGATTTTTAAAAGTTCTTTATATCTATTATTTTCTTTGGACTTCACAGTAACCCTATGAGGTTGGTACCGTAGGTGTTATTTCCATCTAACAGATGAGGAAGCTGAGGTTCCAGGATGCAGGTTCAGTCACCGAAGTGACTGCTCTATGGTTCCATAGGGATTCATGTCAGAGCTGGAATTTGAACTCAGATCTCTTGACTCAAGTCCAGAACCTTCTCCACCACAATCCACCAAGCTGTCTTTACACTTTCTTGTTGTCTCTCCTACATGTCTACTGCTCTTATATTTATTCATTTTTTAAAATTCTGGATTGCATCAGCAGCAGCACACATCTGTGTTATATATGGTCACAAAACATTTATACACAGACTTATGTGATCCTCTCAACAACACTGTGATGTCGGAGAACAAGGGTTGTTATCCATGTTTTACTAAATGTGGAAACTGAGGCCAAGAGAGAGAAAGTGCCTCACCCAAGCAAGGTCACAGCTGTGAACCCATATGATTCAGGCTAGTACTCTTACCCCTCCCCTAGCCTGCCTGAGATCCCTTTGGTGTTTTTTTTTTCATTTTTATAAAATTAAATGTCTTACTGGTGCTCTTGCCCCACCCTTGTTTTCACCACCCTGTGTCTACAAATAGACACAGACACACACAGACACACACACACACACACACACACACACACACACACACACACCCTCTCCTTTACTAAGCAAATGAATCACTATATTGGCCACATTTGACATTGTATGCCTCTTTTAGAACCTGTAGTCTCCTATTTCTGGCCTGACAGCAGGAGGCAAGCTCACCCATAAGTCCCTTAGGTACCTGTTTCCTTCCACCTTTGGACGGCCTCTCCCTATGACCTGGTGATCGGAGGCAGACTGGGAAGGCTGAGGAACTGGATTAAAAGTTCTAGGCAACCAGATTGGGAACAGAAAACAACTGCCAGCAAGGCTAAGTGTAACTAGCTTTTGGAAGCTCATGGTCACTGCCCTCCTCTGCCATGGAAAATCGGGAGTGGACAGTTGAAGACCAAAGACAGTGAGTTTATGGGAGTGGTGTGGAGTTGCCTATACTGGCAGGTGGTGTGCTAGAGGGATGTGGAGGGTAAGTTAGTTTCCTTATCTGTAAAGGAGGGGTACTTGACTCTTGTTTGCACTGTCTTTCTCTAAGTGCTGGCATAATGAATATACTTTAAATCTGTAAATAATGAATGGACTAATGAAACATGTTTACTATGCATAAAGCGTTGTGTTAACCAATAGAAAAATGAGACTATCTGTTTTCAAGGAGGTCCCATTCTTTTTTCTTTTAAAATTCAATTTTATTTTATTTTCAGGTCTGTATTCTCTTCCTCCCACCTTCTCTTCCCACCTTACTCCCATTGAGAAAGCAAGAAAATAAGACCTGTTCAAAACATATCTAGTCAAGCAAAACAAATTCCCTCATTGGCCATATTCCTGCACCTCCCCACCTCCCCCATTTATACTCTCAGTCCATCAGCTTTCAACAGAAGGTAGAAGCATGTTTCATCATGAGGCCTCTGGAATTGTTGTTGGTCAGAGTTCCTCAGTCTTTCAGAGTTGTTCGCCATTACAATATTGTTGTTATTATATAAACTTGGGCTCCCATTTTAATGGAGGAGTAGCACATAGCAGCAGTTTCAGCTGCAGAGCAGATGGCAGAACCCCAGTGGTCTTTAGGGTTCAGGGGCAAATGGCAGTGCATCTTCTTTAATATTATTTCCACAGATAAGTGGAAATCAGTTTCTGATGTTGCACCATTTGGTAGTTACAAGGACTCTGGTGGTGAGCAATCTCTTTACCCTGCCTTCGGTCACCATGGCAGCATCTGGAGAGCAGCAGTTGCCAGCTCCCATCTCCACAAAGGTTGTGCCCCTGGAGACTGGCTAGGGGGGGCCAGGCTGGCAGCAGAGCTCCTGTTCTGGGGCACTGCTATTCCAAGGTCTTTCTCTGGGGCTTCCCTGCCCATTGAGGGCAGTTGTTCAGTGGCAGATGTTGGTGGGAGCAAGCTTGGCAACTCCACTCTCCACAGGGGCCACTCTCCTCTAGGAGGGCCATGAGGGCTGGGCTGGAAACAGCAGAGCCAATAGCATGGGCACCACTACTATTTCCAGGGCTCTTAAGCTGTCTCCACTGGAGTCTGAGGGGAGATGGCCCTGGAGGGATGTTATCATAACTCTATAGTAACAAAAATGTGTTAAATGCCTAGTGGCTAGGTGCTGACAGGGTCTCTTGCCCTTGAGGATCATCAGTAGAAACTGAAAGGGAGCTTAGAGATCATCTAGGTCTGACTTCTTCATTTTACAGATGAGGATACTGAGGCTGAGGGATTTGTTCAGGGTCACATAGGTGGTAAGTGGCAGAGACAGGATTCAAACTCAGAGTGTCTGACTTCTGAGCTTGTACTCTTCCCATTGGGCCACACTGGCTGTTAGAGATGCTAATAACAGAAGATGTCTCTCTAAATAGGGCAGGGGTGAGGGTAGAATATATTGGCAAATGAAAGTGATATAATCAGTTCCATGAAACATCCCTTCCCTTATCACGATGGTCAGAAATAATCCCTCTTTCACGACATGGAAGGAGCTCAGAACTATCAATTGATCTCTGGAGTAACCAATCTTGAATTCAGAGAACTGGTGGTGAATTATGCTTCCCTCCTCCTCTTGGAGAGGTGGTGGGCTACAGGGGCTGGATGTGATCTGCATTGTGACACAGTGCTCCTCCGGTTTGTTTTGCTTAACTAAAGACTTCTCTGTTACAAGGAAACCTATTATGGGGGTGGAGAATGGGGCACTGTTGGAAAGTGGCTTTTATACAGTATTTATTTGAAAAATGATCTTTCTGATCTTGAATGACCTTTCTCTGTATCTCTGATATTGCATATTTTGAAAGGCACATTTTAATTTGCATTAACTCTAATTTTAGTTTGATTTGCTCTAATGCAAATTTAAATGTGTCTTTTAAAATATGGAGTAATTGAGGCACAAAGAGAGGCTGGTCTTAAAGCCAGCTCTTCCCAACTGCCAGTCCAGCATTGTCTCCATCTCTTTGTCTCTGTCTGTCTCTCTGTCTCTCTCTCTCTCCAGACTGACTTGGATTCCCTCAGTCAGCCAAATAGTGTTTACTGAGGGCCAGAAGTTCTTCAGTCCTGTGCTGGGGGGGGGGGGGGAGGGGGCAAGAGAAGTCTAACAGCAACCAGGAGGACAATATCTAATGTTTACATAGCACTTTAAGGGCTTAAAGAATTTTTTCCTATTTGATGCTCACAACTCCAGGTCCATAAGGTTGCAGGAGATTCAGTTTGAGCCCAGGGTCTCCTTTCCCTTCTTTTTCTTTCCCTATCACCTTTTCTTTCTTTCCTTTTTCTTTCTTCTGTTCTCTTAACTCTTTTCTTTCTTTTCCTCTTTCTTTCTTTCTTTGTTCTTCCTTTCCTTCCTTTATTCTTTCAATTTTATATATATATATATATTTTTTTTTTAAATTAAGACTGTTAACACAAACCACTCTACTTGCTAATCAGTTCCTCCCATTTCAGTGAGTGACCAGCCACATACCAAATCTCCTGATACTTTTCTAGACCTCATCAGGATTCTCAGCCACTCCTCCTCATTCACTTTGCTTCCGAAGTTCATGGTCTTCCATTTTTCAATGAGCCCTCATCTTTTCAGATTCTAAGACTGAGGCTCTTCTAATTATCAAGTTTTAGCTCAGTTAATACTGACTGGGATTCTGAGAAAGAGTATTGCCTCCCTGCTGGAAAGCTTCTCATTTTTAGCTCAGGGACATAGACAGGATCAGTTTAGTTGCCTGTATTTATTGAATCATTATGGTTGTGAATGGGGAGTCTGAAGTCTTGGCTCCAAACTCTATTAACTGTATGAACATGGTTCAGGCCCTTTTCTCTGAAACTCAGTTTTGCCGTCTATTAAATGGGAATGATATCAGCACCACCAATACTACTACTCCTACTCCTACTACTAACAGGGAGTGTTACCACCAAGGACTGACGAACTGAATGATATCAGTAGTGTTCTTGAACACACGGCCCAGCACTAGGGATTGTAGGAGAGACAGGAAAAGTAAAAGTCCTCGTCCCTGCCCTTACAGTCCTTATACATTGAAAGGACAGGAGCAGTGTGGTGCATCCGGCAGGACAGTGAAATTGGGTTCAGGAAGCCCTGGGGCCAAATCCCGTCTCAGACACTGGCTTGCCAGGGGACTCTGGGCCTTAGCCTTGGCTTCCTCATCTGAAAATGAGGGAGTTGAATATGAAGATGATTTCTAAGGCTCCTTTCAGCTCCAGATCTAAGATCCCTTGATCGGAGGTCCCCTGGCGCAGATGGTCAGTGCCATGAGAGGTCAGGATCATCGAGTCCCGGATAAAACCCCTGGAGTTGTTTGTTCATGTCATCCCATCTCCCAAGAGTGGTGAATGGAAAGCCATCTCTAGCACAGCCAATAGGGCCTCCCATCAGTGGGAGGGTAGGGCTCCTGAATATCTTCCATAGCTTTTTAGTAGCTCCAGAGAGTCAGAGGCTGCTTCTGAATCACTGGAACCTGGAATCAAGGAGCTGGAAGCAACTACAGAGACCTTGGGTCCTTAAGAGAAACATTCTCTATAGTCTTCCCAACAAGTATACTGCTTGAATACCATTGGTGATGGGGAACTCATTTTTTTCCAAGGCAGTACATCCCATTTGTAAATAACTCTGATTGTTAGCCGGCTGTCTTTGGGCTTCCTTAGGTATCCAGACTCTTTTTTTATACATCTCTGCACCTCCGCAAGAATCTACTGAACATAGGCATGTCATAAATTGGTTCAGTGGAAAGAATGCAGAGGACCTGGCTTTCAGTCTTAGATCTGCCACTTATTACTGGTGTGAGATCACTTTACTTTTTCGTGCCTTAGTGTTCTCACTTGTAAAATGAGGGGGCTGGATTAGATAGCCCCTAAGGTCCCTTCTCAGCCCTAAATCCTATGAAGTACTGGTTGAACAATGAATGGAAAGCCTTCCCCCTCATACCCCACTAAAATGTCAATGGCCCTAAGGAGGGTCAGACCCAAATGCCTTTTTGGACATTAAGTGACAGCGAGCTGGGGGTGGGGGTGGGGGAGTGGGGGGGGGGTGGAGAATCGAATCCTAGGAAAGGGATGAAGGGTACTGCAGAGGATTAGACCATTAGACATGTCTCACCTACTGCAGCATGGGCATACAGGGTCAATATAGCTAGTGTCTGAGGCCTGATTTGAACTCAGGTTTTCCTGACTCCAGGGCCACGCTTATCCACTGTGGCACCTAACTACCCCCATACATAAGGGTACTCTGGGTTATGTGGCCAGAAAGAGTGTGGAGAATTCTCAGCTCCCATCTTCTATGGGGCAGCCAGGGTTGCTTCTTGTCCAGAGTGGGGAAGAAAGGCTTCTTAAGAGAGTCATGGGATCATAGGCTCATTAGTCTAGGGATGGAAGAAACCTCAGAGGTCTGACTAGGGGTAGCTAGGTGACACAGTGGCTAGAGCACTGGACTTGGAGTGAGGAAGACCTGAGTTCAAATTATATCTTAGTCAGTTACTAGCTGTGTGACTATAGGCAAGCCACTGCATATCTGTGGGCCTGTTTTCTCATATATAAAATGGGAATAATATTATTCCAGATGAGAACATTAAAGCTCAGGAAGGTGAGCTACTTTGTCTGAGATCACATATGTAGAAAGGGTCAGAGGTGGGATTTGAACCTAGGTTCTCATATTCCAAAACCAGAGCTCGTTACCAGTTAACATTTTGTTGTTGTTGAAGATCTGTTGAGGGAAATAGATGTTCAATCTAATGAGGAAAGAGGGTGGAGCATTATAGTTATCTTTTTGTATTTGAAAGACTGTCTTCCTGCAGCAAGTTTAGACTCCTGGATTCCAGAGGTACAGTAGGTAGAAGTTAATAAGAGTCAGATTTAGATCTGGTTTGGTGTCAAGGAAAGCTTGCTAATCCTTGGAACTGTCCAAAGGTGGAATGGGCCGCCTCTGTAGCCCTCTGGAGTATGATTCAGCTAGTGCCAGCCTTTGCCCTTGCTAGAGCTGTTACATATATTGTGGACATCCTCTTCCCTTTCTGGGGGCCCCTCTCCCCCCATCCTATATTTTTCTAAGATTTTGTTTTCAGTTATCTATCAATCCATAAACCAATACATATTGTTTCAGCACCTACTATGTGCCAGGCAAGCCCTGTGAGGTGCTAGGACATTTCTCTCTTTGAAGGTATTTATGTCTTATGAGAGCTCTTCATTCTTTGTTCATCCAACAGACATTTGCTGAATGTCTACATAGACTGTGCACTTTGATGCTTGGTGAGATGCTGGGGTGTAGATGGGGGGTAGATGCAGAAAAATTTGGAGCCAACTTCCTGGCAATGAGAGCTGCCTCAAAGAGGGATAGGCTGCCTCAGGAGATAATGAGATCCATATCTCTGCAGGTCTGCAAGCAGAAGATGGAGGACTGCTTGTAGAGGAGACTCTGGCCAAGCTATGGACCAGATGGCTTCTGAAGGCCCTTCCATTTCCGTGATTCTGGGCTCCTGTAATTCAACAGCAGCCTGTGAGTGGCTGAATCTAAAATTGGACCCCTGGCCTTTGGTAGAATTACAAAGAGCCCTACCTTCCTGCCTTACCCTTACAGGTGGGGGCAGCTAAGTAGCACTAGAGTGGGTAGAGTGCAGAGTCTGGAGACTGGAAGACCTGAATTCAAATCTAGTCTCAGACACTTACCAGCTATGTGACCTTGGGCAGGTCACTTAACTCCTGTTTGCCTGTTTCCTCATCTGTAAAATGCAGATAATAATAGTACCTACTTTTCAAGGTTGTTGTGAGGATCAGATGATATAATATTTGCAAAGCATTTATTTAGCACAGTGCCTGGCACATAGGAGAAGCTATGTAAGGGTTAGCTATTATTATTACTATGGTGATGCTGATGATGGTGATAGTGGTGAAGATGATAACGATGGTGGTGATGGTGGTGATGGTGGTGGTGATGATGGTGATAGTGGTGATAGTGGTGAAGATGGTGATGATGATGAGGGTGGTGGTGATGATGATGATGGTGGTGATAGTGGTGAAGATGGTGATGATGATGGTGGTGGTGATGATGGTGATGGAACTTGTGGGAGGATCTTACTCTTAAGGTTGTTTATTTCATCCGCAGTGGAAAGAGTCCTGGCTCTTTTTGGAGTCAAATCCCTGCTAAGGACACTTACCACCTGTGGGACCCAGGCAAGTTTTTTCATCTCTCTGTGCCTCAGTCTTACCCTCTGAAAAATGAGAGAGTTAAGACTAGAAGGGCCACTGAAGTTCCCTACCTAAGAGGTCACATGATTCTAAGTCACTTATTTCCCTGAGCCTCAGTTTCCTCATCTGTAAGATGTGGGGGTTGGATTAGTTAGAGCTGACTCTAGATCCTGGATTCTATGATGTTGTCTCTTACTACCTGTGAGACCTTGCCCAAGTTACCTCAGTTTCTTCTGCTGTCAAATGAGGTTAACTATATGACCTCTGAGTTTGAGATTCAGAACTATGATCTTAGGATTAGTAAGTAGTCTTCCTCATTTAATTCAGATAATTAATTATAATAGTAATTATAATAAAATAGCTAATGTTTATATTTAAAGATTGCTAAGCACTTTACATTGTTTCTGATGCTGAACCCATCAAAGGATCTGGATCTTGTCCATGTGGGTATTTGCTGCAAAAATACAGGCTGTAGCCCATTCAGGGCAATGCCCATCCATGTCCTTCCACCAGTTTTCCACAGGGCGTCTGTCCACACAGCAAGATGAAGGCCTTCCACCATTTCTCTGGACATCAAAGAACCAGTGGAGCACAGGAATGTCCGTCATCGATTCTTCTCTCCTGCCGAATGACCAGCCCATCTTGAACCCCTACGTTGCTATGGCTGAAAAGGATCATTGCCCAGTGATCAACTTTCTGGTGATGAACCTCTCCATCCTTAGCAAGGTCGGTCCTTGAACTACAGAAACGTGTGGCAAGTCAGCCTGGGTCTCTCCTGGGGCTGCCATGAGGATCAGCTGAGTTCATACATGTAAAGCCTGTTGTAAGTGTAAAGTATTAAAAAAAAAATGTCAACTGTTAATATTGTTATCACAGTCTGGAGTGAAGTTCACCAGTCAGGTCTGTTGGGGCAATCACAAGAGGGGAGGATGCCAGGTGTGTTGGAGCAAGCCAACCTGGCTGGCATCCTGCTACCAGGGAATCTGAGGCTGGTCAAGTGCTTGAGCTTGGGAGTTCTGAGCTGAAGTGGGCTAAACCAATTGGGTGTCCAGCACTAAGCCCAGCACTAATCTGCTGAGACCCTTGAGAACAGAGAGCCATTGGGCAGCCTAAGGAGAGGCGACCCAACCCAGGTGGGAAGTGGAGAAGGTCCAAGCTCCCATGCCCATCTGCAGTTGGATTAGCTCATGAATATCCAATGCATTTCCAGCCTGGTCAAGATGGACAGATAATCTTTAAAAAAAAAAAAAAAAAAAAAAGAAGGGTTCAGGCCCTTGCATGGAATGTTAGCTCCCCGTGGCAATGAGTGTTGCTTTTGGATCTGTAATAATAATGATGATGATGTTGACATAGGAAGAGCTTATATTTCTACATTTTCTACTATTTCCAAAGTGTTTTCCTCACCGTGGCCCAATGAGGAAAGGGTGCAAGTTCACTGTACCCATTTCATGGACTGAGGCAGGGAGAGAGTAAGGGCTTACCCAGGGTCTCACCCTGACTAGATAGTCAATGGCAAATTCTGGTTACCGTATCTCCCCTCCCCTTGCTTTTAATTTCAATTCACTGTGAGTTCTGGGAATCCCTTTCCCCAGAGCCTTCTGTTGACTTGCTCTATGAAGCTATTGATTTTTTGCCCCTGGCCTTTCTTTTAGCCTTTTACTTTCCAAAGCACCTTGCATACAATCTTCTTGGGGCTGACTCTCTTTCCTACCTTGGTCTCACATGTAGCCCCACCCTCTATGCCACCACCACCTTTTCTTGGGATGAGAAGAATGGTTTCCAAGTCTACACTGATTCCATTCCTTCTACAATTCTGAAAGTTTTGCTTTCTTTGTGTGTCTCTGATATTGGTCACCAGTTTCCACTCCCTCACACATGCTCATCTGCTGTTCTGAGACTCAGGGCTAAAGACAGGGAGGCCATCTTGGGGTTGCTCCCCCATCTAGTCACTGGAGAAGAAGAGACTTATTGCTGTTATGTGGCGTGAATAAATGAATGGATGTCTCACATTTCTATGGCACTCTGAAGTTTTTATAAATTGCCTTCTTTGTAGCATCCTGGTGAGGTATTAATTGATATTCCCATTGTACAGATAGAGGAGCCAAGGCTCAAAGGAACAAACCCAAGGAGCTGGGTTCAAACCCATTTCTCTTCTGACTTCTAGTCCAGATCTCTTTCTGATTCTACCCTGATACACAATCTCTTTTAGATGAGAGATCAGACTCGTTCTGCTTAGATCCAGAAGCTATGGAGGCAGATTTGGTCTTGATTTAAAGGAAAGCTTCCTTACAATGAGAGCTGCTCATCATGAGAATTGGCTGGCTGGGGAGGTGTTGGGAACCGTTGCATTGAAGGGCTCTAAGCAAGAACTCTTGTTTATCGCACTGGGGAGACTTCTAGACTAGCACCATTCGACTGGTTGGGTTTGGAGGGTTTCTCAGGTTTCTTCCAGTTTTTGTGAAAGTGAAGCCCAGAAAAATGCCTTCCTTGTGCTTTTAGTTCCTTTGATTCTGAATCAAACAAGCACCAAATAAGATCCATAGCAGAACAGCAAAATAGGATGTACATGAAATTCTCTTCTGTCCATTTTTCTTTGTAAATATCTAATAACTTCAACTTATAGGTTTCAAGGTTCTCCTGCTTGTCTGTGTTTTTTTCTGGACTTTCACCCTCTGTATTAAAAAAAGAAAAGAGGCCTTAATAACAACATCTTCTTCTTCTTCTTCTTCTTCTTCTTCTTCTTCTTCTTCTTCTTCTTCTTCTCCTTCTTCTTCTTCTCTTTCTCCTCTTCCTCCTCCTCCTCCTCCTCCTCTTCCTCCTCCTTGTTCTTCTCTTCCTTTTTCTCCTCTCTCTCCTCCTCCTCCTCTGCCTCCCCTCCCCTCCTCCTTTTCCTCCTCCTTCTCTTTGTTCTCCTCCTCTTTCTCCTCTTTTTCCTCCCCTCCTCTTTTTTTTCCTACCCTGTCCCTACCCCATCCCCCAGCTCTTCCAATTCCCCACTCTCACGGGGAAAGAAAAAAAGAAAATCTCATGTAACAAATATGCTTAGCAAAACCAATTTCTACATTTGCTGTATCTGAAAACAATTGTTTCTTTGCATATCTTGAGTCTTTTGTCTTTCAAAAGCCCTCCTTCCAAATGTACCCACTCAATCTCTTCTTCCCCCTTCATGACCATGAAAGTTGTAGATTTACTTTTTGGTCTTTAATTACCAATTGTAGCAGATTAAATCATTCAGCAAATATTGCCAAAGTCCCTATTATGTTCAAGGTCTTGTTTTAGGCAAGGAAGAGATAGAGAGGTAGGAGTCCTGGACTCTGAGCTGTGAGAGTTGACAATCTCATTGGTGAGATAAGACATGTAGCCACCATAACCCACAGTAATATCTCACTGATGAAGTGAGCCATGTTCCCATTAACTTTCTCACTGGCATCACAGAGCACCCCTGTGAAGGCCACAGGGTAGGGATTTTTATCCCAAACTTTTTGTTGTCATTCAGTTGTTTCAATTGAGTCTAGTAACTCTTGGTGACCCCATTTGAGGTTTTCCTGGCAAAGATACTGGACCAGTTTGCCATTTCCTTTTCCAGCTCATTTTACAGAGGAGGAAAAGGAGGCAAACAGAGTTAAACGACTTGCCCAGGGTCACATAGCTTGTAAGTGTCTGAGGCTGGATTAGAACTCAGAAAGAGGAGTCTTCCTGACTCCAGGCCCGACATTCTATTCGGTGTGTTACCTAGCTGCCTTATCCTGAACTTTACAGACGGGGAAGTAGTTTTTATAGAATCCCAGAGATAGCAAAGACCTCAGAGCCATTTTATCCAGCTTGTACCTGGATGAGAATACAGTCTCCAGCGTGACTGTTGATCATCCAGGCCCTGCTTCAAGACCCTCAGTGAGGGAGACCCTTCTGGAAAGGCTTGCTAGTAGACATCACCCACTCTCCCAAAATGTTCCTTCCCCTGTGAGATCTGAAATTGAGACCAGGGGCTATGTTTTCTCCCCATTAGAATGGGAGCCTCTCCAGGGCTTGCTTTTCTTTTTGGTACCCCTAGTATGTAGTATGCTTAACTAATTGCTTTTCTCTTTGCTCTTTCATATGTCACCAAACAGCGCATTCTACTGTTGGAAGGACTAATTGTTAAGAATTTTTCCTATTTACTTTAGATGAGAGATCAGACTCGTTCTACTTAGATCCAGAAGCTATGGAGGCAGATTTGGGCTTGATTTAATCTGCCTCCCTTTTTCCCTCTGTGTGGAGGGTGAGAAATCTCACCCCTGCCCCTTACATAACTGTGTAACCCGGAACTGATCACTTAACCTCTGGATTTTGGTTTCCCCGTCTGCAAAATGTGGGGGTTGCAGGAGTACCACTGATAGACCCATGATGATGATAATAATAAATAACAGTATCAGCTAATGTTTATCTAATGCCCCTGTGTACAAGGCACCATGCTGAGTGCTTTAAAATAATGGTCTCATTGATTCTCCCAATAACCCTGGGAGGTGGGTGCTATTACTATCCCTATTTTACAGATGAGGACACTCAATATGCCTTCTATACCTCCCGGAGGCCAAAGACAGAGGGCAAGTGTACAAACATGCCAAAATAGTTGAGCAGAACTTTTTGTGCAGGAGCAACAGACTGTGAGGGAGGCAGGTGCCCTTTGACCAGGGAATGGCCTAAGTTACTAGGATGGATCATTATTGCACCACAAGAAATGGTGAAGATGAAGAATTCAGAGAAACTTGGGGAGGCTTGTGCAGGAAAGATGCAGAGTGAAGCAAGGAGACCTAATGTAAAGGAAAACAACACTGATGGGCTGATCAGCCCTGCCTTCAGAGAACTGATGGGGAAGCCTGATTCCTTTCTCTCCATAGAGAGGTTGTGGCCTATGGGTGCAGAATGAGGCATACCTTGTCAATTGTGGTCAATACATTGATTTGTTTTGCTTAATTATGCTTCATTGATAGAAGGGACTAGTCTGGTGGGTGTGGGGAGAGTCACTGGTAGGTAACTGAAAATGGAAAGCAATTTGAAAAGAATAGCACAATATACATTATTTAAAATAATAAAATGAGGATGTTGGGTTAACATCTCTTCCAGCTCTGAATCTGTAAAAGGGTCATAATGACATATAGTTGGCTTTCATATGTTTGAAAACTCTGAATCACCAAACAGAAATCTCACTTTTTCCATCTTCTCCTTAACATTGTTCCAACCTTGTAGATGTTGCCTCTGGGGCTTATCCTTGAGGTCTCCTTCCCCTTATGGCTAGCCTGGCCCTGGGCTGAGAATGGAAGTGTGCAAGGAAAGAAATATAAAACTCATCCTTGGGTCTATGTTTCTGTGTTTGGATCTCTCTGACTACCAAGAAGAAATGATTTCTGTTACTAGTTGATTCTGTATACCTCCTCCTTCTCCCTTCTACTAGCATGTAGAACTGGGGTTAACTATATAACATTTGGAAAAAGAATGTTCTTTGCTCAATTTAAAGATTTCCTGCATGGCCCCTTATGTTCCTATACTCTATGAATTGGTCTGCCTGGGGATTTCTGGGTTCTTAGTAAATGTGATTTTGTGGAAAGAGTTGAAGGGTCTAGAATCTGAGGACCTGGATCTGAATTGTACCTTTGTTATTAGCTGTGTGAACTTGGGCAGCTCACTCTCTGGGCCTCAGTTTCCTTATTGCTAAAGGAGGAAAACATGATAGAGAACTGGATTTGTAATCCAAGATCTTGGGTTCAGATCCTGACTTTGCCACTTACGACCTGTGACTGATGAATATCTCTGGGCCACCATGGCTCATTTGTAAATTGAGGCTGAGATCGTTCAGGCTCCATGTCTGTGACCTTGTTACTTAGATGTTTTCTGAGGGCCTTTTCATCTCTTAGGTCTGTGATCTTAGGGTTGCGTTTACTTGGGGGATTCTAAAGTGTGGAAGGACTGATTCCTAGAGAATTTTGTAGAGGAGCCTTCTAAACTCTCATTTGTCCAGTGACCTCAGGTGAGTTCAGTTCTTGGTGCCACATTTTAGGAGGGACATTGGCAGACTAAGGCCTGTCCAAAGAATGATGACAAGGTGGTAAGGGGCCTGGAAGCCATGATATGTGAAGATTGCTTAAAGAAATTATGGACATTTAACCTGGAGAAAGAAGAAAAGCCTTTGGGAGAGCAGGGGCAGAATAGTGGCTTTCATATGTTGGAAGGATTTTTTAATTCTGACATGAACAAAGACCAGCTAAAATCATTTCCATGTACAGAGTAGAACAGATAAAGAGGATTGTACATGAAGCTGCAAATCTGTATGATTTTTTGCTCACGTTAAAAAAGTTTTTAAAAAATTCAATGTGAAATTTTCAAAGCTGTCTTAATTGTCAATGAGCCTTTCTTCAGTTCTCTTTTGTACATTAAAAATGCCTTGATGACATTCTTTTCTTTTTTTTTTTATTGGCATTCTCACCCCAAGCCCTCTAAATTTACCCAGTCCTCCCCTCCTTGGGAAAGAAAAGAAAAATCAACCCCTTGTGACAAATATCCATGATCAAACAAAACAGGATTCCATATTTGGCTAAGTCTAACAAGGAAGATCTTATTCTATGCCTTGAGCCCACTCCCCCACTTTTGCACCCCAATCAGGAGGTGGGTGATTTGCTTCTTCATCTGTCTTCTGGACTGGTCACCACATTGATTAGAGTCTTTTTCAGTGGTTTGTTCTTATGATGTTGTTATTGTATACGTTGTTCTCCTGGTTCTGCTCACCTTACTCTGTATCAGTTCAGACAAATCTTCCCAGGTTTCCCTGAAATCATTCCCTTTATCAGTTCTTACAGCATAGTAGCATTCCATCACATGCATATACCTTAACTTGCTCAGCCATTCTCTAATTGATGGCCACTCCCTCAATTGAGGAAGGTTAATTGGGCTTGTTGGAAGGTGGGAGTGAGAGAGGGGAGTCACAAGTGACAATGAGTAGAAGTTACAGGTAGGCAGGTATTGTCTCAACATAAGGAAACAGTACTTCCTAATAGTAAGAGCTGGCCAGAAGGGGAATGGATTGCTTTGGAAAGTAGTGAGTTTCTCATCCATTGGAAGTCTTCAACCAGAGCCCCTTGACCATTGTCTGTGGCCACAGTAGGAAGATTCCTTTTCAGGCATGATGAGGTCAACTAATCCATGTCTGTAGTGCCTTCCTAGGCTCATAGATTTGGAGCCAGAAAGAATCTCAGAGCTGAAATTCAATTCCCCCATTTTTACAGATCAGGAAACTGAGGCCCAGAGAGGTTAAGCTACTTGATACTTGTGTGCCCAAGGTCACATAAGTATCAAGTACAAAGCTGGGGGATCTGAATCTAGGTCCTTTGATTCCTAACTCCATTCCTTTCCCCCTGTCCCTGACTGCCTTCTGACTCATAACTTTTGATTCTTAAGATTCTGTGGCACTTTGAGATCCAGCCTCATTGCTAGAAGGCAAAAAAATGTCAATGTTAAGTCCCTGAGGCCAGGGGTGTGGAAGGGAGGCAGGCTAGTCAAATATGTTTGGTGAATTCAGGTCCTCTCTCCGAAAGATTGTGCCTTCCTGCTGAGAATGAGACCCAAGAGCCGACCCTGCTCTGGACATTCTGATCCGGGAGGGGGCTGAGGGCAGTGAGCAACCCCAGCTGCTGGTCACAAAATTCCTGAAACTGGGGGGGGAGGGTCTGCTGGGGAGGCCAAGGAACATCCAGAATGACCTTTTCTTTCCTCCTCAGAGACTAATGGAGAGGCAGAAAAGAAAGGAAGAAATAGAGAAAGGACTTCAGTTCATCCAGTAAGTTTCTCTCTCTCTCTCTCTCTCTCTCACTTTGGGGCTGGGAACTTGGATTGTTGGCAGTCCCTTCACTGGGTGGAACTGTGGTGTGTCTATGTGTGTCTGTGTGTGTGCACACCCACAGCTATGGGGCTACACAGTTGTTTACCTACACTCATACATATACTTACCCTCTTCATATGCATAACAAACATTCTGTTTTCTTACACAATTTACAGATACTCTAGCCTGTGTTAGGTCTTTAATTTTTTCTTGTCTAGACCTGTGATTTCAGCAGAGTAGGTTACTTCCAGCATGGAACATCTCTCCCCCCTGAAGCAGATTGCCAACTTCTCTGTACCTCAGGATCTTAAAGAATTGTCTGGAGGTTCTGAAAGGTCCCCTGCCCAGAGTCCCACAGCCAGTATGTGTCCAAGGTGGGAATTTAACCCAGGTTTTCTTGAACTCCAAATCTTTCCCTCTGTCCACTACCCCACAGCCTTGATGGATTGGGCCCAGCAGTGTTAGGTGAAACCACAATATGGCGGGCTCCCTGGGTGACCACAGCAGGGGAGAAGCATTTTCTGCTCCCCACTCCCACTCCCCTCTTCCATTCCCTAGGAGGTGGTGAACCGCTGTCCCTCAAACATATTCCTGATTTGCTAAGTGATATGTTGGTCCTTTCCTTGGCCCAACCACCATTTTGTGGCTGGTCACACTGGTTGTTGCCCCCAAGCACAGAGAGGCTTCATTCCACAGGGACAGAATAGAGTAGAATCCTCCTGAAATGAGGAAAGGAGAGCTCTGGTTGTGGAGAATTACCCAACAACACCCTGGACGCGTCCTGGGCAGGGATGCCCCAAACCTCGTCGCTCACTGTCATCTGTGAAGCTCCTTCCCACTCTTTCAGAGACTAAAACAAACTCCCCCCTCCCCAGATGGCTTCTTGAGCTCCCCTCTCAATGAGTGCCTAACTCATCGGAGCTCAAGAGCAGTGGGGGATGGGGAGGGCGCTGTCTGTTGCAGTTATTGAGACGATTAATTTTTGTCTGTTTTCTGAGTGGACCGATGATTTTATAAGAGCAAGAGCCACAGTGAGGAAATCTGCTAATGCAGGGAAGCACCCCCTTGTGTTGCAGCTTCTGGTCTCAGAGCGCGGCCTGAGGCAGCGAGACACTGAACGGCTCCTCCGGGGTCGCAGAAGCAGGAAGTGCAGGCTTGGGGCTTGAACCGGTGGCTTCCTGACTCTGTCCGCTTGGGGCGCTGCTGCCTCTCTCCAACGCTGTCTCGTGCAGGTTCATCCAGGGAAGGGATCCGTGTCAGTGGGGGGGGGGGGGGGGGGGAAGCTCCCTGAGGGCAAGAGAGCGTTAGCTCACTTAAGCGGCCCTGCTTGGGTAGCTGCAGGGTCCCTTTCCGTTTCGGTAAAAAATGAGAGGGCAGCAGTCAATGACCTCCGCGGTCCCTTTCACCTCCAAATCTCTGGTTTTAGGACGTCAGGGTCAAACAGCTGTGACCAGGCAAGCTTTCCCCACGTGCATCGCCTTATGCTTCATGTAACAAAAGGCACGTGATAACGTTAGTGAAGTCATGTGATGTAATGTCCATATGAGGGTGGGCTCTTTTAAAGGAATCGCCATAGAAAACAGAACAGGGGGCGTCAGACACGCGTTTTCGGACATGGCCCACACGGGAATCTGCTTTGCCTGACAATACATATGTGTTGCAAGGCTTTCGTTTGTCTTTCCCTCTTTCTCACTGGGGAGGGGGGTGGAAGAGGGAGAATAAGGAAATGCTTGTTAAATGTAAAAAAAAAAAAACGTGAGCACATCGGAACTTGGAGAGAGCTTAGAACCAGGAATGTTGCAGCTGGGAGGGAGCTCAGAGGTCATCCTAGGTCAGTTTACTCCTTTCACAGACGAGAAAACTGAGGCTCAGGGAGGGGAGTGTGTGTGAGTGACTGAGATCACAAAGTTCTGAGCCAGGAAAATGGTATCCTGGGAATGAGCGACAGCCACTTCTGCACTGAGCTCACCTGTTTGTCCTACAAGTGAGTTGGCCGCTGTATTGGCCTGGCATACACTCGTTTCTCATGCAGTCGCTCTGCATATATTTAAATGAACTCTGCTCTGAGTTGGGGGAGCTACAAAGAGAGATGAGCTGGCTCACAATCCAGGAGGGCACAGATAGAGTCACAGACATGAAAGTGTGTTAACAAGAGTTGGTGTCAAGGGCGCTAGGACACAATGGAAGGAGTCCTAACTTTGGAGGAAGAAACGCCTGGTCAGATCTGGTTCTGCTAGCTGTGTGACCCTGTGCCCATGGCCTGCCCTCTCTAGCCTCAGTTTCCCCTTCTGTAAAGTGAGCGGGTTTGACTACAAGGTCTGTGAAGTCCATCCTCAGCCTGAATGCATCGAGAGCCTGATCAGAGAAGCTCCAGGTGGGAGTGAGATTGATGTGGAGTAGGCTAGTCCCAGGAAGGCTTCCCAGAGCCAAGGAGACTTGTGCTGGGCCTTAGCCTACCCAGTGCTTGCTTAATAAATGTTTGTTAACTCGGTTGATTGGATTGGATTCATCTAAATGAAATATTTGAAAAATTCACCCCAAATGAATGATGACAGTAGTAAGGAGTCTGGCCTGGATAGACCTCAGAGACAGCATGGAACTGAGCAAAAGCAGAAGATTTGTCATCAGAGGACCTGGGTTCAAATCCTGCCACAGTCACTGCCTGGGTGGGCTGGGGCAAGTCCCTTCCCCTCTCTGGGGGTTGGTCTTCAGAGCTTCTGAGGCCCCTTCCAGCTCTGGGTCTGAGATCCTATGATTTCCTGACCCCAGAATGGCAGTTTCATGTTGGGATGTAGGAGGAGACACAAGATGGAATCCTGCCTCTGATCGTACCTTCAGGATTACGGAATATTCTACCAATGTTCTCTTTGGATCCTCACAACAACCCTGCCAGGGAGGCCATGTTGCTCTTCCCATTTTATAGATGAGGACATGGAAGCTGAGAAAGAGTTTATGATTTGCCCAGGATCACCCAACTATGCAAGTGTCTGCAGCAGGATCGGAACAGGAGGTTTTCCTGACTCTAACAGGGACCTGCCTCACTAAGCTGGGTAACCCTGGACAAGTCTTTTCAGATCTGTAGAGCTCTACTTCTTTCTCTTTAAAAGGGGGATTATAGTGCCAATAGGACCCACTTCATAAAGTTATGGTGAAGATCAAATACAAAAGCCTCTTTGTAAACCTTAGATTTCTATGTAACTCTCATTATTATTAAGTTGGAGGCAGATTGTGGCCTTGAATGCCGGGAGCAGGAATTTGATGTTTCTTCCTCCTGCCAATGTGGACTTGTACAGGCCTAGAGTCAGGAAGACTCCTCTTCCTGAGTTCACATCCCGCTTCAGACACTTAGTAGCTCTGTGACCCTGGGCAAGTCACTTTAGCCTCTGTTTCCCCCAGTTACTTCATCTGTCAAATGAGCTGAATAAGGAAATAGCCAAGAAAACCCCAAATAGGGTCATGGAGAGTCAGACACAATTGAAATGACTCAATAACAACAAAATGGTAGGGGTGCTATTGGGGAAGGTTTGGATTGGATGATCTCTTAAGGGTCCTCTCAGCTGTAAACTTCTAGGAGCCCAAGTATCCTGGATTGGTGATATCCGTGGAGTTGAGTTGGCATTCTGTGGCCAGAGGAGAGAAGAGCCTCATATGCCAGTGAAAGGACAAGGCCATTCTGTTGGCCCAATGAAAAGGGGTGATGAGTGTCATCCATCCATCTATTCACCATCCATCCATCCATCCACCATCCATCCATCCATCCATCCATTCATTCATTCACCATCCATCCATTCATTCACCATCCATCCATCCATTCATTCACCATCCATCAATCCACAATTCATTCATCCATCCATTCATTTATTCAAAATACATTTATTAATCACTGACTGTGTACTGGAATAGAGAGATGTGACCCCAATCATACTCTCAGGGCACTTAGATTTTGTTTTTGTTTTTTTAATTAACTTTTGTTTATTTTTAGTTTACATCATTGATTTCCACGAGATTTTGAGTTACAAATTTTCTCCCTGTCTTTTCCCTACTCACCACCCGAAAACAGCTACCCCACTGTATACCCCCTCCCCCAATCTGCTCTCTCTTATATCCTCCCCCATCACCCCTCTGACTTTCTGGGAGGGCAAGATGGCTCTTCCTGTCTCAGTGCCTGTATATCTTATTTCCCAGTTGCATGTAAATAATAATAATAATTATTATATATATATTTTTTTAACATTTGATTTTAGAACTTCAAATTCTAGATTCTTTCCCTTCTGCCCTTGTCACATACCCCCACTGGAAAGACAGGCAATTCAATACAGGCCATTCATATGTAGTTATGCAGAACAATGGACATATTGTGTAAAACTGACTATATTTCGCTCCTTTCTATCCCAGGGCACTTACATTTGAGAAGAGGAAAAAGACGAGACACAAATAGAGAAAATAAAAGGCTGAGGGTGGGTGGGTGGGGATCTCTGCAAAGGACGGGTGCAGGTCCAGTCCTCCAATCATTGTTGCATGAGTCTCAAGGACAGTATCAGAGATAACACCTGAGCTGCACCTTGAAGAAAGGGGGATGTATTTCAGCAGGGGTTGAGAGAGGAGTGCCCAATGACTCAAGCCACCCTACTGCTTTAACTAATAGGTTAAAGGCTTACCAGAATTTATGCTGTCATACATTATAAGGAGTAATCTTTTTATAGAAAAAACATAATTACCTGCTTTGCCCCACTTGTCCACCCCTGGGTAAACCAAGCTATGAAGCAGCCCACTCAAAATGCCATATATTACTACTACTACTACCATTTATGTAGTGTTTAAGGTTTGCACAGAATTTTACAAATATTATTTCATTTGATTCTTACCATAACCCTGTGAGGTAGGTGCTATCATTGCCCTGATTTAAAAGATGAGGAAACTGAGGCAGACATGTTAAGTGACATGTCCAGGGTCACTGGTAAGTGTGAGAGATTGGATCTGAACTCAGGTCCTCCTGACTCTAGTTCTGGCTCTCTGGCCAATGTGCCACCTAGTTGGCTGTTAACAATGGTAACAAAGAGGAAGCATTGGAGGAACCGAGCCTAGAAGGCTACATGGAATCCCAGCTAGAGGGACCTCATCTCCCCACCTGCCCCCAGGCTGGATGCTTGGGCCCAGGTCTTACCTGGCACATGTTTCCTTATGCCCTCAGGTCCACGATATCACTAAAGCAAGAAGATTATGAGGTAGGTGAATTCCCCCTAGAAAAGGGGTGACCCTGAAGAAGGGCACAGTATACTCAGCCTCTTCCCCAGCCCTCCAGGCTCCATCTCAAGGAGGGCAGTGGGCCCAGGGGTGGGAACTGCTCCCCTCTCTGGTGGAGACCACAGGGGCTGCTCTCAAGGAAGGCTGAGTGGGTAGGGCAAAGATTGGTCCTCAGGGTGGGAGAGCAGATTTGCTCCCAGGGGCTAGACATTGGAGGGTGGTGGAGCCTCCTGCCTGTCCTCCGCACACCTGGATGTTTCTCTCTTGCCCCTCTGTGGGAGCACAGGCCTTTCTCCACAAGTTGGTTTGGAATCTGTTTGCCGAGGGGAATGACTTGTTCCGGGAGAAGGATTTCAAGCAGGCGTTGGTGCAGTATGTGGAGGGGCTGAACGTGGCTGACTATGCTGCCTCCGACGAGGTGACCCTTCCCCGAGAGCTCTTCTGTAAGCTGCACGTCAACCGAGCTGCCTGCTATTTCAACATGGTGAGGACCCCGACTGTCCCCTGCAGGCCATGGACCTCCTCTCAGCCTCCTTGCAGAGCTCCCACCTCCTCCTGCCCCCACAATCCTCAGCCTCCTCTCATCTCCTCCCACTCCTTCAGCCTCCAGCATCCTCTGTCCCAGGCTCCATGAAAAGCTCCTACCGTCAACCTCCAATTTTCATTCACTTCCATATCCTCTAACTGCCTCAAATCTCTTTCCACTCCTTCAGCCTCCAATTTCCTTCTGCCTCCATTGCCTTCCAGTTCTAATCCCCTTCTGTTCCTGCAGCTTCCAAACTCTTCCACTCACTTCCTCAAAACCCCCAGTCTTCTATATTCTCCAAACCTTCAACATTCTTTTGGAAGGGGGATCACAAGAAGGGGCGATCACAAGAGTTCTCCCTCTCACCCCTCCCACCAATTTGATGAGCCTACAGGACAATGAGCCTTTGTTCGTACCTTGGATTTTCCATCTCTCTCTTTCTCTGTATAAGACTAGAGTATGGGGTGAACCCGCTGATACCTTGCTAAGGAGGACAGAGACAATTTCTGATGGAGGCATCAGAGGCTCAGATGAATTGACTGATGGGAAGCTGCCCCTTGGCCACCTGGGGATGGGACTCATTTATTCATTCATTCACTCATTCATTTGCGTCTTCAGTCCTGTTGTAGGCACTAGGGAAGATTCATTAAAACTGTTACCCCAGAATCAGGACTTGTAGCGTCCAGGATTTGAGAGTTTCCCTGATAACTTCCCCAATAACCCAACCTTTTGAGTTTAATTTTTCTTTGATGTAAAGCTCTCAAAAATGAATGCTGCAATAGCAATGATGTAATGTTAGTGATAAGTCTGAAATATTGGTCAGTAAAGGTACCAGCGTCATGGATAACACTGTTGTCCACAACCTCCAGGCACAGCATTGAACCATCAAAAGCAAAGGATGATGTGTTTTTAATCATTGTCTTCATCCAGATGCCTGTATTCCCCAAGCTATGTGTAACAAGAATCTTTTCAAATGGATAGACCAAGCAGAGGAGATTAAAACATATGGGAATAGGTATATGTCAATTCTTTCATTCTCTTTGTTCCTAGAGCTATCCCAAGGATGCTCCCAGGGAACCTAGACATGAGGTCACATCTCAATATTTTTAATCCACCCAGTTATTTTTGTCCAAGGGTGCAGTGGGTAGAGCACTGGGCTTCAAATCAGAAGTACTCATCCTCCTGAGTTCAAATTCAGCCTCACTTACTAGTTATGTGTCCTTGGGCAAGTCATTTAACCCTGTTTGCCTAAGTTTCCTCATCTAAAATGAGCTGGAGAAAGAAACAGCAAATTACTCCAGTGTCTTTGCCAAGAAAATCCCAAATGGGTTTACAAAGAGTCAGACATGACTGAACAACAACAACAACACATTTTGGTCTACTTGCCCAGTAGTTCACATAACATTAAATAGAAAACAAAATGGTGGATAGGGACTTATCCCAGGGCTGGATCTATCTGGACTCCATTGGAAAAGAGGAGAAAAATGAGATAAGAATGGCAGTTCACTTTTCTAAAGATTTTAAGGCTGTCAAATCCCTCTCCAAATCCCTGTGGTATATGTATGGACTGGGGAGAGTATCATCTCCATTTTACAGATGAGAAAACTGAGTCTCAGAGGGGCTGAGTGACTTGCTCAGGGTCACACAGCTAGGAATCTAGAGTCATAGATGTCCAGCTGGATGGGCCCTTAGAGGCCAGGGAGTACATCCCTCTCTTTGCAGGTAAGGAAACAAGCGCGCCAAAGTGAAGGGATTTCCTCAGAGTCGCATAAGTTGTACAGGTGGTCATGGCCAAGTCACTTGACCCCTCTGAGCCTCAGTTCCTACCTGCTAAAGGAGGATTTGGATTGGCTACCCTCTCATGTTCTCTCCAGCTCATCAGAGCCTGGATTTGAATCCAGGTCCAGTACGCTTTGCCCTTCTTCAAGGACATTCAGGCATTTTTGTGGGACCCCTGGTGTTACTGCCCAGTGTAGGGAAGCAGTGGAGGCAAGTGAACAGATCACTAAGCTCAGGGTTAGCAGGCCTGGGCCTGAGTCTTTGTTCTGGTCCTCACTACATTGTAGCCCCGGGCAGACACAATTTCTTTGGAAACTTCCATTTCTTCCTTAAAAGGCAGCTGATCGCTATTATGTTAGCTTTTCAAGGTTGTGGGAAGGAAGGAAGGAACCTTGTAAGGCTTCAGTGAGTGATCAGGCAATAAACCCTTATTAAGAGCCCACCATGTGACAAGCTCTGGGTGAGGCCATTGGGACTAGAGACAATCTCTTCTGTCTGAAGAGGGGAGCCCCGTGGAGATGGACGTTGCTATGATTATTTTGGCTAACAGAGGCGTAGGTTCAAGTGGGATGTGGGACAAAAGGCAGAACAGCTTGGTATTACTGGGTGTCCTGTGTTCTGTCTCCCTGCCCCTGACCTCATGAAGGTGACCCAATGGCTGTTATACCCCAACACCCCCAGTGGAGGCCCCCAACATTGACAAGAGCTAGTCTGTCTTCTCTCTCTTTACTGGTCCTGCTGTATTTCCCAAGCTCTCCATTCCAAGCTCCCAGTCTCCCCCCAACCCCCACTCCAGCCCTCCTTCCAAATCTTCCTAAGCTCCAAGCTCTCTTCTTCCCAAACCTTTAACCCCGCCTCCAGCCCATCCCTCTGTGTCCTGCCTAGGCAGCCCCTGGCTTCAGAGCTCTGGGTTCTTTCAGCCTAGAGAGGTATGGGTGGGAGCAGGGGCTGTAACCTGGATGGAAAGGGAGGTGTGGATGGGGGCAGGGGCTTTAGCCTGGTCTGGGGAGGGAGGTATGGGTAGGAGCAGGTGTTCCCTTCTCACTCCCAGGGCCTGTATGAGAAGGCACTGGAAGATAGCGAGAAGGCCCTGGGGCTGGACCCAGAGAACATCCGAGCTTTGTTCCGGAAAGCCAGTTCCCTGAATGAGCTGGGGCGCCATAAGGAAGCCTACGAGTGCAGTAAAACATGCTCCATCTCTCTCCCCCACGTGAGTGTGTTGGGGCCAGATGGCCCAATGGGCAGGGGAAATGGGGGGAGGGGGGCTGGAGCCCACCTCAGCAGAGAAGGGTGTGGTGCAGGGTGCCACTTAAGTGTGGCAGAGAAACTGAGAAGGGGAGGCAGGTCAAGTCAGGGTAGTCACATACAGTAGGTTAACAAACGACAGTGTATCTCACATACTTTCCAATGAAAGCTGTTCTTCAACAATGATCACATGTTGGGCATGCTTTATTTTGCTTTGGATCCCTCAGAGCACAGTGGAAAGAGCAGGCTTTGGAAGGAGAGAACCTGGGTTCCAATCCAGCTCTGATGCTTCCTGCCTGTGTGACCTTGAGCAAATCACTTAAACACTTGGACCTCAGTTTCTTCATCTGTAAAGGTTAGAGCAGAAGATGTCAGAGGTCCCTTCCCGCTCCAGATCTCCCATTCATGGGTCCCCTTGTCCTTCTTGTCTTGCCTGGTCCAACCTCCACTGGACTTGGGGAAGGGTGACAATGGGAAAGGGAAGAAGGAAGAGAATCATCAGCTGGTCACGATGGGGGCTAATATGGGAACTGAGTCACTGTGATATCTGTCATTCTGCCTGCTGGTCACACTGCCTCCAACTTCATTGGTTCATCTGCCATTCATTTATTAACTCATCCATTTGTCCAGCGCTCACTAAGCAGTTACTGTGTGCCTGGCCTTGGGCTGGGGTTGCACCCTGTTCCCACAGTGGAAGGAGCATTGGTTTAGAAGTCAAGAAACCTGGATTCCAATCATAACTCTACCACTTGATGGCTGTGTGACTTTGGGCAAGTCAGTTTTCCTCCTTAGCCTTAGTTTTCTCTGTTGAAAAGTGGGAACAATAATGCTTACCTTGCTTACCTCACTTACCTCACTAGACGTGTGGGGATCAAATGAGATAATGAATGAGAAAGCCCTTTAAAAATCAAAAAGTGTCGGGGTGGCTAGGTGGTACAGTGAATAGAGAATAGTGAATAGAGCCCTGGAGTCAGGAGGACCTTAGTTCAAATTTGACCTCAGACACTTAACACTTACTAGCTGTGTGACGTTGGGCGAGTCATTTAACCCCAATTGCCCTGCCTTCTTACCTCCAAAAAGAAAAAAAAACCGAAAAGTATGGGGCAGCACAGGGAATAGAGCACAGACCCTGAGTTCAAATCCTGCCTCTGGTATTTACTAACTGTATGTCCCTGGGCAAGTCACTTAACTCTGCCTCCAAAAATTGAAAAGTGTCTCACCCCAGGGTAAATGGATAGGGTATTGGACTGGAATCTTCCCTCTAACATGTGACTGAGCAAGTCACTTAACTTTTCTGTTTCCTCATCTGTAAAATGTAGATAATGAAGGTACCTTACCTCGTAGGGTTGTTGTGAGGGTCAAATGAAATAGCATATGGCAAGTACTTTGCGAACTTTACAGGGCTGTGGAAATGCTAACAGATCTCTGGGTCTCAGCTGTAAAATGAAGGGGTTGGGGACTTTTTGGTTCTGTACTGTTCTAGATCTATGGTACCATCATAAACACGGGGGCCATGGAAAAGGCATGATGTTAAATTGGCCCTGCAGGATGGGGAGAATATGTCTAGATGGAGGGGAAGGTGGAGGAGGGGTACGGGTGGGGGTGAGGGAGGAAGGGGGATCCTGAGGGGGGCCAGGAATATTCCATGTCTGAGGCACCGCTCAGAGCTGACTTCAGAAAAAATGCCAATAAAACACAGTTCAAGTTTTCCCTGAATTATAAAAAGAATGTAAGGAGTGATTACTTTTTAGATATTGGAAAATGCTGAGCAACAAGTAGTCTAGATTTGGTATTTCCCATGGAGAAAATTATAATTATAATATGAGGTGCAAAGTGAGGGGGGCAGAACAGAGAACCATGTAAAATGCTTGAGGGCAGTTTGAGGAGGAAGAGAAGACTCAGCTGAGGAACAAGGTGGAGAATGAATCAGGGAAAGATACAGAGAGGTGTTACCCAAACTTAGCCTTAAAAAAAGATGAAGATCCTGAAAGGTGAGAGGAAGGTGAGGTGTGAGCACTCCAGGCATCTTCGTGGAGGTGGGAGATGGCATTTCAAGTCAGGGAAACAGCTGGTAGTCTAGTATGGCTGGAAGGTTATATATGTGATTGGAGTCACAGAATAAGACTGGAAAACTAGTTTGCATCTCAGCTGCAAGTTCTTGTGTGTGTGTGTCTCTCCCCCCCCCCAAAGTACACTGGGATCAGGTGACTCAAATTCATTTTGAACCATTGAAAGAGGCTTTCTTCCCTCTTTTTTGTGTCCTGGCTCTCTTAGTGAAGCCTATGAACTTCTTAGAATAATATTTTTAAATGCATAAAATAAAGTACATAGGCTTACAAAGGAAGCCAATTCTATTTAGATAATTATCAAAATATTTCTAAAAACAAACCCCAACAACTGGGGCGGCTAGGTGGTGCAGTGAATAGAGCAGCAGCTCTGGAGTCAGGAGGACCTGAGTTCAAATTCAACCTCAGACATTTAACACAAAAAAATAGCTGTGTGACCTTGGGCAAGTCACTTAACCCCAATTGCCCTACCTTCCCCCTCCAAAAAAAAAAAAGAAATACATATTAAAAAAAACCCCAACAACCCCAAAACTAGTTCATGGCCCCAGGTTGAGAACTCCTACGTTAAATGGAGCTTTCTTCCTCTCTCCTAAAATGTATCTTCAGTTTCCTTTTAACTTTCCAATCTGGAGTTCATTCTTCTTGGCAGAGCTATGAACCAAATGGGAACTGAGTCGTTCTGCCTTCTCTCTGTTGTTTCTAATGTGGAGCTGTCTGCTTTAGACAATAGGGATTTTCCTTGACTTGCCTCTTTTTCCTGCTTGATGAAAATACAATATGGTGTTGTCTGCATTGCTGTTCAAATGTTTTGTGTATATCCTACCTTCAGTCCGTATACCATAGGCGATCAGCTTCTCTGTGGTCCTCAGGCTACCTTTTCTTTAAGGCAGGTAGGGCAGCCTCACTATTGTCTCCATTTTGCAGTTAGAGAAATAAGGACAATAGTCATGAGAATTAACATTTGTATAGTACTTTAAAACTTGCAAAGTGTTTGATAAATGTTAGAGGGCAGCTACAAGGTGCCATGGTCTGGAGTCAGGAAGATAAGTCTCCCTGAGTTCAAATCCAACTTCAGATAGTAGCCGTGTGACCCTGGGCAAGTAACTTATTTAACTCTGCCACAGTTTCCTCATCTGTCAAATGAGCTGGAGAAGGAAATGACAAACCACTCCAGTATCTCTGCCAAGAAAACCCCAAATTGGTTATGAAGAGTTGGACACTTCTAAGAACAGTTGAACAATGACATTATGAACATTGTCTCATTTGATCAGAGAGAATCTAAGGCTTGTGGAGGTCTTGTTTCGTTCACAGCAGCAGCACACTGTTTAATGCTGTATTAATGTTATTATTAGCCATCGTGATAATAACGCCAGTTTATATCAGGGTAGAAGGTTTAGAAGGTGCTTACTGGTGCATGTGTGCATTGCCTTTCTAACCTCAAACCTCCCAGAAGGCAACAATCATGTCTTATGCTTGTGTATTTATCTCAACACCAAACCCAAGTAAATGTTTGTTGGTTGATTAACAGGAGGAAGGAGGTTCTTTGAGACACTGTCACAGATAATCCAAAGATGACATATCTGGCTTTGGAACAGATTGGTTATAGACTCACACCTTGCAGGGGCCTTAGAACAGAGAATGGCAGAGCTGGGAGAGTCTTTGGAGAACATCATTTTACAGAAAAGGAAACTGAGACCCAGAGAGATAAAAGATTTGCCTAGAGGCCACATAGGATAGAGTAAGTGGCAGAGTTAGGAACACAGCCCAGATCTCTAGCTTCCCAGGCCAATCTTTTTTCTACCACACTATGACCATCATATACTGAGTTGGGTTTTTCCATGCTTTCCTTTGAATGTTCCTTTTTCAGGCCACCTTTCTTCTATCAGTGATAAAAATAACTGAAACTCATAACCAGTCTTAGGGCAGGGAGGGACCATGGAAGTCACTAGGTTGATTTTGAAGCCAATCCACCAATCACTTCCTTGGCTCAGTCAGTCAATCAATTAACAAGTATTTATGGAGACCTAGCACTGGGCCAGGTTCTGAGGATGCAAAGACAAAAATGAAAGTCTCTGCCCAGGAAGAGTTTACCTTCTAACAGGGATAGCTCACAAAGTGGGTAAGAGTTGACTCCAGATCACTACTCCCAGGATCCATGGCCTGGACAGGGATCCCTGACCTCTCATAAAGACAGCAGAGCCAGGAAGGTTGGACTCGGGGGAGCAGAGGGCAGGTATTTTTTAACCTCTGAAAAAGCCCCCAAATCCATCCACCTGATGCTTGTAACCAGGGGTGTACTGATGAATGTTTAACAACTGGCTCTCCAAAAAGCAGGGCACACATTTAAATTTAATCTGCAATATTTATTCTTCACTCAATTCTAGACAATCCACAAAACAATAGCTCAAACCCTGGTTTGTAGTGTATACTTATTTCTGAGGTATAAATGCTCACACTGAAAATTTAACAACCACTGCTCCCAAGTTGGTCCAAGCTGACTTTAGCTCCAGAATTTTCAGATGGGGGAGGAGGGCTTGGGGAAGAACCTGAGAACTGGTCAGGTGGAGGATAAAGGCAAGGACACAAGGGGCAGGCGGGGGAGGAGGGGGGGGGAGGAAGGGAAGGGAAGAGGTGCAGATTTCAGCATTTCTTTTACTGTTGGGGACCAAGCAACCCAGCCTTTTTTCCCTCTTGATTAACATTTCCTTTCCTTCCCCAGGACGAAAGTGTCACTCAGCTCAGTCGGGAACTGGCCCAGAAGCTGAGGTTGCCCTGCCGAAAAGCATATAAGAGACCTCAGGTAGGCAGGAGCCCTGGGTGGTGAAGGTGGAAGGGCTTGGGAAGTGGAAGGGAGATGAGCACCTGGGGCCTCCTGCCAAGGAGGCAGGAATGCTCAGGCTAATAACCCTGCTGGGGGATTTCCTGGGATTTCATAGTCATCAGGGTGGCCCAGTCTAAGCCAGAGATGGGTAGGTTGCAGAGAATGTCTGAGCATCTGTTTCCCAAGTTGCTTCTAAGGTGCAGGTGTGTGAGGGCGCCTAACAGCCCCAAGGTGAGGAAGCCACCAGGGTTTTCCAAGCTGTGGGCAGGCACTGGGACTGCGGGACAGAGAAGAGGTGTATGACAGTCTGTTTAGGGATGTGACCATCTTTCAGGGAGATTAAGACTCACATTTGAAAAGAAAGATTTTAAGGCATCAATATGGGTTCAAATACTAAATCAGAGACAGACTAAGTGCCCTGGCAGGTGAGATGAGGGAGGTCAATGGAGCTGGAGGCAGGAGAAGGCTTTGAGCATTCTTGGTGGATTCTTGTTGCCCAACACATTTCTGCCCTGACTTACCTGTGTTACCCTGGGCATGTCACTTCCCCTTTGCTGGGCCCTTGGGTTCCTTCCACCTGGAAATCCAAGATTCTATTATCCTGAACCCCTGTGCCTCTGGCGCCACTTGGAGGAGAGCCTTTCTTTTTCTTTTACGCTCCTGGGATTGTCTTGATCTGCTAAACTGTTGACCTGGTTGCCCAGACCCTCTCACATATCCCATGCTGCAGGGGGCTGCATTCTTTGGCACGCTGGAATGAACCACCCTGAGCGATTCAGGTTTATGGCAAAATAATGAGCCCTGATTTAGCATAGACTAGTATTACTTTTTTTTTTTGCCTGTTCACCCTTTAATATATAAATCTGCCAACCTGTGATTGGTTTACAGATCCTTTAGAGGAGGCCTATAATGCACCCTCCCCAAAGCAATGGGCTTCTCAAAGCCCAACTTGGAATTCCCCTAAGTGGAGAGGGCGTCATGAAGCTGTGACAAAGCCTTGGCTCTGGAACTGGGAAGGCCAGGTTCAGATTCTGGCTCTGACACTTGGGGACCTTGGGCCCTAGTTTCTTCCTTTGTAAACTCAAGGGCCCCTGGGGTCCTATCCCCCGCTTTTCATCGCCTCCTACAGGGCGTTCCTGGTGTCTAACGCCAAAGTCCCCAGATTCTATATCATGAATTGAATCCACCAAGTGGCCTTTGCCAAGGTTGTGAACTTATAGTATTATTTTGTCCATAGAACAAGAGAGACCAGGAGACTGTCATCATAACCATCCTCAAATGCTAAGGAAGCCCCTGTCTTAGGTACCAAAGGGACCCTGTTCAACAGAATCACACATATCCAAGAATTCTTCCAGCCTAGTTGGCTACTTTAAAAGGATCTTGGTTGGGCAAAACACAGACAGACAGAAAGACAGAGACAGGGAGACAGACAGAGAGAGACAGAGGAAGACACATAGAGGGAATGTAAGAATTGACTGAACACTTATTAAGTGCTCTGAGCTAAGTGCTGGGTATGCAAATACAAGCGAGCAGGACAGCCCCTGCCTTCAAGGGGCTTCTGTTCTAATGAGGGGAGAGAGTGTATAAAGTGGGACTAGAAGTGGAGGTGGGGACCCCCTGAGGAACCGTGGTGAAGGATAGCCAGGGAGTGGACAGAGAGGCCTGGTTCTGGGCAGGAAAAGGCAAAGGTCACCTACCAGAGCCTAGGGCTCCAGGGGCAGAGTCCAAGGTTCTTGCATAGGGACCATCAGTGGTCATGATGGCTAGAGCCTAGGCAGGGTGATATCATTCTACATATATGTAGATTTCAAAATGACACGTGCCTTTAAAAAATATTCTAGGCAGTAAAGCAGGGGGTGGAGGTTGGCAGGGGGAGCCAGTTTGGGGTTCATGGGAGGGTTAGAATTAAGATGAGTTCTTAAGGATTGGGAGATGGATGTGTGTGCTTGGAGATGTCCATATGCTAAAAGCACAGGCATGTGTATGTATGATTTATGCCATGTAGATAAGCCTTGCTGGCTACCTTGATAACGATAGTCTAGATCAGTGGTTCTCAACCTTCCTAATACCACGACCCTTTAATACTTGTATGTGGGTGTATCTGCATCTGGGAGGACCCACCTGGAGATGGATAGAGGAGCAGTGTCTCGGTTCCTTAGATCATAGGAAATCTGTGTTTTCCGATGGTCCTAGGCGACCTCGTTCGACCCCCAAAGGGGTCGCAACCTACATGTTGAGAACCGCTAGACTAGATGAATGAAGCCTGTTGGGGATTTTAGATGGAGATCCTAGGGGTAGGTAAGTATTAGCAAGGAAGATTGGGGGAAGGAGGAGGAAGGTAATAGGTAAGAGCCCTGATGCTGGGGAGCAGAATTTGTCCTATCTCTGCCTGTATGAGACAGCAGGACTTGATTCTGTCCAGTCTCACCTCGAGAGTGTGGTCAGGATGATATTGTCTATAATCCTCATCTCTCTCTCTCTCCCTCCCTCCCTCTCCCCCTTTCTCCCTCTTTCTTCTCCTCTCCTCTCCTCTCCTCTCTTCTCCTCCCCCCCTCTCCCGTCCTTTCTCTTTCTTCTCTCCTCTTCTTTTTGTCTCTCTCCCTTTCCCTCCCTCTCACTTCCACCCTCTGTCTGTGTCTGTCTGTCTCTTCCCACTCCCCTCCCTCTCTTTCCCTCCCCTTTCCTCCCCTCCCCAACAGGAATTGGAAACCTTCTCGCTGCTCAGTAACGGCACCTCGGCTCCCTTAGCAGATCAGGTAGGATGGAGCCTTTGCCTTTCCCACTGGGAGGGTGTGTGCAGTGTGTGCACATGCCTTGGGCCCCCATCATCTCCCAGACTTGAAAAGGAAAGTGAATCATGATTCCTTCCATGGTCTGGGTGTCATTCTGGCCAATCCCTTCTCATTCCCTCTCCCCTTGATTTGCACTCTAGTGGAAAAGAGAAGATCTGGGTTCGAGTCTTAGCTCTTCTGCTTACTAGGTAAATGAGACCAGGGGCCAATCATATCCCCCATCAGAACCTCAATTTCCTCTCCTCTAAAATGAGTATAATAATGTGGAGTTGTCTTGGCAAAGACACTGGAGTGGTTTGCCATTTCCTTCTCCAGCTCATTTGACAGTTAAGGAAACTAAAATCCTGCTTCAGATACTTACTAGCTATGTGACCCTGGGCAAGTCACTTCGCCTAAGTCTGCCTTAGCTGCAGAGCAGAGATAACAATAGTACCTACTTCCCAGGGTTGTTCTGAGGATCAAATGGAATAGTATTTGCAAACCTTAAAGTGTTTTATAAATACTATTATTATAATATAGTATAATAATGTATTTTAACAATGTTATTATAATATATGAGATTATTATGATCAAATAATATAATATTATAAAATATGTAACATTATTATAATATAATATAATGAAGTTTAAATACTTTGGCCACATAATGAGACGATGGGACTCATTGGAAAAGACCTTGATGTTGGAAAGATTAAAGGCAAAAGAAGAAGAGGACGGCAGAGGATGAGATGGATGGAAGATGTCATGGGAACAATAAACATGAGCTTGAACAGACGTGGAGAGATAGTGGAGGACAGAGGGCCCGAGTACTGGAGTCCGGGGGATGCTGAGGAGTTCAACATGACTAAACAGTTGAACAAAATTCTTATTAAATGCATAAAATAAAATATAGATGGTTGCAAAGGAAAGCAATTATATTGAAATGCATTCTGTACAGGGAAGACTGTGGTCCCTTGTGATTCAGTGGATCTGGTCATGACAGCAGTTTTGAAGTAATGGTCAGTGCCAGTGACAAGCTTGGCAGATATCTCTGGGACGCTATCCGCAGAACCACAGAGCAGAAAAGGACCTTGGTAACCATCTAGCACTGTCTATACTTGGGCAAGAATCTCCTCAAATGCAGGCATTTCAGCTTCTGCTTGAAGAAATTCTTGCTATGTGACTGTGGACAACTGATTCAGTTTCCTTATCTGTAAAATGGACATGAGAATGTCTCTTTCACTGGGGTAAGGCAACTGTTCTTGCTTAACTGTAAAAATTCAGCAATCACTTTGAGAAGGTGAAACAAGTCTCCTGAGTGAATTAGAAAAGAAACAACTTGGAGCAATGTTTGATCACGTTCCCTTGAGAAGCAAATGAGATGATTTACGTAGACCTTTCTGCTCTGGGATGGTGGACAAAATGCCTTGCCCTCTCAATACCTCTGTTTCCTCATCTGCAAAATAGGAAACCGTACACCAGCTACCACAAGAGGTCATTGTTCTTTGACTCTTAAATCACTATCGAAGCTTCAGCTATTAATGGTATTATTCTTGAGGCATAGGCAGTGGCTGGGCTCGCCCTGGAATCTAGAAGAACCAAATTCAGAGCCTGCCTCTGATAATGTCTCAGTGCCCCCAGATACTTCCCTAGCACTTTATGTGAAGGAGGAGCTGAGATTTGCCTCAGTGAAGGAAGTTTCCACACCAGGCATTCCCTATAGGGGTAGATTCACAGATCTTCCTTCCCCTTCACTTTCTCACCTTCTCCCTCCACCCCAGTGTATTAAACCCAAATCTGCCTACCTCTAACTGCTACACATTATTTCCAATTTTCTCTCTGGAGAGAGAAAGAGAGAACGAATCCCACTCCCACCTTGAGGCTGCCAGCCCTATGCCTATTAGAAGATAGCCCCCCACCCCAAATTGTTGTTGTCGAGACCTGTCGAACTCTGTGATCCCTTGGGGTTTTCTTGGCAGAGATATTGGAGTGATTTTCCATTTGCATCTCTGGCTCATTTTACAGATGAGGAAACTGAGGCAAACAGGGTTAAGTGACTTGTCCAGGATCACATGGCTAGTAAATATCTGAGACCAGATTTGAATTAAGGTCTTCCTGACTGCATGCCTAACACTCTGCACTATGGTGCTCCCTAGCTGCCCCTCTCCCCCTCCCAAGGGGTCTAATGGGAGGGATTTTGTGGAGGTAGAAACAAGATTTGGTACCTCCTTGGTTATGTGGGCTGAGGGAGAGGGAGAGGGAGAGGGAGGAGTTCAAGTTTATGCTGAGGTTATGAACCTGGGAGCCTGGAAGGCTGGTGAATGGTATCTCAAAGAGGAAGGGGGAGGTTTGGAAAAAGGTTTGGGGAGGAAAGACTATGGGAAAAATGACTTGGTTTGGGGATGTTCATAAGAGCTGAGGATGCTGGGATTTGGGGCAGGGAGATGAGGCAGACAGCATGGAGGCCAACTTCTCCCTTCTGTGGACAACTGAAGGTCAGAGAAGGAGACCAGAGCTGGAAGGACCACAGAGGTCAGTCTGACTCCCTCATCTTACAGATGAGGAAACTGATGGTTAGACTGGTCAAAGGAGCCAAGATCTAGACTGGGGGGGACCTCAAAGCCAGCTGATGGTACCTCTTCACGTGACTTCAAGGCCATCTGGCTCAAGGAGTAGGGTCAGGAAGGGCAATCCAGGTGGAGAGATCCATGGAGCTAAAGGTGCTGAAGGAGTTTGGTTCAGGGCTAGGACAGGGAGGAGTCCAGAGTGAAGGGTGTAGTTTAGAGAGTGAAGCATATCATAGAAGGTTCTTTACAGCCTTGAACAAGTGGCTTCCCCCTAATTACACTTAGCTCAGACTCATGATAAAGCAGTTTACCTCCTCTAAACTGGGGATCCACACCCATGTAGGGACTGAGCACAACCAACTGAAGGTTAAACATTAGCCAGAGAATACACTATTTTTGTATCACAGAATCCCAGACTTCCTGGGGCCGTTGAGTCCAATCCATACCTGAACATCCTTGACAAATCTCCATCCATCTTGTGCTTGGAGACCTCCAGTGATGGAGGAGTCACTGCTCCTGGAGATGGTCCATCTCACTTTTGGACAACTATCATTATTAGGAAGGCAGCTAGATGGCTCAGTGGATAGAGAGCTAAGCCTAGAGTCAGGAAGACCTGAGCTCAAACCCAGGCTCAGACACTAGCTGTGTGACTCAGGCTAAGTCACTTCACCCTGCTTGCCTCAGTTTCCTCATCTGTCAAATGAGCTGGAGAAGGAAATGGCAAATCACTCCAGCATTTCTGCCAAGAAAATCCCCAGTGGGGTCATAGAGAGTTGAACACGACTGAAATGACTGAACAACATTGTTAGGAAGTTTATCCTTTACCTTGGTATGAAATTTGTATATCTTCAGCTTCTTCCCCCTCCACTGCTCCATTTTCTGCCCTCTGCAGTCAAGTGGACAAAGGTTGCCCCCTCTCCCATTGTACATTGCTCTTCAAATACAAGTCATCTTGTGTCCAGGCTGAATATCCCTGATTCCTTCAATCAGTCTTTCTTTGTCCTCCTGAATTCCCTTTCTCTGGAGCTACCCCCACCTCCTTCCTAAAGTGCAATATCCAGAACCAAACCAGCCATGTGCCAGGCAAGCACTGTGCTCCATAGGAGCCACATGTGGGTAGGGACAATCTCCTGTCTTATTCTGCAGTGCAGACTTCTCTTTATGGACTTGAATATCAAGAGGCAGTGTGGTTTATTGGTTAAGAGCCCGGCTTTGACATTGAGAAGGCTTGGGTTCAAGTCCTCCTACTGACCTGTCCTAGCTATGTGACCTTGGGCAAGTCATGACACTTCTCAATGCCCCAGGCAGTGTTTCAAGAATATAAATTCCAGACAAGTTGCTGATCTCCTGCAGTGGTTCCCTGCTCTGGTCACATTGGAGGTTGACACCAGAATAAGCAGATTGGCTTAAGGTTTTGACTGGTGGGCAAAATTTGCAGGCTATTAAAATCCTGAGGAATTATTCCATAGATTTTACCTTTCTGGAGGGCAGAACTGATTTAATTTTTGTCACTGTATATCCAGCATCTAGCTCAGTGCCTGGCATACAGGAGGCACTTAATAAAGGCTTGTTGATTGATATTTTCTTCAAATGTGACTTAGCCACATCTTCCTTTTCTTTTGCTGTGAGGATAAATTTTTTTAAACCAAGTCCAAGACTTGGATTTTTCAATTAAAATTCTTTGCATTAGATTTGGCCCATCATTCTAGCTTGAGAGGCTTGTTTGGTTATGGAGCCTGTTAGCATTCCCTCGAGGCTCGTGGATCATCTGTAAATGTCTTAAGCATACTATTTATCCCTTTAAGGACAGAGTCCCAGGGCACTCCACCAGAGATCTCTCTCACAGTAGATGATGTGCCACTAATGACTGTTCTTTGGGTCCAGTCATTCAACCACCTCTAAAGCCACCTGTGGCATGATCATCCTCTCCTTGTCTCTCCATGTTTTTTATGACTGTTCACTAATAGGGTTGTGTGTACACACACACATACACACACACACACACACACACACACACACACACACACAAGTTGACCTCTTTGTATAATAGAATGAGAGCTGGCAGGCTACTAATCTGAGGCAGGGAGATGGGAAGGGTGTAAAATGAGATCCCCCAAGCATGAAGGAACACTGGAGTTCCCTATTACCCCTTTCCTTGCTTTTGGTCAATAAGCATTTATTAAGTACTTCCTGTGTACTGGGGATACAAAGAAGGGCAAAAATAATCCCTGTCATTAAGTAGCTTATGTCCTAATAGAGGAAGACATTCAGGTACACACACAATATCATATACAGTGTAAATGGAAGGTAATTTGTGGCTACCCACATCTCTCCTGATACCATGATCTCCTCTTTCTCTTCACAGGGAACATCCAATGGACTCGGATCTATAGATGACATCGAAACAGGTATAGAGTGGCCAACCTTGTCTGGGAGATGAATGGGCAGTGGCGTGTGGGGCGGGAGTATTCTGTCTCAGGAGAAGGGAGGGGCCAAGAAAAGGAGACCCAAGACTATCCAGAGCCTAGAACCTGCCCACCACTAGGAAACCGAGAACCTCAGGTTGATTTCAAGAAATGACTCAATCTTTCCCAGATCTTTAATGTTCTCTATATTTTCCGGAGAGAGAGTACTTGATACCCCTGCCTTCTTAATCAAAAGCTCTATCCCTGATCCCCAGCTACGTGGTAGAGTAGATAGAATGCCAGACTTGGAATCAGAAAGGACCCGAGTTCAAACTCTGCCTCGGATGCTTTTTAGACCCTGGGCACACTGCTTTATCTCTCTGTTCTTCAGTTTCCTCACCTGCCAATGGGGAGAATAGCATCTACCCCACAGAGTTTTTGTGAGGCCCAAATTTTTATATACACACACAGACACATACACACTTGTCAGTGTATATGTATACATACATGCATGTATATATACATATATACATGTATATGTACACATGCATATATATACACACAAATCTCAGTAACTAATCAATAAAAATAATATTATCAGTTCATAGGAAGGCTTATGTACAAAATAGTACTACCTGAGGTCCAAGGAGGAAAGTCATTATTTGCTAGGGGTATCAGAGAGGGCTTCCCAGGCTCAAAACCTCAGTGTCCTCCCTAACTTCTCCTGTTCCCTCACCTCCTCTATACAACCCCATGCCAAGTCTTATCAATTCTTTCTTCTCCACATCTCAGTGGTTCTTTTCCTTTCATCTTACATGTCAATCACCATTGTATAGCCCCCCTGTCTCCTCTTTGCTGGTCTCCTGGTTTGCCCCTTTGCTTCCAGTCTCCCCTCTCCAGTCTCTCCTCTCCAGTCCATCTCCCACACAGCCATCAAAATGAGTTTCCTAAAGCACCAGACTAACCAAATCTCTCTGTTACTAAAGAAGCTTTCCTGTTGTCTCTAGGCTCTAGTAAAAATGATCCTTTTTGACATTTAAAATCCTTCATAATCTGGTTCTACCCTTTTTTTTCCTGCAAGGTTTCACATTATTTTCTTTCTGCACTCAAGTTTTAGCCAAGCTTGTCAATGTGCCATTTCCCAAAGTTCCACATCCTACATGTTCTCCTTTCTCACCTATACATCTTCAAATCCCAAGCTCCCTTCATGGCCTGTTTGGAAGCCCTCTCTGATCCCCCCTTCTGTCCCCCGCCGAGTTGTTAATGCCTGTCTCTCTCCCTACATGAAGTTACTTTGTTTTCACTGTGACTGCGTAAGGGAGTTGATCATTGACCAGTTCCCCAACCCAGAAGACCAAGATTGGAATCACAAAGTCACCACTAGGTGTGAAAACAGCTGCAGAGATTTTTCCATTACCCGATACCTATACACCTTTTGTAACCAAATTAAAGGGAGAAATCCCACTGGACAAGCAAAAATGGGACACATCTATACAAGGTTTAAAATAACTTAGCCCTAGGCTATTTTTACTCTTCTTACTTTACTATTTTAGTAAATTATTTTGCTAAGAACTGTTTGTGTCTATTGACTGATTCTTAATGTGAAACACACCGGTGATGGCTTTTGAGCTATAGTGTTCCAAGTACAGGGCCACAGGATATCCTTAGAACTCACACTGGCAGTCACCCTCCACAGACTCCACTTTTCATTATATGTGCCAACTTAAAGGGGGCTAGTCTAGAATGAGTGGTACATCTATATTTTGTATTTACTTGTCTGTGAACAAATTTTGCACCCTCCCAGTAGAATGTGAGTAGCTTGAAGGCAAGAACTGATTTCCTTCTGGTCCCTGTATCCTTATCACCTAGTACAGGGCTGGGCTCATGGTAGTTGATTCATAAATGCTTGCTGAATTGAATTGGTTGAATTTTCTAACCCCTACAATAGAGAATGCTGAACTTTCTGTCTATCTTCCTCTTCCTCAGACTGCTCCATGGATCTAAGATGTCTCACAGCCCCAACGGCCACCTCCATCCCTGGCTGTGATATCACCCTCCTTTCTGACTCTGAGGCCAAGGGCTCCACCACAACCCTTTTCCCTCCCACCGCTGACCTGCTGGCCCCTCCAGATGGGGCTGGAACTGAGAGTGTGGAAGACTTCTCTGATGGAGATGTCTTTGGGCCAGAGCTGGACTCCCTTCTGGATTCATTGGTGAGATCTGCCACTTACTTCTCTGCCCACCAGAGGGAGCTAGGAATCCCCTCCATGTTGGTACTGTGGTGTGCCCAATTTCCCCTACCTCTAGCTCAGCGGTTCTCAACCTGTGGGTTGTGTTCAATTTGTAACAATGAAAATACATGCTGCATAACAGATATTTACATTACAATTCATCACAGCAGCAAAATTACAGTTATGAAGTAGCAACAAAAGTAATTTTATGGTTGGGGGTCACCACAACATGAGGAACTGTATTAAAGGGTCGCAGCATTAGGAAGGTTGAGAACCACTGCTTTAGCTGATGCAGCCCCATACACAAAAATAGGGCAGAATAATGACAAAAATAAAACAAGTTTATTACTGATTTTGCTTCCAACCTATTTTCTCATCTATTATCTCATTAATCTTTACATTAAGCCAAGGTGGTATATCTTTTCTTGGGACACCAAAGCCTAGAGAGGAAAACAACTTGTTTAAAAGTATCACTCATCAGGGGCAGGTAGAGGGCACAGTGAATAGAAGACCAGCCCTGGAGTCTGGAAGACTAGAATTCAAATCTAGCCTCAGATACTTACTAGCTGTGGGGCCTTGGGCAATCACTTAAGCCCAATCACCTTGCCTTCCCTGCTCCAAACAATGAAAAAGAGTATCCATCATCAGGGAGTTAGTTGGAACTGACCCCACAGTTTCCTCTCTTTGGAAAGATTATATGCTAGAGGGAAAGGCAGGGGGTGAGTGGGTATGTAATATATTTAGATGCATAATTATAATTAATAATACTAATTTTTTAAAAATAACTATTAATTAAGATTAATTTTAAAGCTCTTTAGAACTCAACTATTTCTTCCTCCACTTTTCCCTCTTCTCCTCCATCTCTCTACCTTTCCCTTTTTATCTCCATTCCCTTTTCATTCTCTTTTACCTTCTTCCCCTCTTTCCTATTTTTCTTAATCCCTTTCTTCTTCCTTTTTCTTCCCCATCTCTCTTCATTCTATATATCTTTTTATTCTTCTTTCCCTTATCTCTTGTTGCACATTCTCTTTCTTTCCCCTTCTCTGTTCTCTTATCTCTCCTTTCCCCTTCTTCCTTTCTTCTCTGTTTCTCCCTCTTCTTCTTTCTCATGCCCCATACCCTCCTTCCTCCCGCCTGTTGCCAACCTCCTTGTAGTCACTGGTACAGGGTTCCATTCCAGCTACTGTACCCAGTGAAATGCCCCAGCGGATCCCTGTGTTCCCGGGTGGGGCACCCCTATTACCCCCTGTGGTGAGTGGCACCATCCCTGTCTCCAATCCACTGCCCCCTGCATCCTTTGGCCTCGTCATGGACCCCACCAAGAAGATGGCCTCCTCTATGCTGGAAGCCTTTGACTCCCCAGCCTCCTCACTGGACACCTTGGATCCTCTGGACTTGCTTCCTTACACAGATGCCCACCTTGAAGCCCTAGACAGCTTTGGGCCTGTCCGGGGCTCTCTGGACACACTTGATTCATTCACAGTAGGTAAGTGCTCATGGGAAGAGACCCTAGAGCATGGAATGTCAAAGTGAGGAGGAAACTTAGAACCAGAATTTCAGAGCTAGGAGGGACCTTAGAATTTGAAATGTAAATGCTGAGAGGGACCTTAGAACATGGAATGTAAGTGTTGGGAGGGGCCTAGAACAGAAAATGTCAGAACTGGGAGGAACCTTCAGACAGAATGTCAGTGAGGGAAGGGACCTTTGGGACTGTTTGGGTCCAATTTCCTCATTTTTTAGGAGAGGAATCTGAGGCCCATTGTTAGAGAAGGTCACACAGTGAGTTAGCAGGAAAGCTTGGACCTGTGCCCAGGTCTGTTGAGCCCTCAGGGCAGGGTTCTTACCCCCATTCTGCCCTGTCTCTTCACCAGTGTGTGTGTGTGTGTGTGTGTGTGTGTGTGTGTGTGTGTGTGTGTGTGTGTGTGTGTGTGAGATGACCTATAGGGAGGAATAAAGATCCTGAAATCAGTCATTTATTTCCACATACCCTGTTAGTCTGAAGGTAGCCCACCCCAACATAGGCCGCCCCCTTAAAATAACCCTGGTTTTAAAGTGTACTAGGGTTTTAAACAAAGCGAATTTTGAGGGGGAATTCAGACTTATTTTCAGACCAATAGAAGAGTTCAGCAAGACTGTCTGAGTGTGAGCTGTGTGCCCTGTGCTTTGGCAGTACAACATAAGGAAAAGACAAGATCTAAGCCTCAGATTTAGTGTTATCAGAGACCATCAAATACAACTCCTAATTTTACAAGTGAGGAAACTGAGGTCCACAGACATGGTGTGACCTACCAAGTCCACAGAAGCAGTGAACTTCAGAGGAAGGATTTGTTCCTCTCCATTGCATGTCAGAATATGAGGGTGGCCTCTTGAGAACTAGGGTGAGGCACTTGTTACAGAGTTAGGAATGAGCTAGAGATAGCCCGCATCCCATGCTTCACCTCAGTTACCCCTCCTGGAAAGGAAAAGTAATGCCTTTTTCTCTTCTTCCCAACTAGAGGACACCTCCTCTCAGGACATACGACCACCAAGCAGCTCCCAGAAGCCGCCCCCTGCAGTGAGTCATGTTCCCCTGGAGACACCTGGGGACCTGGAGGGGGAGAAGTTTTTGTTAGGGGGGGTCTTCTCCCTCCTGGGGTGAGGTAAGGCTAGAGTAGGAAGGAAGAATGAGAGGTTTGGTTCTTCTATAGAAAAAAGTTGGAGCCAGTGTGTGATAATGTAGTTGCTTGCCTAGACCCAGATAAGAGCACAGAATCCCAGGATACTGGAGCCCTAAGGAATCTTGGGCCCGTTTACCCTAATTCCCCCCCATTTTACAGATGGGGAGACTGAAACCTAGGGAACTCAAGTGACTGGTCAAAGGTTGTCTAGGAGCCAGGTTTCCTAACAGTACCTAGAGAAAGGCATTACCTAGGACATAGCAAAAAGAGCCTGGACTAAGGAGTCTCAGGTACTAGATTCCAGTCCTCATTTGAACTTAGGGAGATAGGATTACCTGGGATTTCCCTGATATAGAGAAATCCCAGATGATGTAATTCCCTCCACCATGGCAGCTTGACACTCTCTGTGTAATTTGTTGTCTTCTGTAGTTGCCTATGGCACAGAAAAGTTAAGTGACTTGCATAGGGTCACACAGTCATTATGTGTGAGGGGCTGAGCTTGGACCCACATATTCCTGGATCCAAAGCCAGATCTCTTTTCACTACACCGTACCATCTTTCAAACACAGCTAGGTACAAATCTCTCCCCTGTTCTGGGCTCCAAGCTTGTCATCTATGAGGGGAGAGGTTGGGCAGCTTGACCCTCCCTAACTTTAACATTCTTGAGTTCTTTTTATTAGCTGGACTTCATTATCAGAGAAAAGGTCTGGGGTGGGAGAAAAGGAAGGAACAAAAATCCCTGAGTCTGTAGTTGGGCTGGCAGGTTCTGGTTAATGCCATACACTCACCTTCTTCTTCCCCATCCTATATCTAGCCGGCCAGCACAAGTCACTCCCCTTTGCCCAAGGTGGCTGACCTGCTGCCCCAGCAAGAGTCTGCCATGCCTAATACCGCCCTGCTTGTCAAGAACCCCCTGGCTTCTACCCACCTCTTCAAGCAGGCCTGCCACCTCTGCTATCCCAAAACAGGTAATGTAATACACTACCCACCTCCAGCCTCCCCTCCTACCACTCTAGCAGTGTAGAATCAAAGAGACAGAGATTCATGAAATCTTGGACTCATAGAGAATCTTCAAAACCTAGAAAAATCAACTTAGAAAATCAGAGAATTGGAGGTAGAGTCAAGATGGCAGAAAGGAAGCAGTAATTTTTTTAAGCTCCTCCAAGAATTCTGTCACTAAACTTTAAAAAGTGAATTTGAATGGATTTTAGAGTGACAGAACCCATTGGGAGACAGAGCATGGCAGATTCCCGGCCCAGGAAAGTGCCCACATAGGTCTGGGCGGGGGCAATGCAGAGCACACAGGAGCTGCACCAGCGCAAATCTGAGAGCAGACTATAGCAGAGTGAGAAGGAGCCCCTACCAATGGACTCACCCATCCCAAGGGTGATTTGTAGCCATTTCACCACAGAACAGAGGATTGTTGGAGCTGGGTAAGTGAAAATGCAGGGCCCACAGCAAGGGCAGCAGCTTTTCCTGGGGCTACCATCCCGCAGCCTGGATGTTTAAAAATCTCAAACCTGAACTTCCAGGACTCGAGATGGTGGAATAAAACCTAGTTGCTCTGATCCCCCCTCCTTGACCCAGAAAACCCAGAGATAAATGTCCCACCCAGAGTAAAATCCTGAATTAGTGGAAACAGCCTCAGGCTTGGAAGTCACCGAAGAAGGGGGAAGTAAGGCAGTATGGAATCTAAGCCCAGGGGGGTGGAGCCAGCAAGCACTAACAACACAAGCCCAGGTGTACCTTAGTACCACCAGGGAAATCTGCAGACACCAGCCCTGCTGGCCTCCAGTTGCTGAACCTGCCTGAGCTGTAGCCCAGAGACACAGAGGTGGAAACCTGAAGTGGCCAGACCACCCCTCTCTAACAGGTTACTCTGTGAGCATCAAGGTAACTCAGGAGAAACACTGAGAGTCCTGGCCTTGGCCTCAGTCTAGACACTTAGAGGCTACAGCTCACGGAGTTAACAACCAAACCCCTACCTTCCAGCCTGAGAAGCACAATACATCTGCATCCCAGAAGCAAATATCCACTCTAAAAATCAGGGACATAGGCAATCATAATGGGGAAGAAGGAATCTGTGAGATCTAGAACCATACAATCCTTCTATAGTGAGCAAGAACAACCAAATTCAGAGGACAACTTGGACTCTATATTCACACTGGAGACCACAGAAGGACAGATGAATTGGTCTCAAGCCCAAAAAGCATTCTTGGAGGAGCTCAAGAAAGATTTTAAAAACCAAATTAGAGAGGTAGTAGATAAATTTAAATCTACAGTGACCAAATTGGAAAAAAATCTCACTGAAGAAAACAAATTCTTAAAAAGTAAAATTGGAGAACTAGGACAGGAGGTCCAAAATCTAACTGGAGAAAATACCTCCCTAAAAATGAAAACCAAACATATGGAAAAGGAGCTTATTAATCAAGGAAAATAATTCACTAAAAATTAGAATCAGTCAAATTGAAGCTAAGAACTCTATGATGCATCAAGAGTCAGTCAAGCAAAACATAAATATTGAAAAATTAGAAGAAAGTGTAAAATATCTCACTGGAAAAACAACTGACCTGGATAACAGATCCAGGAGAGATAACCTAAGAATTATCAGTCCACCAGAAAATTATCAGTCCTAGAATCAGAGGGTAAAATAGTTATTCAAAGAATTCACTGATCTCCTTCTGAAAGAGATCCCAAATTGAAAACTCCAAGAAATATAGTAGCCAAATCCCAGAGCTATAAGGTCAAGGAGAAAATACTGCAAGCAGCTAAAAAGAAACAATTCAGATATCGTGGAACTACAGTCAGGATTATGCAGGATTTAGCAGCTTCTACATTAAAAGACTGGAGGGATTGGAATTTGATATTCTGTAAGGCAAAAGAGCTAGGACTGCAACCAAGGATCAACCACCCAGCAAAACTGAGCATGATCTTTCAGGCAAGGAGATGGTCATTTAATGAAATAAAGGACTTCCAGACTTTCCTGATGAAAAAGCCAGAGCTCAATGGAAAATTCGATCTCCATTTACAAGACCCAAGAAAGACATAAAAAGGTAAACAAGGAAAACACAAACTCACACACACACACACACACACACACACACACACACACACATGCACACATGCACACATGCACACACATGCACATAACTTGGGACTAAATGAGAGCAAACTGTTTACATCCCTATATGAGAAGATGATACCTGTCAATATTGAAATTTGTATAATTATTGTGACACTTAAAAGGGATGTGCATAGATAGAGGGTGTGGGCATGAAGAAACTAATCAGAAAATTAAAAACCCTATTAAAGAGAACAAAGGGATTGTAATGGGAGAAAAGGAAAGGGTGAGGCAGAAAATGGTAAATTATGTCACATGAAGAGGCATAAAAACATACTAAAGTAGAGGGGAAGCAAGAAGGGAGTTTAGCATCATATGAACGTTATTCTCATTGGTTTTGATTCAAATAGGGATCAATATAATCAGTTAAGTTTAGGATCCTAACATGAAAAGACACAAAAACTCATTATAATAGAGGGAAAGGAGAGAGGGAGAGGAGCACTGTATTAAATTTACTCTCATTGGTTTGGGTTCAAGGAGGGCATAACATGCTCCATTAAGTATAAAAATCCATTGTACCCTACAGACAGTAGGAAGGGTGGGGGGTGGGGTGTAAAAAGGTGGAGGATGGTTAGAAGGGAGGTAAAGAGTAGCAAGGGGAAAGGGTAGGTAAAGGGGTGGGGACACAGGGAGGGAATACTGAGGGAGGCAGTGGTCAAAAGGAAAACTCTTAAGGAGGGGAAGGGAAAAGGAAAATACAAAAATATAAACAGGGAAGGGAAAAGGATGGAGGGAAAGTCACGGATATTAATCATAACTGTGAATATGAATGGGATGAACTCTCCCATAAAACAGAGGTGGGTAGCAGAATGGATTAGAAATCACAATCCTATAATATGCTGTCTGCAAGAAACACATTTGAAACAGGGGTATATATATACAGGGTAAAGGTAAAAAACTGGAGTAGAATATATTATGCTTCAGCTAAAGTAAAGAAAAAAGCAGGGGTAGCAATCCTTATCTCAGATAAGGCAAAAACAAATACAGATCGAATTAAAAGAGATAAGGAAGGAAACTACATCCTGCTAAAAGGCACCATTGAGAATGAAGCAATATCATTACTTAACATATATGCACCAAGTGGTTTAGCATCCAAATTCCTAGCGGAAAAGTCAAGGGAATTAGAGGAAGAAATAGATAGCAAAACTATACTAATGGGAAACCTCAATCTCCCCCTCTCTGAACTTGATAAATCTAACCTCATAATAAACAAGAAAGAAATTAAGGAGGCAAATAGAATTTTAGAGAGGCTAGATATGATCTCTGCAGAAAACTGAATGGCGATAAAAAAGAATATACCTTCTTCGCAGTAGTACATGGCACACAAAAATTGACCATGTGCTAGGGCACAAAAACCTCACAATTCAGTGCAGAAAGGCAGAAATATTAAATGCATCATTCTCAGATTATGATGCAATAAAAATCATATGCAATAAAGGGCCATGGAAAGATAGGCAAAACACTAATTGGAAACTAAATAATTTAATCCTAAAAAATAAGTGGGTCAAACAAGAAATTATAGAAACAATCAGTAACTTCATTCAAGAGAATGACAATAATGAGACATCATACTAAAACTTGTGGGATGCACCAAATGCAGTTCCTTAGGGGAAGTTCTATATCCCTGAATGCATACAGGGATAAATTAGAGAAAATGGAGGTCAATGAATTGGGCATGCAATTGAAAAAGCTAGAAAAAGAACAAATTGAAAATCCCCAATTAAATATGAAATTAGAAATGATGAAAACCAAAGGCAAGATTAACAAAATTTAAGGTAAGAAAACTGTTGAACTAATAAATAAAACTAAGAGCTGGTTTTATGAAAAAAAAAACCAATAAAATTGATAGACATTTAGTCAATATGATTTTTAAAAAAGACAGAAGAAAACCAAATTTCAAGTATCAAAAATGAAAAGGGTGAATCTACCTCCAGCAAAGAGGAAATTAAAACAATAATTAGGAATTATTTTGCCCAATTGTATGCACATAAATTTGACAATTTTAGTGAAATGGATGAACATTTACAAAAATACAAGTTTCCCAGATTAACTGAAGAGGAAGTAAATTACTTAAATAACCCCATCTCAGAAAAAGAAATTGAACAAGCCTATGTTTGTTCATAGGCTTGTTCAGGGAACTCCCTAGGAAAAAATCTCCAGGGCCAGATGGATTTACTGGTGAATTCTGTCAAGCATTTAAAGACCAATTGATCCCAATACTCTACAAACTATTTGGGGAAATTGGTGAAGAAGGAGTCCTACCAAATTCTTTTTATGACACTGATATGGTACTGATACCTAAATCAGGAAGAGACAAAATGGAAAAGGAAAACTATAGACCAATCTCCCTCATGAATATAGATGCAAACATTTTAAATAAAATATTAGCAAAAAGACTAATATATATCACAAGAATAATACACTTTGATCAGGTAGGATTTATTCCAGGAATGCAAGGATGGTTCAATACTAGGAAAACTATCAGTATAATGGATTATATCAACAGCAAAACTAGCAGAAACCACATGATTATCTCAATAGATGCAGAAAAGGCCTTTGACAAAATTCAACGCCCATTCCTATTAAAAACAGTAGAAAGTATAGGAATGAATGCGGTCTTCCTTAAAATAATAAGTAGCATCTATTTAAAACCATCAGCAAGCATTATAGGTAATGTAATTACAGGTAATTACAGGTAAATAAGCTAGAAGCATTTCCAGTAAGATCGGGGCTGAAAAAAGGATGTTCACTATCACTTCTCTCATTCAGTTTGGTACTAGAAATGTTAGCTGTGGCAATAAGGAAAGAAAAAGAAATGGAAGGAATCAAATTAGGCAAAGAAGAGAGACCAAGCTATCACTCTTTGCGGGTGATAGGCTGATACACTTAGAGAATCCTAGAGAATCAAGTAAAAAACTACTTCAATGGAATAGATTGGGTACAAAAGACTCAGTAGTCAATGACTATAGTAATATATTGTTTGATAAACCCAAAGACCCCAGTTTTGGGGATAAGAACTCACTATTTGACAAAAACTGCTGGGAAAACTGGAATATAGTATGGCAGAACTTGGGCATAGACCATTATCTAACTCCGTATACCAAAATCAAGTCTAAATGGGTGCACTATCTAGGTATAAAGGCTGATGCTGTAAGCAATCTGGGAAAGCAAGGAGTAGTTTACCTGTCAAATTTATGGAGAAAGGAAGACTTTATAACCAAACAAGAGTTAGAGAGCATTATAAAATGCAAAATGGATAATCTTGATTACATTAAATTGAAAAGTTTCTGTACAAACAAAGCCAATGTAACCAAGATTAAGAGGGAAGTGGGAAATTGGGAAAGAATTTTTACAACCAGTGTCTTGGATAAAGGCCTCATTTCTAAAATATACAGGAAATTGATCCAAATCTATAAGAATACAAGTCATTCAGATACAACGTATGTGTGATGACCAACTTTGATAAACTGGACTCTTCTCAGCAACATGAGATTATAAGACAACTCTAAAAGACTCAGGGTGGAAGGAGATGTCTACATTCAAAGAAAGATCTAAAAAGAACAGAGTTTAAATGGAGACTGAAGCAAACTACATGCTCTCTTTCTTTTCCATGTTTGGTTGTGTTTCCTCTTTCCCATTGTTGATTCCATCAGTTACAACTCTTCTGTACAACCAGACTAATGTCCAATGTGAAAGTATTTGCAGATTCTATAATTGATTGCAAGCCACCATGGGATGAGGGGGAGGGAGGGGAGAAAATTTGAAACTCAAGGGATTGTGGAACTGAATCTTGTAAACTAAAAGTAAGTAAACAAATCAATTTTTTTTAAAAAAAGAATACAAGTCATTCCCCAATTGATAAATGGTCAAAGGATATGAACAAGCAATTCTCAGAGGTAGAAATTAAAGATATCTATAAGCATATGGAAAAATGCTCTAAATCACTATTGATTCGAGAAATGCAAATCAAAACAACTCTGAGGTACCACATCTCACCAATCAGATTGGCTAAGATGACAAAACAGGAAAATGACAAATGCTAGAGAGGATGTGGAAATATTGAACACTAATGCATTGTTGGTGGAGTTGTAGACTGATTCAACCATTCTGGAGAGTAATCTGGAACTATGCCCAAAGGATAATAAATAAATAATTGCATATCCTTTGACCCAGTAATACCAATTCTAGGGTTATGTCCCAAAGAGATCATAGAAGTAGGAGGAAGACCCATATGTACAAAAATATTTATTGCAGCTCTCTTTGTGGTGTCAAAAAATTGGAAATTAAGGGGATGCCCATCAATTGGGGAATGGCTAAACAAGTTGTGGTATATAAATGTAATAGACTATTGTGCTATAAGAAATGAAGAGCAGATGGACTTCACATTTACCTGGAGAGGCCTATACAAACTGATGCTAAGTGAGAAAAGCAGAACTAGGAGAAATTTTCACACAATTATAGACACATCGTATGTGTGACGACCAGCTTTGATAGACTGGAATCTTCTCAGCAGTGCAAAGTTATAAGACAACTCCAAAAGACTCATGATGGAAAGAGATGTCTACATTCAGAGAAAGATCTAGAAAGAACAGAATTTAAAGGCAGACTGAAGCAAACTACCTGTTCTCTTTCTTTTTCATGCTTGGTTTTGTTTCCTCTTTCCCATTGTTCACTCCATCGATTACAACCCTTCTTTACAACCAGACTAATGTCCAGTGTGAAAGTATTTGCAAATCCTGTACTGGATTGCATGAGGGATTGTGGAACTGAATCTTGTAAACTAAAAGTAAACAAACAAATCAATAAAAAAAATTAAAAAAAAAAGAAAATCAGAGAATCTTGGGATCACAGACCTTGAGAACTATAGACTTAGGGAAGCTCAGAGATTTCATAATCATGGACCTGGAATCTTAAAAATATAGACCAGCTCAGAATCACGCAATCTTGGGATTGTAGACTTTTAGAATCATGGCATTTCAGAACAAAGAGTCTCGGAAATGGAAGAAATATTAGAAGTGGTCTAATTCAGTTCCTGTCCCAAAGCATGAATTTTATGCCTCTGTAGAATTATGCCAAGTGATTAGCCTCTGGTGGAATACTTCCAGTGACAGAATTCATGGCCCTTACCCAAGGTTACTTCTTCATTGCTGGGCAGCTCCCTCTATTAAGCTCTATTCTGTTGAACTGAAACTTACTTCCCTGTTTCACCAACACTTTATTCCTCTGGAAGAATTTATTAAGAAGATCTATTAGCATGTGCCTGCTTTGTTCAAGTCGTTGTTTGTTCAAGTCGTTGTACCCCAAAGCTGTGGAAATGAAGGTCCTGGATTGGATTCCTGCTTAGACTGGGTCTTTGGTCTGTCTGGGAGCCTTGGCCATCTCATTTGTGCCCACCAGACATCTCACAGCTTGTATGCTGGTCACCAAGACAGGTTAAAAGAGGCAGGACCCAGAAGAAGGAGTATAGATAAATCAGAATAAACCTTTTCCTTCTAGTGGAAGGGCCTTGCTTAGCATGCTCTGCGAAAAGCTGGATAGGAGCACTGGAGACTGATCAGGCAGCAGGTTGGGATGGACATGTGGTTGTGCAGAAGGGATCTGCTGTCAGTGAGGACCGCTGAGGAAACTTCATAGGAGTGTCTTCTATAGATGGAACGAATTAAATCACAGATCCTTGACCTCGGGTGACTTACAGCTAAACAATGAATGCTGGATCATTTGTTCTTCAAAGGAAGACGAGCCATTGCCATATTATTCTGAACATGTCAGCCCTTAGAGTGAGTTCTCTTTGAAAAAAAGAGTATTTATATCGTACATGCTCTATGCCATGCATTGTGCTAAGAGCTTTACAAATATTATCTCATTTGATCTATAGAACAACCCTGAGAGGTAGGCGGTACTATTATACCCATTTTATACTTGAGGAAACTGAGGCAAACAGAGATTAAGTGATTTGCCCAAAGTCACACAGCTAGTAAGTATCTGAGGCCAGATTTGAGCTCAGATCTTCTGATTGCTAGTTCAGCACTCTCTCCAGCTGCCCTACATATAGGTTTGCATTGATCATAACCACATTGTAGATATGCCAAGATTTGAGGAGAAAGTGTGGCCTGGACTCCCTTAAGCCTTAGTGCAGGCACTATGTCCTCCACGAGGCCTGCAATGATTTCTCTAGGTATTAGTGTCCTGCTCCCATTTCTTGCATCTACTTATCTCTGCTTTCCTTTCCCATAGAATATAAGCTTCTTGAGGGCAAGACTTATTTCATTTTTGTCTCTGTATCCCCAGCAGCCACCCAGCACTATGTTTGTTGCATGGCAGGTACAGTTAATAAATGCTTGTCTAACTGAATTGATTGCCAAACATGCTGGTGGGGAGTTCTTCTCCTTCCCTACAGCCCTCCCCTTTCTTTCTGCCAGTCAGGAGCACTATCCTTCCAAATCTCAGCTATGACTGGGAGGTCCTTGGGCTGCCATCTCCAGCTTGCCTCATTGCTTTCTCACAGTTTCTGTGTTTCGGTCATGGGTTTCATTCCTACCTCTTCTTTGGGATACTGTTGTCTGTGAATTATAGTTCTCTGCATGAATATTTTTCCTGTGTCCTCAGAGGACTTTGCTGGGGTCTCTCCTCTGCCTTCTCCCCTTTCCCCTAAGTGCAGTTATTGCCACCTATTTCTCCTAATCCCCCCACCCCCCCCCACACAACTAAAACTGTAAGCTTCTTAAAAACAGTCTGTTCCACTTTTTGTCAGTGTCCTCCAAAGCCGAATACAGTTTATTGGGTTGAATACAGTGGGACTCAGACTAATATCATACGGAGCTAGAGTCTCTGATTTGGGTGGAGACAATCTGGGAAGGCTTCGTGGAGGAGGAGGGGTTTCGATAGTCATTAGAATAATAGGAGAGAAACAATTTTTTAGGCCCCTCTGACCTCTTTCAGACCTGTTTGCTTCTTGTTCTCCTGTTTGCCTTTTCAACTCCTGCTTATTACACACGTAAACATGCCCAGACTCACGGGTCCCTCCTCTCCTTCCCCGAAGGTCCCAAGGCTGGTGACTACACCTACCGGGAGGATCTAGAGCACAAGTGTAAACGGGACATCCTGCTGGGGAGAATCCGGAATTCTGAGGACAAGACGTGGAAGCGGATCCGGCCCCGGCCCACCAAGACCAGCTTCATAGGCTCCTACTATCTGTGCAAAGGTGAGCCAGGGGCCAGCAGAGGGGGATGGGAGGTAGGAGCACAGGGGCCCAGGGAGCACTGTGCAGCCTCATGAGGTGGGGGAAGAGCCCTCCCAGGCGCTGGGCATAGATTGTAGAATATTAGATCGGGGACCTCCAGGGACTTCAGAACAGAGATTGTCAGAATTGGGAGGGACCTCAGACCAGGGAATGTAAGGGCAAGGAGGGAGCTTAGAACAGGGAATGTCAGGACTGGGAGGGTCCTTAGAACAAAAAATGTCAGAGCTGGGAGGGACCTTAGGACAGGGGATGGCAGAGCTGGGAGGAGTCTTAGAATAGGGAATGACAGAGTTGGAGGGAGCTTAGAACATGGAAAGTCACAGGTGACAGGGACCTTACAACATTGAATTCAAAAGCTGGAAGAAAATTTAGACCTCAAAATGTTAGAGTTGGAAGAGATCCATCAATTTGTCAGTCAGTCAACCAATAAGCATTTATTAAATTCCTAACAAGTGCCAGACCCTGAAGATACCAAAACAAAACAGAAGAAATTGTTTGTGGTTCAAATGTTTATATTCTATTAGAGAAAACTCGAAGTGCACATAGAGACACATCCTAGCAAATGCACATACCCCAGACTGTTTGGGGGGAGGCTCCAGCTATTGGGGAATCAGGAAAGGCCTCAGTAGGAAGTGGCCCTGGTGCTAGACTTGGAAGAAAACCAGGGATTCCCAGAGGTGGAAATGAGGAGGATGCACATCCTAATCCTGGGGGTCAGTGGGTGCAAAGGTCTCCAGGGGTGGGACGTGGAGGAATAGCAGCAAAACAGTTTGACTGGAGCACAGGGTTCTAGAGCAAAGGGGTTTAAATGCCAGTGAAAAGACTTATAATTGATGTCAGAAGCAATAGAGAGCCAGTGGAGGTTTTTGAGGAAGGTAGTGACCTGTTCAGATTCACACTTTAAGCTGTGTGGAGAGTGGGTTAGAGGAGTAAGAGGCTGGAGGCCAGGAGACTCCAGGGTCTCAGAGACCATCATACCTACCGGTTCCCAAGCTTTTTGAGTAGGTAGACCTTCCCATCCAAAAATTTCACCAATTCCCACCTCACAGTATTTGTACCATTGGTAATCTATTAATTGAAGATTCTCATAACATAGTACCCTTAGGTCCTAGAAATATTCTCAAATGTTCTCAAATTAATTAGTTTGCAAATTTGAAAATAGTAACGCATGTTCATGTGTGACATACTCCTGAAGGTAGGTTTACTTCTCAGGGGAGTCAAACATGGACTGGGCAAACCTCTTTACAGATTGGGAACCAGGGCCAGCCCCTTGTTTTTTCAGGAAAGAAAGTTCGTTCATTGTACCTTGACATCAGGAAGGTGATATCATGACTTGCTAGTGAAATAGATTTCAGTGAGGCAGGGCTGTGCAGTCACCAGCCTCACTTTTTCCTCTTGAGCCCTCCTGCGCCAGTAGTGAGATATAGATCAAGACAACTGGAAATGGCCCTGGATGCAGCTGGGGAATCTTGGCCTTTTTAAGCTAAGGTCTTTCCCAGGTCTCAGTTTGACTGAGGCAATGCTCATTCAGTGGTTAAGGCTAGGTAAAAAATGAGGCAAAGAATGACCTTTTTTATCTAGTAAAAAAAAATCAATCTGGGACAGGAAGACCCTAAGGTTTTTGACCAAAATAGGAACGATTGCTATTTACACTTACTCTGAGTCATCAGAGCCCAAACAATGACAGAGTGAGGCTTGGGCTAGGACCTATTGTTGGCCAATCAGTGAGAGCCAGAGTGATTTGGGTTATAGGCATAGTCCTTAAAAAAGAAATCTAGCCTGTAAACCCTAAGATATCTTGCAAGGTTTCAGTGATCAAAATTTATATTCCTTTGGGCAGAGTACCCACAGGTAAAGGTACAATTCCCTATGTGGACAGAGAGACGGAAGGAAGGAAGGAAGGAAGGAAGGAAGGAAGGAAGGAAGGAAGGAAGGAAGGGAGTTGTGTTGCCCAACTAGAACTGGCCAGTTGGGTCCCCAGTAGGGCACTTACTACTACTCACAGTTTGTTGTTTGTCCTTCATTCTTGAAGAGGACCGTGACATCAGGAAGATGATGTCATGACTTGCAAGTGAATTAGATTAAAGTGAGGGAGGGCTGTGCAAAGTCGCCAGCTTCACTCTCTCCTCTGGAGCCATGTGGGTCTGGTGGCCAGATATTCATCAGGATGACTGGAGATGGCCCCTGGAGAATAAGTAGAGTGTTCAGGAACAACTGGAGGAGGAGGAAGAGGAGAAAGGGGAGGAAAAAAAAAGGAGGAAGCAAAAGAGGAGGAAGAGAAGGGAGAAAAGGGGAAGGAGGAACACAAAAGTGTCAAAGAAAAGGCCCCAAAGGTTGGGGCTTCGCCAGAGGCCCTCAGACTTGGCAGTTAGGTCCCCGGTAACTATGGAGAGGAGTTTCCATTGCATGAGGTCAGAAGGTGACTTGCCAAGGGTTGAGGGATGAGAGAGAGGAGAGGGGCTCAAGCTTGGCTGGTTTGTGTCTGGCCCCAGAGATCTCCCGGATTCCTGGAGCTGACTGAGCTTGGGCTCTGCTCATATGTGACTGTGGGGTCACTTCAACACCAAGGTGAGGGATTCTAACCCTGCCTCTTGTGCTAACTACATGAGAGGCCTTGGCAAAGCACCTCTCCTTGCTGGCCTCAGTTTCCTTCATCTGTCAAATGAGAGAGCTGGAAAAGATGACCTCTGGAGTCCCTTCCAGCTTCAGATCTAGGATCCTATCCAAGCCTTAGTTACCTCATCTTTAAAATGGGTGAAGTGGGGCGGCTAGGTTGCACAGTGAATAGAGTACCGTCCCTGGAGTCAGGAGGATCTGAGTTCAAATCTGGCCTCAGACACTTAACACTTACTGGCCATGTGACCTTAGGCAAGTCATTTAACCCCAATTGCCCTCCAAAAAGCAAAAAATAAAATAAAATATAAAATAAAATGGGTGAAGTGAATTAGATGGCCTCTGAGGCCCTTCCCAGCTCTATAAACCTCTGAGACATCAATGGATTTTAGGAGAGAGAGACTTTAACAAATGCAGCTTCTGAACGTCATGGGAATTCAAGCCCCACCTTGACATATCAAGCCACCAAGTGCTCATTAATTTCCTCCCCCACCCCTAGTGATGAAACATGGCAGTCACCCTTGACCCTAAAAGATAAGAGGCATAATCGTTATTGTCCCCTTTTTCCATATGAGAGTCCTAGGATGACCTTTCTAGAGTTAGAAGGGGCCTCGGGCCATCTAATAGAAACACCTCATTTTACAAAGGAGAAGCTGAGGCCCAGTTAAAGGATGGATCAAAAAAACCGGGCAATATATGCTGGGCTTCGCAGCTTCATATAGGATTTTCCTCTTGGCTTCTGCTGTATATATGGAAATTCTCTCTCTCTTCTTTGGTGTTTTCAATCCAATAATCCAATCTAATAAACATTTATTAAGTGCCTGCTTGGTGCCAGGCACTTTAGTGCTTATAATTTAATTAATACGTTCAGAATTTTTAAGAAACATTTAGCTTGAGTAGGACAAAAGTTCTAAGGTATGAAGGACCCTACGAAGGGGGCCTTCTTGTCCAACCCCTCATCTCAGCAATGGAGGAGAAGGAACCTGAGGAAGGTCTCCCTGATAGCAGGGCCTCAGGCTTCAGGAGCAGTGGGTGACAGACTGGGCCTTGGCATCAAGGGCCAGTGGGTGACTGGGCCACGGCTTCCCGTGGCGGAATGTGTGTGTCCCTGTTGCCTCTCCACAGACATGCTTAACAAGCAGGACTGTAAGTACGGGGATAACTGCACCTTCGCCTACCATCAGGAGGAGATCGACGTGTGGACGGAGGAGAGGAAGGGGACCCTCAACAGAGACCTCCTCTTCGACCCCCTTGGGGGAGTCAAGCGGGGCAGCCTCACCATTGCCAAGCTTCTCAAAGAGCACCAGGGAATCTTCACATTCCTCTGTGAGGTAGGGCCCTTTCTGCTCCCCAGCTTCCCTGGGAAGGTGTGGGAATGCAGCTGTTGTCCTGGAGGGGAAATTCTCAGGTCATACCCCTTCATTGGCACCTGCCTAGAATGAGCACTATTCATTCGCACACTAGAATTCTGGAGTGGCAGTCAGGAAAGGAACTTAAACTATAGAACAGAAAATGTCAGAGAGGGAAGCCACCTTAGAGACTCTTGGAGCTGGAAGGGACCTTAGAAGAGAGAAAAGAGCCCAGGCTGGGAGGGACCACAGACCATGTAATTTCAGCTCTGGGAGGAACCTTAGAAGAGCAAAGATCTGAACTGGATGTGCCTTAGAATCTAGAATGCCAGAGCTAGAAGGGACCTTAGAACAGTGGTTCTCAATCTGTGGGTCGCAACCCCTTTGGGGGTCGAATGACCCTTTCATAGGGTCGCCTAAGACCATCAGAAAACACATATTTCCGATGGTCTTAGGAACCGAGACACTGCTCTTCTATCTGTCTCCAGGTGGGTCCGCCCACATGCAGATACACCCACATATGAGTATTAAAGGGTCACGGCATTAGGAAGGTTGAGAACCACTGCCTTAGAACAAAGAACATGTAATGTTAGCTCTGGCTTGGGTGGAGAGAATCCTTCAAATCCAAAATATCAAAATTGGAAATGACCAGGGAACATGGAATGCCAGAAGTGTCAAAGGTAATAGTCCCTTAGAACAGAGAATGTTAGAGCTCAGAGGGTCCTTAGAATAGGGATCTTCTGATCTAACCCCTTAAGTCTTATTAAATGGGAAAGTTGTGGCGCAGAGAGGTCCTAACATCAGCCCCAACTCACACAGTAAGTTAGAGGGAACCCTCCAGGACTTTTTCTGTTCATATCATGCTGAAAAAATTAAATTCAGAATTGATCATATATTTTGAAGGGAATTTTAGCAATCCCTGAATCCAATCCTGTTATTCTCCAGAGTTGGAAACTGAGATCTGATGAGAGAGAAGTCAGTACCAGAATCAGGGCTTCCCCCAGGTATCCTGGCTCTCGCTGGCTTCAGTGTCTCCAGCAGCACTGTGGCTCCCTGCAGAGGGGTGGGATTGTGGAAGATAAAACGAAAAGTAGGAGATACAGCCTCTGCCCTCAAGAGCTAAATCAAATCAGGCTGGGGAGTTAACTGAGGGTGAAATCCTCAAGACAAAGTAGTTTGCATTCCCAGGTTCCTTGGGACTCACACTTGTATAAAGCTAAGTTGTAACACCAGGGGGCAGAGATCTGCCAGAGGATTCCAGGGTCAGGGTTTTCCTGCCCCTTCCTCTACTCTTAGAGGGAAAGTGGGGAAGAATATATTAGTATATGTAAATAATGTAAAAAGAAAAAACAATAAGACAAAAGAAAGAAAGCTGATATAAATTCAATCTGTTTTAAGAGAGGCACAGTGTCTAGGCCTGGGATCCTAGATCCACACCCTGCAGGTCATGGAGTCCAGCCTGCCTACTTTACAGATGAGGAAACTGAGTCCTAAAGAGGTGAATGATGATGATAATAACAGCTAACATTTATGTAACATCTTCTCCATGCCAAGCACTGAGTGCTTTATAAATATTATCTCACTTGATCCTCACAACAACCCTGGGAGGCGAGGGCTGTTACGACCCCCATTCTATAGTGCAGTAGTTAAGAGACTTGCCTAGGGTCACACGGCTATAGTGATGGAGGCAGGGTTTGAGCTCTGGTTTTCCTGATTCTAAGTTTCCCTGAATACCACAAGGAGGGAGGTGATCTTCCTGCGGCTCCCGCCCTGGTCTCATCACATCTGATCACATCTGGAGTATTGGGTTTAGTTCTGGGCAGAAAATGTCAGATTGAGGAGGGACCTCAGGACCTCCCATCACAGCCTGTGAGGAGTGAGGGAAGGAGCTGGGGATGTTTATCCAGAGAAGGAAAGACTTGGGGAAGGGGAGGGAACATGGTGGTATGCCCAAGTGTTAGAAGGGCTGACATTTGGAAGAGATATTGGATTCCTTCTGCTTGGCCTCTGAGGACACAACTAGAAACAATCCAGGGAAGTTTGCCAGAGGTTGATTTCAACTCAATGTTAGGACAAACATTCTAACAATGAGACCTATCCCAGGATGAAAAGGGCTGCCTTTGGAAGGAGTGAGCTCCCTGTCGACAAAGGTGTTTAAGCACAGGCTGGCTGTGCTTCCCTCCTCAGGAATATGGTTAAGGGGATCCCTTTTCAGCTAGGGCTGCAGTAAGTGACCTCTGAGGCTCCTTCCAAATCTGAAATTCTGGGATGAACCAAGGACCCAGGTAATTCCCACATTGGACAGTTGGCCAGGAAGCAGCCACGTGTTTCTTTCTTGGAACCTTTTCAAGGGACCCCAGAACTTTCTCTGGACCATCCCCATGGGGCTGGAGGGGCCTTGTCCTCTCCTGGACCGTAACTTTGCTTTCTTGCTCCTTTGTTGAACAGATTTGTTTCGACAGCAAGCCCAGGATCATCAGCAAGGGGACTAAGGACTCTCCCGCTGTCTGCTCCAACCTGGCAGCCAAGCACAGCTTCCATGACAACAAGTGAGTGGCTGGGGCCTAGCCTAGCCTGGGAAACCCCCTGTTCTTGGTTCTCTTCCTGGCTTGTCCACTGACATGCTGTGTGCCTCTCCCTGGGCCTCTGGTATCTGGTATTATCTGTAAAATGGGGGTAAAATAATGACATCCACCCTGTCCTCCTGAGGCTCTGGACCAGCATAGGGAAGGTATCAAGAGTTCCTCCTCCATGGCTTAGCTGGGGGATGGGGGAACCTTCAGTGGGTATCCCTAGTATAGGGAAAAATCTCCAAAATGCCCATGTCCTTTGTGGGTGGTGCTTTGCACCATCCCTAGAATTACCCATTTAATGTGGATGACACTTCAGAGGTCATCTAGTCTAACTGTGTTATTTTACAGATGGGGAAACCGAGGCCCAGAGAACTCAATGTAGGTGGTTCCCCAGGGAGTGAGTAGCAGAATGGGTGAGGGGCTTTAATAGTTCCCATCTTTACAACACCATTTGAAGGTTGCATAGTGCTTTCCCCATAATAACCCTGTGAGAGAGGCCACCCTGACATGATTATCCCCATTCTCCAGGTCAGGAAATGGAGGTTCAGAGAAGGACTTTGCCATGGTCACACAAGTAGTGAGGATCAGTCAGGATGTGAATCGTGGGCTTCTAGCTCCAAGTCTAGCCTTCTTTATCCTGGGCCTCAGGGATTGCTTTTTCTAGAACTGCATACTCTTGGCCACCCACACACATGCAAACACACATGCACATGCACACACACACACACGCACACGCACACAAACATGCTTCCCACTCCTAGCCTGTTTATTTGGACTCCACACAGTCCAAAGGCACATGGGCATCTAGATTCTTTATCCAGCTGCCATGAGGTTCCTGCTTTCAAGGGGATGCTGGTGACTCTCAGCTCAGGGGTTTTGTCACTGGAGAGACTCATGGGCCTTACTGTCTGAGAAAGAAGCTCCTAACGACAGCTTTCCTTTCCTGGACCTTGCTCATAACATGGATGGGAGACCAGATGCTCAAAGGTCATGCTGTCCATTTCACAGATGAGGAAACTGAGGCTCAGAAAGGCTAAGTGATGTTTTCTGAGGTCTAAGAGTGATGAACAGAGCTGGAATGAAAACTGAGGTCATTTGACTCCCAGACTAGCCATCTTTCCAACCCTCCACATAACCTTAGTCACCTAGTAATAATAACAATAAAAGCTAGCATTTATATAGCACTTTAAGGCTGACAAAGTACCTGATGAATATTATCTCATTTGAGCCTCACAACAGCCCTTTAAGGTAGATGCTGTTGTCATTTTACAGATGAGCAAACTGAGGCAGAAGTTGAGACTTGCTCACAGTCACACACTAAGTGTCTGAGGCTAGATTTGAACTTAAGTCTTTCTGACTCCAGGTCCAGTGCCCCATAGGTAGGGGAAAAAAAACAAGCATTTATTAAATACCTATTGTATACCAGACACTGTGCTAATCACTTTACAGATATCTCATTTAATCCTCACAACAACCTTGGGAGTAGGTGTTCTTATTATCCCTGCTATACAAATGAGAAAACTGAGGCAGATAGTTTGAGTCACTTATTCAAGGTTATGTCGTTAAGTGCCTAAGGCTGGATTTGAATTCAGACCCCAAGTCCAACACTTTCTCTGCTGCACTTAAAAATGTTATCATCATCACCATCGTTATCTTCAACAACAATGATAGGATGGGGGGGCCTGGGCCTGTGAACTCATTGAATGAAAAAGCATTTCCTCAAAATGCCCTAGAGAACTCAACCAATGAATCTGCAGGGAACAGATCACAGTCACACACAGAACCATTGCCCAAAATCACTCGGCCAGCTATTGACCCAGAAAACACTTGAGTACAGCTTTGAAAATCAATGTCTCCATCCCCAAGGCCTATACTCTCCAAACTCCATGACCCAAGAGCTTTCAAGAGAACCCCAGTCGAGGAGCACTCAATTGCACAGGGCTGAGATGCAGCACATGGCATCCCACAATTCTGCCTGCCAAGGATGCTTGCATGAACCAAGCCACCAGACAGGCAGCTCTTGGTCAGACACTTTTGTTCAGTTGCCGGAAGTAGCGATTTCTCCCCTGTGCAGTAATCCATAGAATGCTAATACCAATGAAGAATAGCAGGGGAATGACTCGTGACAGCACCAGGACTGTTTCTATCAGAAACTCATTGAAAAAGAGAAGAATGGTATAATGACAAGAATAACAGTAGTTGGGATTGTTGTTCGACTGAGTCTGACTCTTTGTGACTCCATTTGGGATTTTCTTGGCGAAGCGGTTTGCCATTTTGTTCTCCAGCCCACTTTACAGATGAGGAAACTGGTGCAAACAGGGTGAAGTGATTTGGCCAAGGTCACACAACTAGAAAGTGTCTGAGGCTGGATTTGAACTCGGAAAGATAAGTCTTCCTGTCTCCCAGCCTGGCACTCTATGCACTGCACTATGTAGCTTCCCTATAACAATAATATTAATAATAACTGGAATTTTGGTGGTTCTTTAAGGTTTGCAAAGCCTTATCATAGTTTAAAGCTTTAATAATCCATATTGGCAACTTCCATATATGAACTGGGGTCAGTCACATCTCCCCTTTAGGCTTTGCTTTCTTCATTTGTAAGCTTTAATAGCTTAAAACTGCATCAAGACTTTGGGGACACCCAGTGTTTTCTCCTTGGAGCCTGTGAGGTAGGTGCTACAGGTGTTATGGTTCCCACTGTTAAGCTGAAGCTAAAGGCAGTGGGTGACCTGCCCAGCAGTAAGCTGCAGGTGTCAGAGGTGGGTGTGAAACCAGATCCCTCCTGTAGGAGGCAGTGTGGTATATGGGAAGGCAGAGCACCGACAGGAGTGTCGCTGGACTTTGCACAGCCTTTCCTCACTTAAATCTCATTCACTTGCAAGTCATGGCATCACCTTCCTGGTGCCATGGTCCTCTTCCAACAACAAAGGAACAACAGCAGCAGCCCACACAAGCTAAGGCAAATCAGTTGTCCCAGCCAGTTTCCTCCTCTGTCAGATAAGAGGGTTGGATGAACCTCACCCAGGATCCTTTCTAACTCTAATTCTGTGACCCTCCGGCTCTGAGCCCACCACTCTCACATCTCTCCTTTGCTGCTTCTCACTAAGATAACAGTTCTGTCACTGCCTTTTAGCCATCTGGCCCTTTTAGCTCTCCCAAGCAGTTCTCAAGTGGTCCTCCCAGCCCCCCCAAGGAGGGAGGTGATGCGGTGCTTATGTTTCCCCTCTCACAGATGGGGAGACTGAGGCCTAGAGAGGGGAGGTGGTTTGCCCAAGGTTGCACATGCATGGAGATCACTAGTCCAGACTAAAAGCCTGATTCCCACCCCTGGGGTTATTTTGCCCTTGACTGGGACCGTGTCAAGCTTCTTGCTGTCTGTGCCTACCCATCGGCAGGCCCTTCCTGGCTCCCTTTTCCCAAATGATCTAGTACAGCAGAACATGGATCAGATCAGCACTTCTCACATGTAGTCAAGGACCCCCTGGAAATCCCCAAGACCCTTTCAGGGGGACCACAAAGTCATCTTCATAATAATCCCGGCCTTTGAGTTTCTAACACGTAAAGATTTACAGCTATAACACGTAAAGATTTACAGCTATAACCAAACTGAACAAAGCTCTTTGGGGGAGGGGTCCTGAGACCAAAAGGTTGAACCAATGGGTTCAACAAATGCTTCCAAAGGCTTTCCCTGGAGGAAACATACAAAGCAAGGAACCCCAGGGACATTTTGCCCTGGTGACTTCCTGCCTTTTATTCTAAAACCAGACCAGATCCCTTGGGTCATCTGCCTGTTTGGATCACCTGGGCCCAGTTCCTCCCTTATACCCCTACATTTATATGGGTAATTGAGAGGTCAACCCATTATAATATTTTGACAATGATGCATCTATGATAGAGAAGGGAAAGAGAATGGCCCCTAGAGGTAAGGGAGACTCCCTGGGTTCCCATCTCATCTCAAAAACTTACTACTTGGATGACCTTGGACAAGCCCCTTGGCCTGTCTGAATCTCAGTTTCCTCCTCTGTCAAATGAGGAAGTTGGACTGGATGACTTTGCAATTCCCTTCTGGTTCCAGACGCAGAATGTGGATAATCCTCCCATCAGGGTAGCCTCTTCTAAATAAGGAGGGTCCCCACCCAACTTGCTTCCTCCTTTCCTCTAGAACTTCCAAGTCAGCATTGGAAGAGAGAACTCAGCTCGTGACTCTGGATTCTTTACCAGCTCAGGTTTTATGACACTTGAATGTTTCTGAAGGGGATAGACCAAGGGTTATTGTTACCGTGTAATTGCCAAGGCAATAGCCTCAGGGATACTACATAACTAACCCAGGGCCACACAGCTGCTAAGTGTTTGGGCTGGCACTAGAACCCAGATCTGATCTCCTTATTCCACATGCAGCATTCATTATAACTCCATGCTGGACTATGTGGTCATTATACCATGCTTGAAGGTTCAAAAAGTGCTCTTCCCAAAATAGCCCACTGAAGTATCTAGAGTGAGGATGGTGAGACCCATTTTAGAGATGAGGAAGCTAGGACCCAGAGAGGAAAAATGACTTGCCCAAGGCCACATAGTAAGTATCAGATTGGGGATACCAGACATGGAACTTCAGACTTCTGATCTAGCTCCCTGTGATGTCATGTAGTCACACCTTTGGGGCAGCTACCATTCCAAAGGCGGGACTGGGACTCTTGAGGGTGAACACAACAGCAACTACAACAACCACCAAATTGTAAACAAAGTGGAGTTCTATCAAATGGACATCTGCCAAATAGATTGTGGGGTGTGAATTGAATGGATATAATTTCCTAAGAAATGACAGATATGAGTAATGCAGGTGAATTTGGGAAGATTTGGAGTCTGAAGACCTGGGTACAAAATCCAGTTCTTCCACTTTCTTCCGATCTGTGTATGATCTTCAGCCAGCTGCTGCTTCACCTGTCTGGGCCTCAATCTCCTCATCTGTGAAATGGGGCATTGATCCAGATCAGAGCTGCTCCCCACAGTCTGCACATGGCCCACACAACACCCAAGTGCACCAAATTGATTAAAATGTAATTAGGAAATGTTTTGCAAAGTAAATGAAAATGCAATATAATATAGGTAAAGTTCATTTGTGGTTTTCTAAGTTAATCTGCAGCCTGCAGGGATCCATTTCTATTTAGGTTAGACACCACTGGGCTTGAGAACTTCTAAGTTCCCTTCCAGCCCTAAATCTGTGGTTCCATGCCTTGTATGACCTGATGCAGAATCCTGGTAAGTAGGACTATAAAAGCAGTAGACAATGGCCAGAATCAGGACTGAAAATGGCACTAAAAGACAGCTGAATTCGATATCAAATACTGGGATCAATCTTGGTCCTATGGGACAAGTTAAGGAAACACAGCTCCCTTGTCTTAGCGGAGAGGTAGGGGGTTGTGAGTGCCAAATGTGGCATACAACATCAGACAGTCATCATTTCCGTCTGTTTTGCTTCACTCTTTTTCTCGGTTACATTGGAGAAATGTCTGAGCTGTAAAAACAAAAGATGCTAAGCTCACTTTGCCCACCTCCTCCTGCCAGGTGTCTGGTTCATATCGTGCGCTCCACTGCCCTGAAATACTCGAAGATCCGCCAGTTCCAAGAGCACTTCCAGTTTGACGTGTGCCGCCATGAGGTCCGCTATGGCTGTCTTCGAGAGGACAGCTGCCACTTTGCCCACAGCTTCATTGAGCTTAAGGTCTGGCTGTTGCAGCAATACTCAGGTGAGGCTAGGAAGGAAAAGGCGGCATGAGGTGGGAGAGTGAGGGTATTCCTCCGGAGCTGCTCCTCTTTTCCACACTGGACAGTTCCTCCCTTACTCCATGCCCAGACAAGACCAGCCCACAACTTGTGCCACTTCTCACCCATCTGTTAATCAAGAGACCTGCCTCAGGGCACCTGATCATAATAAGTCTCATTTCTCTAGTACTTTAAGATTTGGAAAGTGTTTTCCTCTCAGCATCCCCATGGAGTCTAGAGTATTTGAACAATTATTCCCATTTTACAGATCAAGAAACTGAGGCTGAGAGAGGGACAGTCATTTGCTCAGGAATCCCACAACTACTAAGTATCAGTTGTTTAGTCATTTTTAGTCTGACTCTTCATGACCCCATTTGGGGTTTCCTTGGCAAAGATACTAGAATTGCCATTTCCTTCTCCAGCTCATTTTACAGATGAAGAAACTGAGGCCAACAGGGTTAAGTGACTTGCCCAGGGACACATAGCTAGTAAGTGTCTGAGGCTAGATTTGCTGCCCCACTAAGTATCAGAGTCGAGTTTAAAACCCCTGACTCTGGTTCTACAGAGAATCCCTAATAAGAGAATAATGAGAAGGAGGAGGAGGAGGAAGATGATGAGGATGAGGATGATGATGATGGAATTCTGCCTTCAAGGAGCTTACAATCTAAAAATTTTTTTTAGCTTATTTTGTGTTTGTACAGAATTGTGCCATTTCCAAAGCTTTCTCATAAGTGGAAATTATGGAGTGTTACTATTCATTGAACCCAGTAAGCATTTCTAGTAAGCACTGGAAGCCTTCCTCCACATTTCCAAAGTGCTGTTGTCACGTCAAAATGTGGGCCATCTCTCTAGCACTGGAGACCCAAGCCCCCACCCCCACCCCGATCCCTTCACTCCCCACCCAGGAGACAAATTCAAGAACCTCAAAGCTCATCTCCTAGCAAGCTGCCTCCATATGTCAGACACCTCTGCACCTAAGATGGGGCCTCACATAACTAACCCACAGGTCAGTATAAGGTTTGTGCTGAACAGGACTTTTTAGAAATTTGATCCTTGACAAAGGCTCCAGGAGCCCAGAGACACCCCTGTACATCATAGACATCAGAGGTGGTGGTTGTGGGAGAGGGAAGTCTGAGTGAATGAGTCTGCCCCCCTCCCATTGCCTCAGTTTCCCAATATGTGAAATGAGAAGGGTCGGACTAGCTGACCTCTGAGGTCTCTTCCAGCTTTAGGTCTGGGATCCTATGTCTTTAGGCTCTCCAAGGAGTTCTGGAGCTAAACTTGGAATCAACAAGACCTGGGTTCAGATCTCACCTCTGACTCTCAGTAACTGTGTCATCCTGGGATGAGTCAATCATTTCACCTCTGACGTCTATAACCAGTGTCTCTACGAAACCTCAGACAGTTTGCAGCATCCAGTAGCTAGTGCCCGCCCTACCTCCCCAAATTAGGCTGTATTTAGTTTTTGTTTATGCTGTATCTATCTATTCTCCCCTCCCCATAGAATGCAAGCTGAGGGCAAAAATGGTTCCGTTTTCATCTGTGTATTCTCAGCACCCAGGAAAGTGCCTGGAAGATAGCAAGAGGTTAATAATATAATTGACTGATCAATAATTGATTGATGCCATTTTCCAGAAACAGATGGTACAGTAGACAGAGTTCTGAGTCTAGAGACATGAGTTCAAATCCAGCTTCAGGCTTTTCATAGCTGTTTGACCCTGGGCAAGTCACTTAAATGCTGCCTGCCTCAGTTTCCCCATCTGTAAAGTAAAAATAATGGGATCAGCTAGGTGGCACAGTGGATAGAGTCCTGGACCTGAAATCAGGAGGACCTGAGTTCAAATCCAGCCTCAGCTATAACACTTACTAGCTGTGTGACCCTGGGCAAGTCACTTAACCCAAATTGCCATGCCAAAAGAAAAGAAAGTGACGATAATGATAATAATATATAATAACACCTTCCTCTCAGGGTTGCTGTGAGTATAAAATGAGATATTATTTCTAAAATGCTTTGCAACCCCCAAAATGCTATGTAAGTTATGATTATTGTTAATAGAATGTAAGCTCTGTGAGGGCAGGGCTGTTTGACTTGTGTCTTTGTATCACCATTACCCAGCACACAGGAGGAGCTTACTAAGTGCTAGTTTAATGAATCAAGAGCAGTCATCTAGTCTAACCCCCTCCTTTTACAGGTGAGGAAACTGAAGCTGGGCAAGGCTAGGTGATCTTCCAGGTCACATGGCTAATTAGTACCAAAGTCAGGGTTCTAAATCCAGAACTCTTTTTACTGTACTGCCTGAGATAATAATACTTTTTCTGTCACTCAATCAACAAACAATTATTAAGCGCTGACTGTGTGCCAAGCATACTACTACCTACATCACAGGACTCTTGGAAGAGCTTGTTGAACCTTGAAGCACTATGGAGATGGGAGTTATTGTCAATCCAAGCCCCTCCCCCCTGAAGAGATGAGGAAACAGAGCCTGATATGAGGGCAATGACTTGCCCAGAGTCACCCAGGGAATGAGGAGGAGAGCTGCGATTCACAGCCCCATCTTCCAGCTCCTCTGCCCAGCTCCCTCACCCCCACCCTGCATGATGAGTAGCCTCAGCCCCAGCCTGGTGCTCCAACAGGCCCCCGGCCCCATGGAGCCCATTAACCCTCCTCAGGCTTGTTTCCTTCCCTCCCCTCCCAGGTATGACCCATGAGGACATCGTCCAAGAGTCCAAGAAGTGCTGGCAGCAGATGGAGGCCCATGCAGGCAAAGCTGCCAACAGCTTGGTGAGGAGCCAGACAAGGGCAAAGGGAGGGCAATGAGAAAGAGGCTTCGGTCACGTGGTGGTGCAGTGGGAGAACCTGGAGCTCGAGTCCAAAGACCCAGATTCTGACCTGGCCTTTCATGTTTGCTGCCCATGGGACCTTGAACAAGTCACTTGGCCATTCTGAAAGTCTTTAAAATGAGGGGGTTGCATCAAGTACCTCTTGGATCCCTAATCCTTCTAAATCCTAAAATCTTCTTTGATGCAGGGATGCCTTGGTTTGGACATGTGTGAATGTTTGCATGTGTTATGTGTGTTGGGGGGGAGGTGAGCACGCATACATGAACATGGAATGGAAGGAATCACCCCAGGATACACAGGACCATGGTCTAGAACCAGAGCTGGAAGAGACCTCAGAGGCCAGCAAGTTCAACCTCCATATTTGACAGAGGAGGAAACTAAGGCACTTGCTGAGAGTCACACAGCAGATGTCACAGGAGTGATTTGAACCTAGGCCTTCCTTCTGTAGCACACTGCCTCCTTCTGTGTTCCTCAAAGCTGCCTCTCGGTGCCCTGGCTCCTTCCATTCAGCCAGTCTGTCCATAAGCATTTACTAGGCGCTGCGCAAGGTGCTGAAAAGCGTAGGGAAACAGTCCTACCCTCAGAGCTGTCATTTCATCTAATGGCTCTAAGTGTCTACAAAGCACAGGTCACTCACTACCTCCACATAGGTCTTTTAGATCTGTGCCAACCTCCTACTACAGATGAGGCCATGAAGCCTGCAGGTCACCAGCAGCTGAGGCAGAGTGGGGCACTTCTGACTCTCAGTCCCACAGGCTTTGGATTCTGTACCAACAAGCCCACCTCAGATGCTAGCCAGCTCTGTGGGCAAGTCATGTAGTCTCAGTTTCCTCATCTGTTAAATGGGGATAATAATAGTCCCTACCTCACAAGGCTATTGTGAGGATCAAATGAGATAATGTGGCAAGGTTGGCAAAAGCCAACCTTGAAGTGCCAGGGAAATGTTTGCTCTTTTTCTCAGTCTCCTCTATGGGCCTTGGTTTGTTCCTCTACTAAGCTAAGAAGTTGGACTAGACATTCCCCAAAAGGACCTTCCAGCTCTCCTATTCGTTCCCTGCCCCTGCTCACCTCCCCATCATTCCTCCCCCAACTCTTTCCTCATTCCCTCCAGAGGCTGAAAACCTGCTGCCTCATCCAGGTCATGAAGAGCATTGGGGAAACTGAGTCACTCGGGTTCTGTTTCCTGTGAAGGAGAGAGTTGGGAATGGAAGTAATGTATCCAGACCCCTCTAGAATAACCTCGAAGCCTTTTGAGTGGTCCCAGTACAGAGTTGGGGGAGGGGATGCTCAAGGGGAGGTTTAGAAGAGAAAGTAAGTGGAGAGAATTTGGTCTCACTGAATTCTCACCTGACAGTGGTTGTCAGAGGAAAGATTTCTTTCTTCCTACCCACCTTTTGTCTATCTCAGCATTCCTTTCCTCCATTTTCTCACTTCCTTTTTCTCCCTCCCTTTCCACTTTTTTCCCTCTCTCTCTCCCTCTTCCTCTCCCAGTGTCTCCCCCTCCCTCTTTCCTAGTGTCTCCCTCTCTTCTCTCCATACCTCCCTCTCTCTTGTCTCTCTCTCCCCCTCCTCCTCTCAAACCCCCTCCTTCTTTCCTCT
>CM053581.1:417455339-417490622 GCA_028627135.1 Pseudochirops cupreus
GCCCCCCCCGCGCAGGCGCACTGCCCCCCCCCGTCCCGCCCCGCCCCCCTCACCGAGCCTCGCCTCGCGCGGCGCGTTCTCCATCAGCTTCTTCAGCACCAGCGGGAAGGTGCCCGGTGGGCCCCGCTCTGCCGCCGCCTCCCTCCCCGACCCCGCCTTGGCCTCCAGGGCAGGCTTCAGCTCGCCCCCATCTCTGTCGGACATGGTGGCCTGCGCCGGGCTCGACTGCAGCTACTGGCCGAGAGTGCCCTGAGAAGCCGCCGCTGCTGCCGTGAGGCTTCACTGCGCAGCCGCAGATAGCCCCTCTCCCCTCCCCCGGCTCCCGGGGTGCTCGGATACATTCATTATTCAGAAGGCGAACCCCCGCGGCCCGCGGCTCGGCCTCGTGATGGGCCCGCCCCCGGAGGGAGGAGCGAACGCCACTCGGAACTCTGATTGGTGCAGCGGGCTGGGGAGCCGAAGGCACGTGCGGGGCAGGGTGAGCGGCGCATATGGAGATCCCGCCTCCGACCCTTGATTGGGTCGCGCAGACGCGAGTGTCGCTAGCGGTTGCTTTCGCAACTCCTCGGCTCCCTGCCTTCCCGCGCTCTCCTCTCCTCTTCAATTCCTGTGCCTAAAGCTCCAGCCTCCTAACCCTCGGGCTCCGCCACGACAGGAGAGCCAGGAGGGGAAGAGTGGGGGCTTGGGCCGGGCGCCAATCAGCGAGCCTACCGCGCAGAGAGCCACCCGGTTGGGTCACGTGGAGCCGCAGCTGTCCTTAGACTCATGGGATGGGGGGAGGGAAAGAATAAGGAGCAGCCAATCGAAAGCGGGGGCGGGGCCAGAGAGCTCGTGGCACTGCACGTGCACGAGGGGGAGGGGCTGGGCTAGAGGCAGCTGTGGAGAGTGGGGCGGAGGAATGGACTACCCATGTGCTTCCAGCCTGGGGGGTCAGCGCGCGGCTCCGCCCCCAGGCGGAGACCGTGGTCCTGCGCCCGGCAGGCTTGGGGCCTGCTGGATAATTGTAAATCATAATAATGAGGAACATTGAATGGTAATAGCTACCATTTATTGCATTTTAAAGATTGCGAAACACTTTTCGAATATTATCTCATTTGATCCTTTCGACCATCATGCTAAGGGACTATTATTCCCCACATTTCACAGATGAGGTTGAATAAACCAACTGGAAAACACCCTCTAAGTAGCAGTTATCGGTATTATCACGTGACTCTACAGTTCTCTCCTGAGCCCCAGGCCACTGGTCCACGATCATCTCCAAAGCCACGTGGCCAATGGACCTCATCCCCTCCCCCCACCCCAGCACCCGTCCGCCTCCCCTTTTTCTGAGGAGACCACCGTCCCTCCATTATCCAGTATCACCTTCTCATTCATCTCCAGCTCTCCCTCTCAAAATCCAGTCCAGTGACCCAATAAGCCATGACTTATCCGCCATGTTCCTGAAGCTTGGCTTCTCATAGCTTTGCACACACATCCTGCCCTAATTCTCTTTCTGAGTCTGTAAAGTAGTCGCCTAGTTGGTCTTGTTGTTCCATTCTCATTTGTCTCTAATCTCGCTACCACGCAGCTGCCAGGTTAACATTCCTGAAATGGGTCTGGCCATTGAAACCCAACTTCTTCTCCTCCGAAGCCTGCAATGATGCCTCTTGCCTCTCACCTGCAAAAGCCTGGCCCTTAGAGCCTCCCACAATGCCCCCACCTTTCCAATCGTATCTCATTAGCTCCCCTTCTTTCGCCCTCCGTTATAGGCAAAGCTGGCTGACTTCCGGTTCCTGGTTCCCTCTTGCTTTCATGCTTTTGCGCTGGTGGCGCCCCAGGTTGGACAGCCTTTGCTCACGGCCCCCTCTTCGAAGGTGGCCGTGAGTGTTGTTAGTCTGAGCAAGTCACTTCATGTCTGCATCCCAGTCACATCTGCCCCTTCGGACTGGGCTCCATATACGTGCTCCATGTTCGCCTGAGAGCAGGGACTGTTAGGACTCTGTCGTTGTATCTCCCGTGTCTAGCCTGAGACCCGGCCAACGAGTAGGTGCAATTTGGAGAGCGCCTTCCAACAAAAGAGTAAATAGCAGAAGTATGGCCATAGAAAGCAACAGGACTGGAACAGGCATGCAAAGAAACCTACGGGGAATGGACCATGGCTCAGGATCCAGAGTATTGTGAGGAGGAAGAGCAGGCTGGTGTTCAGTGGCCACCCAAGCCCATCTCTAACACCAGCACTTCCCTGATGAAGCTCTACTTCTGGAAATCATGGAATGCCAATGTCAGAAAAGAAACGTGAGGCATCTCAAGGGCAACGGGGAGATGCACGGCCTGTGCTAAGTAGGCAGCAGGCAATATTAGCGTAGCAAAGGCCAGTTGAAAAAATGTGATCTAGGAAATATAAAACTGGAAAAGGATGTGCCCCCAGTGGGGTGGGGAGAACGAAGGCTGCTTGGGCACTGCCCGACAGAGAAAGCCAGCGCACTGATCCATTCTCCCCAGAGGATTTATGGAGGAAAGTGGCCGGCTCAGACTCAGACACTCGGAGGAGGGAGTTACTGAAGGAAGCGCCCGTCCTTTGCTGGACAGCTCCAGCACTTAGAGCCCCTCGCCTGGATCCAAGCTAAGTCTGGCTCTCTCACGTGATGTCCTGGACCTCAAACCCAGGTCCTTTGCTTCTGAGTCCTATGATCTTCTCACTGCAGGCAGGACCAAGTCTATGGAGGGATGCTTTGCAGGAGAGATGGACCTAGAGGCAGGAGACCTGGGTTCAAATCCCTCCAGTGTTGTTAGTCTGAGCAAGTCACTTCATCTCTGCATCGCAGTCACATCTGTCGAAACCTGGCAAATTTAAATGCTGTTTGCACTCCCTACCTCACAGGCTCTGCTTCTCAGAGTGCTGATAAATATATTATCGATATTTTCCCTCAGGGTGTCATCAGGGCCTTGCCACCCCCACAAAGGTGGAGCAGAGAGCACTGAGAATTGGAATACTTGAGAGCTGGAAAGCACCTTAGAAGTCTATGGAGGGTGGTAAGGGAGTGGAGTGGTTTGGTCTGGTTGGAAATCATCTCCATGACTGTAGGAGAGAGAAACAGAGATATTCAGAGGCAGAGAGAAGAGGGAGGGAGGGAGAGAGGAAGAGAGGGAGGGAGAGAGAGAGAGGGAGAGAAAGTGAGAGGGAGGGAAGGGGAGAGAGAGAGGAAGAGAGAGAGAGAGAGAGAGAGAGAGAGAGAGAGAGAGAGAGAGAGAGAGAGAGAGATTTAAGTGTCTATGTGCCAGACATCATTCTTAGCACTGGAGACAGTGCTAAGAATGGTACCTGCCCTGGAGGAGCTCACATGGACATGTCACTTCCCATGGAAACTTGAGCAAATCCTTTGCCGTGTCTGGGCCAAAGCTTCCTCCCCCATAAAATGAGGGGATCAGACTTGGTCTCTAAGGGCCCAATCCAGCTATAAATTGTGTGTTTCTATGAATTGTTTCATTTCTCAGTGACCTCAAACACCCAGGTTGGGAATTCAGTTGAACTGGAGCTGATCTGGGCAGTGAAAGTGATGGTGGTGAGCAGGCTCAGGGCACCATACTAAGGCTTTCACAATGCCTGGCCAATTGTTTATTTGTAGCATTGTTATTAAGTTGTATAGGCTGTAGAAGCTCTCATGGAGTCATAAGTTATTATAACGGCATAGGGGTTGTTGGCCAATTATGTTACAATTAGCTGCTGATGGCATCCAAGTCTCCCTGTGATATGGCAAATATGCTCAAGACTGGCATTCTCCTCCCTCCTGAATGGAGACAAAACAGGGAATATACTCCTCTAGGAAATAATAATACCCACCCTGCTATGATAATCAAGCTTCAATATGTCAACAAAAGCAGCCAATTACCTACGGCCTCTGCACATACAGAAAACGATGCTTTGCCCACAGTAGGGAGCTTGGAAAATATTTGCAGAAAATGTTAGTAGGAGGGTTCACAAATTAAAACTTCCCTTGTTTCAAGCCATAGGCATTCAGCCTGCTGCAGCATTTAAAAAAAAAATCAGTCTATTGGCTTTATCCTAGAAACACTAACAAAGAGCCCCAGGTTTCTGGGGAGCAGGCCCAGGACATTGCTGCTGGTGCCTTCTTAATCAGTCAGTCAGTCAGCTTACATTAGGCCTTCCTAGACCCACAACTATAAGGGACTTCAGAAGCCATCTGAGCTAATACTTTTATGTTACAGATGAGGAAACAGAGGTACATGAAGTCCGAAGACTAAGCACCAGAGCTCCAGGGCTTTCTTCCCCCACCCCATGCTACTTCTTGGTCAAAAGGCCTGTGACTGAGGCAGCCCAATGAGGCAGTGGCCAGTGCTGGACTTAGGGGTCAGGAAGACTTCAGACCCTCCAGTGGTGTGACCCTGGGCTACACATTTCACTTTACTGGACCTCAGTTTCCTTGTGTAAAAGGGGAAGGTTGGGCTCAGTGATCTCAGAAACCATCTGGGCCAGCTCTGTCATTTTACAGACAAGAAACTGAGACTCAGCATGGTTATGACCTGCCTAAAATTGCAAAAGGTGGGGCCTGAACTCAGGACTACCCAGAGTTCAATCAACTAACAAACATTTACTAAGTTTCTACTCTGGGCAAATGGTATAGTGGACAGAGCACAGGCCCTGGAGTCAGGAGGACCTGAATTTAAATCCAGCTTCAGACATTTCCTAACTGTGTGACTTGGGGCAAGTCATTTAACTGTTTACTTTAGTTTCCTCATCTATAAAATGAACTGGAGAAGACAATGGCAAACTGCTTCAGTATTTGTGCCAAGAAAATCCCAAATGGGTTTGAATGCAAAGACAAAACCAAACAGGTTCCTGGCCTCAAGGAGCTTACATTCTATTGGATGTCTGGGCTCTCTAGCCTGGCGTTCAATGTAAGGACCCTCCACGGCTTCCCCTAGAAAAGGGAGTGGTGCTGGCTCCCTCTTACCAACAGCTTGCTGCTTTTCCTACTATAGGCAGATCCTGGCTTCAGGTCCGTCCCCTCCCAGGGCCCCAAGTGTTTCGATGGCATGCCTCAGAGCACCAGTGCCATCCATTAGGGCTGTTTCAAGAAGAGTGGAGCCACTCTAGGTCCCCTGCCCCTCCTTGTCTTCTTTTTTACACCCATGAAAGCCTCCAGTCTTACCCTGTTCTCTTCCCTGGGTTTCTCTGATGACATGCTCACCTGACAGTTCCTTGGTGGGTCACCATCAGTGTCCTTCTCCCCTCCCAATGAAGTGTAGAGGGTGGGCCAGAGTTCCCCCAAGGCTCTGTCCTGGCCCTCTTCTCTCCTCACACATGAGTACTTTGTGAGCTTCCCATGACAGCTCTTACCATAGATACAGGTGACAGCCAGGCAGGGATGTGCTAGAGCCAGCGCAGACCGGCTCACAGAGCCTACTGCTAAATTGTCAGCATGAACATTTGCACCTTGGAATTTTGCAAATGCTTCAAATCAGGGCTTAATTAATTGTTGTGTTGGTTGTCTAGACCTCAGAAAGTGATGGAAAAAACACTACTAGTGCAGGTTCAGCTTCGGAGCACGTGAGCTGGCTATTAAGCATTCACCAGCACACCCCTGCTTCCAGGTCTACAGCTGTAGCCACACCTCCTCCTGAGCCCAGGTACCCCCCGCCAGCTGCTTGCCAGACATTCCCATCAGCGTGTCCATGTTGACATGTCTAAAATGGAACATGTCATTTTTCCAAATTCTCCTGGTTCTGTTAAGGGCACTGCCATCACCATGTTCCACCACATCCACCTCAGCCACCTTCGGAGCCTTCCGTCTTCCCGCACTTTCTATCACATCTCCCATCTGTCCATCCCACAAGGACAGGCAACTCGTCACCTTCACCAGAGTCCTTCCCCACTCCAATCAATTGAGAAGCATTATTAAAGTCCTCTACCAAGCACACCAGAGCTGCCAAATCAACATTCCCAAGACAGAGGTCTGACCTTGTCAAAACTCTTCCATGGCTCCCGTTGCTTCTAAAATAGAATCCAAACTCTTTAGCTCAGCTTTTAAAGCACTTTGCAGGTTGATTCATACTTTTTTTTTCATTCTGAACACTCTTACTTTTCCAGACTTCCCCCCTTCCCCCACTCAACCAATGCAGACAACCTGGATAGCTACAAAGTCAGTGTTCCCTTCCTGCTCCTTGCCTTTCCCAAGGATGTCCCCATACCTAGAATGTGCTCCCTCTTCCTCCCCCCCCCTTAGAATCAATTCCTAAGTTCTTTCAAGGCTCAGCTCAGGGACCCCTTCTAGTTGAAGTCTTTCAGGAACCCTCCCTCAGGCTCCTCAACTCATATACATCTGTGGAAGGGGACAGAATTCCCAACTGGGTAGGTCTGGCCTCCTTGCCTCCTTCCTTCCCTAACCTGGGGCAGGGGATCTGACATCCTCATCCCTGTAGGATGTACTTGGAGGGCTACCCTGACTTCAGAAACACTTTCCCTCCTCTGATAACTAATGCATAAACATGCATACTTAGAGTTTAATACCTTTAGCTTAGGACCTAGCCAGCCCTGCTGAAATAAAACTGAGGCCTTGTCTTTGTGCAGTGAAAACCCATTCATCATTTCCTTTGGTTTCTCACAATAGTCCCCAGACTACGCTAAGCAGGATGTGGGATCATCACCTTCATTTTACAGGCAGAAAACTGAAACCCAGCAAAAGGCAGTGCCAGGTCCAAGGTCAGCCAAGGAGAGCAAGTGGCAGACCCCCTGGCTTGGACCTACATGAGTGGCCCTGGGAGGGGAAGGCTTAGCATGGCTGGCACTCACACTGGAGTGCTGCTTTCCTGAGGCTGGGTCCTTTCAGAGCTATTCCTAAGGGGGGAATAGAGGGAGAAAACATGGAGGGCATCACAGAATGAGGGGGGACCCAAGTCAAGTTTCATTTCACTCTCATTCATGCCCTGGGAAGTCAGTGTCCCAGGGGAGTAAATCATCGGTAGGGTCAGAAGGGAGATCAGAGGTCATGCAGTCCAAGCAGGACTCCTCTCCTCCCTCCCTCACCAGAGAACATTCCATAGAGACTCAGAGAACTTGGTTCAGATCCCAGCTCTGTTCCTTACTGTCTGTGTGACCTTGGGCAAGTCACTGTTTTCTGGGCCTCATTTCCTTAAAGGAGGTTGGACTCCTTTAAGTGCCTTTCCAATGCTCAGATCCTGGGTTTGGGTTTAGTTCTAGACCCAAGACTCTATTGGGTTTAGTTCTAGACCCAAGACCCAAGACAAGCTGAGGCAGTTACCAGAATGGCGAGGAGAGCTGGAGATTGTCAGCAAGTCTTTACTGAGTGCCCACTACGTGCCAGGAATCATGCTAAGCAATGTACAGGATGTAAGGGGATCATTTGAAGAAATTGAATGTTTAGGCTAGAGAAGAGAAAGCTCAGGTGGGAATATGACAGTCATCTTCAAATATTTGAAGGATTGTTCTGTAGAGGTGAGATTGAATTTGTAGTATGATAGACCACAGCATTACAGCAAGGTCGTTGAGTCTCACTTTTTCAAGTCAGCAAACATTTATTAAATCCCTACTATGTGCCAAGCACTGCACTAAGCTTTCATGTTACCTCCGAAAGTGAGGCCCAGAGACAATGATAGCCAGTATTTATGAAGCACTTCAAGGATTGCAAAGCACGTGTTATCTCATCTGCCCTCACACCAGCACTGTGAAGTGGGTTTGGGGAAGTGACTTGTCTGTACTCCTAGCGGGTAGGTGTCTGTGGTGGGATTCAAACCTAAATCTTCCTGGCTCCAAGTGTGATACTCCACTTGTCCTTTTAGTTCTCAGAGAGTAGAATTAGGAGCAATGTGTACCAGCAGCAGAAATAGGTTTCAGCTTGATATAAGGACAATTTTTTATCACTAGAGGTAGTGTGTTTCTCATGTCTTCAGAGGCCTGGGGTGGAGGGTGTGTAATTGCCAAGGAGATTTTAATGGGGATTCCTGGTCAGGAAGGGGCTGGACTAGACTCCCTCAGAGGGCTCGGAGGGTGTCTTCCATTTCTGGCTCTCCACTCCAGCTCCGAGATTTGAAGATCCCTCCCAAGGGGTCCTCAATGCTAGCATGTGCTTCACTTTCTGAGTCACTTGGTTCCCATTTGGGGCAGCTGTGATCCTCAACAAGTTCCTCCTTTTATTAAGCTGAACTCAGATCCTCCACTTTTCCCCTGGCTCCCCTCTCCAAGCTGATTTCCTTCCCGCTGGTCTACCAAAAGAAGCCAAATCCTTCTCTAGAAATTGAAGTTCCCATGGGTCACTGACAGATAACAGCTTGCTGCTTCTCCGAACCCTGGACTCTGTGTTCCCAGGAACTTTGGGGCTCACCATCTCCACAAGAGACCCTGCACTTGACAAACCTTTGGCCACAGAAGCAACCAAGCAGGAATTCTTGGCATCCTAGACCTTTCTACCAAGATCCCTTTCACAGATCTCTTTCTCTCCCCTTCCCCCCAAATTACTTTGTGTTTGTCTTGTATATACTTGCCTATATACATGTTGACATTTCCCACCCCCCAGCCCCCCCAGCATGTGAGTTCCTTGGGGGCAGGCACTAGGGACATAGATGAGTAGTTGAAAAGGCAGTGCTGCACACTCTGAACTTGGGGTCAGGGTGACTTGGGGTAAGTAACTTACTAATGTGTGACTCCCCTTCTCCCCCATCTCTTTATCTATTTAGCTTCAGTTTCCTGACATGTAAAATGGGGGTAATAGCAGCACCTACCTCATCATGTTAGTATGGGGACCAAATTCATGTTGTTGTTACAATATGCTCGAAAGGTGGCATGTTATAATGTAGACTCAAGCACTTCTGAGACGTGTGGGCTGTATTACCCTGGACAAGTCACTGAACTCATGCCACCAGGTACCTACTTCCCAAGACTGTAGGTTGCACAGGAGGTAGTGACCTGCACACTGGGAATTTTCACATCTGGAAATTCTCTATGCCAGTGGCTCTCAAAGCTTGGTCTGGGACCCATGGGGGTCAAAGCTACTTCCATAATACTACTAAGGCATTTTCACTTCTAATACGGTGAATAGCGATAGATATAACCCACATAAACAAAAACTTTGTGTGTGGGGGGGTCCCCAATAATTTTTAGAACGCAAAAGTATCTTCAAATCAAAAAGGCTGAGAACTGTTGATCTATGCCATTGAGATCCTAAGTCTAGATTCTATTCCCTATGGGCTGCTTAACTAAATTGAATTGAGAAGATAAAAAGTCACCAGAAGACCAGGACAGAGGGGAACAGAATTTGGGAAAAGCTAAGTGGAGAAGGGTGACTCAGCTAGGGAAGTTGGGGAAGGGGACTGAGGTCCCAGAATTAGGAAGCTGGCCAGTTGGGTAATGACTGTGGGGCAGAGAGAGCTCAGTGGAATGTCCTGGTAGGTTGGTGGATCAGGTGACTTGCTGGGCAGCAGTTCTGATCTGGAGCCAGAGGGTCTGGGAGCAGGTGGGGGTATTTGCCTAGAAGAGACTTCCCTACTCCAAAGGCCTGGCAAATGAACGGAGAGCTAAGCCTAGGCTTGGGCATGGAAGCTGGGGAGACATTGGAGAGAGGTACAAAAGCTGTCCTCATGGTAGGTTCTAGCAAAAGGTCCTTTGAACTGGAAAGGGTAGTGACCCCAAGGAGAGCCCATAAAGCACGGCTCGGTGCTTTAAACCTGTGCCAGGGTGACGGGGGATGCTTGACAGCACCTGCTTCTTATCTCAGTCACACATGGGTTTGACCCTAGAGTTCTCTCACATGGCTGGAAAGCTCGGGTGTTTACTTGTCCCCACTGAGAAGCTCGTGAAGTGGACTGGGGTCAAAAGAGGCTTGTTCTTTCTGCAGTGGGAACCTCTTCTCACTTTACTCCTGGTGGGGGGTGGGCAGCAGAAAGCTGACTAAGGCTAGGGGAGAGAGGTCTCAGATGGGAGGAGCCAGAGGAGTGGCGTGAATCAGCCCAGGGGTCAGTATTTAATACCTCTACTAGTCTTTCCCACTTTGAGTTCATTGCTGAGCAGGAGGAGAAATGTTTGCCATGCCCATTTTAAAGATGGATAAGCTGTGTACTGCGTGTCCTTAGACAAGTCATCAGGGTAAGGGGGAACAAGGTCTAGATATGGAGTCAAAGGACCTAGATTTGAATCCTGACTCTGCCCGCCTCCGTTCCTTTATCTGGAGAAGGAGAGGGTTGGACTAGAAGGCTAAGGTCCCCTAAGGTACTTCACCTCTCAGCCTCTGAGTCCTGATCTGCAGAGTGTCGGGGTTATACTAGATGAGATTTGAGGGTCTAACCTAGAGCTGTTCTCTTCATCTTCCTCAAAGGTGAGGAGGCAGGGCTAGATGACGGTTTTTGCAGTTCCTTTCAGCTCTTGGGCTGTTCTGGAATCATAGGAATCTAGGACCACCAGCCCTTGTTCCAGGGTGGAATGTTTGCTGTGCTTGGGAGGATGGCTGAGAATCCTGATTTCCCGGCCTGGGACTGGCCTTCTCTGTCATGATGCTTCTCAGGCTCATATTTTAACTCTTACAAATGATTCGGGAAGCCTAGGAAATGGTAAAGTGAGAAGGGACAGGAGCAGAGCAGGGCTGCTGGACTGGGATGAACCCACTGCCCAGAAAGCCTTTCCACTTCAGTTCATGTTATCTTATATGTATGGAGTTATTGGCATATTGTCTCTTCCAGTGGAGTGTGAACTCCCTGAGGGCAAGAGTTGTCAAGTACCTTTGATACCTTTCATTATCTCACTAAAGTTTGGCACAGTTGTGGGCTGTAAGGGCTTAGTAAATGCTCGTTTCCTGACTGACTCTCCTGGCTTCTTCTTGGCCCTATTGAATAGAGGTCCAATACACCAAGCTCTGTGGGGTCTCCCATCCTTGGCCCTGTCCAGTGGGCACAGGTGAGACTTCATCCTAAGAAGGGACACACTAGAGCCTCAGGTGCTTACTAATTGTGTGACCCTGGATAACTCACTCAACCTCTATTTGCCAAAGTTTATCTGTAGAATGAGAGGGTTGCACATAATGACTTCCAAGGTCCCTTCTAGCTTTGATTAAACCTATGATCCTAAGTTGCCAAACAGGTACCAACCTATATTGGTGGAGAATTTCCTCATTACAAGTTCCTTTTGCCAATACAATCACAAATCTGACCCCCCTACCCCATATAATTTATTCACATACACAGATGCTATTTCCCCTTAATAGAAAGAAAACTTCCAGAGGGCAGGGGCTATGACAAGTGGAGTTTCCTCATCAGGAGCACCAGTGAAATTATGGGTCCAGTCTCCATTCCTTTTGTCTCTCTACCATCCAGCAGGTTGCCTGGTATACAATAGGTATTTAATCAATGCTTGTTGAATTGAATTAGCCCATATAACAGAGGAGAAAACTAAGGCTCAATGTGATGAAGTCTAAAAGCCAGTAAGCAGTGGAAGGGGAGATAGAAAGTTCTGTTTCCAGAAGGGAGCCCAGGGTTCTTTCCCCTTAATCATTTCAGCTAGCTACTTTAAAAGGGAGAGTGGGCTCGTGTGTCTTTCAGTCTCTGGCAGAGCACCCGTGAGGTTTGTGCAGTAGCCAACAGGAAGCAAGTCTGAATCACCGTCTCCCTTAGGTACACAAGTGCATAGCATTGCCTGTGCACATGGTCATTACCCCACAATCCTATGGAGTCCCTTTTCCTGTCCCTGAGCAGCCTCAGGAGCCTTTAAACCATCCTCAGGGGAGCATCCTGCTACATTCATGCCTGGGTAGCAACCACATCCTTTTGTTTTGCCCAGAATCTCAGAACCTTGGAGGCCACAAGCAGTCCCTGGAATGACCTCCCCAACAAAGTCCTATCCAGTCTCTCCTTGAGAGCCTCCAGGGACCCCAGGTGACCTATCCCGCTTCGGTGCAGTTCTCCTTGTTAGCAGTGTCCCATTGCAAACTTCCCCAGAATGCCTCAGTTGCCTCTGAGCAGGATTACTCAGATGGGTCTGAGCTCTAGCAACTGGACACTGAGCCTGGAGTTTTCTCATTGAGCTGACTTTTCCTTCTCTACAGTGGTATCTCTTTGTTGGGAAACAGAACTTCACCTTCCTACTTTTCCCACTTAGTCAACAGCAGCCCCCCAGTTTCAGATGCCAAATGAGTTGACGGAATCTGCCATTAGGACTCTGGGTTTGTGCCAAGTGAGAATCTGGCCAATAGCAGGTTTGTCCCAACTTCCAAAAAGCATGGGTTGAAACTAGGGACAAGGACCAGGCAGGTGCAATGGAGGTTAGCACTGTTGGAAGAGAAACAACAGGTACTGCCCAAGTGGGTGAGGGGTGGAGACCTGGGAACAGTGATGCAGATTTCAGAGCACAGACATCAAAGGGTACTGCCCTGTTCTTGGCAGGGAGGCAGTGAGTTACAGGTTCGGAATTAGGGGTGTTTTGGCAGAAAAGGTAAAGGTTTGGCTCAACTGAATGTTTTCAGTACAAGGGAGGGTACTTTTGGAAGCAGAGTGAGATATGCTAAAAAAAATTGGGAAACTTTTTTTTTAAAGAAAGATTAAGCCTGTAGGTACAGATTGGGGAGTCATCGATCAATCAAGAAGCATTTATTAAACATCTGCTATATATCAGGCACTGTGATAAGCACTAGGGATACAAAGAAAGGCAAAAATGTGGGGCCTGCCCTCAAGGAGCTTACAGTCTAATGGAGAAAACAATTATACACATACACGTATGTTGTATTACACACACACACACACACACACACACACACACACACACGGTATCCCAAAAGTCTTAGGGCTGTTTTAAACTGTAGCAGCACAGGGATGGCAATTGAACTTGTGGGATGTGAGGAACCTGGGAGCCTAGGCTGTACTGATCTGGGTTTTCTACTCTAGCAATGGCCAATAATAAGTCCCATTTCTCTGATACTGAAGGTTTGCAGAGTGTTTGTCTCCCAACAACCCTGAGGGACAGACAGGGGTACTAGGAGTAGCCTCAGTTTACAAATGACAAGGCTGAGGTTCCAAGGGAGGGGGGCTCTGCCCAGAGTCGCCCCAGCTGCTGGGATACCAACACAGAGCTCTCCTGTCTCCAGGTCAAGCATCATTTCAGATAAACCAGGATAGCTCTTAACTGCCCCAGGCTCGGGGTCCCCAGGGAGCCCTGATCCCGACAGCTCCTGACTAGAACAATTCCCTGAGAAAGCTCTAACTGGTCTCCAATTGGTTTCAGCTCAGGGCTGAGGAGGCCCCTTAGAGGCGTCACCGGCCACTGAATCTGCCTCTCTTCCTCTCTCTGGCCCCCGCCCTCCCTTTTGCCCCCTCCCTCAGCCCTATGTTTGGCTGTGGTTTCCTAGGAACGGGTGCTCTAGTCCTTATGGTTTTGTTACATAACATTTATCCCATCTAAGAGTTGAACCCATCCAAAGAACAGGCTAGGCTCAGGTACCACTCTGTGCCTCTTCTTCCCAGCCGGCTGTGTCCAGAGGAAGAGGCCTGGCCACACCATCTTCCCTGGCCTATCTCATCTCAGTACAGTGACTCCAGTGCCCACTTCAGACAGATGGTAATGCCTCTTGTCCCCCTCTCTGAGGCTGCCCCATGTCAGCACCCCCAGGTAGCTGGGTACCTCCCCATGCTTCCTCTCTTCCCTCCTGCCAATTGAGCTGAAGTCAGGTGGGCAGTGCCAAGCAGCCAGGCAGCTCCCGCTCGGCAGTTATGCACCTGGGTACCCGCCCACCTCCTGGCACATGGGCAGCAAGATGCCAGGAGATAAATGGGGGGGCACCATCCAGCCTGGACTCCCCAGGACTCCTACCTGTTCTCCGGTCAGCCCAGGGCAGGGAGTGTTCCAGCAGAGACTTCAGTACCTCAGGCATGTCCATGGCAGGACCCACCCCAATTCGTTCACAGCTCGCCATGGCACTCCTAGGGGGGAGCGGGAGAAAGCGGCTTTCCAGAAGCAGCCCAACCAGCCAGAGCCTCAGGGTGACAGGGAGAGGGAGAGGGAGCAGGCAAGGCAGCCAATAAGCCGCAAAAACTGCTCAGCCCTCGTCTTCCCGCCCCCGCGCCAGCTTGGGCTGCCTGGCGGGCCTGGGCACTGTGCCAGCAGCAGCACGTGGAGCTAGCCATGGCCAATCCCACCAGGGAGAACAGGGCCTGTTATCTAACTTTGCAAAAGGAAGTTTGGCTGCTCACAGGTCAGAGAGCTTGGAAGCAGCCCAGTCACACAGCCACACAGCCACACAGCCACACAGCCACACACACACACACACACACACACACTCACATGAGCGCGTGTGCTCACACACACACACGTACCTGAATGCACAGCATGAACACCAACCCACCTCACCCACAGAGTAAAAACATGCCTAGGCCCACACCAGCCAAGCACACATGTGTGCCAAGGCCCCCAGGGAGGCAGTTCTGACTCAAGGAGAAAAATTGCAGGCAAGACCCAACACACCAGGCAAACCACAAAAGAATGAGAGACAAGTTTGCAGCCCCTCCAGGAAACGTGTGTGTGTGTGTGTGTGTGTGTGTGTGTGTGTATTTGGGTACTGGATTGTACTTAGGATCCTAGACAAAGCTGGAAGGGACCTTGTAGGCTTTCTACTCCAACCTGTCCATTTATAGATAGAAAAACAGAAGCCCAGAAAAGCAAAAAGACTTGCCCAGGGTCATATAGCCTTTCAGCATAATAGCTAGCCTTTATCGAGCACTTTACAAATGTTATCTGTTTTTCTTCACAACATCCTGAGAGGCTGGTGCATCCCAACCTGGTGCAAGGGGTGGTGGTCCTAGATTCCTACCATTCCAGAGCAGCCCAGGAACTGATTTTACAGATGAGGAAACTGAGGCAGACAAAGATCAAATGACTGGCCTGGGGTCATAGCAGTTACAAACGTCTGCCAACGATTCTAACTCAGATCCTTCCAGACTCTGTGCCCAGCATTCTACCCCTGACTCCGTACCACCTTGTCAGGAAGACCTCCCTGGACCAGTGCCTTAACCTCTGTGGGTCTCAGTTTCCTCATCTGTAAAATGAGAACCTTGGCCTAGGTGACTTCTGAGGGCCCTTCCAGTTCTCAGGCTAGGATCCTGTGACCTCTGGACACCACAGAGCTGACTCCCTTTGTGCTTGGCGTCACTTAAAATCCAGGTTGTTTTCCCATAACCCTTCCTGTGGCCTCATCTCCAGTCCCTTATACCCTGAATTTGATTTCTGAAAACAGGACTTGACACATTTTCCTGTTGAATGTCATCTCGCTGACTTGAGGCCATGATCTCTGCCTCTTAGGCTATGTACTGGGTACTGATTCTGCCCTCCAAACTGTTGGTGATCCCACGTGCTGTTACAGCTCCATCCAAGTCATCGATATCAATGTGGAACCAACCAGGCAGCCCCCCAAACTGCAATGGCCACAGTCATGTATGAGATGCTGGAGCTGGAAAGGGGAGGACCTCCTCCCTCCCTTCTTACCCCAGAACCCAAGTGGCTCAAAACACCTTCTCAGTGCCCATGTGACCAGGATCCACTCAGTTTTCTGACTCTGCACCTCGGTCTCCTGATCTTCAAAATGGAGAGAACATTTTGGCCACTGCCCTGTCCACCTACACAGAGGATCATGGTGCTGGGGAGCAGAGGGGGTCCCTGGGAAAGAGCAGCATCCACTGGAGGCATGTTGCCTCATCCCTACATCCTGTGTCCCACAATCATCACCATTGTCTGGGAGGTTGGTTTGGCATTTGGTGGCAACTTCTCCCCTCAGGGCTCTCTGGCAGCTGCAGGAGACTCTCTGTGAGCGTGGGAGAACAGCACACCTGAGTTTTTTGTAGGCTTCCTCAGGACAGACCAGCAGCCAGGATGAGGAGCTTACTGATTTTGTGGTTCTTCTAACCAAAGTGTAAGCTCAGAGACAGTACTAGGAATTTTGTGGCTGGGGTAGGCAGCACAGGCTGTACCCTGGGTGTCCTCGTCTGTGGGAGTGAGGGGGAACTGCTGTTGGATCAGGGCTGGGCAGCAGGGCAGGAACTGGGGGGGGACAGCTCACTGTAACCATCTGGTTGCCAGCTATGTTAATGAATGATTAGGTGCTAAACTCTATTGTTTTTAATGTGGAATAACTGCAGGCCCCTTAAGGGTGCTCCAAATTCAGCATCCTGGGACAAAGTTCTCAGTCACTCCACTCTAGTCATGACTAAGGCATGGGGTGCACCTAGTGCCTAAATTTCCATCTTGTACGGGGATTGGTGCTTCTTCATAAGTAATTCCAATTCCCCCTGGTCTTCTGAGGGCATGCGTGCATGTGCGTGTGCGTGTGCGTGTGCGTGTGCGTGTGCGAGTGCGTGTGTGTGTGTGTGTGTGTGTGTGTGTGTGTGTGTGTGTGTGTTAGTGCTGTTACCTGAACACTGGCTCTCAAGAATTAGTGAGCCACAGATCCTTCTGGAGGGAGGGAGTTATCAAATATGATGAGGGAGGAGGCCACTGACTTTAAGATATGGAGTGGTATGACTGAAGAGTAGAAAAGGCATGGGACAGGGTCAGGAGAGACCTGGCTTTGAACCCCAACTTATTAGCCATATGACCATGTCATTTAACTTTTCAGAGCCTTAGTTTCCTCATCCATAAAAGGGGGATGTTATCCCTGGACCCCTCCCTCTTGGAGAGTTGTGAGAAAAGTGCTTTGTAAATCTAAAAACTGGAAGGTATATGATTTGTATAAAGTTCTTTAAAAGCATATATCATATGCTTAAAGGTACTGGGAAAATGTTAGCAGCCAGCCAGAGAAGTAAACCACAAGACTATAACAATGAAAAAGGAATGACAAAAGAAAAAAGGACCTGAACATTGTGTGACTCTAAAGATCAGACCTAAAGGAGTGGAGAAGATAGACATTCTAGACTTTTGGGCAGAAGTGGAGGGTCATGGGTGAGGAGCACAGCATTTACTCTCAGGTCTGGGCCTTCCCTTGGTTAATTTTACTGAACTTCTCTTCCCTTCTCTTTCTTATTCCTTGTTGAGAGAGAGTGAGAGAGACAGAGACAGAGACAGAGAGGAGAGAGGGAGTGAGAGAGGAGAAGAGAAGAAAGAGAGAGAGAGAGAGAAAGAGAGAGAGAGAGAGAGAGAGAGAGAGAGAGAGAGAGAGAGAGAGAGAGAGAGACTGGGGAGGGAAGGGATAGATTTCTAGATGAAGATGATAGAGAACACAATAGATTGTTTTAAAAAGATAAAAGAAATTAGCTGCTCCCTCTGCTACTCCCCACTCTCCCCCCTACCTCCATCACTCAGTAACCTCTCCCCTATGAGGTCCGTGCTATTCATCTCTACAACCCAATCAGAATCCTGGTAGCTCTTGTCTATAGACCCTAAGTTCACTCCCTTTCCTTCCTCAGTGAGTTCAGTACTTGGCTCACCATTTTTCTCTCCTCCCCATCTCCTGGCTTCATACTAGGAGACATCAGCGTTCATATTGACCCTCCCACAAACACCCTAACCAGCCTCCTTGATTTCCTTGACCCCATCTCAGCCACACCCAAAGATGGTCCCACCCTGGATCTTGCCATCACTCAGGAATGACTCATCTCTGTGTTCGAGAATTCCCAGATCGCTTATCAGACCAAAAAGTCCTGGTTTTCCACCTTTCCCTATGCATTCCGTCATCAAGCCCTACTTTCTTTTTCTTTTTCTTTTTGGAGGGAGGAAGGCAGGGCAATTGGGGTAAAGTGATTTGCCCAAGGTCACAGGGCTAATAAGTGTTAAGTGTCTGAGACTGGATTTGAACTCCTGACTCCAGAGCCGGTGCCCTATTCACTGCTCTACCTAGCTGCCCCTAAGCCCTACTTTCAACCCCACCATGACCTCCAATTCCTGGACCCCTCAATTCTCTCCCAGGTCATCTTCCTTGCGCTGACCACTCTCCTCTTTTGACCCCTTAGGAAACCAGTACAACTCCACACTGTCCTCTTCTGGAGTCCTCAGTCCCATTATCATTTGGTTTATCACATCCTGCCAAACCTCAGCCTGGGATTATTCCCACCATCTCCCACCTTTGCTCCTATACACGTGCAGTTGAACGAAGGTAGAGATAATCATGCAGTTGCTCTGATGGAGTCCACTACAGATTGATGTTGCCACAACCTCACCTGGGCCCTCACTGCTACCTGGCAATCCTTCTTCATCTCCCTTATCAGCTCACTTTCTCACTCTCCACAGCTGCCCTTCCAAATCTTTTCATCTATCCTCCCCTCAAACCACCCATGGCTCCCCCTTTCCCCAGCCCCTCAGCTGAGAACTTTGCTTCTTGTTTTACAGAAACTGAGGCCATTCACCGTGAGCTCCCTCTTGGCCCCTCTTCCTCATCTCGTATCACTTAGATGCCTTCTGCATCTGTCTTCTATTCTCCTGTCTCACAGGAAGACATGGCTTTGCTCCTTTCCATGGCTAGCCCTTCTACCTACACAGGCTAGCCCTTCCCCTTTAACAGATCACCCCTTTACTCATCCCTGCTCTTCCAATTATTTTTAATCATGGCTCCTTTCCTTTGTAGGCAGTAGCCTACAAAATGCCCATGTCTCTCCCATCCTGAAAAACTCTTACTTGATCCTTCCATCCACTTTCTGAGAAAGGTGTGGTTTTCATTGGAGAGAAGCACAAGGTATAATGACAACCTATCAGAGCTGGGAGGGGCCTTAGAACAGGGGATGTCAGAGCTGGGAGGGGCATTAGGACAGAGGATGTCAGAGCTGGGAAGGAGCTAAGAGACCATGTAACCTAACCTCACCTTTTTACCAAGGGTAAAACCAATTCTCAGAGCGAGGAAGTGAGTTACTCAGGGCCCAAAGGTAAGAGAGTAACAGCCAGTTTCTCAGTGGAATCTAAGAACTTGGAGGGAAGTGAGTTTTACTTGCCTGCCCCTTACCCCTACTTGTAAGCCCCATCTCTGGTGTCTAGCAAGGTGCCTGGTGCCTTGTAGGTACTGACATTCTTGTAAGGCCTCCTACCCAAATGGTAGAAGGACATTTGCAGGGGATGGTTGGATATCCATATGCACCCTTGGTGAAAAGCCCCCACATTAGTAGGACCCACTTGGGTCTCTGAAAGTTTCATGTGTGTCATGGCATGGCAAAGCAACTAGACAAACCGGGAACTGGGGCAGCATCAGGCTTGATCCAGAGCAAGAGAGAGAAGGTCCTTGTGAAGACCATCTGCAGTACAGGGCCCACATTTTAGGCTGGACAATGAGCAGGTGGAGCATGGCAGGCAGTGGCAAGACAGGGTGGTAAGGGAACTGGAGAACCCCTCACCTCACAAGAATAAGGAGAGGGAAGTGTGAATATTCAGCCTGGAGAAGAAAAGATTTAGGGGAGCACAGGACTGGCATCTTCCAGTTCTCCAAGGTCACCATGTGGAAGAGGATCAGTCTTTTTCTTCTTGGTCCCAGGGGGAGAACTGGGAGCAGGGTGGGGAGAAACTGCACACTCAATGGAATGTCAAGGAAAATTTGACAATTAGTTCTATCCCAAAGTGGAATAGGATGCCCCAGTGGCTAGTGAGCCCCCCATCACTGGAGGTCTTCAAGCAGAGATTGGGTACTCATTCTTCAGGAGGCAGTTATTCAGGTGTTGGGTGGGATAAGACACCCTCTGAGTTCTCTTCCAACTAGGCTCCTGTGTAGTGAATCACCCCTAGTGCCTAGCTAGTAGGGGCTTTATACCAGGCTGTTGAAATGTTTGTTGAGCACACATGCCGATGAACCTCAGAAGAGTTTGGCCTTGTTTAGTGTTCCTCAGCCTCCCTGGGCCCTTTGCCCTGGGAGGGACCATCCTTGACTCATCTCTGCCCCCAAGAGGTGGCCAAGCTGAGCAAGGAGGGGGCCCTCTGAAGGACTCAGCACTCTGACCATAACCCTGGGGCTTCCTGAGCTGGCGGGTACACAAACACACTACGGGGATCGGGTTAAAGTGCACTTTTATTTTCTAGTACAAAGGCTAAAAGATGCAAGTTTCTTCTGCTTTATTTTTAAGAAGGACCAAAAAATTGTTATTAAAACATCTACAATATTATCCAGATACTAGGGCCTTATGAATATTTAATATTAAAGTGTGGTATTCTTAAAATTTTTAATACACAGACATTGTAAAGGACTATAAACCCCATCATTACCTGGCTGTGAAATGCAACATTCCCTGTCTTTTTCATTCATTTTTGACACTTTATCCCCCCCTTAGTCTATGCAGGTTTATCCCACAGGGGGCGGGTAGGGGGTATGACTATACACACGTGTGCATGTATACAGACATATATCCATGCAGGTGTATGTACACATATGGGTATACATGCATCTCCCCTTGGTCTCACCCTTGTCTGTCCATGAGCATCCTGGCAATTTTGGTCCCAACCCTAAGCTTGGATTTCAGCATCTAAAACTAAAGACCACTGTAATCCTTCCCTTATTCCTCTCCCTTTGGAGTCTTTTTTTTCTCCAATCTCTTTCTCTCAGATCTGTATCCACCTGCTTTCCAGGTGGACCCAAATGCCCACCCCCGGGAAGAGGGCTCCCTGGCCCAAGGAGGACTTGGCCTCCTTTGGCTTAATTTTCTTTTTTCTCATACAGGATCATAGGTCTAGAGTTGGGAGACATATCAGAGGCCATTGAAGCCAACACCTTCATTTGACAGACAAGGAAATTGGCCCAGGGAGGCTATGTTATTAGCCCCATGTAATAAAGAGTTGAGCCAGGAATCAAACTCAAATCCTCTGCCTCCCAATCTGGGCCTCTTCTCATGGTCCCCATGGACAGCATCATTTCTCTAAATGGGACAGGCAGAATTGGACCTGTAGTTTCAGAAGCTTGGCAGCCCCAGTTAAACTGGGCCCTGCCTCTTCATCTAAGAACACAGTTTCTCCACTGGGCTTGGCCCTCTCTTTCTGCCTCCCTCAAGCTGGGTGGGGGAGGAAGACACCAGACAGAACCAGGTATCACATCCAAATCTCACTTGTTCAATGACCTCCAATCCTACCTTCCTATACCATCAGGCACCTTGCTGATCCAAAGTGAAGGGGCAACAGCCCCCATTCACCCTGCTCCCAGCTAGGGAAGCCAAATCAAACCCAGGGCTCCTGCTGCATTTCCTGGCCAAGTCCTTTATCCTTCACCCTCCTTACAAGCAATTCCTTGGATACCACACACATATATAATATTATATAGAGTGATATATTTAATACTTGTGTATATATGCATCACAGGGCCAACATATATACACACTGAAACAAGGCTGGTGACAAGAGACAGTAATACCACGTCAGGTTATCATATCAGGGAAAACAATTATCTACGTTCACAGCAATCCCTCCCTATGGGCCCCCACTTCTGGTTTCGTCCCTCTAAATCAAATACCCTTTTATTCTTCTCTCCTCCCCAGGCCCCATCATCCTGGTTCACTGGGGGGAGGGAGACAGGGCAGGGTGCATGCCATGATCATAGAATAAAGGGTGGGGGTCACAGGATGGGTGGTAGGGAGACCCTACCCTCTCCAGTTTCTATGTCATTAACATTGCCTTCTAAGGGGCCTAAGGAACAAAGGCATCCTATGAGTGATATGCTTCCACGAAGACTGAGATAGAAAGAGAAAGTCTGCCCTTCCTCCTCTCCCCCAAAGCCTTATCCCCAAGCCTAAGGTCCCAATCCAGTGGTGTGGGGCTTTCTGGAATGTCTTGGGGTCTAGTGCCTGAATCTGGAAGGGTGGACAAGGTTGGGGGAAGGTGGGCATAGAGAAATGCTATACTGAGGTGTCAGATAAAGGGTGAAGTAGGGGAAAGTCTGGTGGGCTGAGGTGGGGGGATGGGGCCAGAACAGTTAGGTGAAGCTCTCCGCTTATCCATTCTGAACCCAGGGTATTTCAAATTAGAGGAGTAGGTGCAAATTAGGTGACCCTTGGGCACTAATTCAGTGTGTGTGGTAGGTGCAGTTCCCCTTGACCAGAAGGATCATAGTTTTAGAGCTGGAAGGGATGTGAGAGTCTACTTAAACTCCTTCATTTTACAGATGTGGAAAATGAGGTTCAGAAAAGGGAAGGGACTTCAGACTACAAGATCATAGATGGAAAACTGGAAGGGCCCTCAGAGGTCATCTATTTCTGAGGAAACTAAAACCCAGAAAGGGGAAATTACTTAGGGTCATAGAAGCATAGATGTAAAATAGGAAGGGACCTGAGAGGCCATCTTGTCCAATCCTCATGTTTACGGATGAGGAAACTGAGACCCAGAGCAGGGCAGGGACTTACTTAAGGTTCCACAACAAATCTGGCAGAGCTGGGTTCAGAACTCAGGGGTTTCAGGTAGGAACACTTTCCTTAGGTCCTGGTGCTGCTGTCCATGGTCCCAAGGATGGTGGCAGAGACGCCTGTGGGGCCTAAGTGGAAAGTCCCAGGTTTGAGTTCCAGCTTTCACGTTTGCTAGCTGTATGATGAGGTGAAAGTGACTCCTCCTCTCCAAGCCTCAGTTTCCTCTTCTGTGAAATGTCCTACATCCCTCATTGGGAGCACTTCATAGATTTTGACAGGGCTAGAGAAACTGGAGCTATTTCTGTCAGAAGTGACCCAGGAAGGCAGCAGGAATGATGCTCTCTAGCATGCGAACCCTCAGATTTATGCTCAGCAGGGTCCCTATTCCTAACCAATATCAGAGTTGTGGGTAAGGGGCAGAAATGGAAGGGGCTGTGTCCCCAGGCTTAAGAGTTATCCAGACTTTCAACTCCATTGGTGTTAGTATAAGTAATCTTCCTATCCTACATCTATTGAAATCTCATTGAACTCTCTGGGCAAAGCTGGCCCTGGTGAGGAAGGAGACATCCCTGGAAGAAAGAGTTGCTCTCCCTTGGCTTCCCATCCCTCCACCTCTTCCTCCCCCACTTCCCTAAACTAGGCTTACCTAATAATCTAGGGGTGCTGGTGGGCTGTTTGGTATCTGGTATAGGGATTATTGGACATGGAGAATTCAGGTTCAATATGAATGGTCCTGTCCCTGGAGGGGCCCCCTAACATATCCTGTATTGGGATTACTGCCCACCCCATACTCCATTTGCCATTTGTCTCTTGGTTTACTGAAGGGAGAGAGACTGGGGACAAGAGGGTCAGGTTAAGATTAGGGGTTAGAAGAGTCATAAGTTTCACAGCTGTGTGGATCCCGGGTAGGGCACAGAAGTGAAACAGAGAGCTACAAGAAAGATAGGAAGGGTGTCTCCAGCCAAAAGGACAAAGGGCTGAGGGAAAGACCAGAGAAGCTGGTCTCCTTTGGCAGCTGGGGAGAGACATTTAAGGGAATACTGAGCTCCATCATGTGGATCATTAAGGAAGTCTAGGGTTTAAAGCTAAATGGGGCATCTGTGCTCTTTGAGGTCTCCAGTTGTGCCCTGGGGAAGAATGTGTCCCTGTCCCCATCTCCTGCATCCTAGAGAGAAGGGCTGAAATTAGGAACCTAGAGAAATGGAGAAAAACCAATTCAGCCAAACCCCCAAGAGGACAACCCTGGGGGATCCCTGATGCCAGTGACCACAGGTTTTTGGAAACAAAACACAAAACTTTGGGTTGAAGCCACTAGACAGTGTCTGTCTGCCCTGTTCCACCCTACTTTGGGAGACAATAGACCTATCTAATATCACAGAATAACAATAATGACCTGGGACATGTCTAACTGATCTGGACTGTGTGCGCATGTGTGTGCCCTCCTGCCTCCAAACACTAACTGGCCATGTAACTGTGGTCAAGCCACTTTGTCCTTTCTGAATGTCAGTTTCCCCATCTGTAAGATGGGGGTGATAATACTTGAGCTATCTATTTTCCAGGGTCATTGTGAGAAAACTCTATAGAAATGTGAGCTATTGTTATTATTCTGATTAAGTGCATGTATGTGGATGTACTCCTGCCCCACACAGAGGGGAATGAAGGGGGACCCCAAGTGTGTGGGTGTGCCTATAGAGATGCAGGGAGAGAAAAAGGTTTGTCCAGAGATCTGCTTCCCAAGTCCTCCACACCCTCTGCTTTCCCCAGCCTGGCTTTTCTGACACTCATTTGAGAACAAGGAAGAAAGCCATGAAAGTCACAAGGAACCAAAGAGCTAGGAAGTCATGCCCTTTGGCCCCTGCAGTAGGGATGGCTAGCAAAAAGAGGAAGTGAAGAGAAGAGCCAGCTCTGGGAAGGGGGAGGCTATTCAAATCCCACCTCATCCTCCCATCTTTCTTCCTCCCTAAGTCCCATCCCCAGAGTCCTGTCCCTGGGCCCCCCTATACGTTGTCCTGCAATAGGAAGTTGTATTTGCCAAAGTCGTCATCCATTGGGCAGAGCAGCATGTCCTTTCGAGCCTTGGCCAGCTTCTGTTTCAGCACCTCCCGACGATCCAGCCACTCAGTCAGCTCCTCCTGCCCGTGGGCATAGCGACACTTCTCCCCATCTGGGCAAGTCTTTTTTTTCTGGAACCTATGTGGGGGTGGAAGCAGGGAGGATGAGAAACTCAGAGCTGTCCCTCCAAGGCCTATGGACTGCCCAGGCTGCTCAACCTTGGGCATTAGCCCACCCAATAATAAGGAAGGACTCAGAAATCATCAAAGATCAAAGGTTCATAAATCTGGAACTGGAAGGTACCTCAAAAGCCATTTGGGTCATCCCTCTCCCTTCCCACTACAGATAAGAAAACTGAGGCATCACCCAACCCTTTGGTAAAATCTGCTGTACCCTAAGACCTCCAGCAGCTTGCAGTTGAGTCTTCTGCAGGAGACTCTACCCGGGGACAAATGTTTCACTGGAAACAGCCACCCAAGGAAAACAATCCAGGGAACTGGGCGCCCCAAGAGCGCCTACCTAACCTGTTTCTTGCTCTCCTTTCTGACAATTATACTTGGCTCTGCGGCATGAGGACCAGTTCAGAAACACCAGTCCCCAAGTTCAGGCATATTATGCCTTTGTAGGAGCGTTATCAGCTGCCTCAGAGAAAGAGAGAAGCTGGTGCCCGTCTTGGGATTCTTCCTGGCCACAGCCGCTGCCTTCCTACTTCCCAGATCAGCTGTCCGGCCTTCAGGATTGCTCCATGACTGCAGTAACAGCTGTGACTTCTCATTACCCCAGAGCTTCAACAGGCCGGGAGGTGAGAGATCCAGCAAAGTTGTAGAGTGAGAAGGGCATTGGATAAGGTGGCTTGGAGAGCTGGACTCCACTTCCAGCTGGCACACTCACTAGTGGGGTGACCTTGGACTAATCACATCCCATCTCTGAGTCTCAATTTCTCCAGCTGTCAAATAGGGATGAACACCCCTGCCCTGCCTACCTCACAGGGTTGTTGGGAGGGTGTGGTAAGATGAAGGAGGGAAAGTGTTTTGTAAGCATGAACGTCACACTTCACAGGAGACTGCAGGTACTGCTGTGACCTGCTCTGACATGGCCTCTATGTGCCTCTGGGAATGGCTTTTTTGAGTTGCTGTGGCTGAAAGAAATCATTAATCGATGGCCAATGACCATCTCTGCACTGAGCATTTCCATAGCCCCCCAGCCCAAGGTCACCTCTACTCCAGGAGGCCACACTGCAGGAGGGTTTCAGTAGAGGTGGGAGCCAGAATGGCCCGGTAGAATGGAAGTTCCTCGAGGGCAGGTATCTCTAGTGCCTAGCACACTTTTGTTGTTCAGTCATTTCAGTTGTGTCTGACTCTTCATGACCCCATTTGGGGTTTTCTTGGCAAAGATACAGGAGTGGTTTGCCATTTCCTTCTCCAGTTCATTTTACAGATGAGGAAACTGAGGCAATCAGGGTAAGTGTGCCCAGGGTCATACAGCTAGTAAGTGTCGGAGGCTGGATTTGAACTCAGGTCTTCCTGACTCCAGGCCCAGCACTCTATCCACTGCACCACCCAGCTTGCCTAGCACACAGTAAGAACTTAATGTTGTTTGTTGGATTGACTAGAGAGTTGACGCTGTGTAGCAGAAAGGGCATTGGCCTTCGTGTCAAGAGACCCCCACTCAGGTCCTCCCTCTTATGCTTAAAAAGACTGTAGGATTTATCCCTGGAAGGGCCCTGAGTCCAACCCTCTCTTTTTCCAGAGAGGAGGGACCCGGGGCCCAGTGAAGGCCAGGGACTCACCAAGGTCACATGGGCACTAGTTGTGTGATCACAAGCAAATCGGCAAATTTCTCTGAGCCTCAGTTTTTTGTACAGTACTTTAAGAGGGGAGTCTATAAGACTAGAGCCACCTGCCTATCTCACCAGGTTATTGTTCTTTCCTCTGGAGATTGGAAGCTCCCTGAGGGCAGGGACTATTCTGTTTTTGTCTTGTATCATCTGTGCCTTGCATAATGCCTGGCACGTAGTAGGTGCTCAATGGAGGAGAGGAAGAATAAAAAGAGAGAGGAAAAAGTCGAGGAGGAAGGAGAGAAAGAGAAGATAAAAAAGAAGAGGAGGAGAAAATGATGATGAAGGAAGTACTTTGCAAGCTCTAAAGCGATAGCGGGATGTGCCCCAGAGTTGGGATGCCATTGCCAAGGCCGGCTGTCCTCAGGGAAGTCCTCTGGGCCCTGTCTTGCCCCAGCCACCTCCTGGCATCTGCTGCCAGCTAGGAGGCAGAGGAACCCAGCAGGCTCTGAGCCCCCACCCCCGACCCACTCCAGGAGCGGCACCTTTCACACAGCCGGAACTCGCCCATGGGGAAACGGAAGGTCCAGCAGCTGGAGTCGCTATCTGATGTGAAGACCTTTTCTTTGTGCTTCTCCGACTGGATGTGCTGCTGCCACTGCTTCTTGCTGTTGCTGTTTTTGCCACAAAGCCAGCAGTGGAATCCCATCTGTGGGGAGCGGGGGGGGGGGAGGGTGCTGGGCGAGCCTTCTGAGCACTCCCATGGGCTCCAAGGCCCATCTCTGTGGCTCTCCTTCCCAGGCTGAGGATCTGCCCACCTGGCCCCCTCTGCTCTCCTCCTAGCCTTCTCCAAGTCAGTTCCTGAAAGGTCTCCCTCTCCACCCTGAGGTCCCTGAGGCAAAGGTGACAAAGGTACTCACCCCCACCCCCAAACCACCATGGCCCTCTTTCACCTGCCCCTCAGGCTGCCAACACTTTCACCCAGCCCCCAGTTCCCATACTCAGCCACTAAGAGCATCTGTCCTGCTGGATCCCAACCCATAACAACTACGTGGAGAGGAACCTTAGTGGGAGGAAGCAGATAATGGGATGGACGAGATGTAGGGGGAAAGGAGAGCAGGACACTTTACACAACACCCACAATAATGACAAGGAAAACACCATTAAAAGACTTCAGATCTCTGATAAATGCAGTTCAACTACACCAAATCAGTGCTAGTGATGAATTCCATGAAATGGTCCCATTATTGGGATCTGACTGCTCATTTCCATTGGGCTGGAACCAATGACCATGTTTTAAAAAACTAGAAATCTGAATAGGAGCACAGAAGGCCATTTCGAGGGATTCATTATTTGCATTAACTGGGACCTAGTGACAACTAGCTGTGACTTGAGAGGATGGAGGGGCAGTGGATTACAAGTGTAGAATAAGACATATATTTTCGGATGTGGCCAACGTGTTGATTTGTTTTTCTGAATTGTACTTATTTGTTACAAGGAAGGACTTTCATGTTGGCAGGGTGGGGTGGGGTGGAGAACTCATTAGGAACAACAATGATGTTTTTTAAAAGAAAAGTCAATGAAATGAAACATTTTTTAAAAGAGAAAGAGGAGAGAGGTAGGGGAGAGGAATCACAGAATTAAAGAGCTGGGAAGGACCTCAGGGACGTCTAGTCCAACCCCAATACATTAAGCCTAAGGAGCAAACCCCCTCTATAAAACACCTTTCCTCATAGAAGTTATACTGCTTCTGCTTGAATACCTCCAGGGATGGGATGCTTGTCACCTCTGAAGACAGCCCATTCCATTGTGGGACATTTCTGATGGTTAGGAAATTCTACTGTCAGGAAAAGCCTCCCTATAACTGTTCCCCATTAGCTCTGACCCTGGAAAATAGGATAAAGCCAATGCCAGGTATTTGCAGGTGGGGATCACACTGTGTTCCCCTGCCCTGAATCTTTTCTTTGCCAGTCTAACCACCGTAAATTCCTTCTATTGCTTCATATGAGGAAAGACTTTGACATTCCTCATCATATCCAGAGGACAGGGGCCAGCTTGTCAATCTCTTTCTATCCAGATGTGGCATCCAGATATGGTCTGACCAGGCCAGAGGGCATCAGTCCTATCCTGCTTCTTGCTCTGACTGTTCTAACTCTATCACTGAATTTGGGTTTGGGGGACTACCATTTTATGGAGAAGTTATCTCTTCCTCCCTTCCCATTTCCCCTAGTCTATATTCGCACAGCTGGCTTTTGTTTCTTGTTTTGCTTTTTTGGGAACCCAAAGGACTTGATCTTTGTTGCTATTCTAATTAACCTTGTTGAATTCTTCTACTTGTGTTATCCAACATATTCTGGGCCCTCCCTGGCTTGGGGTCACCTACAAGTCAAACATGCCAGCTCTCCATGTAAGTCACAACTACAAAGGTTGTAAAGTGGGGCCAGGAAGGTATCATTACCATGATGTCCGCATAATCAGTGGGCATCTGGATCTGCTTCTCTCCTTCCCGAGAGGTGACTTGAGTGCCTTCCCCAGGCTTCCCAGGGTTATGTTTCTTCAGCCACATGTCATAGGTCTGCTGCATGTCTAGGACTGGGAAGGGAAGGGGTAAAGGAGAGAGGGAGAGGCAAGATGTCGGGCTAGAAGTTACATCCATCTATACATAGATCCCTAGAGTGCCAACCCAGTCACCACTCTGGACACTCTTACTGCCAAAGGTCTGCCCAGTCTATTTGGTGGATGTGAGAAAGAGCAGGTGTTGCCCAGAATGCAAACCTAGCAGGGGAGTGCCCAGCTATCAATGCCCTCTTGCAAGACTTTGACCACTGAGCAGCTTGACTCCAGCTAAAAGGTGTCCACATCCCTCAAAAGGGGTATGACAAGTTCAGTGGCCAACTGAACTGTTGAGTGTGGAGCTGGCCTGCCTAAGGAAGGTTCTGAATGAGGGGACCTCAGGTCTTCTGGCTACCCAGTCTTCTCAAGCATCTCCATCTTGGGCACCACTCCATCCCATCTCCCCCAGGGTACTCTAGGCAGCAGGGCCAAGCTGACTCACAGGGAGCTCAGGTGCCATCTAGTCTAACCCATGTCTGAAACAGAATCCCCTCTCTTGTCATCCCCCATAAAATGACAGCCTTCATTGGAAGCCTCCAATGATGGGGAGTTCACTATCTCTCAAAGTTGCCATTCCACCTTCAGACACTAAGCCAAACTTAGCCTCCTTGCAACTTCCTAGTTGCCTGGTTCTGCCCTCTAGGGCTGAGCAAAACAAAACTAGTCCCTCTTCCATTTGTCAGGACTTCAAATACTTGAAAACTGTCCTGTGGGAGACAGAGGGAAAGAAAACTTGCTAACTTCCAATTCTTCAAGTAGAGAGGGAGAGACAGGAGCCAGACAACAGCCCAGGCCATGAGAATTATGGGTAAAACCAGGCAGGGAGGGACGTCCTTTGCTCCCTCCAGCTCAGACCCAGGACATCTGAGCCCCAAACAAGCAGTTCCATTAATTTCACTTTGTTTTAGGAAACACTGGTTGGAAACAACATCCTTTTGGGGAATGTCAGCTCTGTCTTGAAGGTATCCGTTTTCCTTGGGGTGACCCTGGCTCTGGGCTCCATGTTGAGGTCTCCCATTTCCTTCCCTCCCTCCATCCTCCAGCCTTCCCTCCCTCCAAGTCACCCTGGACACACTCACTCTTATTCTCTTTCATGAAAGTCCACATGTCTCTCTCCTCTGGGCTGTGGGCGAAGGAACAATTCCCCACATACTGACACTTCCGGCCATTCTGGGCATGGATGCATAGCTGCGGCACAAGAGGAGGTCCCCCTGAGTCACTTGTGCCCTGAGCATCACCCCTTCCACTTACTGAGGCACTGCTGCCCACACTGTCCTCCCAACACCAGAGCCCTGCTTCCTGGGGGATCCGGGCTACGTTCAGCAGGCACCAATCTCCTTCCCCTGACCCCCACCTGAGGACCTAACCACACACAACCTTCCCTCCTCACTGTTGTGTAACTCGGGTCTCTGAAGCTGGACTATACCCTTCCTCCTCCCACCTTCCATGGCTCCCTATCGCCTCCAGGAGAAAACTCAAAATCTGTAGCCTGGCACCTCAAGCTTTCTACAGTCTGACTCCCACCCACCTTTCTAGTCTCATTTCATCGTGTTCCCCTCACGTACACTCTGTTCCCATCAAACCTGCCTACCAGCTATTCCCTGTACACAACATCCAACTCCCACCCCCGTGCCTTTGCTTACACTGTCCCCCATGCCCAGAATGCCCTCTCTCTCTCAGAATCCAAAGCATAACTCAGCTGGAGCCTCCTACATGAGGCCTTTCCTGATCTCCCTACTTCTTAGCATTTTTTCCCTCTAGGAACTACTCTGCACAGTTTGTTTCTCTTTCTCTGAGGCCATCTTGGATCTCCCCAGCAGAATAGAAACTCCTCAGGGCAGGGCTTGTGATTGCCTCAGTATCCCTAGCCCCCATAACAAATTCCTTCGCTATTTGCCCGCTTCTCCCTCTGACTGGCTCCATGATGCCGCTAGAACTCCCAGTGAGTAACTTCCCTTTCCCAATGCAGAGGGGTCCTGAAGAGCTGCCCAGGGCCTTAGAAGACCACCAAGCCCTGCAGGGGTGGGAAATAAGCAGGTCTGTCTGCTCCCAAAGTGGCTCTGGGGGGTCACCCAGCTCCCATGGGGGCTTGATCATTATTGGTTGACTTAACTGAGAACCTTGACCAGCACCTGCACTACGTATGGCTGATGAGCCTTGAATGACAACCACATGGTCCACTATGGGGCCTATCCTGAGGGCCTGTCCAGCTGGGTGGAGCCTGCCAGAGCTCATAGTCAGCTAGCAGAGCCTTTGAGAGCCAATGGCACTCTCATGCCTCAGTGAGACACAGGATAAAGGCTTTGGTGGAAGAAAAGCAATACCAGACAATATGTGCCAAGTGCTGAAGGAGTGGTCCAGATAAGGGAGTTCAGAGGAGGGGAGGGGCCACAGACCTGAGAGCTGGAAGGGAATTGAAAGGTCCTAACCTCCTCACGTGACATGTTCTCAACCCAGAGACAGGGCAAGTGACTTGATTAAAGTCACACAATGCAATTTAACAGCATCTATTATATTTCTATTTTGGGCCCAGCACTGTGCTAGGTACTCGGGATACAAAACCAAAAAAGAAGCAGTCCTTGTCCTCAAAAAGCTTGCATTCTTTTGGGGGAGATATAGAAAAACGAAACAAAGCCACACACAAGGAACTGGGGGAGGGGACATGAGAAGCCGGGGAGACGATACGTGCTGAACACTGAAGGGAGCTAGGGATACCATGAAGTGGAAATGAGGGAGTGCACTGGAGGCATGGGCAAAGATCTGGAGGTGGGAAATGGGGAAATGGCAAGCTGTGGACAGTGAGCAAAAAGCAGCTGAATTGAAGAATGTGAGAAGGGGAAGGAAAAGGGGAAGAACAGGCTTAGCATAAGCTGGAAAAGTCAGGGAAGACTTCCTGGAGAGGGTGAGCCAAGTTAGACTCTGAAGAAAGGGGGAGGATTTGGAGAGGTGGTGCTAGGGGAGAGACTAATGTGCCCAAAGCTAGGCTCTACTGGAACATGGGTTCTAGGGTCAGAGGGTCAGAGTTCAGATCCTGCCACTGATACCTGCTACATGACTTCCTCTCCTAAGGCTTTGGTCTGCTCGTGTGTAAAATGATGGTCTTGGGACTAGATTCCATCCCTAATCTATAAACTAAAGAACTGTAAGTCACTTGACCTCACTGGGCATCAGCTTCCTTGTTTGTAAAATAGGGGGCTTGGGCTAGATGGCCTCCAGGGATTCTTCCAGCTCTTGTTCTATGACCCCATGCTCCTGTGTCTGCCTGGTCCAGACCCCAGAAAAGGCTGGCCACTCCTAATCCCAATAGGGATGGGCCTTTTGGAGCAAAGCACAAGTTTTCCCACTTCCCTAAAGGAAAGGAAGAGGCCCAGAGCATGTTTAGGATTTGGGCTCACTTGCTGGCTGTGGGACTGTCCAGAAGCCCCAAGTCCCTCTTCCTTTTGTAGCCTCAGTTTCCTGGGTTACAAAATAGGACAACACTCCCTTTCACTTGCCTTTCTTCACAGGGTTCATTGGGGCTGTTATTCTGATTTCCAGAGGCACGGACCAGAGTCCCAGTCCTACCTGCTCTGAAGGCCCAAATGCCCCCCACCACGCAAGCCCCCATGTTGCCTGGTCTCTCCCTCCTACTCACATCATACTGTTGAGGGAAGCTGCGGATGGATGGGAGTGGACGGACAGACACCCACTTCCTCTTGACTTTGGACATTACCAACAAGACGCGCCGCTCCTTGGTCCAGCTGGAGGGCAAAGCAGTGAAGCCAAAAGTGAGGAGGGAGGAAATAGATGAGGCTGAAGAGCAGGCATGGTCCAAGGAAGGGAATGAACAACCCCCATTATGGTGGCTCATCTCTCTTCTGGCTCTCACTTCTGGCCAGGGATGGGAAAAGCTGCTGCTGCTTCTCTTCCCAGCCCAGATTTGCCACCACTTCCTGTATATCAGGCAGGGTGACTTGTCACCCTTCAGCTCAACCCTTCCATTCTGTGATCAGTCTCAGAAATGCAGTATAGACAAGAAGCCCCTTGAAGGCAGGGCTTTGTGCCTGAAGAAGACACTGTCTTGGAGGGAAGTGTCCTGGGCTTGATGCTAATTAGCTGTGGGGTCACAAATTGTCTATTTTGTCTTCCTGAGCCTCAGTTTCCTCATCTTTAAAACAGTGATAAAGACCTCTGCCTGGTCTCCCCATCCTCCCCCCAGTGCTCAAATGAGAGAATGGATGAAAAAGTCCTTTGGAACCTTGGAAGTATACTGAGAGGGACTGTAGTCTAGTGTGCTGAGAACTCGGAAAGATGGGGATTCAGATTCTACCACAGACACTTAGCAGTGTGACCCTGAGCATCACCCAAACTCTCTGGGTCTCCATTTCTTCATCTGTGAAATGAGGGGGCTGGATGTGCTGGCCTTGGAAGGTCCCTCCCAACTCTCAATCTCTGATTCTGTGATCTGAAGGCAAGCCCAGCTTCCCTCCCTGCTGGCTTCTCCCGTCCCACCAGCCACAGCCACTTCCTCCTCACCAGTGTCTGGCTTTGGCGCTGCAGTATTTGAGGTCCTTGTCAGGCTCTACCACCTGCCCGTTCCTCCAGCATTGGCCACACACAAACTTCATCTGCAGATCAAAGGTGCTGGGTGGGGCGGTCCGAGAGCTGGCCTACCATGGGGCAAGAGCGACAGGTTCAGGCATGGCATAAAACTCAGAGGGTTGGAAGAATGGGAAGAGTCAGGGCCTTGGTGTCAGTGGAGACCCGAGTTCTAACCCTGCCTCTGACACTTATTAGCTGTGTGACCCCAAGGGAAGTCACAATCTCTTGGAGCCTTAGTCTGCCTACCTATAAAAGGAAAGACCTTACAGGCAACGTTTATAGAGAGGGAGTCTGGCATAGTGGGTATTTCTGATTCCTGCTGACTATGAGTCAGTAGAAAAGGGCACTGGTTCTAGAGTCAAAGACTTGAGATCCAATCAATCCTGCCTCTGATGCATACTGCCTGTGCAACCTTGGGGAAGTCTTGTTACCTCCCTGGCCAATTTTCCCCTCTGTAAAATGAGGAGGTTGGGCTTGTTGGCCTCTGAAGGTCCTAGGATGGGAAGCCTCTTCTCATTACCCACAGGCAATTCTCTAAGATTCTAAATCAGCAAGTCTGGCTGAGGAGGGAGTTTCCACACCAGGACTTCCCTATACAGATGAAATCCTAGTCGTTATCTGTTTGGGTCTCACAACAACCCTGTGAGGGAAGTACTGTGGGTGCTCATATCTCCTGCAGCCTTAAAGCACCACATAGAGGCGAGTTATTATTAGGTATCCTAGACTAGAGCATAGGACTTGGTAATCAGTAAGATTTGGGTTCAGATCCTGCCTGGCACTTTCTAGCTATCAGCTAGAATCTGGAGCTGGAATCTCAGCCCTGCTACTTTCTACTTCTACAACCTTGGGCCAGTCCTTTCACCTCTCGGGGCATCAGTTTCCCCTCTGTAAAATGAGGGAATTCAGCTAAATGGCCCCAGAGTTCCTTTCTAGCTCTAGAACTGTGACCCCATGACCTCTCTGGTCACAGTTTTCCCACTTATAAAATGAGGGGGTGGGACTAGACGGTCTCGGAGTTCCAAATGCAAGATCCTGATTCTTGGCATTTTGGGAGAGCCTTCTCCATAGCAACAAGAGATTTTGAAGTATTAGGATATAAAGGGGCAAGGCACCTTGGCTCTGGCCCCCTCCACCATTACTGTGGGAAGCCCTTTAGCAACATGTGCAGGGACTTTCCCAAAGGCACTCGGGGATCACTGTGAGCACAGCCAGCAGCAGATCTCCCCACTTCTAACCCTCCACTTGCTCCCTATGTGACCTCAGGCAAGGCCCCTCCCCCTCTGGGCCTTCATTTCCTCCAGTCAAAAAAAAGGGGGGTAGATTAGGGGATCTCAAAGGTCCCTTCCAGCCTAGGTCACATGACTGTCCCTCCCCCTCAAACAGCAGCAGCCAGACTGAACATTTTGTCCTGGAAGGAGGAAACCGCTTCCCCCTTCCCCCCCATTCCCCGCCTGTTCCTACCCCTCCTTGTTCCAGTGACAACCAGGCAGGGCACATGGGGGCCTCATACCAAGAGGAGGAGAAATAATGAGAAAAATCCCAGGGGGGTTGGGGGGCCCCATGGGACTCTCTCTGGGACAGCTAAAGGGATTGGGGACCCCCATGTTCTCCTAGAGCCCTCAGCTCCCAGTCTGAAATCCCCAAGGCACTGGCCTCCACCTTGTCCTCAGGTGACCCAAGTGCCTGTGGGAAGGAATGAAAGGGAGGGAGAGGGGGGCAGGGAACAGGCGAGGCGGGAAGAACTCAATGTTCTCTCAGAAAAGCAGCTTTAGATTACAGTGCTGGGAGGGTTGGGGCCCTCCTGTTACTCCCAGCTGGGCTCAGGGCCAAGAACAAAAATAAACAACATACCAGAGAAAGAGAGGAGAAGGGGGAGAGAAGGAGAGACAGAAGGGGGAGGGAGGGAGAGAGGAGAAGAGAGAGGGAGGAGGTGTGAGAGGAGAAGGAGGGGGAGGAGGTTAGGGAGAGAGGTGAGGGGAGAGGGAGGA
>CM053581.1:417491122-417578341 GCA_028627135.1 Pseudochirops cupreus
GGGGGAAGAGGAGAAGGGGATAGGGAAGGTTGGAATCATTGGAGGGGAGGAGGAGGAGTCAGTAAGTGGAGGGGGGGAGGAGAATCCGTGGGGAGGGAATGGAGAGGGATCACTGGGGGAGGGGAGGAGGGTGGTGAGCCAGGGGGGATAGGTAAAGGACGGGCAGGTTGGGGACTAGGTCGGCGGAGGGGAGTAGGAGGAAGAGTAGTGGGGTGGACGGGGGGAAATGCGGTCAGTGGGGGGTGGGCGGGGAGTTGGCCGGGTGGGCAGGGCCGGCTCTCACCTGTGAGGCTCCGGGCGGCTTTCGGCGCAGCCTTTCTTCGCCCTTTAAGAGCGCTCCTACCTTCGTTTCCTTTCCCGTCCTTAGGAGCGCTCTGTGCGGTGGGCGCTGTGCCTGGGCCCGTTTTGCGGATGAGGAAACTGAGGCTTAGAGAATGTAAAGGACTTGCTCTTGGTGCTGGATGATGGAGAGGGAGGGGCAGATGGTGATGAGGTGGATTGTGGTGGGGGTCACTAGGGATGGAACCTGGGCATCGGCTCAGGTAACGTTCGTGGTGAGATGATGGAAGGATCCCAGAGTCGGAAGGTAGCATAGGGGAGTACTTGTATATTTATGGTGAAGGAAATGACAACCTTTAAGTGGAAGCGATCAGGAAAATGTAATTTTCTTGAGAGCGGACTTGCCTATTTTTATCCTTTTACCTGACATATAGTAGATGCTTAGTAAATGTTTATGGATGGAAAGAAAGGAAGATGTCTTCCACATTCTCGTATGTGCCTGACCACTGTCCTACACAGAATAAAATCTCAGTTAAATGTTGACCATATCAGTGGTTCGAGTCAGTGAGAGGGGGGGGACAGCTTTTTGTCTCGAGGGTCTCTAGGTTAGGGGATGAATTATGGGAATTAGCATCCGAAAATGAAGCACTCTGCTGGGCTTTGAGGCTGTTGGCACCGTGAGTGGATTCTCCACTGCCCCCCAAAAGGTCCTCTAGGGTAGGAAGTCAGAGGGCTTCTGTGGCTGTGAGGTTTTGGTCCTTTGAGGGGTGGCTCAGATTTAAGCCTCCAAAACCCTAAATGCGATTCAGAAATGGGGAGAGAGGGGTGAATGTTCCTTCTCCTGTGTTGACTTCACTCTCTCGGCTGTCTTTCCTGAATTATAAATACTCCTGGCTTGTCAGGTGAGGCCGGCTCTTCCTTTTGTCTCTATGCAAAGGGCCCGGCACTACTTTTGTTTGTTTTAAGTAGATGGTTTAGCTCCTGGCAGGGGCCTGAGCTAAGAAGATCCAGGAAACAAACCTCCTGGTTGGGGTGCAGAGTAACTCAGGAGGCTTCCCAGTGTCTTTTTCCCCCTAACAGAGATGTTCATGAGCCAGTAATGTTAATAATATTCATCATCCCTCGTCAAGACTGGATCCAGTAGCTTGCTGTCCTGAATCTCAAGAGACTGTGAGGCTCCTGGCTTTGAATGAGCTGGTAGAGATTAGCCAGGCTTGGAGCAGCCCCTGGGCCTGGGAGATGGGGAGGGTTGTGTTCTCTTGGGGAGACCTGTGGGCTGCTGTACCTCCCGGAAGGTCGGCTTAGGGTGACAGGATGTAGAGCTGGCAGGGGGCCTGGGACCTTGGTCTCATAAACCATCTCCTTTGATCTGAACTCCTTTCTCATCCCCTTCTTTTCCCATAATGCTGGTCTGAATTTGGACCAGGCCAAAGCTGGCCCTTCCTGAGCTCAGCCCCTAGCCCATGGCCCCTGTCTCTGGACCTGCTCCCCCTTCACCACCCCTTTCTGACCCAGGTGACCTCACTGCTGGTGGGCTGGCAGCTTGTCTGAGCAGAGTCTGTGGGGAGGGTTTGGTTCTTCAGACCGACCCAGCAGAGAAGGTATTTGCTGGGCATTAAATTACCTCTGATCGGAGATCACTCTCAAAGTATGATTGCAGGAACCTCCACCCATCTCAATTGCTAGGCCAGTATACACTGAGCCAACACATTTGTTTTCCTGCTGTCTGTTGTCTGGGCCACCAGGGGCCAGTTTTATTTCCAGTGTAATCACATTCATTTTCCTCTTTCATTAGAGGATTCAGTTCAGAATTCTCTCCCTCAGATCTTAAAACCTATAGGGAATTTTCCATAGTTTTACCTCCTTTTTGCCCTGATTATGTCTCCATCCCTTTCCTTCTCCTTAATTCAATGAAACAAACATTCATTAAATTCCTGATGTGTACTAAGCACTACTGTTCTGGTTGCTGAAAATAAAAAGACAAAACGCAAAATGGTCCCTTCCCTCAAGTTTACCTCTACTTGGGAAATTAGGTACATCGTGTGTGCAGATAAGTAAGCAAAAATTATTCAAGGAGGGAATGTTAATGAAGTTCCTAGAGACAGCCCTGGGCTGGGCTCTGAAAGGAGCTAGGGCTTATAGGAAGTAGAGGTGAAGGGAGAGGGCATTCTAAACCTGGCAGTCACTCTGGGCAAGGACCTGGTAGCGGGAAATGGAGAGTGGCAAACAGGACTTTGAGCAGACCAGTTTGATTATAACAGTGCATGAAGGGTAGGAACATGAGAAGACCAGAAAGGTAGGCAGTGACCAGATTGGGGAAGGCTGGAAAAGCTAGAAAAGCTGTAGAGTTTGTAGAGGCAAAAGTGAGACACGGAACATTTTTGAGTAGTAGGTAGTTGATCTGTTTTAGGAATATTAGTTTGGCAACTGGTGGGGGGAGGTGAAGGTGAATTGGAGGCTGGGAGACCAGTGAGGAGAGAAGAGGATTGAAAGGAGAGTCAAGAGGCCAATGAGGAGAAGGGTATCCAGGTAGACAGTTATCTGTATATGGGGTGGGGACAGGTGAGGCTGAGGGGCTGAACTTGGGGATGTCAAAGGATGGGGTCATCTGCTTCTCATGTCTGACACTCATTGAACTGCCTGCCTGGCCCTGGGCTCACATTGGGATTGAAATCAAGGATCTGCTTGCCTCTGATTTGGGGTTACTCCTCCTGATCTCAGCTCTGCCCCCAGCTTCCCTTGCCCTACTGCAGAGCCCTTTTGGGGAACTTCCCTCCTCTAGTAACTGATCTAGCCTCAAAAAAATTGAAATTGAATGTTAATTTTAAAAGTTTGGAAACTGCACCTCCTCCTTTTCATCGCAGCAGGGCCTGATTTGGACCACTTTAAATCAAGCCTTCACTGTACAAACAGTAGCCAGAATAGTCAGGGGAGAGTAGAGAACATTCTCAGCTTCTTACTTAGTGTCAAGGTACTTTCCCCCTAAGGTTGCTGAAATAATTAGAATCCTCATTTCCTCCCTATTGTCTAGAATTTCTCATTCCCTGTTCCCCCAAATTCTCTTTTTACTCCAGGACAGCTCCAAATACTAGATTTGCAGAATGTTCCTATGGCACCAACTGCAGCATCAGGATTTGGAGGTGGTGGTCAGGAAATCCCCATCATTCAGCTCAGCAAACATTAGCTCGTCCTGTATGCAGAGCACTGATCTGGGCAATGGGAGAGTCAGAGATATGTCATGAAGTGTCCTTGCTCTATGTCCCTTATTGCTTAGGAGATGTGATGTTCCTGGCAGAGTGGGGCCTGCACTTCAGATTTAAAACCACATGGGTTTGAATTGGGCAGCCGTGGAACACATGTGGATCAGCTGGGATGTTCAATGTGAATGTCTTGTGGATGGGGTCAGAGGGTAGGCAGCAACCCACGGACCCTCTCTGTGACTGAGTTGTCTCGTTTGGTGAACTTTGTGTCTGTAGGTAAAGAAAAAGAAAAGGAGAAACTGGAGGAAGATGAAGCAGCTGCAGCTAGCACCATGGCTGTGTCTGCCTCCCTCATGCCCCCGATCTGGGACAAAACCATCCCGTACGATGGTGAATCCTTCCACCTCGAGTACATGGACCTGGATGAGTTCTTGTTGGAGAATGGGATCCCAGCCAGCCCCACTCACCTGATTCAGAATGTGCTGCTACCTGTAACTGAGTTGGAGGGGAAGGAATCAGCTAGTTCTTCCACAGCTTCCCCATCATCATCTTCCACCATGGTCTTTCAGCCCTCAGAGACTGCCTCCAGCACAGGTTGGTCATGGGAGAGATTGCCCGTCTGAAAGGGGTTCTTGAACATAGAGGGACCCAACCCCACATCTATAAACACCTGTGTCTACTCACTCATTAATTTCTTTCTCCATCTAGAAGATCCTAGGAGAGCTTTGCAGTTAGAAGAAGTAACTCTCTTCTCATACTTCTTCACACCCTTCAGAATGATCCCCCTCTTCCAGCAAAGGATAAAAATAGTAGCCGCCTAGGCCCAATGGAAGTCTTTTTGTTGGTTGATAGTGCTACAGATGGGCAGAACAATATAGGGAAAATCAGAACCACCCTGAGCCTTTGCTTAGTAAAAAAACGTCCTGTCTGTTTTTACTGGGGTCTTGCCCATGATCCTCGTTTTTGCAGAGATATTGGATGAGTAGGAGCCACAAACAGGCATAAAATAATCCCAGTTTCACAGTCAGCAAACATTTACAAAGCACCTGCTCTGAAAACAAGCAAATTTGGAAACCTTCCTTTCACTTTTTTTTTAATCCTGCATTTGCAGTGCCTTCATGTTTCTTCATCTCATTTAGAAGTGAACCCCTCATAAGTGTAGGGAGCAACTTCAGACTTGGAAAAAATGGCCTTGCTCCCAAGAGCCATTGATGGTAAGGCTGGGCCAGCAACCCTCCACTTAGTGTCATGGAATCTCTGAGTCAGAGGGGATCCGAGAGCTTGGCTAGTCCAACCTCCCACATCAATTTCCTTTGTATCCACTTTGTATTTACTTTTCTGTGTACAAGTTTTCACTCAATAGAATGGAAGCCCCTTGAGGGCAAGGACTATTCTTTGTTTTGCCCTATGCCTGGCACATAGAAGGCAATTAATGAAGTGGTCATCCAGTATCTGCTTAAATAATTCTGTAACGAGTGACTCACCTGAGTTTTGAAAGGTCATGGAGAAGAGGAAGAGCATTGCTGTGGGGGGGGAGGGGGGCGGGGAGGAGAATGAGCTACAAACTACAGTGAGCACAATTGAGTTTTCTGAGAAAATGTTAAACTGTGTTGTTAAAGGGATGGCAGGTGGCCTTACGGAAGAGGAAGCAGCAATCCCAAAGGCCAGGCCAAGTTCAGGGCATGCCACACTGACTCTTTTCTTTTTGACAGGGTTATTCAACTAGCAGATCAGAGGAATCCCAGAGATAAATTTGCCTGATTTTAGTAAAATATTTCACAGTGTCTCTTGTACTCATCTTATGGAAAATGTGGGGAAATATGGGCTGGACAACAGTAGAGTTTGGATTGAATGTCCAAATCCAAAGAGGAGTGAGTCATGTCTTGACAGAATCTTAGAAGATCTCCAGGGGATGGCTCTAAAGGGTTGAATAAGGCCTCAAGAGCGTCCTTACCAAGCTAGTAGGGACAGCCAAAACTGGACCATGGAGTCAGGCTTCAGAAATGTCTTTGGGGGCTCAAATCTGGACTAGATCTACTAAGGTGAAATGTTTTAAGGTGAAGTGGAGAACCGTTTGGCTGTGGGAGCCCAAAGGCCAAGAGGGGAAAATAGGGAGGAGAGACCCATCTTCATCCATCCTGGCCACCTCACCTATGAAGGAGTCTTTTCCAATCGGGGTATCATCCTTGGGGGCAGCCAGGGCCCAGGGGGTGAGGAGGGAACCTTTCAGGGACAGTGGTGCTAAGGTCCTGGGAAAGAGAGGCCAACTGAGGCAGGAGATCCAGAAGGAGGTCCTCTCAGTGAGAGCTGTCTGCCAGGGAAACTGTCCAAGGCAGGAGGTGTCACTTCTTTGGGGAGAGGCCAGGTGCCACCCTGCCAGGGATGGTGCAGAGAAGGAGGCTGGCCTCAGAGACTGTCTCTCTGTGAGGAAGTCTCTCATAGAGAAAGCTCTGGCTTGTATTGGCCTGGAACTTTGAAACCTCAGTTTTAACCTTATCAGCCTGTAAAACATTTCAAGACAGCAATCCTGCATCGTGCCGCGCCCCACCCCCCCCCAGTCCTTGAAAATGCTCCAGTTTCCCCAGTCATTTCCCATAAGACATTTTACATCCCTGAACCCTCCCTGTTACTGCCACATTTTCTAGAATTGCACATCTAAGCTGAGGAATCTGCTGTTGGGGCACCCGGGAGTCCTCCCCATCAGACGGCAGTTTATTTTTCCCCTGCACTAGTCAGTGACTTCAGCAAACTGCTTCCAAACCATGGGGAATGAATGGCCAAGGTGGCTCTAGTCCTGCTCACAGTCTGCCCCAAGAGCAGTTGTTCCCCAATCCCATTAGAATTTCATAAAACAGAGGAAAGTTCAGGGCTACATTGACTTTAAACTTTATGGAAAACGCAAAATATAAAATCCCTCTAATTCTTTGTGCCTTTTAAATTCTTTCTGTGCGTTGTAGCATTGACTGATTGTGGTGTGTTAGGGGGAGTTTTTCTTAAGTGGCAGTGATTTGTGCAATATTTTGTGTTCTTTTAAAGTCAATAAGTACAGTTTCTTTAAGGATGAGGAGATATGTATCTAGGGATAAAATCTGGATCTTCGGGTATACCAAGAGCTCCCTACATCTGCAGGATTGATCGAGCCCTTCCTCATGTGTCTTTTTCAGAATCCTCTGTGGAGAATGAAAGAGAGACCCCCAGTCCCATTGACCCCAACTGTGTAGAGGTCGATGTGAACTTTAACCCTGACCCTGCAGACCTGGTCCTCTCCAGCGTGCCAGGGGGTGAACTCTTCAACCCTCGAAAGCACAAGTTTGCCGAAGAGGACTTAAAGCCCCAGCCAATGATCAAAAAGGCCAAGAAGGTCTTTGTCCCTGATGAGCAGAAGGTAATTTGGTTTCCATCATGGGATCCTGGTGGCTGGCTAGTTTTTGTTGTCCTTTCCATGAGGTGAGCCCAGTAGCCTGTGAGGGACAAAGGGATGCTTGTTTTTAGCTGGAAGGATCCTTCCACCTTATAGACACACTGGAGTAAGATGTAATCAGTGATGGGAACCCTGTCAGGCAAAAACTTGAGAAAATTAGAGGGATAAGCCAGTAGGCTCCCTGTTTTGGGGAGCTCTGCTCTGAATCCCAGGCAGACTGGCTACAGTAGACCTTTTAGTGCCAGAAGGGCCCTTGGATATTGTGCTATCTAGCCCCTTCTTTTTACAAAGAAGGGAGAGACTCTCTTACGGTGGCTTGACAAGTCACCCCAGTAAAGTTAATGACAGAGATGGCATTAAGACTCTGGGCTCTTGACACCTGGTCCTCTTTCCCTTCCTCCTGTGGCTCTTCCTGATTCTGGGCCTTGCTTCTCTAACAACCAGGAAGCCAGAGTTCCCTTAGCCTAGGGTTAGCCTTTCCAGGATTGCCAATGGAATGCCAAGAGATAGCTCCCACTTCAGTCAGAGGCCCTGGAGCCTTTGACCCTTAGGGATCTCTCTCCTCCACCCCAGAGGAGCCATCTTCTGGTCCACTGAGAGGACCTGCCACCAGCTGGCCCCCACCTTAGGGGTCCTCTGAAGAGAAGGGCCACCTTAAACATGCATCCTCGTGTCATTAATGGACACAAGGCTGGATTTGGAGTCCACAGCCCTGGGTTCAAACCCAGGCTTACTGCTGACCAAGTCAGTTATGTGTCAGTATCTTCCCCTGTTAGGCTGGATGTTTTCAGGCCTCTCTCCCTGGACACTGCCCTGGCTGGGGGCCTGCCAAGGTGTGGAGCAGAGGAAAGGGGGAAGGCCACTTCCCTGCTGGAGACCGTTAAGATCTCTCAAACATTTTATCCAGGATGAAAAATACTGGACACGCCGGAAGAAGAACAACGTGGCCGCCAAGCGTTCCCGAGATGCCCGCAGGCTAAAGGAGAATCAAATCACCATCCGTGCTGCTTTCCTGGAGAAAGAAAACACAGCCCTCAGGACGGAGGTTGCTGAGTTGCGCAAGGAAGTGGGCAAGTGCAAGAGCATCGTCTCCAAGTATGAGACGAAATATGGACCCTTGTAAGCACCACCCCCTCTCCGTGTTAGACATCTCTGCTGAGGGACTCCCAGAGCGAGTGTGTGGGGAGGCGTTGGGGCTCACCACAGCTAGCAGGAGGTCCGCTGCTGCCAGCCTGGCTCGTGCCAGGGCCCTTCTGCCCAAAGGGGTCCCACAGGGCGCATCTGGAGGACTTGGTAACCCCTGACTCTGGGGGCAGGATTCCTCATTTGTGGAGAATGAAGGGACTCTCTTGAGATGGGTGATGAGGGCTCAGCTTTCTACCCTTGGACATCCCCGTTGTATTGAAAAGGGGACCCTCTGGAGTGTACAGCCTCCTTTCACAGAGTGCTCACTCTCTCTTTGACTTTCATTCCGTTTTAGATCTGGGCTAACAAGGGCTGCCTCTCTCTGGCATCTCGGAATGGTCCCTAGTTTTTCCTGCCCTCACATCCCATCAGATAGCAGGGTGTGTAGGCTAGGTAGGATATCATTGTTGTCCAGTTCCACCCAGGAAAAGGGGAAGGACCTTGTGCAGTAGGAAAGGCCTCTTTCCATCCTCCTTGGAGAGGTGACAGTCCATCAGCGGACACAACACAGAGCCTGGTGTTTCCTCAGGGCTTTGCTGTCAACAGCCTGTGGGCGTGTCCTTTAGTGCCTGCATTAGAACCAGAACTACACATGATTGTAGGAGAAGTGGGGAAGCTGAGGCAGCCAGGGCTTAGGAATCACCACTGTCTTAGATGGAGTTGCTGGCCACTGTTCCCACAGCCAGCAGGACCAGGGAGGCCTGTGACTGTCAGAGCAAGGTGTTTGCCACCCAAGATTGCACGCACTGGTTCATCATGCCTGCTGTGACCAGATTTTTTTAGATTCCAAATGTTTTAGACAAACTGGGGAGGAAGGAATTTTCTTTCTAGTCAGTCCTGGTGTGCAGAGCCTGTGGTTTGGTTTAGAAAACTGGGCCTCCCTGCTTGGAAGAAAGCCAAGCTGAGGTTAGTGGTCTAGGGCACGTCTAGTTCTTGTCTTGGGGATCAGTACAAGGGCTTTGCCCATATCTGCCAAGAGCTATGGGTATGAGCTCTCAGTATGATCTCGTCTGAGCTCTCTTTTTGGCCAGCAGTGAGAGAAGTGCAAGTGTAGGGTCTGAGGCTGCTAGAGATGAACAGATTGGAAGAGAAGAAAAGCTTGTGAGTCAGAAGGTTGGGGGCAGTTTTGTAAGACCCAAAGCCCCCTTCTGTCCCAAAGTGGCCTAGCCTTGTGCCCCATTTCTCTTCTGGCTGTCATGGGGACGAAGGCAAAGCCATCTTTTGCCTTGACTTTTGTAGCCGGTGCTTGCCCTTTTGAGTAGATTTGTCCCATTTTCTCCATACCGATGAAACCCTTCAGAGACCCTTGGGTGAATGAGAAAGCCCTCAAGTCATCTAGGATTCTTAAAGGAAGGTGCATGTGTCAGAAGAAAAATGAGATGATGGACAAAATTGTCACACTTGACACTTTGCTTTATTTAAAGTGACCTGTCAGGTTCTAAGTAACATCACTCTAAAGACTCTTAACAAACCTGAATGAAACAAACCCCGTGTGAAACTACCGCAGTGGACGGTGATATCCAGGAGACTTGCCACATCTGGTGACAACCCACTGCCTGCCTTGGGGGGGGAGTGGCTGGAGGACAATGCCTCCTTCATTGTCTCCTGGGGCTTCTGGTTGGAGAGTGAAAACCCTTACACACAGATGACTCCTCCCTCTAAGAGAGGCCCAGACTGCAGAGGGCCATCATCTTGGGTTAGCTCCCTGACCTGAGCAGAAGGCAGCCTGGCTGGGGACTCCCTCCTGGCCCTGGCCACCCACCATGAGGGCAGGTCTCATCTTGCTGTTGGGGATGATGTTAGCATAATGTGTCTTATTTTTATTTATCCAGATACAGTGTGGTTTATATATAGGTACGTAGATAGATGTGTGTATATATTTATATACATATATATATATATATACTTGTTTTTAAAGAGTAATAAGCACTGTTAACCATTTTTTCAATGCTATGGATCTGGTTGCCATTCTGTGTTCTATTCAAGTTGGTGGGACAGTGTTGTAGACATCTTTTCATGTCTTCTCTCCCACCCTCTACTACCCTCTCCAGACAGGGGGTAGCCAGGGCCCCTATCCCCCAAAGCTTTCTTAAGAGGGAAGGGGCTGCTGTGCCAAATGCAAGCATTATGGTACAAGCCAGCTGTAGGAATGAGGGCGTGGGCAGGGAAGGGTTGGGTGGTGTCCTGTGCTCTGTCCCTAACAGGCCAAAGACTTGGATCCACCCAGAGCCAGAAGGGAGGAGGGGGCTGGGTCCTTGGGTCCCTTGACTCCTGGCTCCCCCTTTTGTTCTGCTGGGCCAACCCCAAGGACATGAGAGGCCCAGAGACTAATTATATCTTCTACGAAGAGTCAAGAGCAAAGGAAGGATGACAATCTGGAGCCTGGCGGGGCCTCGCCCTTCAGCTTCCTGGCGAGGAGCTGCTTCTTTTTGGTTCCTTCAGAACTGACGAATCATGGCTAAGCTTGAGGGTTAGAAGCATATATAGAAAATAAATGTTTACGAATCACTGGAGGTGTCAGCCTGTGGGGAGGAGGTGGCAGCCGGCACTGCTGCCACAGGTCCTGCTGGCTGGCCAGTAAAGGATGAATGGGCAGTGATGGGTGAGTGAGGGGGCTTGGGCCCTCTGGCCTTGGCCGTCTGCTCGCTGGGCCGCCCCATTTACTGTCGTGGACACCCTGCAGCACTCTGATGGGGACTTTGCTCGTATTTCTGCTAATGTAGCACAATAAATTTTCTAGAAAATGGAAAAAAAAAAAGACAATTGCAAGACAGCTGTTGTTCTTACTGTGTTTATGGTGCCAGAAGGCCATGTGATGTTTGTTTTTCTGTATGTTGGAGAGTTTGGGGCAGATGGGCTGGATGGAAAAGATTGCTTTTTGTCTCCCCTCTGGGAGAGCATCTGGGGGATGCCTGGGACAGTGGGTAAAGGGGAGATGGCCCTGTTTGGTGGGCGTCCCTCTGTGTGAGTTTCAAAGGACGAGGCAGGAAGCCAAGACTTCTCAGCTGAAGCTGAAGACCTTCCAATGCAGTAGTCTGATCTTGTGTGTCACGTGTGTGTGTGTGTGTGTGTGTGTGTGTGTGTGTGTGTGTGTGTGTGTGTGTGTTACTGCTTGTTGTGGGGTGAGAGGGGTGGACTGGGCAAGGGGAGGGATGTGGGCATGTGACCTTCCCCAAAAAAACCCAGAGAATTAAATATTTTGAGAAAAATTTTGGTCTGCATCTTTGATCTTTAGTATTCCTGTTTTTCCTTCCCAGCTTGTTGACCCCATGGGCTAAGCGTTCTAGCTAGACAAAAATTATTTCTCTGGCTATCCTACTTGCTCCTCCACCCCAGTCCACACTTGTGCCTGGCTCAGAAGTTCTGAGGGATTTGTTGGAGCAGTTAGAGTAAAGGGGCAGCTGGCCAAGACCTCTCCAGAGCTGCTGCCAACTCCTTATGGGACCTGCCCATGGGGAACCAGGCCCAGTCCTTAGCTGGTACATCCTCTTTCTGCATCTGTTGAGTGTATGTGGGGTACACAGGGTTAAATGGGATCGCAGAGAGGTAAGAATGTCCCAGAAAGTGAATTATGGTCATCCAGCCTGGAAGTATAGCCACGTGGGCCCTTCAGCCAAAGTGCTTAGCCAACTTGCTGGACATAGTTGAGGGGATGTGTTTTCAGTAGATGTTGGGGGGAAACACCAACCCAGCATGTGTTGACAACTGCCCTGGAAATTGAGAGCATATATCTCAGCTGCATTGCTCCCACAGGCTCCCCACTCCTGAAGGCCCCCCAGTGACCCCAGTTCTCCACCAAAGACCCTTTTTCTTCCTCCTAAAGCTTCACCCTCTTCTTCTTTGTCCTCACCAGACAATGGCTGCCTAGAAAAGGAAATGTCCTGGCCATCCCTACCCAGTACACCTTTCCCCATAGAAATACCTTTTTAAAAGGATGGGTCCCTCTGTACTAGCAGAACCATAGTTCACCTCCATGGTCATGTCAGTGTCTCAGAGCCTGAACTGACAGGCCCAGTTGCATCCATTTCCTGTACTTAGTGTGGATGTGTTCTGGAACCTTAGCCCCCCCACTTGTGAATAGGAATTCTTAATCTTTTTTTGTGTGCTGGACTTTTCAGAAAAAAATTTTAAATGCATGAAGTTTTAGTATTTGATTACAGTGGAAAGCAGGTATTGAAATAAAGATGTAATTTCTTTTCTCATACAGGTTCATAGACCCCTTGGGCATCTGTGGACTCCAGGTTAAGAACACCAGGTTAGAACATTGTTATTTTTGATAGAAAATGACCTCTGAAGTGTAATGCAATCCCATTTTTAATTTGGAGGACTATAGTTCCTTCATCTTTAGGTTTCAGTTTGTTCTTCCAAAGAAAGAAGCTGTTGGATTAGATGATGTTGAAGGCCCCTCTTAGCTCTGACATCCCCCGTTCTGAGGCTCCTCCCAGCTCTGATGTTTTACAATTCTATAAAGGGCTCTAAAATCTGCTCAAAATAGTTACGCATCTCTTTTTTCGTTCATTTTAAATGGAAGCTTTTAGCTCCGTTCCCTTAGCTCTCTAATAGGTGGCAACCAGGTAGCCGTCCATGAGCAGTCTACTGGGCTGTTTCTGGGGCAGGACTGTTCTTGGGGCAGTGACGGCCCCAACCTCCTGGGCCCCAGGATAACCACAGCAGGGGAGTGCGCACTCAGACAGCAGTGATTGTAGGCCTGACGTCTGGCTTTTTAGCCAGTCGACTGAGTGGACAGCTCCCTTGGGGGCTGGCCCAGTTCAAGGCTTGACTGATTAGGTCCACAGCTGCTTCGGACAGACAATGAAAGAGGGCCCCGCCCCCATCAATGAAAAAAAGAATTAGCCAAAGGCAGGATAATGTGACCACAACACCCAGCACTCCCATCCCTCCCTGCCCGCACTGAAACTGGACAGATTTCAAAGGGGGTGAGCCTCACTGGTCAGGCAGTGCTGGTCTCTACCACCTTTGATGCAAGTAGACAAGGCTGGAAGGTCCAAACTGGGTTGTACAATCCCACACCTCTGGCCCTCCCTCTGCTTCCTTTTCTACCTCTCCCTTCCCCCATCCGAATTAACTAGTGAGGTGCTGATCTGCTTTCACAAACCAATGGAATTCATAATAGCTACCATTTATAGAGTGTTTTCAGACCCATCTATTGTCTCAACTACTCTACTCAATCCCAAATTCATAGCATCCTAAAGTAAAATAAACAGTGGCTCCCAGGCCTGCCTGGTACCTTCCCCTGCTCTGGACCCTAGCCTTCTATTGACTAGCCCTGGGATCCCCATAGCTTGCTACCCAGAGCACAGAGAGACCCTCAATCTGCCTTTGTTGGTAAATGGGGTCCCTAGACTAACCTGGGGGGTGCAAGGTACGTTGCCTGGTGAACCTCCCCTGCACGCCCCCCCCAATTAATCTGAAGAGCAGTCCTAGAAAAATAAGGTATAGGGGTGACTGACCTCTTCTCACCCCCCACTCCCCTCCTGCGCCCCCCCCCCCCCAGATCCTCCATAGACTCATTCACAGACTCAGGGAGAGGAGGAGAGAGAAGGGTATTGGTCATTTCCAAAAAAATGTGAAGGGCTTCCAGGAGGGGAGGAGAATGGATTAGGTCTGTTCTGCTGGGCCTCACAGGAGGAGGGCCGAGGAGAAGAGGGATGGAGATAGATCCCGGTTTGATTTAGGGGGAAACTTCTGAACAAAATGATCCAACAGCTTACCCCAACAGCTGGTGAGCTCCCCGTCTTGGGAGGCCTTCAAGCCTAAAGTACATGAGCACAGCACAAGAGGATTCTTGCTTCTGGTAAAGAGTTGGAGGGGTGGGGAACCTGTGGCCTCAAGGCCACATGTGGCCTTCTAGGTCCTTGGGTGTGGCCTTTTGACTGAGTCCAAGTTTTACAGAACAAATCCTGTTATTTGTTTTGCAAAGTTTGGATTCAGTCAAAAGGTTGCACTTGAGGACCTAGAGGTCCACATGTGGCCTTGAGCCTGCAGGTTCCCCACCCCTGGTTAGGAGAACTCTGAGAATTCCTCCAAGTCTGAGTTTCTAAGAATCTCTAAAAAGAAGAGAAATTCTGGTTTTCCAGTTGAGGAAAGAGAAGGGATGGGGTGGAACAATGGAGTTATAGTACCTCCTCTGACCATCAGGAAAACCCTGAGAAAAAGGCAGGACAGGACTTACTATTCCCATTTGTCAGATGGAAAAACTGAGTTTCAGAAATGTCCGCATGGTGAGTGAACACAGAGTCAAAATTAGAATCTAGATCTGCCTCCTAGTTTAGGGTTTTGAATTTTTATCTTCAGATCCTCTGGTCCAGCCCCCCTCATTTTACAGAGAAGGAAACTGGCAGAAGGCAGCCTGGGAGAGGGCAGGGGGCCCAGGACTGGGGTAAAGGCCAGTGGGGCTTGAGAGCCAGAGAGGGGAGAGGTCACCACCCTGCTCACTGTCCCTGGACACCCTCCAGAGCCCAAAGGACAAAGTCCAGCCAAGTCTGCCAGCTCCCACCAGTGAGTGCCAGGGTTCACCTGTCCTTGACCTGGAGTGGAGGGGGGCAGGGTGGGGAGAGAACACAAAGGTCTTGGCAGCAGAACCCAGAGCCCCATCTTCCTCCACAGCCTAGGGCCCAGCCTCACCCGGGAGGCTAGATTCCAGTCCTGGGTTAACCTTTGCACATTCTCCCCTCTGTCTGCCCAGCAGCAACACATCCCTCCCCCAGTGGGAGGAAGGTCAGGATAGCCAAGTCTGTTTAGTCCCTGTGTCCTCCTGTGTCATGCCCACCTCCTGCTCTCCATTTCCAAGGCCCACCTGAGGGCTCCACGTGATTTCACTCCTCCCTTTCCAATCTGACCAGCTCAGGGTTTAGAGCTGAGAGGCACCACAGAGATAATTTAGTGCACCCCCTACTTTTACCAATGAGGAAACTGAGGCCTAAGGTCACCATAAACAATAGAAATGAAAGTCGTTCTCATAGACTAAAAACCAAACCAAACCAAATCGGAAGCCAGGGCACTGCACGGTTGTGGGAAGAAGCTTGGGCAAGGAAGAGGAAGATCCTGGTTCAAATCCTCTGCCACTCACAAGTCACGGAGCCCACAGTGAAGGCACTTACCTCACACAGTAGCTATGAGGATTAGACAAGATAACTCAAAGTGTTTTGTGAAACTTAAAATGCTTTATGATATCTATTGATGATGTCATTCAATGAAAAGAAAAATCAAGAGAGTGGTTCAAAAGCAGAATGAGAGGCCCAGGTAGGTAGTGTGCTTCCCTGTCCCTAGAGGTATTCAGGCAGCAGAGGAAGGGGGAGATCTTCGGTTGAAGAAGGCACATGAGGGATTCTGGCTTCATTTGGGGAGTCAGATGAGATGTTCCCTGATGCTCTTTCAGTTTTGACATTTCTAGGATTCTAATTGTGGCCTCATCTCTGTCCCTCCCTAAGATCCAAGGATTTTAGAGGTCATCCACAGAGGTCTAGCATTCTTATTTTACAGATGAGGAAACTGAGTCTCAGGAAAGTTTGATGCTGCAGATGGCATAGATAAGAGAAGCTAGAATGGAATCCAGTCCTATTTCCCAGACAGCAGTAGGACAGAGGTGAGAAACAGTCAGGAAGAGCCTGAGACACCTAGAATTAGCTTCTCTGTGGCCTAGGCACAGGTGCAAATCTACACTGGTCAAGGATGTTTCCTCACTGGATGTTGCTTACCAATGAAATCACAAGAGTGGTCCCAAAAAAGGAATGTGTGGAATCATTTCGTGGGCTGTTGATGAAGTGAGAGGAAGGGATGACCCATGACCAGCCCATCCAGAGGCATCCATGCAATGGAGAGATTTCAGGCCACTAAATGCACACTCTGTGGAGGATTTATGGGAGGCCACAGAGAAGAATCCAAGAGAATGAGAGGGCATGGAAGGGCTTCTTTATATGTGCACTAAGGGAGGAAGCCCCCCAACATCTGATCCATCCCAGCTCATGCCAGACACTGTGCTGACCCCCAGGGATGTGAAGACAGCAAGGAAGCCACAGCCCCTGCCCTGAAGGAGCTCCCATTCTACAGGGAGAGACAACATGGTCACAGAAAAGCAAATGCAAGGTCTCATGAGGAGGGAGGGAGCTGGAGAGGAAAGACAATGAACGGAGCCTAGAAAGGAGGAGAAAGCTTTCTAGGAGCAGAGAAGAGGAGCAAGCACATTCCAGGTACCAGAGAGCATCCTGGGCCAACAGGCAGATTTGGGAAAGGTCAGGCAGAGGCCAGGGAACATAAAGTCTTCTTTTTCTTAGAAGGATAAAAGGAATAAAGTAACATAAATGGGTGCAGCTGCATTTATGGATGTGGAAGGGCATGGGGCATTTAGAGTTAGGGGCAAGGCCAGCTGTAATTTCAGATTAGATAGGTAGATAGCTAAATAGAAAGAAAGAGAGAGAGAGAAAGAAAGAAAGAAAGAAAGAAAGAAAGAAAGAAAGAAAGAAAGAAAGAAAGAAAGAAAGGAAGGAAGGAAGAAAGGAAGAAGGATGGATGGATGGATGAATAGATGAATGAATAGGTAAATAGATAGCTAGATATATGAGTAAATGGATGGATAGATGGATAGATGAATGGATGGATGGTTAGATGGATAGATGGATGTATAGATAGATGGATGATGGATAGATGAATAGATAGACTAATGGATAGATAGATGAATAAATGAATGGACAAAGGGATGGATGGGTGATTTATTAGTATGTATGTATGTATGTATGAGCAACTGCAAAGCACTGGGAACACGAAGAACAAGCAAGGAAGTCAGTCCTTCTCTTCAAGGAGCTTACATTCTAATGGGGGAAGAAAAGAGGAATGCAGAGAACTGAGAATACATCCCCTATTCCCCATCATACATCCTTCAAACACTTCAGTATCTCTCCTCCTCCTGCCCTAGCCTTGCAGTTCCTAGAAATTCCAATTCAGTCCATTGTCTCCAAGTAAGACGAAATCACCCCGAGGTCCCAGCTCTGGTCCTTCCAACAGTACCTATCAGACCTTGGGGAAAGTCAATCCCCCTTCTCTGGACTTTGATGTCTCCATTGGTAAATATGGTGGTTGGAGGCGGTGTGGTTCAGTAGGAAGAGCGCCAGTTCTGGTGACAGAAAATGAAAGGACTATTTCCTGCCTGTGGGACCTTGGACTCTTGCCAACCTGGGGCTCAGGTTCTTCATCTGTAAAATGAAGGCTTTGAACTCCCTTGCTTCTTAAATCCCCTCCAGTCTTGTACCTATGATCCTATGGCTAGATTATTAGGTCCTTTACAAGTTGTGCCTGCTATGGTCATGCGGTCTGTGATTTCATCAATACCAGGGATGCGGTTGACCTTAGAACATGGCATGTCATAATTAGGACTTTTAGGGCCCAAAGGGACCTGACAACCCAGAATGTCAGAGCTGAGAGGGTCTGTCATCTTCTGGATATGAAAAATGCAGCAGGGAAAGGCTACAGGGACAGTTATTAATTTGTCTCAGTTTGTCTACCTGTGAAATGGGAATAGTTCATGAGGCGAAAGGAAGAGGCCAGCAGCTTCAATAAATGAAGGATTAATTTAAAGAAGGCAGAAAATAGAGGATCTCTTGGGTCATGAAGCTCCAGAAGACCATCCCTTAACAATGAAAGTGCTGGAGTCGGGGAAGACCAGATTCTAATTGGGGCAATATCTAGGGCCCACCACGAGGTGGCGCCATAAGTTCATTTGTGCAAATGGTACCTAGGACGGCGTTGAGTTTGGTGTTGTCCCAGTCTCCAGGGTGTGGGCAGCCAGAAGCTGGGGCTGGAAGGATGGGCTGGGGGCAGTTGTTCCTGGGATGGCCCTGTCCCAGCTGCGGGGCTGTCCCAGAGCTACTTCCAGCTTAGTGAGACCCCTGTAAGACTGAGAAGGAGCCCAGCAGGGAGGGGAGAAGACGAGGGGAGACGAGCCCAGTCCTTCATCATCACCCAGTCCCAGGTCCTGGAAGCAGGGACCCCCAGGAGCTGCATCTCTTGGGTGGGCTGAGGTGGAGAGGCGGGAAAAGCAATAGGATCAAGAGCTAGCCAGACCCACCTGATAGGAAAACTGAGGGCCAGAGATTGTCACCTGGAGACATAGTAAGAACCGGAATTTAACTCATTCTTTTGATTCCAAAATTGTGCCCACCAAAGTCTGGTGTGGGGTGGTTGGTCTGTGGAGAGACATTGTTTGGCATGCTGTGTGTGTGTGTGTGTGTGTGTGTGTGTGTGTGTGTGTGTGTGTAAGAGGCACAGGGCTCTTAAGACCCTGGAGTCAGAGAACCTGTGTTCAAATCCTGTTTCTTACCCTACCTGTGTGATCTTGGTTGTTGTTCAGTTGTATCCAACTCTTTGTGATCTCTTCTGGGGTTTTCTTGGCAGAGACTGGAGGGGTTTGTCTTTTCCTTCTCTAGCTCATTTTACAGATGAAGAAACTGAGGCAAACAGGGTTAAGTGCCTTGTCCAGGATCACACAGCTAGGAAGTGCCTGAGGCTAGATTTGAACTAGGTCCTCCTGACTCCAGGCTCTATCCACTGCCATACAAGCTACTTCCTAATCTTGGACTCCTCTCTTAACTTGCTTGTTTCTTCAGAGAGGTTATATTGTTTCCTCATCTGTAAGAGGAGGGGGTTGGACTACATTGCCCCTGAGGTCCCTCCCAGTCTGAGAGTTATGGGTGACCTTGGACAAGTTCTTGGTCCTTAGCTCCTCCAGAAAATGCAAAGGTTAAATAAGATGGCCTGGGAGCCTCTAGATCTCTGGGCCTATGATGCTTCCTGGGCCCAGTTCCTCCTCTGTAAAATGAGGGTTTTTCTCTAGGTGGAGGCCACTCTCAGTTCTAGAGCTCGGATTTCTACGCGTAAAATGAGAAAACACCTCTAAAGAACTCCACCAACCTTACAGTGCCACATAAATGCCAGCTAGCTCTTGGGAGCTCTTGGATTCCAAATCCAGGCCTCTTTCCATTGAGGAACATGGTGTCCAGAACACCATCTCTGGATACCCTCTCCAGCTCCGACATCCAACATTGTCTGTGTCTGTGCCAAGTCTGTCCCCCAAATCTCCCCCATGTCTGAGGGCACCTCAGGCTGGCCCTGTGCCCCCCCCTGCCCCGGGGCAGGCAGCTCCAAAGATAGCTGTGACACACACTGCTCCTGGGGAGTGTACGCCCTAACAGGAGAGAAGAACCTCTGGGACACAAACAATGGTGGCCCCAGAGAGGTCCAGGCAGGCGCTGAGGAGAAATGTGAGCAGGAGGGAGCTCGTGCTTGTTTGTTTATTTATCCAGTTATTCACTTTTAAAGTCTGTTTTATTGTTTTATTGATGCTTGTCTTTACATCAGTCAATACCCCCCACGAGCACCTCCCCTCTCCATAATGAACCAAAGGGAAGATCAAGTTCACCTGGCAAGAGGGAAGCCTTCCCGGAGGAAGCAAGGCCTGGATTCTAGGCAGGGACGGTCGGAGGAGGGGGCTGAAGTCACCCATGGAGTCCCCATTGGCTGGATGGCAGAGAGCATGAAAGGGAGAGCTGTGAAGCCAGCTGGGAACAGGAGTGGATTTTCTCTTAGCAGCCACGAGAGACCTCTTCAGCAGGGGGCTGCAGAGCTAGAGGAATGACTTGGAGGCCCTCCAGGCCAGCCCCTTCATTTTACAGATGAGGAAACTGAGGCACAAGGGGGGAAGTGACATGGTGGGTGTTGTCCAGGTAGTTAGGGAAGAAGCCCTTCCCGCGGTGCCAGAGCGGCTCCCATTCAGCAAGCGTGTGAAGGAGGCAGGGACAGGAGACCAGCTCTGCAGGGAGAGCAGCGAGGAGACACTTTTAGCTCAGGCCACTATAGGTGAAGAAGGCAGGCAGAAATGGTGTGAAGGTTGTTGATAGATGTTAGGGATGACAGAGAGGGAGGAGGTAAGGAAGACTCGGTGGCCCCTCCACCCCCCAGAAATGGGGAAGATTGGAAGAGAGGCAGCCGTGAGGGAGAAGCTCAAGATGCTGTGTCCCATCAGTTGAGTTTGAGACGCCTCTGGAACAGCCAGTGGAAAGTGTCTGGGAGGCCACTGTCTGCTAGGGAATGTGGGACAAGGACTCAGGAGAGAGGTAAGGGCTAGGTCTGTACATCTGGCTCATCATGGATGGAGAGGTGACCTATGCACCCTTGGGAGTTGATGAGGTCACTAGGCCATATGTGAGAGTGTAGGGAGAGGAGAGAAGACCAGGACAGAGCTTTCCAGCTCAAGTATGTAGACATTTAGGTCTGTTTGAATTCCTAAGAATGTGCTTGTGTCTATGTGGGTATCTGGGATCCAGTGAGAGTATATACTATGGGCAGGTGGACCAGGCTGGGTTGGGCCTCCTTCCTTGCCTGGCTGCTGGGTTTCTCTGAAGCCCCAAACACACCAGTCTAATAAGGTCCCCTAACCTCTACCTTCAGTCTTGGCTCAGTGAGATGGGCAGGAGTGCAGTTATCCTAAATTATAGGAAAAGGAAGGCGGGAGGGGGGGGGAGGGCGAGGCAGGCAGACTGGCTCTCTCTGCCACAGGGAATCCAAAAGTCCACTTTCTACTCTGGAGTTTTTTGTGGGGCTATTGGCCTGTGGCTAAGCCCCAGAGCAGGGACTCTCCCTTTTCTGTCCCTGGGTGAGCAGGTCACCAAGGATTGCTATTCCTGGAAGCAAACCCATTGTGTGCGGTTGGCATATATTTGCATATGGAAATCAGGGAGCCCAAATGTGAGAGAAAACAGTGCTAACTCAGACTGAGAAGCAGCTTTGTCATTCTGAAGTCAAAAGGCCTTAGTTCAAGGCCTGGGCTGGACACTTACTTAACTGTGGCCATGATCGTCTCATCACTCCAAGCCTGCTTCCCTACCTAAAATGATAAGACCAAAACCAGAAACAGCAGTGCTGTTGTTCTGAGATACTCAAACCACAATCCTCAGGGCTGAGGCAGGGAAGAGCTCCAAGAAATCTGGGACCCAAGAGGCACGGACCCTGGACAAAGAGAGGGGAGCCTGCCTTCTTTTCCTGATCCGAGGGGCTTGGCTCTTCATTCACCGTTCCCCACAGCTGCAGATATTGGCAGGATGAGAAGTGCCCAGGGAGTTGTGGCATGGGCCAGGGGGAGCTGCAGGGCCCAGGGTATGAGGAGACAGTGACAGTCACACACTACCCTGGTGAGATCCCAACTGGAACACTTTGGAGCCGTGTTTTTGTAGACATTGAGGAGCAAGAATGCAAGCCGAGGAAGGTGACCAGGGTGCTACAATCAGAGAGTCCAAAAATGAAACAGGTAATAAGCTCCCCATAACCAGGAAAGTGATTTAAATAGAGTGGGGAGATGCTCACTTGTTGGGAAGGTTGCAAAGGACATCTCTCCACCAAAGGGGCTTGGACTGATGCCCCACACAAGGTAACCAAAAGTCCTTCTTCATTCACCCACTGAAACCCTCATCTTCTCCTCCATGATTAAAATCCAATTCAACATGTATTAAACACCTGCTGCATATCTGGCACTAATCTTGGTGCCCAGGTTACAAAGGCAAAAAGTGGAACAGTCCCTGCCTCCATGTTATTGAACAGGTGAGATACAATGAAGCCTATTGCAGTAACCTCACTGGTCCCTCTCCCTCCAGTCTCTCATTTCAGGTCATTTTCCTAGAACACAAATCTATGTCACTCCCTTACTCAACAACCTTCAGAGGCTCCCAATTGTTTCTAGGATAAAATACCAACCCCTTGGCCTGGCATCTGGGGTAACCATAGTCACCCCTTCCACATGGTGGGAATCAGGGCAGTGTGCCTCAAACTGGAAAATTTGCATAAGATTGTTTGATTATTTCCCATAACAGAGAAGATATATGAATTTTTTCTTTTTCTTTTATCAGGTATTTATATTAACTTGTTGTAAAATTTGGGTTGAGTATTTGGTCATAGGCCCTGTGTTGTCTGCTGGCCTTCTGTCATCCGTGGCTTCTGCAAAACCCCCAAATTCCCATTTAAGTTCTTAAGGCAGCCTGTGATATAGCAAAACCACGAGGGGGAAAGTCATGATGTGGAAGGGATAATTATACAAAATCACTTGAGGAGGGGGAGAGCCCTAGCAACTGGGGTTGGGGTAGAGGTAGGGGGCATCAAGGAGGGCTTAGTGGTTCTCAGTAGAACCTAATGATTCTTAGAGATACAGGAGATGAATGGGGACAGCCGCACAGAGCACTGGCTTGGAGTCAGGAAGACCTGAGTTCAAATCAGACTTCAGACACTTACTAGCTGTGTGACCCTGGACAAGTCACTTAACCCTGTTTGACTCACTTTTCTCATCTGTAAAATGAGCTGGAAAAGGAAATGGCAAACCACTCCAGGATCCAGGATCTTTGCCAAGAAAATTCCAAATGAGGTCCCAAAGAGTCAGACACGACTGAACGCACCCAAAATTGGAGATGAGAAGCATTCCAAGCTTGGGATGAAGCAAGAGTTTGCTTGCCAAGGTCAGAGAGACTAGCCAGCAGTCCAGTTTGGCCAAAATATATCAAGAATGAGGAGAAATATGAAATGAGCAAGGGCAGGCTGATAAATATTTAACAGCTGACTGGGCAGAGGTGTACACACAAGGGATAAATGCTCACGCTGAAAATTTAACAATCTGCTCTTGGCCCCTGTTCAAGCTGTTTTCAGCATATCCTGGAAATGAGGCTAAAAGGACTGGGAGGAGCCAAATCACAGACAGTCTTCGATGCCAGGTCCAGGGTTGGCATTTTATCCTAGAAACAACTGGGAGCCTCTGAAGGTTTTTGAGTAGGGGAGTGACATAGATTTGTGTTCTAGGAAAATGACCTGGAGTGAGGTTACTGCAATAGGCTTCATTGTGAAAAGTGATGGGGGCCTGAGCTTGGGTGGTGATTGTGTGAGTGGAGAAAAAGGGGCAGATGTGAGGGCTGTCTCTGAGGCAGAATGCCAGCCAATCTGAGCAGAGAGTAAGGAATTAGGGAGAGGGAAGAGACGAGTGTAGTCCTAAGGCCTGGGTGACCAAGAGGATGGAGGCTCAAGGGAAAGGGATGCTGAGGGGAAGGAAGGAAAAGAAGCTTCCCAGTGCGTTCTAAGAGTTTCAATGGATGTCTTTGCCTTGTCTTACACTGTTAATAACTTATATAGTCATTAACTTGGATCCTAAGAGATTAGGCAGTTGATACAGAGATGAGAGACAGAGAGACAGAGAGAGGAGAGAAGGAGGGAAGAGGGAGAGGGAAAGAGAGAGAGAGAGAGAGAGGGAGAGGGAGGGAGGGAGAGAGAGAAAGGAGTTTTGGGGCAGAGATGTGGACCTGGAAGGACCCACAGAAGTCCAGTCTTCATATTGCACAGATGAGGAAAGGAGATTTGGTGACTTTAAGGAATTTTCCAAGGTCACCCAGGCAGTAAGTAGCCAAGTCTAGATTAGAACCCAAGCTCTGGGACTCAGAGGCATGTCCTTTCCGATTCAGTTCCCTGACTCCTTAGCGCTAAGAATCTACCAGATTCAGTCAATTCTAGTATTCTATGGTCGGAAAAGTCGGCTTCACCCACTCAGGGGTTCTGGGATTCTGGTAGCCACTCAGCCTTGGACCTTTCTGGAGACTTGGCTGCTGCCTTGGCCGCTCCCCACCTGATCCTGGGGATATCTGAGAGTCCCGGAGCATGGTGGGGGGAGGTGGCTGTTCCACAAGGGAAGGACATGCCGTTCTCAGACTGAGCCGGCAGCTGCCTAGCTGGGGGTGGGGGGTGGGAGGTGGGGGGGTCTACTGGGGCAAGAGGAGCCAAGAAGCAGGAGAGAGCGATTGGCAAGGGCAGAGCGGCAGAGGAGACGGGATTTAAAAATACTCTTGCTCTGGACGTTGCCCTAGTCAGTCGGTCTTCAAACTAGATCCCTGCCCACCCCACCCCCTTCCCCATATAGGTCCTGAGAATGACGTCATGGAAATCACTGGGCGTCCCTGGCCCGTAGGGGCCTGGGGCGGGGGAAGGGAACATAGCTGAGGGGGGTGGGGAGAAAGGGATGCTACCTGTTTGCCCTGCCTCCCCGCCCTACACACACACACACACACACACACACACACACACACACACACACACACACACACACACACACACACACACACACACACTTACACACACACACACTCACACACTCACACACTCACACTCACCCCTTCCCTTACTCCTGGAAACGGGGGGCTTCCTTGGGCTTGGGAGGGACCAGGCTAGGGGATCCTTGGATCTCAGGAGCAGGTGCCCAGGGAGGGAGGGGCTGGTTGGGACACATCGTAACCGGCCGAACACTAGAGCTTTCTAGTTTTTTTTTTACACAAACAAGAAAAATGAATTTCTGAAAGGTTATGGGACATGGCTAAGGTCACAAAGAGAGTGGCTGGAGAAACCAGAAGCCGGGTTTGCCAAGGGTTAGGCAGTGCGGTGATCTTTCCATTCCCGCGTGTTCAAGTTTAGGGATTAACCCAGACTCGGGGGTCGACACCACGGGGCTGGAGGGGAGAGACGGTGAGGGTAGTGACCTGGGAAGGGATTTCCTTGCCTTTATTGGTCTGGGACAGCCCTGTGACCTTGCCAGGATGCCAGGGCTGGCCCGGCGCTGGACAGACTTCCTGTAATGCACCCAAAATAACTCTTGCTCACTGGGCAGTGCCTGAAATTCCCCCTTCTAAACACGCTTTCCTTTGGCTTAAATCTGTGTCGCTTGAACCCCGAGAGGAGGGGAGGGGAAACAGTTAACACGGCAGGATCAGGGATCTGCCTCTCCTGTAATCACAGCCCACCCTACCCAGTGTCAGCCTGACTTGTGCATTGCACTCCCTCCTTCCCCCATCAGACAGGAAACTCCTGGAGGGCAGAGATTGTGGGGACTTCTGGATCTGGAGGATGGAACCGAGGGCCTAGCGCCTCGAAGCTGCCTGATGCAGTTTGGTTAAACTGAATCCTTCCTCCAGAAGGAGGTGGGTAAGGGATGCAGAAAAATGACAATGGCTGATGAATCCATGGTTTGGTCCCTGACACTAAAGGAAGTCTATGTTTGTCCTTACCTGTCCTACTCCTGATTAGTGTAGTAAGAGGCACCTGGTAACTGCTTACTCCAGACTGGTGACTTCCTTTAAAAAAAAAAAAGTAATTATTTATTTTTAACATTCATTTTTTTAAAAAAACTTGAATTCTTAGTTCTCTTCCTCTGGCACCTCCCCCATCTATTGAGAAGGCAAGAAATGTGATACCAGTTATACATTTCCATATTAGCCATGTTGCAAAAACAAAACAAGAAAAAAATTATTTTTAATAGTCTGCTTCAGACTCCATCAGATCTTTCTCTGGAGGTGGATACCACTTCACTCACAGTTGTTCATTGTTACAATGCTGCTGTTACCTCCTATAGTGTTCTCCTGGTTCTACTCACCTCACTCTACATCAGTTCATATAAATTTTCCCAGAGTTTTCTGAAACCATCCTGCTTGTCATTTCTTTTAGCACAATAGTATCCCATCACAATCATATACCATAACTTGTTCAGCCATTCCCCAATTGATGGGATCAATTTCCAATTCTTTGCCACCACAAAAGTTAGCACTAAATATTTTTGTACATGTAGGTCCTTTTCCTTTTTCTTTGATCTCTGGGGGATACAGACCTAGTAGCTGCTTCATAGCCCTTAAATATAGGCTATGTGCACCATCTCATAGCCCTTTGGGCATATCCCTTAGTAACTTTCAAAGAGGCACCAGGTCCTTTGCCCTCAATCGTCATTACTGGTTTGATGTCAACTTGGAAAGAGGTCTCCAGTGGAATGCCACAGGGATCTGTGCTTGTCTCTGTTCTTGTTTAACATTTTTACTAATGACCTGGACAAAAACATAAGTGACATGCTTATCCAATTTTCAGATGACCACAAAGCTGGTGTAGGACAGCAAAAGCACTGAAGTTCAGAATCAAGATTCAAAAAGATCTTTAGAGAGATCAATATGGTGTGGTAGAAAGAGCCCTAAATTTGAGAGTCATGGATTCTAATCCTAGCCTTGCCACTTTTTACCTATGTGACCCCTTCTCTGGCCTCAGTTTTCTCATCTGTAAAATGAGAGGGTTGGACTCCATAAACTCCAAGGTCCCTCCATCTCCGAATCAGTGACCCATAACCGTTGTCCCTAATAGGCTAGAACAACAAATACCGAGAACAATGGGCTGAATCTAATGAGATAAAATTTACTGAAATGTTAAAAAGTCTTTTGCTTGGGTTAAAAAATTTAATCTCACAAGTACAAAGTGTGGAAGGTATGACAGAACAGCAGGTCATCAGAAAAAGACCTGGGAGTTTTAGTGGGCCACAAGCAGTCTTGTACTACATTAAAGAGCAAGAGCATTCAAGAACAGTCCTGCTCTTCTCTGCCCTAGTCAAACCTCATCTGGAAGATTGTGGTCAATTCTGCATGACTTTCTTTGAGGGGGAAAACATTGATAAACTAAAAAAATTGATTAAAATTTGATTTTTTTGATTGATAAAATTTGATTTAAAAAAAGAGTGACTAGGATGGGGAAGACCTTGGAGGTCTTCTGAAGACCTGGAGCCCTCTAAAGACTGGTTGATTGAAAGCACTGGGAATGTGTGGGCAGGAGGGGTGGGACATGACAGGATTTGAAAGGCTGTCACATGGAAGAGAAACTAGCTATGTTCCACTTGGCAGCAGAAGGCCAAACAAAGGGAAATGGAGAGAAGAAATCATGAGGACCAACAGGGCAAATTTATTCTGGCTTGAAAGAAAGCAAAACAACACTGCCTTAGGAGGTCTTAAGCCTCTGTTCACTGAACGCCCTTGGGGCATTTGAGTCTTGTTTGGGTCTGGGTGGGATTCAGCACCCTCTGAGGTGCCTTAGCTCCGTGATTCTGATCACAGAACTGTGCCAGCCCTGAACTTGGGCCTCTTAGAATCAGTGGGCTGCAACGGTGGGCCAAGGAGGATCTCAGATGCTGTCTCCTCTTGGAACAAGCATGTGGGAAGGCAGACTGGGCATGTGTATCTCTTTAACTCTTTTGTTCTATTGACCTTGGAGTGGTTTGTATGCCATCAATAAGGCTGGTAGTTATATCCAGTGCTGCACATGTCTCTGTGTCTTGAAGTCAGGGCCCAGACTGGCAGAGGCCTTAATAAAAATGTTCATAGATTTAGAGGCTTAGAGGTCATCTGGTCCACCCTCATTTTATAGTTGAAGAAACTGAGTCCCAGAGAGGGGATATAATTCACCCAAGGTCATAAGGACAGCTGAAATTGGGATTCCAGCTCTAGCCCTCTTCCCATTATACTTTCAATCAAGAGTCAACCAACCAAATCAATAAGCATTTATTAAGGACCTACTGAGTGCCATGCAGTGTGCTAGGAGATAGGGATACAAAGATAGAAATGAAACAGTCCCTACCTTCAGGGAGTTTACATTCTATTCAGGAAGACAAACAGAGGTGTGGAGGGAGGGCATTCTAGGCATGGGCAACAGCCAGTACAAAGGCATGGTATCTGGAGACAGAGTGTTGAGTGTGAGCAACAGTCAAAAGACCAATTGGGCTAGCATGAAAGGGAATACTATGTAATGAAGCTAGAAAACTCATTAGAGTATAAGCTCCTTGAGGGCAGGCATATCTTTTGCCTCTTTTTGAATTCCCAGTGCTTAGCACCTTGCAACACTTATGGTAGGTTTTAATAAATGTTGATTGACTAACAGAAAGGTAGGATAGGTCCAGATCCTGAGGAGCTTTGAATGCCTACTAAGGAGTTTGAATTTGCTCCTAGAGAGAACAGGGGGTCTATGGGGAAGGGGAATGATATGGCTAGACCTGTGCTTTAGGAAAACAAATCTGACAGCTGCATGGTGGAAGGACTGGAGAGATGAGTCATCTGAGGTGGGGATGGTCTCCATTAGGAATCCATTATAACATCCAGCCATAAATTGGAGGGATGACTGAATGGAGTAAAGAGAAGTATTCAGAGAGATGTCAAGGAAGAAACAATAAGATCTGTCAATTTCTTGGATAATGGGGTGAGGGAGAGTGAGCAGTGAAGGATGACATTGAGAAAAGATGGATTGGCTCCCTGATCCTCAGTCTCCTCTCCAGTTGAATGGGCATATTCATCTCTTCCCTATTTCCCCCACCAAGACCAGAGAATGTCTGAAAGCACTGTTGGAAAGCTGGAAGCCAGCTGGCCAATGTCCCAGGGTTGTCCAGGGAACAAGTCACTTCCAGAACTGTCCCAGGGTCTCCCAGGAAGCTCTTTGCACTCTGTCCTCTCAACGTGGGGATGGGAGATTTGCCTCTACAGCTTCTCTCCCAGAGAAGACTGTTTTGCTACCTTGGAGCTGGGAGGTCCTGGGGGGTGGGAGAGCGTTGGTCCCCCTGGCCTGGGAGTCCCTCTCTCTTCTCAAGGGGATGGTTAATGGCTCCTCCTGGATTTCAGGAAATAGAGCATTTCCCCAGAAGTCCCCAGGGCTAGAATTCTCAGAGATGAGCCACCTGGCCTTGTTAGGAGGAAGGCCCTGAGGGAACAGGGGCTGGAACACATGGAGGGGACCATAGTGGTAGCAGAGAGGGCCCCAGAGACAGTCACAGCCAGCCTTGCTGATGAAGCACCTACTGTGTGCTAGGCACTGAGGAATAAAGACAAAATAAGAAATAGTCCCTGTCTTGGCTTCCTGGGGAACCAGTATGTTCACAGACAAATGAAACCAGGGAATGGGAGGAGGGAGAAGGGCCTCCAGGCTCCTGTTCTGGCCTAGATGATCCTGAGGGCGATTTCCAGCTTGGGATCCAAACCCCAGTTTCTGTGTGCTGCTTTCCTTTGGCCCCTGGCTTTAGCAGATGGTCTCTTGGGCCTGTGGGTGGCTTGGCTGAGAGAGGGTTAAGGGCCCGGGGCAACAGGCCTTCCTGGGAGCCAGAGGCCCAGGAGGGAGGGTGCTCTCATGGCCTTCCTCATTGGCACAGGTCCCCAGGGCACCTTCTTTCCTCCTCCCCTCAATGCTGACCAACCCGCTCACCCTAAGGCACAAATCTCTCAGCCCTCCCCAGAGGCACTGCTGCCCTTGCTCCACCCCCTCCCCAACCCTACCCTGTCATGGTTATATAACCCAAAGACCTTGGGTCAAGGACTAGGAGAAGGAAGGCTTGAAGTCTGACAGAGGGAGCCCCCAGATGGAAAGCAGGAGACCTGGGGCCCCACAAGCCCCTTCCCCTCTCTGGACCTCCATTTCCTCCTTTATGAAATGAAAAGATTGGCCCAGATGATCCCTAAAGTCCTCCTTTTAAACCCATGCTTTTGTCAGGGTGAGGAATCTGGGCCAGCCTCAGTTTCCCTACTTATAAAATGAGACGGATTTCTCTCCAAGGCTCCTTCCAGCTCTGATAAACTGCAAAACAAAGCACGAACCCATTTTCAGTGTGGCCAGGAGAACTCTGCTCAGCTTCTAGAACTTAGTTCCTGCCCCTGGGCAGTGAGATGGCTCCATGGATATAAATCTAGGCCCCTCATCGGGAAAACCTGAGTTCAAATCCTGCCTCAGACACTTGACAGCTGTCAAGTCTCTTAGCTTCTGGCTGCCTCCATTTTCTCACCTAGGTCCCAGGGTCTTTATAATGTGCAAATGAGGTACTTTTTATAGAATGCCAGGCACATAGTAGGCACTTAATAAATATTTGATTCCTTCTTTCCTTCTGCTTCTGCTGGGAGATGATTTAAACCAGAGTTCTTCTCCTTACTAGCTATGTGACTTTGGCCCAGTCATTTTCCTCTCTGGCTCTCAGCTGTTCCCTCCCTAAGGATGACCTAGGTGACCTCTGGGGCCCCCTCCAGGGTCAGGTCCAAAAATTCTGACTTTGAGATTTCCTCATTGGACAGACGAGGAAACTTCGGCAAACAGGGTGAAGTGATTTGCCCAGGGTCACACAACTGGTAAGTATTTGGGGCTGGATTTGAACTTCCTGAGTCCTCCCAGGCAGAAGGATTCCATGTCTCCTTGGCCCACCCTCCTTCTTCCTCTTATACTGCGACCGATTTTATTTGAGTTTTTACTGTGCTAGTCTGAACCTTAGTTCAGTTGTGGTGAAAGATAAAGTATTGAATTTAGAGTCAGTAGATATTCAGTCAACGACTGGCCCTTGGTGCTGAATCTAATAATAATGATAGCACCCATTGATATAGCGCTTTAGGTTTACAAAGGACTTAAAAAATATCTCATTTGCTCTTCACAACAACGCTGGGACATACATAGTGCTATGGAGGAGGAAGCTGAGGCAGACAGAAGTCAGGATGGGAAGGCACCTTAGAGACAAATTCACCTCAGTCCCCAAAGAGGAAGACTTGCCCAGGGTCACTTAAATTCCATTAGACAGCTTCTGAGTGCCTGCGGTTGGATTTGAACTCAGGTCTTCCTAAGCCCAGGTCTTGCCCTTTTCCCACTTCCCCATCTCTGAGCCTCCCTTTGCTCTCTTATTTCTGGCTGACAGCTTCTGTCTACATTGTCTTCCTCCCCATCGGATCAGATTTAGACCTGCAAAGAAGTGTGCAAATCAACCAATTGATCAACAAGCATTGATTGGGCACTTGGTCCATCAGGCCCTTGCATCCTTGGGGATAGAAAAGCCAGAGAGAAATGTCACCTCTAGTGGGGTGAGAGGGGGAACCTCTTCTTGTAGCTGGGAAATGGAGGGTGGGGCAGCAGCTAGGACCAGGAAAGGCTTCAAAGAGAAGGGAGACCTGAAGTTGACTAAGCCCCTTCATTTTAGGGCAGAGGGAAACTGAGGGAACAAAGGAGACTTGGCTACCTAGGGAGTAAAGGCAGGGTTCAAACCCATAACCAGTCCCCAGCTCTATTCTCTGTCTTTGGGGACTGAACTAGATTTGTCTCTAAGGTGCCCTCCCACCCTAAAACCTATGATTGTCCAGGGTTAAATGAACAATGTCCATCTAGTTCAGCTCTCAGATGCCTGGTTCTAGTTTCTGTGGTCTCCCTAACTTCTTTGGGGTTCGTCTCGGGGCCCCTCAGAGCAGAGTGGAGTCTTATGACTGAAGTCTGTCTCACTTCCTGGCTCCAGCCCTAGTAACCTGCCTCCTCCTTCCCTCTGTCCCAGCCTGATGGGTGTCCTTCCCCTTTGGCCCTCCCTGGGCTGGCTTTGGGTCTCTCCCCACCTCTGCCCCCTATTATAGTATAGCCTTACTAGTTGAGGGTGGGGGCCTTATCTCAATGCCTTTTTGACCCTCAGAGGGTGGCTACTGCTCCCCCTCGGGGCTCTAGGGGTACCCCTGAGGGGCTGGGCATTGTTGCCTTTGCGGTGGGGAATGTCTGTCTAATGCTCTCATTCCAGTATTTTCTTCCCCCAACATCAATTACTCAGAACCTGTTAATATCATTAATAGCAGTTAACACTGATTAGCTTTTACAAAGGAATATTTACTTTTTTCAAAAATTTATTTAAAAATGATTGCCAGGTTGTACAGTGGTTAGAGCTCCATACCTAGAATCAGGAAGATGCGGGTTCCAATCTAGGCTCAGGCTTTTACTAGAAGTTCCTTGAACTCTCTCTGTCTGTTTCCTCATCTGTAAAATGGAGATAATGCTAGCTTCCTCCTCTGCCCACCTCCCCACTCTCTGCTGTGAAGAGCAAATGCAATATTTGTAAAATGCTTTGCAAACTTTTAAGTCTTCTACAGGAGCTCTCAAGGGTTATTTAAAAACAGAACAAGAATATAACAAATCTCTCCCCAACAGGACCCAGAGAATGCTCAGTCTGCAAAGAATTGGTTGAAACTTAAAATGGTTTCTCCAAAGTAGCTTGGGCAGCTAGGCAGCACAGTGGCCTGGTGTCAAGAAGACACTAGCTGTGTGACCCTAAGCAAGTCACTTCCTTGCCTCAGTTTCCTCCTCTGGAAATGGCAAACCACTGTAGTATCTCTGCCTGGAAAAGCCCCAAATGGGGTCATAGAGAGTGACCACACAGGTCACTGGCACATGGGCCTCTGGTGGCTCCCAGGACCTTTCAGAGACCTCAAAAGGCCCTGTGCCAAATGAAATAAGGCCCTGCAGCAGGCACAGGCTGACCGAGGAAACCGGGTACCCACCATTAGCCCACTTCCCACCCCTCAAGCGAGCTAAGGAGTCAGGCACAGGAAGACCAGAGAGGTAGGAATTGGGCAGGTTAGAAAAGGCTTTAAATGCCAGGGAATAGTGCCATGGTCATTGTCACATATGTGGGAGGGACCTTAAATCCTAAGAGCATGGAACGTCAATCCTGGGAGGGCCCTTAGAACAGGGATGTCAGAGTTAGGAGAGCCCTGAGAATAGGAGATATCAGAGCTGAGGGAGACCAAAAACAGGGGAATGTCTAAACTGGGAGGGGCCTGAGAACAGGAAATGTCAGAGCTGGGAGGGGCTTTAGAATAGGGATGTCAGAATTGGGAGGACCTTAGAAATCATCTAGCCCCTCATTTTTCACATCAGAAAACTGAGGCCCAGCAGGGGAAGAGACCAGTCACTCCATGGAAATCAGACTAAAGTTCTCTTCCCAAAAAGCAGAGCGGTTTTAAAGCTCTAATGCTTAATCTCCTACACACCCACTATAAGCCTGCTTTTCTTCATAAAGAATGGGTCAGTTGTACATGTCCTGATTCAGCCTATGTTTCAGCCTTGAGGCTAGAGTTGGGAATGAAACAAGGAGTGAAGTTTCTTCATCAGAACCGGCAGTCATTGAGCTCTGACCTGGTTACAAAGTGTCCCTTTGTCCCAGGGCTCCCCAGCTCTAGTGGTGAGCCCAGGCTCCACTGCCCGGTGTGTGACAAGCTCCCCAGGGCCCAGGATGTGAGGAGGGCCTGTCTGCCTTTTCCTCCCTCCTAGAAACCTACACGCAGTGCAAACTCCCCTGCTAAAGAATGGACAAGACTGTAAGACCCTAGACTGACAGAGCTGGAAGGGGCCTGGGTAACCATCTGGTCAAAATTCCTCATTTTCCAGGCGGGAAACTGAGGCCCAGAGAGGAGTGACCTGCCCCCCACTTATCTAGTCCATGGTAGGTCTGAGAGTGGAGCTGCATCCACACAAGCTGGCCAACTCCAACTCCTGCTCCTCCCCTCTCCTAGTCTCTGCGTCGGGCCAGAGGGTCTCAGCTCTCTGCTTCCCCAGTGGAGCCATCCTGGCTGGGCCCAGCCCAGCTCCCCTAAGACTGAGAGCTGCAGCCAGGCCCACAGGCCCCAGGTGAGCAAACTCTCTTTTCAGGAAGAGTCATAAATAAATAAACCTGGATCCCTCTGCTTCCTCCCCAGCCCTGCTGCCCCATGCCCTTTGCCAGAGAATGTTCTTTGACCACATGCCAAGGAGAGGAGAGACACAGAACACAGTGTCCAGAGCAGTCACAGATGGGCAGCACTGATTGCCTGAACTGACTTCCCCCCCATCCCTTGCCCTTTGCCTTTCAGATAAGAAAAGAGAGCAGGCCCTGGAGGCCCCACTGGACCCTTCCTCACAGTGGTTGCTGGCCCCCTGGCTGCCTACTACCTTCCCGTTCTGTAGAACCAGGCTCCCAGCAGACCTCCTTCTCCACTGGGAAGTCTTGCTGTTCAGCTCCGCCCACCCCCGACTCAGAATAACAGCACTTTGGAGCTGGGAGGAAGGGCCCTTAGAATATGGGGTGTTGGAGCTGTGAGTGGGGGGCCTTAGAACATATGTTGGAGGTGGGGTGGGAGGTCTTAGAACATGGGATGGCCCTGAGAACAAAGGAAAAAAGAAAGGGCTGAGATACTCAAGAGAACAAGCCCTCCTACTGTTCCTCAGTTTCCTCTGCCTTCAGAGGGTGCTCAGCCCACTAGAATGGTAGCTGTTAACTCTTCTACCTGTGTGACCTTGGGAAAGTCCCTTCATGTCTCTGGGCCTCAGTTTCCTCATCTGGAAAATGAGATAGTTCATAGAATCATAGATTTATATTTAAAAGTCCTTTTGTCCAGACTCTCCATTTTACAGATGGGGAACCTGATGTGCACAGGTGAGAAATCACTCAAGTGGAAGAGAGGACCAGGGTCTTTGTACTGAATCATGCTGCCTTATGTCTAGGTTCCTTACGACACCCATTGCTAAATTCCCCTGGCTCCTGGCCCTGGCTCTTCCTTAGCTGTTGACTGTTTCTGAGGTAAAGGCCAGGCAGGGGTAGAAATAGAAACTTTAATGTGGGAGCTCAGAGACACTCAACAGAGTCCCCAGGAACTCTCAGATGAGGCAGAGGATCCTGGCACAGCTCCTGAGATCAACAGGGAACTTACCCCAAATGAGACCTTGAGGCTGGAGCTCCCTGTCAGGTCCTGGCCCAAGCTGCTGTCCAGAGGCCCAGCTGTCGCTGTCGACAGAGGAGGGTTAGCACGGCCACTTAGGGCAAAGTGACCCTATGCCGTGACCAGTCACACATGTTTGGGGGGCCCACTGTGGAACCGGACTTGGTGTCAGCCCTGTGTTCAAATGTCGATTCTGCTCTTTACTAGGCAGGTGGGCTTGGAAAAACCACTCATTCCCCTTAGGTTTTGGAAACCTGGGGCTGCTGACCAATTGCCATGTAGATCACAGTTCACAGTTAGGTTGGACCGCAGGCCCCTGGTATCCGTCCCACCTCTCAGATTAACCTGGTATGTGGGGCCCTTCCTGATCTGGGAGTTTCCCTCCATTCTGACCATGTTTCCCTGACTCATTCCTTACTCCTGTCCTGCCCTTGTTCAAGGGCTGGGACCCAAGGCTGGAAGACACTCCCTCCTCATCTCACCTGCTGAGATCCTTCAAGGCTCCATTCTGGCCATGCCCTCCCTGGGTAGCCCTCCCCAGTCTGCCCTAAATCCTCCTGTCGAACTTGCTCATTCTCAGCTCATCCTGTCTCATGTCCTACAGATCTATAAGCCCCATCTCTCTATGGCCTCCCATCAGTTTCTCAATGGCGGTTTTTCCTCATTGTCCAGTGTCTAGCACAAAGCAGAAGTTTCGTGAAAAAGGCTTGTTGGATGGGCTTGGAGTGGCTTTCCTTCAGCTGACGGAGTGTTGGGAAAGGGCAGGGTGGGTGGAGGAGGAGCAGCAGGTCAGCTGTGGGGGGGAAAGAACTGACCGAAGATGGTGAGCACGAGTCCTCCCTCAGATTTACTGGCTCAACGACCAGGCTCTTCCTACCTCCAGGTGACTCTGTAAGACTAAAAACTGTACAGCACCACCTTGTTTATAGTAGACATTGTATACTACAGTATACTGCATAGTGTAGCATACTTATGTATACATTGCCATATAGTCTGTCTGACAATTCCCTGAATCTAAATTAAATCCCACCTGAAAGGATCTCGCAGACCATGTAGTCCAGGGATTCTTAAACTGGGGTCCCCCACAGGGTCAGTGGGAAGATTTTAAAGGGGTCTGTGGGGGGGAATGACATCCATGTTTACTGGTTGGAGAAGGGCTCCCTAGACTTCCCCAGACTGCCTGACCAAGGGAACCAAGACACATAAGAAAGCAGCCTTCTCATTTTACAGATGAGGAAACTGAGGCCCAGAGAGACTTGTCTGAGGTCAGCCAGCTTTGTCCTCGGAGAGTCAGGGTTCCTCATCTGTAGCTGAAAGGGATCTCAGAGACCACACAGTGGAGTGCTGCAGACTTGCCCCAGGCCACAGAGAGTATTGGGCAGCAGATGAACCCAAAGCCTGTATTCTTTCTACCATTCCACACTGCCTCTCTGGGTAGGTGGGGAGAGAGAGGAAGATCTAGGCCAAAAAGAGAAAAAAAAGTGGAGGGAAGACAGAGCCTGGTATCCAAACCAGGCCCGCCAAGGTCCAGAAGAGACAGATGAGGAGGATGGGGCTTCAGTGGCTCTGCTGTCCAAGATGCTGTGTGAGAAGGCAAACCAAACCAAACCACCCTTAAAGAAGACTTAGGGGGATCAGCCTGGGGCATATGACGACCCATCTTTTCTGATCTTTTTTGAGGAAGGATGCGGTGGGTGAGGCCTCTGGGACGACAGCCTGGGAGTTCATGAGTGGCAGTGTGGGAAGCAGAGGAAAAAGTCTGGGTGAAAAGGCCCCTGTCTGAGCCCTTCTGCTGACCTAGTAGTAGTGATACCAGGTCACACCCCAGTCACAAAATTCCCATGGCTCCCTGTTCCCTCTAGGATCAAAAATAATCCTGACACTTAACACCCTTCCCCACCAGGCCCTAACCTACCTTTCCAGCCTCATTACTCCCTTTTACAAACTCCACGATCCAGACAAACTGGTCTTGCTGTCCCTCCTACCAGACACTCCATCTCCCCACCTTTGCACTCACTGGTCATCTCCCATGCCTGGAATGTACCCCTTTCTCAGCTCTAGCTTTGAAATCTCTGGTTCTCTTCAAAGCTCATCCCAAGCACCACCTTGTACATTAAACCTTTCCTGGTCCACATGCTCCCCCCAACCCCGAAGCTGCTGGGGTCTCCTCCTCCAAATTATCTCATACTTAAATTGTAGCTCATTTTCAAAGAGGGTCAATGACTCATGAGTGAATTGGATTTAAGTGAGGCAGAGTTGCTGAGCCTCACCATCTCTTCGTCCAGAGGCAAGACGAAAGTCAAGCAATGGCCAGTGGATGGCCTTGGTGGCTTCAATAGCTGACAGCACTCTGAGTGCTCCATAGTGCCTGCTTCCACCACCATCATGGCCATTGGAATGAATTCTTCTCATCTTCCTGTTCTGCTGTGAGAAGTCCTCACGAGCTTGGGGTAGACATGCACCTCCCTCAAGGATGGGTTTGAGGCCTGTCAGGTTCCCTCCACTGGGTTTCAGCCCACCTGCCAAGATGGTTTTGTGGGGATGTGGCCACTGTGCATGTATAGCCATAGTTATACATGAATGTGAGGGTAGGGACTATGTCTTTTGTCTTTGTACCTTCAGTCCTTGGCAGTAGGTAGACGCTTGTTGGTTGATTGACACTACCCCTCTCTGAGCTTCAGTTCCCAGTAAAATGGGGATAATCCACCTGGCCCTCCCACTCTCACAGGGAAATGATTTGCAAACCTCAAAGAGCTAAATAAATCATAGCTATCACAAAGAGGAGTCCTCGTTCTGGCAGGAGAATGGATTTTACACATCCCAGCCAAGAGAGACTATTTGTAAATGAAGGCCTTGAAGAGAACAGATTATCAATTAATAAATACTTATTGGTTGATTAATTGTAGAGGAGTTAATGGGATCGAGACAGCAATGACTCTGGGATCCTCGGTTCTCCTGCTGTGATTCAGAGGAAAGAATACTGGCTTTGGAGTCAGAAGACCTGAGTTTGAATACTGGCTTGGCCAATTTACAGCCTGTGTAACCTTGGGCTCACCAAGTCTGTTTCCCTACCTGTACTTAGGGCCAATAGTACCATGGGCTGCCTTGGAAGGTCTTCAGACAAAAGCTGCCCAACCATTTGCCATTAGGTACAAGTTGGACTAAAGACCTCTTCTTTCCAATGTAGTCTGTGGGTTGGGGATATCCCCAAGACAGCCTGGGTCCCCAAAGAAAGATGCTGCCTTGGGGCTCAAACCTGGGCTGTACTCCTTCCTATGTGACCAGGGGTCATCTCACCACCTCTGGACCTGTGTTTGGGCTTGCTTGTGTAACAGGCGATGTCCAAAGGCCAAAGCAGCTCTCAGGAGATCACAGCCAATCCCTCCCGGTGAGGGTTTAAGCTTAAGCTCTAGATTTAAATGACCCATTCACAGCAGCAGCAGGTATATTTCTGGCAAATGCCCAACTTAAGAGCTGCCCAGTTGATTGGGAGAAGGCAGGCTACTGGAGGAAATTGGAGTAGGGAGACCTCAGGGGAGTGGAGGGAGATGACATGAAGTGGAAAGAATTGGAGCCAACTTTCCAAAGACGTAAGGAGAGGACAAGGCGGGTGGTCAGGATGCCTCACCTTTCCCTGGACCCAAAGGCCTGGCAGAAAGGAGAAAATCCCTCACCTGGCCCTGGCCCCGAGAGACCCCAAAGGACACCTAGTAAGGGCCACCATCAGGAAGGACAGGCCTGAACTCGAATGTAACACAAGGACACTTGGGCCCAATGCACCTGGCACTGAGTTCTCATACCAGCTGGATCACCTTGGGCACCAGGCTTTGCCAAGCCATCAGCAAAATGGAGAGGAGCCATAGTATAGAACAGGCATTGGATCTGATCTGTCTCTACCACTTGCTACCTGTGAGGACGTGGTACAGACCCTCAGTTTCCTCATCTGGACTAGATCACAGCATCATGGCTTGACTGAGCTGAATGGAATCTTAGGAGCCAACTATTCCAACCCCCACAGAACAGGGAAGGGAATCTGAGGCACCTCCCGGTTCTACACCCAGAATCGAAGGATTTGAGTTAACATTCCTAGTGCCATTTTTTTCAGCTGGGTGGCCCTGGGCAGGGTCCCTCAGCCTTTCTGGGTCTGTTTCCCCCTCAGTAAAATAGAGGCCATTTTCCCAGGTCCCTTTGCAGCTTTGAAATGTGATGATGCAGTCCCTTCTCTCTACTCCCCATCCCTATTGCTCCCCTCTGTCCTCCCATCACCCTCAATGACATCCAGAAAATTTTTTAAAAAGACAAGGAGACAGCCATTAGATATCATGCTTTTAATACAAACTTAAAAAAATCTGAAACAATAGAAACTGTACAGATTTGATCAACCATGTGTTTTGTTTCCAAACTAAATCTCGAAACACTCCAATGTCCCGTTCCAAAATATTGCACAACAGTCTGAATACAAAACCCCTGATTGTATTCCTCCTTCACTAAAGAAAAAAATAAACTATCCTGCTCCCCACCCCCTTCTCCGATGCTCTCTGTGCCCCTTCCCTGCCTGGGGGCAAAACAAGAGAGAATCGAGACCCTGCTCCAAAGAGAAGAAAATCCATCATTCTGGCCTAAGCTTACAAAAGTCCACCCACCTTTGGATTCCTTCTTGGGGAGGTGGGATGGATGAGGGATGGGGACCCAGGGGAGAAAAGGGTTCAAGTCTCTCCTCTTTTTTTCCCAAAGTTTTTTTTCCTGAAAAAATATTTTGTTTCTCTCCTCTTTTTAAGAAAACATCTCCAAAAGAAAAAAATTACAATTTTTTACGTTAGAAATATACATATATTATATATACCTCTTACATTTTACAAATGTAGCAAATTATTCATTACAAACGGACACCAAAAAAAATGTAAAAAATAAAAAAAAGCTTTCCTATGAAACCAGGTAAATTAGTGCAGGTTTGTTTTTTGTTTTTGTTTTTAAATAAAAAATTAAAATAAACTTGAAGATGAATGCCTACGTCTGAGATGGGAAAGAGTGAGCACAGAGCAGGGGCCCACTCCAGAAAGCCCAGGGATTTTCTTTCACAGGCCTGGGCCTGGCTGCTCCTTTGAGACAGACAGGCCTGGGATGCTGGAGTGGAGTGAGTAAGGCAGCATCCCGTCTCTCACAAGCAGCAGCATGGAGAGCTAGTGCCATTCTTCCAGGGCCCCTGGCACCCACTGGGGGAGGCGGGTTCGTAAATTTTTTTTTAAGAGGGGGAAGGAAAAAAGGGCTGCCCAGCCGGGGCTCAACCCTGAGTACAGTGAGGAGGGCAGGGGTGGGTGGTGCTAGGTTACAAGGCCAGGAAGTTACCTGGCTGGGGGAGGTAGAACTAACCTGCCCAAGTAAGCAGGGTGGGGAAAAAGGAGGGTGGCTATGCTGGCATTGGGGACCTTGGCCAAGACACCACCAGGACCACAGCTTCATGTCAGCCTTGGCACCTGGGCAGGGGTCTTTGGTGCATCCCAATGACTGAAGCAGGGCTGGGGGGAAGGGAGGACTCATTAGTGGGCACAGGGAAAAGGCCAGCCTTGATGCCCTATGCCTACCAGGCCAAGGCTGGCCAGCAGGAACTGCCACACAGGCCTGCTCTTAAGAGGGCAAAGCAAGCCCTCCATGGGCTGATCTTGATTTCAGAACAGGGCTGGGAGTGAGTAGAGAAGGGTGGACTGAGTGCTCCATCCTCTCTCCTCAGAAGGCAGCAATAAGGGTGAGCTCTGAGGGGAGGATGTAGCCAGCTCCACTGCAGCTTAAGGCCAAGGAAGGGCAGAAATAAAGAGGGGGAAGAGCGGGAAGGAAAATGAACTCTGAATTCAAGTCTCAGGACACTCATTTGTCCAAGCCTCCTCCTCCAGGCACTGCTTTGGGACCCCTAAGCGCTCTTGAAGGTCAGTCAGGGCCAGCGGTCTCCACCCTTGGCTTAAGGCTGGACCTCGAAGGAGGTGAGGAAGGCCCAGGCAGGCAGGTTGTGCCATGCAACCCTGACTCACTCACTGGGAGCAGAAAACCATTGTTTTTTTGTATTTTTGGTCAGAGTCTGAAATAAAAGTGCAGGTAGTCTGGAAACCAGGCAGCTGAGAACCCTAATTCCACTCAGTGTTACACACCCCAACTGATCTCAGAGTGTTCTAGGGCCACCCCCCACAAAAAGACTCAGAACCAACCCTCCCCCCACCCCTTCCCTGCTGACCTTACCCCATCAGGAACAGCTCAACATCCAGAAAGATGCCGTGCACCCCAGGATATGGCTTTGTGGCCTTTCCATCCTCTGAAACAGGACACCCCGCATCCCAGTCCATAAATGGGGCAACTGTGGCCCTAGGGAGATAGCCAAGCTGTGGAAGGCTGAGGGTGGCATGGCTCTCCTAGGGCCCCTGAGATCACAGGCTTAGGCAAGCTGGGAAACAGTCAGGTGAGGGAGGCCACAGAACTGAGGTGAAGACCCCAACAGGCTCTTCTCCCCATGGCCTAAGCCTACTGGGCACGGAGATGGGGGGTATAGAAACCACTGCTGCCCAGCATGCCTCACTAGCCAGACCAAGGCAATATTTTGGGGGTCTGGCCAGACCACAAAGAATGCATAGCTTCAGAGGGGGAGTGGGGAGAGGCTGTGATCTAACAGGGAGACCTTCCCTCCTCTCTCCTCTCCCCCAGGGGCAGAAAAGGCCTCCCCTCCCTTTGGGCTGCTCTCTGGACAGCAGAGGCCCCAGAGCAGTCAGACAGAAGAAGTGAGAGAGGAAGGAGAAATGCCCATCTGGACCACTTTCAGCACGAGAAGCCACTAACGATGTTAGGGGAAAACAAAAAACCTAAATTAAAAAAGAAAGAAATTCCAAATCCCAAACCAACCAACCAAATAAATCAGAGACAGGCAGGAAAATAGCAGGGGATCAAGTTAAAACACGCATTCGAGCTTCGGGGAACTCCCAGCCCCGGGCCTAGCCTGTGTCTCTCTTTTTTTCCAAGAAGCCAGAAGGAAGAAGATCAGAAATCTTTTTGTATATTTCTATTTTTCTTTTTTTTTTCTTTCCTTTCTCTTTTCAGTAGCAGCCCCTGCAGGTGGTCAGTTGGCCAGGACCACGGGCTGGAAGGACTGGCTGGGATATTGCATCGCATTCAGGTTGTAGCTGAGACCCTCCACAAAGGGCGACTTCTCCAGGAAGAGGCTGTTGGCACCACCTCCAAACACCTGGGCCACATCAAAGCCACCACTGCTGCCAGAGCTGCCACCACCAGGGCTGCCAAAGGGGGCGGAGGCCAGGCCGCTGCTGGGTGGCCCATCAGCCCCGTCAAAGAAGAGGCTAGGGGAGCCACCATTGTACACAAATTCCTTGGCGTTGGGGGAGAGCTGGGACTGGGGGGCTGGCCCCGCCCCGACGAAGTTCAGAGAATGCATAGACAGAGAGAGGCCCTTCTGCCGCAGTAGGGTGTTGGTGGGAGACCTGGTCAGGTGGGGCTGCTGTGGGGGGGGCTGCTGGCCTCCTCCACCACCCCCAGCCCCGCCTGTACAACTGCCACCTTTCTTCATCTTCGTGGAACCAAACTTGGTGGCGGCAAAGGTGGCGGTGGTGAAGGTGATGGGCTGGGAGGAGCGGGGGATGAAGGTCGGGCTGGGTGATTGGCCCAAGGACGGCGAGGGTGAGTTGGACAGGGAGTTGTCTTGACTGCTTATGGGGACGAACACCTGAGCCTCTGGGTTGAAGCTGCTCTTGATCTCCTTGTCCACCTCGGCGGTGGCACTGCAGCCCTCACTGTCATCCAGGTACAGGACCTTGACGGTCCCCTTCTCCCCAATCTGGTAGGAGACCTCGAAGGGGTCAATCCAGACGCTCAGCTCCTCGGGCACGTTGGTGCGCACATCCTCCACAGCCAGGCCACTCCGCTTGGCTGCCAGCTCCACCACTGGGTCCACCATCTCCCCAATGTGCACACAACGGAAGCCTGAGCCCTTGAGGGGCTTCTCTGGGTACCAGTGACCTTCGTACCTCTTCTTCAGGAGGCGCTCTAGCTCTTCACCAAAGAGGTCCGCACGGCGCCGGGGCAGCTTGTTATACAGGTAAGAGATGATGAAGTTGAGGGCGACCTTGATCTCCAGATGCATGTTCCTCTTCTCCTGGGGTAGCAACTGGGAGCAGGGTGTGTCAGAGTGCAGGGCAGTTAGGATGGAAGACACGAACTTGGGCAGGTTCTGGTTCCCGATGACTCTGGGAAAACAAGAGAGAGGGGGCCCCCCGTCAATACAAGGGAAGCCAGGGTACAGGAGTCATGCACAGGGGCAGGAAGGGTCTGAGGAGCAGGGCCAGGTCAAAGCCATACCAAGGGAAGTGAGAAGGCTCATGGAAAACTGTGCCCAGTACCTAGCCCCAAACAGTCATGGGCTAACAAACAGGCGACAGTTCTGCTCCACTACGAAGGAAGCAGTGGGGCCAGCTTTCCACCAGGAACTTGGAAGGGAGCTTTGACCAATGGGTCTCCTCTGATATGGCCCTGATGGGGTCATGGGCAGGAGCACATACACATATATACACATGCACACACACATGGTCTGGAAAATGGGCTCCAGGACAGCCCTACAAAGAAAAGGCCTTGAATTTACATCCAAAGACACACCACGTCAATGGAAGAAGACATGGAGAGAGGTGCTGCCCATGCCATCAGGTAATCTTTATAACCAGACATGTCAGAGGCCCAGGAACAGAGCTTTCTGTGTGGGTAGATAAATGTGTTCATGTCAGCACAGAAGCTGGGACTCAGGTAGCATCAGAGGCCCCCAGCTCATCCTGGGAATCCTCAGAGACCGTCCTGGCCCATCAGCTCTCAAGGCTGACCATGGCAATGACCACAGAATGCTCCCACCAGCTCTCTGGCTCTGGGCTTCCAGCTCACCCCTGTTTGGCCACTTACCAGAGAAAAGGTCAATGCTGACAGAGTTATGTGGGAGTGCCTCCCCACTCAGGTTTAAGAAAAAAAAATCAGTTCTCAAGCTTTCCTTATTTCTAGGTCTTACTTCTCAAGTTGTTTTTTTTTTGGGGGGGGGGTACTTTTCAATTTCATTAGTGTAGGGATTTGCCTGTGAAGTTAACTCCCTTTATTGATCAAAATCAAATCAAATCAAAACTGGGATTGGCTCAAGATGTTAAATGAGATGCCCAAGGTCACACAGTTGGTCTATGTCAGAACTGGAACCCAGGTATTCCTGGTTCTGAGGCTGGCCCTCTGCCCAAAGGGCCCGTCCAAGTTAAGGGGACCAAGAGGTCCGAACAAGGAGTATGTGCAGGAACAAATCCCTTCACTGCTCTGGGCCAGTGTCCTTCTCCATAAATGAGAGGGTTGGCCTTGGTGGCCTCAAGGGTCTCTCCCTATGATGCCAGAAGTCCTAGGCAGCATCGACAGCCACGAGTCAGTCAGCCACTCAGGCACAAGGAGGAGAATTCTTGAGAAATGGACCTGGGACGGTTCTAGAACTGGCAGGAGACCAAGAGGGGAGACAGAGAGGCAAGAGATGTTTCTCAGCAACTCCCTGGGTCATCTATGCTCTACTAAGCCCAGAGGAAGAGATGTTTACTGTGAATCACAGGCATCTCTCAGTGGGAGGAAAGGAACTATTCTAGGCCAGCTCCAGATTAAGATGCATTGGGGCAGGGGCTGGCTAGACCGCATTAGCTTGGATTCTTGTTCCTTGACACTGCCCATTAACAGTCATGGCTTGGGAATATGGATTACAGAGTCATGGGATGCTAGGGCAGGGAAGGGACCTTGAGCATCATTTACTTCAATACTGTCATTTTACAGATGGATGGGGAAACTGAGGCCTACCCTGTGCTCTTTCCAATGCTCCCGGGCTTCCTATAAAAGGGATGGTCACCATGTTGGGAACTGGGGGACTAGAAAACACATGAGATGAGGCCAGGTTAATGGAACTGGGGGTGTGTGCTCTGGAGAAGCCAAGGGGTGAGGACAAGACAGAGTACATGGCTGAGAGATGAATCCAGGCACTCAATCCCTCAGCATTTACCTAGAGCTTCCAAGGAAGAACCAGGAGCAGTTAGGCAGGGGCTGGGGGGGGGGAGGGGACAGAGATAGCCCCAGTCCCTGAGGTGGAGAACAGTAGATACCATGTTCACAGATGAATGCCTAGTGAATATACATGGTCACAAGGGAAGAGGGTGGAATAAGGAAAGGCCACCTGTAAAAGGAAAAAGAACTTAGTTGTTTTGTTCCAGAAGAAAACAAGGGCCAATGGGGAGAAACTGAAGGCATAGAGGTTATTTTGGACTCCACTGAAGACCAAATTTCTCAATAACGCAGTGTTAAGAAAAGTCTTCTTGTGAGTTGCTGAGTTCTCATCATTGCCACCTGCTTGGGAATACACTGTACCACCAGGGGGGCCCTTCAAGGTCCAGTTTCCAGCCTCTGTGAGAGCACACGACCAACTCTTCTTAGCCTGACCGCCCACTAGCCAATATTATAGATGACAGAACCACAGAGCTCATGACAGGCTGGACCTGGACCAGTCCTGAGAGGGTGAGGCTCAACAGAGGAAAATGCAAAGGCTTACACATGGGTGCATCAGACGCATGAGGATGAGACAGCTCAGCAAGGACAGAGCTCCCACAGAAAGACCTGGAGCTTTAGAAGATTGCAGGCTCAAGCTCAAGATCAGTCACAATGCCACAGCTGTCCCTCCTTCCCCCTAAAAAGTGATGTAAACAGTCTGTCACTTATGAGCTGAGGAACCTTGAGTTAAGTGATTTCATTTTTCTGGGCCTGTTTCCTTTCTATCAAATGAAGGGAAGAGTCTTCTCGGGGCCCTTCCAGCCCCAGCTCCTATGATCTTAAGCTGCATAAATGGAAAAGTTTCCAAGACAAGGGAGACGACAGTCCCACTGTTCCCTGCCCTGGTCGGATCCCATCTGGAACCATGTTTGACAGCAGATCTTGAAAAGCTTGGGCATATCCACAGAAGGATAGCACCTCTATGCTTGGTATTTGGGAAACAAAACCCCAAACCCCAAGTCTCCACTTGGGGAAACGGCAGGTCTACATAGGAGTGAGTACAAAACAGAAAGTGAAGATTTGTTTCATTTGGAAGAGGGGCCAGCAGCTGGCTGGGGCTGGGGGAATCAGGAAGGCTTCCTGGAGGAGGTGGCCTCAGGAAGGAAATACAGATTCCAGGAGGTGGCTGTGGGGACAGAGGAGGCCAGTCTAAGGACAAGCACAGAGATGGACTGTTGTTGTGTACCAAGAACAAGCAGGAGGCCAGTTGGCCGCAATCAAGGACTGGTCAGGATGTCTAATGAGCCTGCAGAAGGCCTGCTGTAGCTGGTATGGGCTGGATTAAATGAGGGAGGCTGGGGGCAGGGACCAGAGATCAGGTGGTAGGACAATCGTCCCAAGAGCCGGGATTTTTAGGCTAGAGGAGACTCGGAAGGGATGAGACGGCTGCCTTCAAGTATCTCAGGACTGCTGCTGGGAAGAGGGATTTGGCTCTGGCTAGGTCTACTTGCCTCCAGCGTCAGATCGGACTCGGTGGGTAGAAGCTGCAGGGGCAGATTCAGGCCCTGATGTCAGGAGAAGCCAGCTAATAACTCGAGCTGTGCACAGGCAGAGCGTGCCGCCTGGGCAACGAGGACCTGAGAAGGCAGCCAGGGAGGCCGGAGACAGAGGCTGAGCCAGGAGGCCCTGTCTCCCGCCCCGCTCCCCCCCCCCCCACCCCGGAGGCTGGAGGCTCTCCAACCTTTCCCGTGTACCAGAGAGAGGTGAGTCTGTCTTCAGAGACAGAACACTGGGTCTGAGCCTCACGGCAAGGCCTCATGGACTTGTCTGGGGCAAGCCATCTTCTTTCTCTGGGCCTCAATTTCCTCACCTGTGAAATGGGGAAGCTAGACCAGATGCCTGATGTCTAAGGACTCTTGCTGCTAATTCTCTGACCCTAGGAAAGGACACAAGGCTGCTGGAAAGAATGACAAACATATTCCTGCAATGGGATGTCTCTGTTGGGTCTCCAAAGCTGCAGCTAAGCCCAAAGCTATTAGAACCTGGGTGCCGGGGTGGGAAACCTGTAGCCTCGAGGCCTCATGTGGCCTTCTAGATCCTCAGGAGTAGCCTTTTGACTAGTTCCAAGTTTTACAGACCAGATCCTTTTAGGAAGGGGATTTGTTCTGTGAAGTTTGGATTCTGTCAAAGGGCCGCACTTGGGGACCTAGAGGCCACAGCTTCTACCCCTGACAGATTACCACAGACCCAGCTATCCTGAGCCCCTCCCCTGCCGGGGACAGCTTTTGGGCCTCGCCTCTGGGAGCTGGGCCTCTTCCCTCCTCACCTCGGACCCAGGTCATTGCCAGAACCTCTCAAGGGGGTTCCCCACCTGCCCCCAGCCTCTCTCCTTTAATCCAGCCCATACCAGCTACAGCAGGCCTTCTCCAGGCTCATTAGATATCCTGACCAGTCCTTGATTGCGGCCAACTGGCCTCCTGCTTGTTCTTGGTACACAACAGTCCATCTCTGTGCTCGTCCTTGGACTGGCCTCCTCTGTCCCCACAGCCATCTCCTGGAATCTGTATTTCCTTCCTGAGGCCACCTCCTCCAGGAAGCCTTCCTGATTCCCCCAGCCCCAGCCAGCTGCTGGCCCCTCTTCCAAATGAAACAACCATCTTCACTTTCTGTTTTATACTCACTCCTATGTAGACCTGCCGTTTCCCCAAGTGGAGACTTGGGGTTTGGGGTTTTGTTTCCCAAATACCAAGCATAGAGGTGGCATTCAGGGCCTCTTTGGAGGCCATAGGGTCACAGACAAAGCCAAAGAAACCTTAAGATAGCTCCCTAGTCCCACTTGGTCTGGAGGTAAGCACCTACCTTTGTTCCTGCTTTGAGAAAGGTGGCAGAGAAGGTACCAACCTACATTGGCTCAAAGAACTCCCTCAATTGACCAGATCATGGACATGACCCTCATCTTCCTCTCTAAGACAAGTCAAGATGGCAGGAGCAGCCAAGGAATCCCAGCTGAGTCTGCACTTACCAGGAAATGAAGAGATCCCTTTTCTTCCTCCATTTCTCCCTTGGGCAGCTCCCTCCTAGATTTGAACCAGAGGTTCCCATACGCTCTGGAAGACAGCAACTAGTACCTAATTCCAGCTCCTTCCTGAGTGAGGAGGCTTCACAAACAAGGAAGTTGGCCAGGACACCTCACATCTCTAATTGGAGAACAGGCCAGGCCAGATGGCTTCAGGGTGGAGCCTTGCAAAAAAAAAAAAAAGGAGGGAGGACAGCAGAGGGGCAGAACAGGCCAATGAAAGCCCAATGGGTCTGCCTACTCTGCTCTCCTGGCTGGGCCTTGAGGTTCTGGCTACTCTACAGGGATTCAAGGGGCAGAGGACAGAGGCAGCCATCCCAAAGCTCCAGAACTGTGCCACAGAAAGCTTTTCATCTGTGGACATGTTCAGGAGTTTCTGTTAAAACCTAAGCGGGGGGATAGCCCCGGAAAGCTCAAAAACAGCTGCCAGATGGTCAGGTGAGGGGCCCCTCTCACACAGGAGTTCTACAGCAAGTCTGCACAAACAACTATCATGGACTAGAGGAAAGAGCACAGAGTCTGGTTAAAAAATAAAAATAGATGAGGAAGTCTAAGCTGGCTCTGAGACCTTGGCCCAGTCATTTCCCCATGCCTCAGCCTCTTCACTGTGTGATAGGGAGTTAGATTAACAACCTCTAAGCTAACATATTCAATTTAAAGGGGGTTGATAAAGGCAGAATGGGAGGGGGTGGAGCTTCAGAAACAAAAAGGTCTGGGGTTATATTAGAAAAAACAGAACATAGGCTTAGTAGATGTTTGAAGAAGGCAGTAAATTCTTCCTAAGGTTCATGATGAAGCAAGTCTCCTGAGTGACCTTGGGTGATTAAGAGACTTTAACTAGATGGCCTCTCAGATCCCTTTAAGCTGGAAAATTCTGACCCTAAGGAATTCTCTGGGGAGAAGTGGTGAACTATAGGTGCCCGAGACACTGAGATCCAGCCATCAGGCTCATCTATCATGGAGACTGGAGGGCAGATAATGGGGAGCTGGGAACACAAACCCAGACCCAGAGGAGGAAGGGGCCACAGGGGCCCTCTGGTACAAGCCCCTCACTGTACCGAAGAGAAACTGAGGCCCTACAAATGAAATGTCTGCCCAAGATCACCGGGGGCCAGGGATCCCAAAGGGCCTGTGACTCCAAACACTGAGCCAGCCTGTGTCCAGGCAGGCCCAGCAGCCTTTGGGAGTTGATAAAGAAGAGAAAAAAAAAGGGGATTTGGGGAGGTAGAAACACAAAAGAGCCCCGGGCACTAGGGATGAGAGGCCAGATTATAGGCAGGGTCCATCCTATTCTACTTCCCAGCAGACACAAATTTTAAAAAGTACAACTCCCTGAAAAAGTTTCTGATGTGGGTCAGGACAGGAAGAAGAAGTCTGGGAAAATGGTTTGACAGAGGAAAAAATTTAAGAAAAGTCTTTAAGAAAGGAAAGGGGTAGGGGCCCCTAGGTGACACAGTGTATCCAGCACTAGCCCTGGAGTCCAGAGGACCTAAGTTGAAATCTGGCCCCAGACTGTTAACACTTAATATGACACTGGGCAAATCACTTAACCCCAATTGCCCTGCCTTCCCCCCTCAAAAAAAAAGGAAAGGGGGAGCAATGACCAAACAAACCTAAATTCCCTAAACTGAATGCTCAGGAGCCAAGGACAAAGCCCTCCTCCTGCTTTAATTGGGCCAAAGTCTAAGCTTTCTGCTGGCAGCCAGTGCCCACTTTGTCCGACGAAAGGCAGTGCACTTTTTCATCATAAATCCTATGTTTAAACAACAGAGAGGGAAGGAGGAACAAAGCAACAGCCACCCCCTGGCCTCATGTCCAGATGAAGCCCAGAGGGACAGAGGGGAAAGTGGGAAAGCCAGGGTAGGGGACGAGAGGGCAAAGCTGCCACCTCCTGTGACAGCTGCCCTCCACTCTGCTCATTCGGGCACTGACCTGGAAAGCCAGGCCAGGGCTCCAGAACCACTAGCTGGGGAGGCTGCCCCCTAACTGGACCCCAGAGCCAAGAAACAAGCAAGATGGCCTTGTGTTATTGCGCCTTGCTCCTTTCTACTCACACAACTGAAATCTTCTCATTTTACAGAGGAGGAAATTGAGTCTCTTCCAAAGTCACCCGACCTATCAGTGACGGAGCTGAGACGCAGACCTTCACCTTTTGGTCCCAAGTCTAGTCCTGCCATTTGGGTATCAATATTCGAGGTCCCCGGTGCCTGCTCCCGGCCGTCTCCCTCCTAGCTCTATGGCGATGACCTCCAAAATGGTCCAAGGGCAAGTAAGATGCTTAATGAGGTCATTCACACTAGCACACACCTTTACCCACACGTTAGCCTTGCGGTTACCCTAGGCTAAAGTGGGTGGGGCAAGCATGCTTGTGCCCATTTCACAGGCCAGGAAACTGAGAACTGGGGGGCTCACACCCCCGACTCTTCTGGGATCAGAGCCCCCTCCGCCTGAGAGCCTGGCCCTACTTCCCCCAATATCTCACAGCAGGTACTGGCCCCTCCCTCACTCCCCTGCATTTCGAGAGCTGGGGGGCGTGGGCGGGGACTCCGACCCTCTGCATCCCAGCCACTGGGGACCTTTTCCCAGAAACCAGGCAAAGAAACTTCGGCAAACCCCTTGCGAGGGGGAGGGAGGCGGAGGGCATACGCATCAAAGAGGGAGACTGAATGGAATTCTGGGAACTGTAGTCCTGGGACAAGCTAAAAACTAGTACTTTGTGACCTACTTTTCCTTCGAACTACATTTCCCAATATGCCTCGAGAAGGCAGACAGGCTCAAGAACCAAGCAGCTCACGCATGCCCACTGGAAGAGGGGTGGGGAAGGAGGAAAGGAAAAGTTTCCAGTGCACATGCGCAGTGGCTGATTTCCCCCCCCCCCACCTTCTCCTCCTCCATTACTACAAGTCTAAATGGAGACCCCCTCCTCCGTTTTATCCCCAACTTGGCCCAATTACCAGGGAAGAGTCGCCCTCGCTCATTAATGCAGGTTTTACAAAGCCAGTCAACAACATACATGCTTCCATCCCTTCCATTTCTCTTCTCTCCCCAACTGGAGCAGGGGGCTATTTGTAAGCCGGTCTGCAGTGCCAGGGGAGGAGTAAGGCTAGTTCTCCCAAAGTAAACCTCTCCTCCTCCTGGATCTGAAAGCCATCTACGAGGGGAGAAGAGATGTAAAGAGCTAGAGAAGACTGTGCGTTTTCCCACCCAAAGAAGGGGCAGCCTCTCCACAACATCTCAACAGGGGCAGAAGGGAATGCAAGGCACAGGGTGCCTCTGCCGTGCCAGGCCTGCCCACTCCAGGGCTGATGGTCATCCAAAGAAACCCAGCCTGGCTCAGTCAAGTGGGGTAAGGTCCCTGGCATTCCATAGCTCAGCTCAGCTCTCTCAAGAAGGAAAGGAAATAAGCACTTTGCACCTGCAAGGACTCTTCCAGTATATAAAATTCCTCCCACTGGGGCCTACCTTGCAATTAGAGCAAGATCTCAGCAAAGATCCCTCTTCCCAGGGACTGTAATCTTCTTAATTTCTCCTCCCACACAAATTTTGTGGGGTTTTTTCTCCTTTCTAAGGGAGTGGGGATGTAATACTGGGTGGCAACTTGAAGAAATAGGGAGGTAAGAGACAGAGGTAGAAGACAGGTAAAGCAGCCCAGTTTCAGAGGGTGGGGATCGAAGCAAGCCTTCAATAGATGAAGCAATCACCCCAAAGCACCTACTTTGGCCAAAGCTTCTTGGTGAACAATAAAGAGAAATCCCTCTTAGGAGCAGGTTTGTGAATCTATCCTCCCCTCCTGTTCTGCTCCCTCATTCCTCCATCTGGCCAAAGGCAGCCTCTCCTCTGCCCAGGGACAGGATCCCAACTCAATGACCTTTACTGGGGAGAGGGGACACATGGTCTCACCCATTTCTCCACTGTCTCAGGCCCCTTATCTCAGCACATAACCACAACCCAGGTAACTAGTCCCATACTGTTGGGTTCCCCACTATACACTCCAAAAGCTGGAGAGGAAGGAACTCAAAATGGTGAGGGTGGGGCGCCTGAGCAGCACTGGGACCAGAAGACCTTATAACCACCAGTCACCCCTCCCCAAAAGGATCTATCTTCAAAAACCAGAAGGTAAAAGAATCACAAAATGATGTCCCAGGTGGTAGACAAAAACCCCAAGGCCTCTGGGTCAGTGGGAGAGGGGGAAAGTGGCCCTTAGAGAGCTAGTAGGTTTGTTAATCTACCCAGTGATTTAAACCTGAGAGGTTTCCAGCTATTTAGAGATTACAGGAGATTGGGGTGGAGGTGGAGGCAGAAGCAAGTTAAGAGGGAGGACGTCAGCTCTATCCCGGAGAAAGTTTAGTGGGGGAGAAGTGGGAGAGGGGGAGTGGAGGAAGGTCAGGTTGGGTCAAAGGGGAGAAATGAGTTGGGCAAGAAGGAAAAAATGAGATCCTGGAGGACAGGGGGGGAGAGAACGGAAGGTCAAGGACTCCCGAGGGAGGGCTAAAGTGTGTGTGGGGGGGGGGGGCTCTGGATAGTCACAAAAGGAGAAAAAGGGAGGTCAGCATGGAAGGGGAAGAGGACAGGACAGGCAAAGGACACTCAGGCTGGGACAGGAGGGGCAAGTGAGAAGAAGAGAGAGGGAGAAGGACGAGAGACGACTAGAAAAGGGAGGTACAGACAGGAGAAAGGGCAAAGCCGAGAGAGATTGGAACAGGGAGGAGACTAGAAGGGAGTGGGGGGGGACAGTCAACAAGAAAACCCGATGGAGTGGGGGCATTCAGGAAGAAGGGCGAAAGAACGAGAGCAGGAAAAGAGAGGCGAGGAAAGAGTGGGAGACATGGGGCGGAGGGGTGCAGAGAGGGGAGGGCGAGGCAAGAAGGGAGGACGTCCGAGAACAGAGTGAGGATGAATGACCGACGGATGCACGGCAGTGAGCCCCGAGAAAGGCTGGGGGCAGAGCAAGCTGGAGAGGGCACGGAGAGCGAAGGGTGAGGAAGGCACACGCAAAGACTGGGCAGGCGAGCGCCGGGGCGCTGAGGGGGCAGAGGGCAGAGCCAGGGAAGGGGGACGTTGGTGGGGGGCTGGGCGGAGGACAGGGGAGCCCCCCGAGCCCCTACCCCACTCACTGGCTGGCTCGCTCTCCCTCTCGGGCTGACTCACTCGTCCCTCGGGCCTCCGGAGCTCCGGGGCGGACGAGAGGGCGGCGGCGGCGGCGGCGGCTACTGCTGCAGCAGCCTCCAGGGTGGTGCTCGGGCCGGGCCAGCCGGGCGGGCTGGGCGGGGGGTCGGGGGTGTTTCTGGCGCTGGGTCGGGGGGGAGGTCGTCTCTGTCTCTCCTCTTCGCCAGGTGCTGCCTGCTAGGGCTGGGGGTGGGGGCTAAAACAGACTTTGAGGCCGGCCAGTCGCTGGTGAGCTCCCGGGCCGCCGCGGGGTGACAACTAAGCGCTCTTTGTTCCCGGCTCGACGGCAGGGGGAGGACGGTGATGGCGCTGGAGAATGGTTTTTGGGGGGCAGGGCGGAGGAGCAGCAGGGAGGAGTCGGGGAGTCCTTGCGTCCGTCCGTCGGTGTGTATGCCTGGCCGCCCGCTGCCGCGGCGCCGCAGCCGCCCCGTCCGTCCGTCCGCTCGCTCACCCCCGGCCTCCCTCGCCCGTCTCCGGCCCGCCCCGAGTGAGCAAAGTCAATGAAAAGTTTCACCCTTAGCAACCTCGCGCACGGATTCTGGCTCCCCGGCCGGTGACGCGGCCTCCGCGGGGGAGGGGGCAATAGGAGGGAGGAGTAGGGCTCGAGCCGGGACTACTTCCCTTTCCAAGCCCAGCCGGAGCCGGCAGCCTGGGCTGCCGCCGCTGCCGCCGCCGCCGCCACCTTTAACCCACTCTTTCCCGCGCCGCCATCCCGGCGGACCGGACGACCCACGAAGGAGAGGATCCAGAACCGCCCGCGCCGGGGCTTCTAGTCTACTTCGTTCCTCCCCCTCTCCCCTTTGCCTGCGCTTTTTCTCTCTCTCCTCGTCTAAAATCTTCCTCTTCTCCTTTCTTCTCTCCATTCTTTTCCCTCTCCTCCCCTTTCCTTCTCTACTCTTCCTCTTTTCTTTCCTTCTCCCTCTTTCCTCTACTTTTCTCTTGCTTCTTTCCTCTTTCTCCCTTTCCTCTCTACTTCTCTCCCCCTTTCGACTCTTGTCCTTGTCTTCCTCCCCGTATCCTCTTTTTCTCTCTTAGATTCTCCTCCTTCCTCTTTTCTTTTTTTCTGTCTCTCTGCTTTCTCTGTCTCCTCTCTGTCCTTTACTTTCTTCTCTCCTCCGTCTCCTTCTTCCCCCTTCACAGAATTCTAGAATACAGAAGAGACCTTACGTCCATCTAACCCAATCCCCTCCCATTATATAGCCGGGGAAACCGAGGCCATGAGAGGAAGTTATTTAAAGCACCCAAGATCATATCCCGAGAGTCAATGGCAGAACTAGAACCGTACACTGGGACGAACCCCTCCAAACCTTTTCCACACCAAGCCCAAAGAGGAGTGGATGACCTATTGTTTCCAGGATACTTTTCTCCCCTTGTGCGACACAAGACTCTGCCCCCTTCCCCGCCTCCCGATTGGGGTCCAGTCCGTTTCTACAGAGTACAAGTTCCCATAGCTCTCAGCTATCTAGAGTCCCCCAGGCAGGAGGGCTAGCAAGGAGAAAGCAGCCTTCTTTGGGAGCTTTGGGAGTGATCAGTCCCTAAACTCGGCTGCATTCCAGGTTCCCCCCCTAAGCAGCTTATCTGTTCAGGACTTAGGACAGAGCACGAGAATAATCTAATGCTTGAAAGCCTGGAGCGAAGGACATGGAGCAGAGGAGGCTGGAGGGAGGACGAGTGGGTGAAGCGGATAAGGTGGGGACTGGGGAGGAGGAGGAAGGAGCTGGAGGACCTTCGGGTGCAGAAAGGGGCGAGGAAGAGGCAAGGGAACCGAATCACTGTCTCCAGTTAGCTCTTTCTCTGCAAAGCCCCAGGGAGGAAGGGGTCCCCCGGAGGGCGCAGTGACCGCATGGCCACTGCTGCCGCCTTCTCCTCCGCGGGTACATTTCAGACATCCTCCGGGCTCGCACGATCTCTGGGCAAGCAGAAACACCCCCTCTGACTCCCCTTTAAGAGAAGTCCGGACACTCGGGGTGATGAGCTCCCCCGGGGGGCACTCCCGGAGGTCCGTGCGAGTCGCCTCTCCCCGGGCAGAGGGCGGGATGGGCAGGAGAGGGGTTCTAAAGGCGCTTCCACAGCCAGGACGGGGAGAGTACCTCAAGTTAGAGTGAGAGAGGCTGTCATCGCTGCCGCCGCCGACGCCACTGCTACTGCTGCTGGGAGCAAAAACGAGGCATGGTTTATCTCGCGCCCTCCCCCCACCTGCATAATCCGCCCACCACCCCTGTAGGTCGTTCGGCTTCTGCGCTGGCCTTGCCCCCCCTCGACCCCCCCCGCCAGAGGCTCCCCGCCCCCGGTTTCTGGCTCTTTATGACTGTGCAGGGCGGCGAAGCCCCAGGAGGGTGGGGGGAGAGGGGACCCCACAGCGGGGGAAGGGAAAGGGGGCTCGGTTGTGACGCTAGCAGCAGATTTATCAGGTGGCTCGTGAAGTCGGCTTCCTAAACTCTTTTTGCGTGTTTCTCTGGGACACGTGCGCTGACGCCCCCTCCCATTCGCTCATCCCGGGCCCCTACCCCCCCATCCCTTCCTCCAGAGGCGCGAGCAACGATTAGGTAGCTCTCGTTTGTGTGTGTGCGCGCGTGTGCACAAACACTCCATTTGTCCTCTGTCTGGCTTTCTGGGCCGGGGGTCCCAGGCTCTGGCTTCCCACTCCACCTTCGACCTTCCTCTCGAATGCCAGCTTGCCTGGCCCGCTGCCTGGCAGCCCACGTGGGAAGCGACATCAGCAAGTTCTCAGCTCGGGACAAGTTCGGGTTTATAGATTTTTTTTTTTTTAATTTTCTTTGAACACACTGCTTTTTTTGGCCAGGGGACAAAGAAGGGACAGGTCTCTAAGTGCTTTCTGGGGAATGCATCTCCCACTGGCAGGGGTGGGGCAGGGGAGCAGGCACGTCCTGCCCCACTCCACTCCCTGGTCTTATCCAAAGCTCAGCCCGCTTGGGGCGGACCCAGGGCAGAGGGGCACCTCCACGGACTACTTTTCCGGGGCCTAAGAGGGAGCAGGGCGGGTGTCAGGCACACACCTCCCTCCTCCCCCGCTCCTTTCTTTCCCCCTTCCCTCCCTCCCTTCTCTCCCTCCCCCTCCTACCTCCCCCTCCAATGCCCTCCTTCCAGTTGCCTGTCTTCTCTTCTTCCTCCATTATCTCCTGCACCTCCTCTTCTCTTCCCTAATTATGTCTCCCTCTCCTTCCTTTACGTTTCCCCTCTCTACTACATCTCATTATTTCCCCTCCCCTTCCCCTCCCTCCCTTTTCTCTTTCTCCGTCTCCCCCTCCCTTTCTTTCCCTTCAGCCTCTCTCCTCCCTCTTCTTTTCTGCCCGTCCCTCCTCTCTTTCTCCCTCCCTCTTCCCCTCTCCCTGTCTGTTTTCCTCTCCCTCTACTCCTCCTCTCTCCCTCCTTCCCGTTCCACATGGGGCCAAACAGACCAGCTAGGTATACGAGCAGAGCAGAGCTAAAAATATAAGCGGCATGTTAGCAACAGCCTTCCCATTGGCCAGCAAGTACGACTGGCAGTTTGATTGGCCTTCGAAACTGACCAATAGGGATAAGGCAGGCAAAAAAGGGCGGGGTCGGCTGCGTGGAGCCAATAGGATTACTCGTGTAAAGTAAGGGATGCTGGGAGTTGTAGTCGTTACTGAACTTTTTTCTTTTCTTCTTCAATCTCCTCTAGCTGGGTGATATCCAAAGGGTGAAAAGCTTGCTTGGATATGAATGCTTTAGCCAGAGGAAATCACAGATAATACAAAAATCTAAGAGCTGTGTTTGGCCCAGCAACTCTAGAATTACTAATTTGTGGTCACTGACATACCTTTCCACCTGAGACCATCAAATTCCATCTCTAGAGCTCAGAAGGACCATCAGAGACCATCTGGTCCAGCCCCCTCATTTTAGAGAGGAAGTGACTTGCCCAAGGTCACAAATGTTACAGTAGGTGACAAGAGTTGGGGTCTGACCCTGGGGTCCTGTGGCTCCCAAGGTTAAAGGTTTTCCAACCAGCATTTTCATAAACTTGCCAAGTCAAAGTAGGAAAGCCCTTCAACATGAATGGAGAGTCCCTGAGAAATGATCATCCAGCATATACTCGAGCCCTTCAGTAAGGGGTAACCCACCCAAAGTCTCCCTTGACAGCCAAATCTACTTCTAGGGTTATTAGGCAGCTAGGTGGTGCGGTATTACAGCACCAGGTCTGCAGTCAGGAGGACCCAAGTTCAAATTCAGACTCAGACATTTACTAGCTGTGGGACCCTGGACCAGTCATTTAACTGATGTTTGCCCCAGTTTCCTCATCTGTAAAATAGGGGTTCATAATGGCACCTACCTGCCAGGGTTCTTGTGAGGATCAAATGACATGGTATTTCTGTAGCACAGTGCCTGACCCATAGTAAGGGCTTAACCCATGCTTGCTTCCCCTTTCCCTTGTTAGGATAGTGTTCCTTAGAGGAACGCCTATGCCCATATGCCTCTCTGTAAGGATTTCACCCACTGCACTCAGGTTCCCAGTTCTACCTTCTGAGGCCAGTCATTTCACCTAAGAAATGGCCCTTTAGGAACCTGAAGACAGCTCTTATGAGGTGATCGTCTGACCACCAGCACTGGAAGGTCTCTACAGAAACTCTGACTCCTGTCAGTACCTCCAAATCACAGTGGCCAGCACTGATGGTTAGCATTAGAACTCAATTGCAGAAACATTTATTTTCCCTCCTCTTCCCAATGTTCTCTGCTCCAGGCTAAACAGCTTCGTCCTAGCAATGGCCTTCCTAAAATCTGATGCCTAGAAAGAGGATGTGATTGTCAGCGGTCACACTGTTGGGGTGTTTGAATGTGGCTCTGCTGACTTTAACTTCTTTTCTCTTCCCATTCCACTACAGTGGAAGGGACACTGAATCTCCATCCACATCCACATGACAGGTCATTAAGCTAGTAAAGGACATAAGGTTTCTACCTCCTATCCCTGGTGTCAGCTGACATTGTCCTCCCTCTGCTTGGATGGTTTCAAGTTTCCCTGAGTCTGTGTGCCTTTATTCAAATCTCACCCTGCAGTGCTGAGAACACCCCAATCCTGAGGTGTGGCAGCCCAGCCAAGCCCATAGTAGAGGCCTCTAGGGAAAGGCTAAATAAAAACCCGTACATGCATCAAGAAGAAAAGGTGATTTTTCAAAGGCAAATTAGTGTGCCCTTTTTAGCAAAGTGCAAAGCCCTTCAGCTACTCTGTCTCACACACACACACGTCACTCTTGGGCACTGGTCTTAACCAAAAACATCCCAATGGGCTACTCAATCTCTCAAGAAGCCATGGGCCCTGGGGAGGGACACAGCAGCAAACTTTCTCCCCTTTTTTCAGTGCTCACCAAGTCCTGCCAAATGGCTTAGTGCAGGTCAGGCAGTGGGGTTATAATTGGCCCAAATAACTCTCAGAGTGGAGTGACTGCCACACCAGAGTGAGAAATGGCCCCTGAATTCTTTGAAGTCATCAAAGAAAATAGTTTGGGGTTTGTTGTTGTTGTTTATTTCCAATTCGATTCTTCTGATCTGAATCTCCTGCTGAGTCAAAATCAACCAGGGCAGAAACACAACGGAAGGAACTGGCTTTGAGGGAGCAAGATTGGAGGATTGGGGCAAATGATTTTCTGCTCACGTGAATGATGGCAGTGAATTTAGATGGACAGGGAAAATGAACCAAGAAATCCCAGTCCTTCATTCAAAGAAAATCAGATCTGTGCCACAAGCTGCCTTCGGGGGTAAAGGTTCAGGAAAACCTCGAGAATAAAAGGACTGAAATATATATGGGAGACGGAATTACAAAACCCCAACCTCAGAAAAGGAACCATTAGCATCCATGCTTCAGGCTTCAATCTAAGGAATTAGAAAACAGATTCCTACAGGCTTACTACTCAAGGCAATCTGCAATTCACTCACTTACCGTAATTCAAGCCTTTTACCTACTCACCACAGGTTTGGTGCTGGAAGAGGTCTCAATGGCCTTTTGGTCCAATCCACCCATTGTAGATATGAAGAAATTGAAGCACAGGGAAATTAAGTGGTAGTTAGTGGCACAGTATTTCTGAGTTCAAATCCAGCTTCACACATTTACTAGCTGTATGACCCTGGGCAAGTCACTTAATCTCTGTCTCAATTTCCTCTGATCCATAATGGGGATAATAAGAGATGTGGGTTGTGCTACAGGCATGTTGTAAGGATCAGACGAGATATTTGTAAGAGCACTGAGCACAGTGCCTGGCTCTATAGAGATGCTTTTTCCTTTTGGAGACTTGTGAGATTAGTGTTTAGCTTAATAGGACAAGAAAGTCAATGGAATGTGTGGCTTCCTTTCTGTGGCCTGAGTGTAAACTGTGAACCAAGAGGGCTTGACTAGGCAGGTGAATGCCAAGGCCCTTTCTAGCTCGGAATCCTTCCGTCCTGTAAATTTTCTTCACCTCAGTCTGCTTTTCCAGCCGCACAGACCTGAAGAGCGCTTATCCTGACCACCTGATCAAGGGTCTCTACATAAATTGTAACTCCTGTCAATTTCTCCAAATCATAGATACCAGCATTGATTAGCATTAGTATTCAATTTTTAAAAGCATTCTTCCAGTCACTTTCTTCATGAAAATAAAGAAATCATTATTTCAATTATTCTCTTCATTATTCCCAGCTGGTTGGCACTGAAGCCAAGATTCAAACTCTAAGCCACTTTAATTCGGATAGGTTCTTAACTTCTTCCCTAAATTCCATTATTTTTCTGGTTACTGATGAAGAGAAGGTGAGCCACAAGGTACTTGAACCTATGGTTCATCTACCTGCCTCACTTCTCCTATCTGTAAAATGGCGTTATTTACCTTAGAGAGCTGTGGTGAGCTCCAGAGAAATGCAGGTTATCACTACTCTCAGCCTGTGACCTGGCTCCTTCTCTTTGCCCAACTCAGTCTTCTGTCAGGTTGATAGTTTTTCCCCACTGGCCCTCTCTTCTCTGCCATTGCCACATAACATCGTATTCCAGCCTTATTCTGTGCCCAGACTGTTCATCTCATCTCTATGTACACCCCAATACCTGACTCAGGGCTCTGCACACACCAAGGAATGTTTGGTAGATGACAGAAAATGGTGTGTACTTTCTCCAACAGAAACTTCTATCCCAGAGTTGTGAACGTGTGCTAAAAAAAAATTAACAAAAAAGAAAACTTGACTAAACTTTGTTCCTATCTAGAGATAATTCAGTTTAAACCCTTCTGTCCATCCCCTTCCTTCAGAGATCTCCTCTGGTAGCCACACTGATTAAGCCTGTTGCCAAAGGGAAGGAAAGAAGAGCCACCTTGCCCCTCCCTTTTTGCTTTTTGGAGGGGGGAGGGCAGGGCAATTGGGGTTAAACGACTTGCCTAAGGTCACACAGCCAGCATGTCAAAGAGTCTGAGGCTGAATTTAAACTCAGGTCCTCTTGATTCTAAGGCTGGTGCTCTATTCACTGTGCCACCTAGCCACCCCAACCACCCCCTTTTCAAGGAGAGGCCTGGTAAAACCAAAAAGAATGGAATTAGGCAGTTTTGATGAACTTCTTCAGGAGTTACTGGAGGACAAGAGGATTGTTTATATTTCTGTTCCTAAATACTAACATGCCCATTGGTAACACAAAGGAAAACTCCAAGAGCTGTATATAATGGGTCAAGGACTTCCAGCTGAGGCCCTTCTATATCAGTGTTCTCTGGAGTTTCCTTTAAGGGGTCCAGGAAACTGCCCTGGACCCCTCGGACAGAATTCTTTGGCTTTTTACCCTCCCTACCCCAAGATGTAGAGACACACACAGAATTCAAAGTGTAGAAGACTGTAAGTAGAAAAGAAATACCAACTTTATTAATAGTGGCTACAGCTACAGAAAAGATCACTGATTGGGATAAAAGGAAAATGTGGTAAGTGACCACAGAGGCGTGCCTGGACACAGCAGCAGCCCACTGTGACTGCTCTGATGCATTTCCCACCCCACCTAAAATGCTGCTATTGCTAAGGAGGGCAATTCTCGAGGAGCTGACTGCTAGACCACATTCCTCACTCTGCTGCTTGACTGATATGACACTACCTTCTAGAACACATCAATCAGTGCAGAAATGGGACTGCGGAGGAGCCTGTGTCCCAGCTCCTCATACACAAGAAGGGTCCAGCTGACACCCCATCTCTCAGTGTTACCTGTACCACCCCTAGGCAGGATTTTGTTCTTTCCTCTGCCTAGTTTCTGGCAAGGGAAGAGGGGGTGGAAGAGGAAAGGGGGAGGTAGTTATTGGCAAATCTAGTGAAACTTGGGTCCCATTCTCCCCTTCCCATGGGGGTGAGGGTGGTGACGGTGTCTTCTCCAACTGGGGCAGCAGCATGGTGGTGGGGCAAGGAGGGTCAAGTCAATCACCTCTTCTTAAAGCCATACTTCTTTCGTTCATAGAAAAGGTCAGTTTTGGAACTACCCAGGTTGACAATCTTTGGACAACCATCTCTCTGGCAAAACAAAGGAAAGCAGGTGAATGTTAAAGGCAGAGCCTATAAACCTGAACTCAGTGGCAATCCTGGGACAGGATTCAAGAACCTCCAGAACCTGGCTCCATTTCTCTCACTAGGTCATAGGGCATGTAGCCAAGCAGCTCTGGTACCACCCCAGCTGAAGGGAGCAGAGAAATAGAAAGCCCCTGTAGCACACTCTGGGAACCACTGATCTAGACCAAGCCATTCCTAAGCTGAAAGTCTCCAAACTGGTCATCCAGGCTCTACCTAAGAGGCTTTAGTGATGAGGCACTTACTACCCCTGAGGGAGAGGACCACCCCAGGAACACAAAGCCAGAATAGCTCTTAGGGTGGTGGTTCTGCAAGAATTTAGGGAGGTTGGTGAAACTGGGTGGGAAAAATCCCTTTTCACTAACCTTTGGTTTCCTTTGTATTTTATTTCATGCATTTAAAAACATTTGGAGAAAGGGTTCCTGGCCTTCAGACTGCCTAAGGGGACCACAACACAAAGAAATTCTGTTATCCTGTGGCAATGCCCCACGTGTGGGCAGCTCCCACCCACACGGTGCTGTTCTGGATTCTGAGAACACTGGCAGTTCTGGACCATGTTCCACCACAGCTGATGTCTAAAGACACTGACCTCCAGGCCTTTTCTTTTTGGTGGGGGGTAGAGAAGGGAGGGGAAGCAGAAAAATGTTTAGAATTACAATTAAAATTAGGCTACAGCAAAACCTCAAGACACAGAATCATATGAAAATGTCTCCTAGGCTACAGGCAAGACCAACTTTGAGGCATCCCCATGCACCCAGTAGGGACGTTCCTGTATTCAGGATGGTCTCTGAACCGCATGAGAGTTGGAGCCATACACTAGTCCAGTCCCTTCCGAGGCCTAAGGAAACATCTGGGAAGCTGCGGCCCCTGTTGGCTGCTCTGGGAAGTTTGGAGGAAAAGCAGGGAAGAGGAGACCAAGAGAAGCAAGGCTTGGAGCTTCTCGGTTAGCTACTACATCAAAGGGGCCTCTCACTGTGGCCCCCTGGGGGATGTCCCAGATCCCCAGCAGCTGATTCCCCCTCAAACCCTCCCACTGCCCACTCTTCCAGGGACCAAGAGCTGGAAAGCAGGCTCCAGGGAGCAGACCAGGTCTGAGTGAGCAGAGCCTCCCAGCCCTGATCATGGCTCTGAACCTGACTCTGTCAGGGTAGTGCAGTGCATCATGACTGAGAAACAAGAAAGCCTGAGAGCTGGTATTTTTGCCACTGCCAAGGCAAGATGACTCAGTGCAGGGAGGGAGGGAAGGAGCCTTTGGTACAGCTCTTGGCCCCCTTCTGCTTACAGGGACCCTGGGGGAGATGAGGAGGAAAGGAAACCCGGGTGGGAAGGAGAGAGGGAGAGAGAGTTGAGTCTCCCCCAGGTCATTGAGGCGGGGAGGGGTCTCCCTCTCTCTTTCCCACCCGGGTTTCCTTTCCTGCTCATCTCCCCCAAGGTCCTCACAAATGTTAGCGCTGCTTTCCATGTGGAGTTCAAGGTTTCTTTGTTTTTTTTTTCTAAATAACACATCTGTAAGCAGAAGGAAATCCAGGGGCATAGCAGGGCTGGCTTGCCGTGACTGCTAAGGGTCAGGGTGCAAAGTCTCAGGGTCTGAGTAGAAGAGACCAGAAAATGATTTGGAAACACCTAAGATGGTTAACCCAGGGAAACTGCCATTTTAGGAAGAGCAGGCTGGATCTCTCAAACTTTCTTCCTCACTCAAATTTGATCAGAACAGCCCTAACATGGGACAATCTCAGGGTCCTTTCCATCTCCAGCCCCCAAGGTCCCTCTCCTGGGAGGGGATGGCTTATGAGGCCATCTCATGGCTACAATTACCAGGGCACACTACACACCCAAATCAGGTCAGTATTTCTCATCCCAGGTCTTGTTGACTTTTGAGTTTGACCCAAAATGAAGAGTTCAGTCCCTCTGCCCCATGTAGGAACTGTGTCACTGATACCTTCCTGAGCAAGACAGTCAGGTCTCGTGGGATCCCAGCATTTCTTGGAGATCATTTGGTCCAACTTCCTTACTTCCAAGAAGGAAGTGGTTTGCTCAATGTCACATCAGAGTCAGACCCTCCATTCTCCCAAATCTACTCACCTTTCGGCCATACTGTGTTCAAATTCATTCCTTGACCAACACCCCCTTTCTCAAATGAGAGAAAAGGAAGTCAGGAAAAGAGAATGAACTTAATTAGGTCACTCCCTCTTTCCCTGAAAGAAGGTTCAGGGTCAGTGACCCATATTAACATCTGAATCAAAAGCTAGAACACCTAGGAGGCATCAAACCTCTCTATCTGACAAACCCTCTCTACCTCCTATGTATTCAAGCCCTGTTCTTGACAAATATTAGCCATGTGACCTTGGGCATGTCACTTAACTTCTGGGCACTGGGAAATTCTAAAACTGGAACTTGCAGAAAGGATGCCACTCTCCATTGGTGGAGGGAGGCTCCTCACCTGGGACTTCCTGACATCAAGGAAATCCATCCCAGGCTGAGGCCCTGTCCATGTCCTGCAAACTGCAGCCTCCTAAGGGGTCCCCCTCCACATCCAATCTCTGTCCAACAGTGGCCAACTGGATACGCCTTTGAGAAACGTTCTCCTGGGCACCATCTTGTTTTTTCATCACCTTCATTCACAATTCAAGGCAGTGTGCCTGGGTGAAGAGGGCTGGGGGGGGGAGAGTAAGGGGGGACTGCCAGGAAGCTGGGTGTGAATCTGGCCAGACTCTTTCTGGCTTCTCCTGCCCTTCATTTCCTCAGATTTAAAATAAGGACTGACTTCTGCTCCACATGGTCCCTCCACACTCTAACTCTAGAATCCTGTAACTATAGCCCTCCTCCAGTCCTCTTCAGATAAACCATCCCTGTAACCAAGACAATCCGGATTCTGCCAAACCTCCCACATACACAGTCATGAGCAATGGCTCATGCAAGTTTCACACTCTCAATCTTCCATGTCTGTAAAGATGGAAGGGGGCGCTTCAAACTTATTTTCCACTCCTTTTTTCCAGAAACCTCCTATGTCACTAGTACCCAGGACCAAATACAAAGTGATCAGTTTGACCATAATGCACTTCAGTCTGGGTACTAGCCACCCTTTCCAAGCTTGTTTCAAATTCTTGCAATGCACTTCCTGTTTTGGCTACAACGGCCCACTTCCTGTTTCCTGTAGACACCATCTCTCCCACCTCGGTGGGTGTTTCCAATAACTCCTTCCTCCCGTGCGCCTCCACCCCCTTCCTCCATGACTCTTCCTCAGGGGCCTTTGCTGGTGGTTCCCCTTTTCCCCAGATTCCTTTTCCTTTCTGTGTGGACCTTTTCCTTTCTCTTGTATCCCAAAAGAATGGAGGCTCCTTGAAGGCCAGCCATTTCCCACTGAGGATGCTTGTTTACTCTCAGGTGCCTCCAGGTCACCTTCTAATGGTCTGGAGTTTTCCCAGCTCTCTCCACATACCCTCATTTAATGTCCTCTGCCACCCCAGAGGCCAGGAGAACAGGGATTGACATGCTGCATCCATGGGGACCATTTATATAGAAAATGGAATGCATAAAAAGTCATTTCTGGCAGGAAAGGAGGCTTTCCTCTTGGATGTGGCACTGCAGGGGCTGTGAGGGACTCTAGGAGGCTGAGGTGAGAAGGAAACACACCAAGCAGGGTGCGCAGCCTAGGCAAAGGTATAGAGACAGGGAACAGAAAGTCACATATGGTGACCACCAAGCAAGGGGAGAAGAAAGTGAAGTATTTCCATAATGTCTACTATGTGCCAGGGAGTGTGATAAGTACTTCTGAAATGAGGCTATCAAAATCTTTCAAAAGCAAATTCTTGGATTCCCTGAAAGCTTTCCCTGGACCCCAAAGGAAGATGCCTGAGGCCTTCAGAAGCCATTGGTGCTTCCTGATCAGGAGTGACTTAGCAGGTGGTGCTGGACTGGAGATGGGAGGGTCTGGAAGCAGGGGAACCAATGAGGAGCTTACTAGAAGGGCCAAGGTGAGTGGGATGGTGAGAACTGCCTGAACAAGGGTGGTGGTGGCAGGTGTGGGGACAGATGGCATGGAGAAGACTCAACTAGAGGGCAGAGTGAAGGAAGACTTAGGCCGCAAGTCTGGCCCCCAGGAAGGATGGGGGCACTCTGGATTGAAACAGAAGATGGGGTTTCAGAGGAAAGACAATGGAACCAGTTTTGAACATCCTGAATTGGAGATATCTATAGGTCATCTAGGTGGATATGTTCATCAGGCAGCTGGTGAGTCTGGCCTGGAGTGCAGGAGAGAAAATGAGTGGATACAGAAGAGTGGGAATTGTCAGCAGAGGATGAGGGCAGAACTCATGGAAGGAGAGAGCGTGGAGGTGCAACCCACAGACCAGATGGGACAAAGAAGATGGCAGTGACGAAGAGACTCAAGAGATGTGCTGTAAGGGAACCAGGGCCAACATCAAATGAGGCATAAAAGTCAGGAAAGATGAGACGGTGAAAAGACCTTTGTGGGAGAAAAAAGAAAATACCACTAGACCTGGCAATCAACAGCCAATGACAATGTTGGAGAAAACAGCTATCAGCTGAGGGGGAGGGTTTGAGCCAGACTGCAAGAGGCTGAGAAGGAAGAGTATGGTGGAAAGTGGAGGCAAGGTGTGTGAACAGCAGCTCTGGCCAGGGGTTTGGCTGTGAGGATCGCATAAGTGGAAGGAAGCTCGGGTCTAGTGAAGGTGGAAAAGGAAAGGGACGAAGGAAGGGGCGAACTGCTGGAAGAGGCAGGAGCCTAAGGAGAAGAGAGCCTGGCCCCCTCCAGGAAGGCCTACCACCTCCTCTTAGACTGGAGCAGAGGAAGAGATCCTGGGGGTGCTTTGAAGAATGGTGCCTGTCAAGTACTGGTCCTCTGCTGAGGGGAAGCAGGAAGGACATGCTGTCAGTGACCTGAGAGAAGGGATTTGAAACAGGCATAAGGGGAGACAGAGCCTCAACGACACACAGAAGTAAGGACCCTGCTATAAGATTAGCAGCTTGAGCATCTAGGTTTTGTAGTATATATGGAGGGACTGGTGGACGGTGGCAAAAATCTAGGGCGGGTTTGGAAAGAATGGGGTACGAGACAAGAGGAAAAGGGCCTCCAGGGCAGAGGCCAGGAAAGCAAAGAAGCAGCCACCCCTATGCCACACCAGGCCTTCCTGCTGCCACCTGATTTCTCTATAGCCGATTAAAATGAGTGAGCTAGGAGGCAGACTAATTTACCACAGCTGCTGGGCAGGGGAGCACCACCAATCTCAATCTCCTTTGGAGTCCTGCTCATGTACAAAAGGTGGTACCCCAATATCAAGGAGGGGCAAAGTGAAAAAGAACAGGACCAGCAGCAGAAATGCAGGAAGGGCCTACTGAACACCTACTTGGGCCAAGACAGAAACATTCCACTCACTGAAAGAAAAGCGTCATGAGATACTGGCATGCCAGAAGCCCCAGCCATGTGAACCTTGGGGAGTCTCCATTTATTCCTTTGTCCACACACTGCCAGATAGCCAAGAGAAGCCAAAAGGCTGTGAAGGGCAATGGTGAGCCATTCTCCAAGCTTCAGGTCCTATTCCCTGAGTCTGAGTATTGTCTTGGCTCACTGTTTATTAATGAAGCATGATGAGCAGAGTCAACCAATCCCAAGCATTTTCTGAGCTGCTCCCTGGAGGCAGATCCTACTTAATGTCATTACTTCATTATATAGGGAAACCAAGGAGTAGACCACAAGGTCCACAGGAACAGTGTCATAACGTGGGAGTTCAGAAGCCCAAGTCCAGAATATAAAAAGCACTAAGCACTCGGAACTCTAGAACCTGACTTGCCTGCCAATGTTTTGGGGGTAGGGAGGGCCTCTATGGGAGAGTCTGAGCTACCTGGCTCCATCTCAGTGGGGTCTTGTTCTATTATGGTGGTGTTTGTATAAGGTATGCATGACACATCTTGACTGAAAGATGGTTGGGGTGAGTGCATTCACAGGCACTGTAGGGGGATCCCCAGAAGCTGAAGGTGATGTGAGCGCTAATAGCACCACACACAATTAAAGCGGGATGAACCAGGGAGAGAACTGACTGTGGGGAGAAGGGAGAAATGATGGACTGAAATTAGGTTTGCGGACTTCTGGAGCCCATCCCCTTCCCAGATACTTAAAAATAAGCAAAAGGCACAGCTAACTCTATGAGAAATATTCTCTTAACCTAGTCAAATGCTTTTGCCCTTTTGGCTCCAAACAGCTGGAGGGAGCCTGAGTCACAGACACCAAGCAAAGGCTAGCCTGGGCTATGGTGCTTCTGCTGTCCTGTCCTGTCCTGTCCTGTCCCGTCCCATCGCATCCCATCCCATCCCGTCCGTCTGTTCATCTGTCTGTCCATACCCCCTACCCCCAGGTGCGTACTATGCTGGTGCCTCAGACATGCCAGCAGAGAGATTCCTGATGCCCTGCTGTCCCTGCCATCTACTGCCAGGAGCTCTCTTGGAGAGGAAACTACACAAATACCCTCTTTTACTTACTGTCACAAGAAGGAAGCAAGCTATGATATTTATCGGGAGAAAGTGATTTTGGGGACGGGACCTACCACACAAATACTGGGAATGGTCAAGCCTTCACTGAGCTCCCTGACTGATAATTACTTTTCCTTTGGGACTTCCCATACTGCTTTACTCTGCAACTCTCCAAAGTATTTGTACTTTAACGTTGTATATTATCCCCTAACTTTGGACCTCCACTGGGGAGGGGCCTTGTCTTTTCTCACCTCTATATTCCCCTCAGTGCTTAGCATGTCACATGTAGGCACTTAAAGGTAAAAGCCTGCGTTTGGCACTGGTCCACATCTGGGCAGCAAGCCCATGGGTGGGAGCGAGGTGAGCAAAACTGCCAAGAGGCAGAGACTTCTCAAGTAACAGCCAGCTTGGCAGATCTCCTCAAAATCAATCAACTGTTTATTGTGCCCCAGGTGTGCAAAGGGACCTGCCCACTGACCAGGCCCACTTGGGGAGGGTGCACACACTCAGTCAGTATTATCCCTTGTGAATAAACACAACTAAATACAGGCAGCTGGTTCTCTAAAACACAAGGTCACGGTCAAGATACTGTTTTCGATGAGTGTTTCCTGCATTTGGCAACTGGTGCAGAGAGCTCCCAGGATCTGGAGAAACTGGTTTCTACTGAAGGAAACAAAGAAGCCCAGAGTGTCGGAGCACACTCCCGAGGAGCCTCTAATGTGAGTCGCTAGGCACTACTAAGAAGTGACAGACAAGAGAGGCGACTGGGAAGCATCATGCTTGCACTCACATCTTTCTCCTGGATGGTACACTCCTTGCAGTAATAGGCATCCGACACTCCAGGGCCCCCACAGATCACACAGCGGCCCTGGTAGGAGCCATAGTTACACTCGTCACATATCCGGACCAACGTGCAGGGACGGACATAGGAGTCACAGATCACACACTTGCCATCACCTGCAATGCAAACACCAACTTCAGTCACTAGACTGACACCAGACTTCTACATCACATGCATACCTGAATGCTTCAGATCCATCCCCTGAATACCCGGGAAGCATCTCTATCACAAGGGGAAGCCAAGCGGAGCTTGGGTGTCCTGTCCAGGTCCCTTCCCCACCCAAGACCAGAAGCACAAAGGAGCCCCTTCTATAAAAGTGTGCAATGTCCTCAATGCCTTCTAAAATGCCTCTTGGGAGCACCTGCCAGGCTCCACTAGAGACGACTTGCTCAGGCACCTGTACAAGCACAGATTCGCCTTTTCTTACTAGGAAAGCAGGGAGCGAACCAAGCCTGGGGGGGGGGCCTCTTATCTCTCGGGTTGGGGGGCTCCACATACTCACATTTTTCACACAGCCTCCCGATGGCTGGCAGAACGAGAGAAAGAAACAAAAAACACAACAAGATTATAGTTTATTAACAAGCTCATGCCTTAACAAATAACATGTGCTGACTCCAATAGAGGTAGGGTGAGAGAGAAGCCTGGGTTTGGGGCTAAAACCCAGGGCGAAGCCCCTGGGAGCTTTGGGGAATCGATCAATCAATCAATCATTAGGCACTCACTGAGGTCCTACAATGTGTGGGTGCTTCTGCCCTCAAGGAGCTTACACTCCGCAGTTCAAATCAATCCAAGTAGACAAGCATTTATTAAGCGCCTATTGGGGACACGGAGTCTGTCTACGCGCACCCATCTCGACCCCCTCTCCTTCTTCCCCGCCCGCGGTGCGCCGGTGCCGGATTGCAGCGGTCGCGCACCCCCGGGCTCAGTGCTCAGGCGCCCCAAATGCGGCCATTCCGTTAGTTCCCCTCCTCCCAGCCCGATGCGCAGGCGCCATGTTCCAACTGAACTCCGCCCCACCCCACCCCAGCTCCCGTCCTATCCTAACTGTCGCGCGCCGTATCCCCTTCCCTCCGTCGATTTGGGGCCGGAAAAGGCGACATCTCACAGGCAGAAGGAGAAGAGTACTCAGAGACCCAGCTCCCGCAGCAAAGACGTCCCAGAGCTCAAGACGAGAGGGTTGCGACTCACCGACACCAGCCTGCTTGCGACAGAAGATCAAATCAGGGTGATGTTTAGCCATCGCCTTCCCTTAGGCCGGTCGCCGGACGCAGGCGCAGCTTCCTCTCGACCTCTGACCTCCAGGCTCCACCTTCCCGGCAATCAAGACCCCGCCCCCTTCGGCAGCCAAGCCGGGTGTGGGCGGGGCCCGATCCTGCGCCGAGAGATAAGAACCAGAGTCCTCTGTGCGCTCCTCCATCTGTCGCTGACAGGGCTGCCGCCAGTGATAGCTGTGGCTTGAGCGCAGAGGCTAGCAGGGCTGGTCCCTGAGTCCCGTCCCTGGTAATTTCTCGGCCTTGCCCTCACCCGTTTCCCCCCTTTAGGAGGCCCCGCCCCCGGAGCCTGGGTGGGATGCGCATTAGCCCCGCCCCTGAGCCCTCGGGTTTTCTCCCTTTTTCGGCTCTTCCTCAGGCTCCTCCCACAGCCCCTGCCGGCGGCTCCGAGGCAGGCCCCGCCCCCTGCTCTGTGCGCCCAGGCTCCGCCCCCGGAGCCTTTAAAGGATCCTGAGCGCGCGTCACTTTCACGCGACCACATCTTTGTCAGTGCACAAAATGGCGCCGTATAGCCTGCTGGTGGCCCAGCTGCAGGTGAGCGCCGGCCCGCGGGTGGGCGAGCGTGCGGCGGCAGCAGGGGCAACTGGCAAGATGTAACGGGCGGGCAGGAAGCAGTCCCGCCCCGGGCCCCGCGGGGCGTGCGGACTGAGCCGGGGCCGGGGCCGGGCCGGGCCGGGCGCCCGAGGTCGGAGAGGGTGTCCCCGCCTTCACTCTGCTCCGCGGAGCCCGAGGCTCGGGCCGGGCCGGGCCGCGCCCGGGGCTAGGGCGGCTCCCCTCCTCCTTCTCGGTCAGCTGTCCTGGCCTGCCCGGGCAGCCCTCGGCCTCAAGGAGAAGACAAGGTGACCGGGCGGCGGCCTCGGCCCGCCCAAGGTCACAGGCCCGCGCCGCCTTCCTTCCCCCCCCCCCCCGGGACTGGACGGGGAAACAGACTTAGGGTCATGCCACCCTGCGACCTCGGGCAGGAGGCCGGGTCGATCTCCGCCCCAGGTGCGGGGCCCGGGCTGCTCTCAGGGTGCGACAGTGGACCAAGTGTAGACATAAGACCCGCGTGGAAGACACGCACCGAGGGGCGACCTTTGACCTTTAGCTGGGCTTTAGTCGTCGCCTTTGGAGACCAGGTTGTGCAACCTTCCTTCACGCAGCACTTTGTCGAGTCTGGGCTGGCCAGAGTCAGTCTCCGCGGAACCGGGGAGGGGGCAGTGACCCAGCCGGGACCTCGCCGTGAGTCAGGCGAGGCCCCCATGGGGAGCCCAGGAGCTCGGCCTGTCCCCTTACGCTGTCCAAGGTCACCCCGATAGCGGAGCCGGCCCGAGGCTCCCGCCCCTACTGCCCCTCAGTCTTCAGGCCTGCGGGCTGGGCAAGGAAGCGCGGGACTCTTGTCACAGCCCAGGGCAGTTGGGGGAGGGGGGTTTGGGTGGAGAAGGGGCCAGGCCGAAAGGGCTGACCTGGGCTGGCTTGAGCCTCCAGCCGGAGCCTTTAAATAGGAAAAAGTCGTGTCCGTGGTCGTGCTGTTAGTGTTTGTAGGTAGAGAGAGGCATGCCTGCCTGTGGTTTCCTTGCAGTTAACTTCCCGGCCCCAAAGCCTTGATGCCTGGTCTGTCAGCTCGGAGGGACCCAGCAGCCCTTTCCTCTTATGAAGCGACAGTGACATTTTAGGTGCCATGGGGGAATCAGAGCTTCAGAGACCTCCCAGAGGGTGTCTCGATCTCCCTGGCTGACCTCCTTAAGTCACGATGGGCTGAATAAAACCTGGGCTTGGGGGGCTGTTACATAGACAACCCTAGTGAATGCCATTTTCTCCCCTCATAGAAGGACCACTCGTGGGAAGAGCTTTCAGGACACAGCTTTTCCTTTTTATGTTTGTAAATTTGCCTTTAAAGCAGTCATGCCTATTACAGAACAAAAAAGGAAGCTTGGGATTAATAGGCCATATAGGCATTATTAAAGTTTATTCTGTGACATTCTCAAGTTCTTTTAAAATGCCTCTGACTTCTCAAATAATTCTAGGTTTGAACAGACTGATTCCCCCCCCCTATGGGGAACAGACTGATCATCTTTTTTTTATTCTGCTGCCCCATAATACAAGAAAGTCAGGTCACTCAGGTCAGAATTATTGGACTTGGAAGCAAGGAACACCCCTATCCATTTTCGTTCTCAACCGTTCAGAATCTGTGGGACCATAGGTTGTAATGCAAAGAGTTCCAGACTTGGGGTCAGAAGCCTTGAGTTCACATCTTAACTCCTGCTTATTAGCTGATAGACCACAGGCAAGGCACTCAGTCATTCTGGGCTTCAGTCTCCTCAGCTATAAAACAGGAGCATCCTTGTACTGCTGCCTCTATCTCAGGTGGTGAAGAAGAAAGTTCTGAGTTGCTGGGTTTTTTTTTTAACAGGTTTCTGAGTTTGCCTTGCTCTTCCCCCCTTTTTTTTTGTCATTAGAGAGGTGGCATGATATCCGTCAGTCGAAAAGCATATTAAATAATTAATGTCAGGTGCTGGGAATATGAAGACAAATAATTTCTGCTCTCAAGAAGCATGTCTGTTAGGGGTGGAGGAGGGGGAGGACAAACACAGAAAAGTGTGTTTAAATCTGCATAGAAAGAACTGCTTGGCAAGTTTGTGGTGAAAGGCACTAGCTTTGGGATCAGAAAAAGTTTTGTGTAATGGAGAAGGGAATGCTGAAAGTGGGCCTTGGAGACAAGAAATTCTAAGACGCAGGCCAGGCATCAGGAGCTCCCTTGGGCCTCTGGGCCCTGCCTGCCTTATGAGGTTTTGGTGCAGGTAGCTTGAGCCCATGTACCTGTGAGTGAGTGCCTCCATGACCATTAAGGCCAAGGCCTGCAAAACCCTGTGGTGTTCATTATGGCCATTTGGAAGTGGCACTGACTGCCCCATTCCTCCTGGCCTTTCTTTGGCAACCTCTGGGACTCTGGTGTATTCCTTTACCTGCGCCAAGATGGTGGTGATTTTTGCCCTGGCATCTTTTACTCAATGCCCATGCATCCTCGAAGGTTGGGTTCTCAGCTTATTCCAAGGCCTGCCTTTGTGCTCCATGTTGTCAGACAAGGCCTGTCTAAGTTGCAGGATGGTGTTTGAAAGCACTGACTACAGTAATCACAATAGAAAAATAAGTGAGAAAAAATGGGACAGCAAAGAGAAGAGGTGGAATCCAAGCTTTACTAGCACCCTGTATGTGGTCTGAGGGTGGGCACAGCACCAGGGGGTGGATGTGAGCACATCATACTTTCAGGTCTCTAGTTTTACCAGCAGACTTGGTGCCTCTCCCTCATCTTTTCTGTTCTGGAGGAGCCAGAGTCTCATCCTATTCTCTTAATCAGTGACTTTGTGACAGGTGTTCCCTGATGAAAGAATGCTTTGCTTTATAAAGACTTGTGCCTTTCTCTGAATGCTGGAGCTGGTGATTCTGGCTGAACTTGGCAGGGGTGTCTTGATGGTGAGTGTTAGGAGATCCAATATGGTTTAAGTGTCTCAAAGTGAGCTTTTGGCCAGGTTGCAGGGTGGATGAGGAGGCCTCTAAAGTTCCTTCCAATTCAAGAGATTCCAGAACTTTGTTTCTGGATCATCTCATTTCCTTCCTGTCCAAGTAAGTCATCATACATGTGCGCCAGGGAGTGTGTTCCTAGATCCCCAATGAGCAGGAAAGTTAGCCCTACTTTGGAAGGAGAGTGGGGACACTGTCTGGACAGAGTAGAAGAGGGTTGGGAGCCATGCCCCTCCCCCCCCCCTCCCCCCCATTGCTTTCACAGCCAGCTCTGAGGCAGATCTGGCCCCTTCTGAGGGCCTGCACAGTGCAATGGAAAGAGATTAGAGTCAGGACCCTTGAGTGCTTGTTGAATCTTGGCAGCAGCCATGTCACCTCCTTGGTCCCCAGAGAGTTAGACTAGATCCTTAAGGCATCTTCCAACTAAAGCATTTTATGGTTTTATGATGACATCTTCTGATACTATTATCTTGGTGTTCTGTCTGTGTTGGAGACAAGCTGGAGATCAGAAACCTTGTGTTCTAGACTTGTCTCCAACACTGATTTAGGGTGTGGCCTTGGGCAAAATGCTAGTTAACCTGTACTCAGTTATGGCACCTGTAAAAATGGAATAATAACTACTCCTGGGCATAATGTAAATGTTGGGCTTAATTTACAATGTGCTCGTAGTTTAGTAGAAAATTGTTATAAAAGGTCAGACATGCTTAGATGGATGCTTCTGCTTTCTTTTTTTTTTCTTAAATTTTATTTTCCACCTTTCCCTCCACCACCCCCAGATTTGGATAGTCAAACAAAACAAATTCCCTCATGGGCTGTGGCCCCCCCATAAAATGCATCTGTCTAACATGTCAGCTTCTGGCAGACAGGCAGCCTGTGTCATGTGAGTCCTCAGGAATTATCGTTGGTCATCTTATTGATCAGAGTCCTGAGTCTTTCAGAGCTGTTTCTCTTTATGGCATTGCTGTTACTGTGTCTGCTTCCTTTGCTCTGTGTCAGTTCATACAAGTTTTCCCAGGTTTCTTTGAAACCACGGCCTTCATCGTTTCTTGTAGCCTAGTGGTACTCCATCACATTCCTAGACCGTAACTTGTTTAGCTGTTCCTCAGTTGGTGGGTACTCCTTTAGTTTCTGATTCTTTGACAACACAAAAAGAGCTGCTATCAATATTTATGTACATAATGTGCATTTATACATTCTTTTTTCTTGGAGCTCCAGTGGTGTTATCATTGGGTCTAAAGACAGGCACAGTTTAGTAGGGATATTGTTCCTAATTGCTTTCTAAACTAGCTGCCTGATGTTATTTCTTTAGGAGTCCCTTCTAGCTTTGATAAAAGGGAGGCCCTTTGGGTTCTAGACTCATGTCAGAATGGGCTTATGGTTTGGGAAAAGCATCGTTTTCTTGTAGCTGCTCATTCCGAAAGTCAAGCATCCCTTGCAGCAAAATCAGCTGCTGTGGAGAGGGTCTGCTCCTTGATCCTCTGCTCCCTCCCTGGCCCGGGGACCTGCTGGAGCCAAGTTAGAGGGCCTGATCTGTGTTTTAGGCTGGGGTGATTGGAACCTCTGCACAGGACATGTCCTGTCTGACAGGGAAGAAGGTACCAATTGAGACAGCAGTAAGAAGTTACTGGACAGAGAGGTGGGTGTGGAGCAGTGTCAGGGAAGGCTCAGAGGGGGAGGAGAAAGTAGCATTTGAGATGTGTGTGGAAGCAACTTGTTAGTGGTAACAGGCTACTGAGATATGAAGAATGATTACCAAGTGACATCCCAGCACCCCCTTCTCCCAACACTGACCTTCATCTTTTTTTAAAGATCAGAAAAGGAGGCCCTAGGCAGGGCTCATGTTTGCCTCACTGAGAGAAGGAGCACTCCTCAATGCTTTTCGGTGACTGGGGGCCTGCTCCATGCCTGGCACTGGGCTAGATTTGTGGTTCAGATCGGGGTCTTTTCTGTCTCTTACTCCTGTTTCTAGAAATGCTCATGCCTTGCCCCCCTTTTCCTGTTTAAATATGTTTTCCTTGATGTCTTTTGCTTTTCCCTCAGTATCCCTCTCCCTGCCAGAGGGTGACCCCATTTAACAAATAGTATTCTTAAAGATAAAAAAGGAAAAGGGGAAAAAGCCTGACATATATCACAAGAAATCAGAACATCTGTAGCCCTTCGTGCTCCACCTACCACAGGGTGTGATGGCTGGGGAGGCTGAGGCTGAGCTGGCATGTTCCCTTGCCAGAAAGGATCTCAGGGTCCCTAGGAATGAGGACCTTAGTCTGTAGCTCCCCTGGGGCTGCATCTGTTCCCAGTGCTCCACCCCCCAGCACAGGCTATCATTAGCCCAGGTCTAAACTGTTAGACAGGAGCCGCCCCACTCCTAACCACAATGACAGGCTGCTGTTTGTATGCTCAAACCGATCTCAGCACTCTTAGCGCCCCCCCCTTCCCCACTGAGTCAGATCTAGGCTCTCTTGCTTATGAGCCATGCCACGCCATCCTCTGCCCCAACCACCATCTCAATTCACTGTGCACTTTCCTGCCTCCAGCTCTTTGCACAAGCTGTTCCCCTCTGCCCATCATTGAAAGCCCACCTCAGATTCTGCCTCCTCCAGAATGCTTTCCCTAACTGCCATCACCCCCCCTCCCCAGCCCTGTATCATTCATTCATCATTTGTTTTATAGCTGTGTGTATGTGTTTGGGGGGAGTGTGGGGGTGATGTTGGATATTCCCCTTCCCTGCTGTCAGCTCCAAGAGGTCAGGGGGAACTATGTTTTAGCTATACCGTGTATCTCCTTCCTAGTTAGTGCTCTGCCCACACTAAATAAATGTTACTTTAGTTGAATGGGGATTCTTAGGCTCTCAGTAAAATTCCATGTATAAAACCTTGCACTTGCAGAGTTGTGTTGTCGTGGTTTCACTTCTCTTCTCTCATTCAGCTCTCTTTGGGAAAATGTTGCTCAAAGGCAGATCTTCCTGTGCCCCTCCTCAGCCCCCCTGGAGATGCCTGACCCGCTTTGGCCTCTGCCTGTTGCTTAGTGACTAAGACTAACAGCTTTGTTTCCTGGTGGGAGATTATTAAGCTCTCCATTCCCAGGAGAAAACCTCAGCATAGCCACGTTGTGGTTTCATGTTAGATTGTGGAGGTGGGAGGACATTGGCCATGAAAATGTGATTGGGAGTTGGGGAAGAGTTACAGCCACTGCAGTGCCAAGTGGGGTTGAAGCTGTCCTGGCCTGAAGAGCCAGCAAGGCCCCTAGGCCTTGTTCTGTTTGTTGTACACCCTCTCACCCTCCACCCCCAAGCCCAGCTGCCTTGGATGCCAGGGAGGAGGAAGCATGTGGGCCATCTGGAGGAGAACACAAAAGTGGGCCAGGATGGCTGCTGAAGTTAGATTGGTCCGGTGTCCATGGCAACAGCTCCTTGGTGAAACATGGCATCTGTGAGTAACAGCAAGAGATTGATAGCAAAGTACCAGCAACTTGGGTGGCACCGTTCTTGACACTAGCAAACCCCTTCACCTGCTGGCTGCTGGTTTTACATGATTTCTCCTAATAGACTCTGAGCTCACTTGACCTGATTTAAATCTTCTCCAGACCTGACAGGCCATCTCTCTGTGTCTGTTCTCAGGTACTGTCCCCTGGGCCTGTCATGTACCCCTTCCTCATTTCTACCTTGCCCTGAGAGCCTTCTTCAAGACTTGGCATCAGGGAACTCCTCCTGTTGACTTTCCCCAACTCCTTGCCCCCCCGTCCCCCACCCTCCCAAGTGTTCTATTTGTGTGGAGCATGAAGCACTTCCACTGGCCTCTCAGGCCTCATTCCACCTGCCCTTGTCTGCTCTTGCAGTAGAGTATCAGCTCCCTGAGGGCAAGGCCTGTGCCACTGTGCCCATTTTTTCTTTATATAGCAGGAAGTCCTACTGACCCCAGGGCAACCCATTCCATTCCTGGCTGATGTGATTGTTTTGGAAGTTCTCTGTGGGTGGAGATAATGTCTTGTAATTTACCCCTTAGCTCTCGGCTTCCCTTCTGTGCTCTGAGGCAGGCAGAACAAGGGGGAGCCCCTTTCCCCACATATTGGACTGCATCAAGGTCGGTCCAAGGTGGCAGAGCTGGGCTGTGAGAACCCAAGCCTCCTGCCTCTCGGCCCTCGATACCCTGCCTCAGTGCGTGACCTTGGGCCCATAGGACATTTTGCTCTTCTTTGCTGCCTGCCATATGTGGTAAAGTTGGCCCATGCTCACATTCCTAGGACAGCTGGTAAAAGTTAAAAATGGCTCCCTGCTAGTTGGACACAGGCCAGAAAACTGCCCTTTCCTTTGGCCTTTGCCACCTTCGGGACTGGATTGGCTGACCTTGTCTGACCGGGAGACTGCTGTTGCTGGGCCAGAGGGTGGGGGGTGACCCTCTGCAGGGGAATCCCCTCTTCCTAAGGAAGGGCCCTCCTGGCACATCCAGCTGTAGGTGAAGCACCTGTTAAATTTAATGAGCATTTATTAAGGGTCAGATGTAGGGTAGGTCCAGGACGGACAAGAGCAAAAGCAGTGTCTGCCCTCAAGAGGGCGGCGGGGGGGGCCAGGGGAGTGATCCCTGCATAGAGAAGTAAATGAAAAATATAATTCAAGTACAAATGAAATGAAATAATGGGAGGAAAAGTATAGGTGATGCTTTAAGGGTCTGGGACCACACATGGCCCTCTAGGTCCTTGGGTGTGGCCTTTTAACTGAGTCCAAGTTTTATAGAACAGATCCTTTTATTAAGGGCATTTGATGGGTGAAGTTTGGATTTAGTCAGAGGGCTGCACTTGAGGACCTAGAGGGCCACATGTGGTCTTGAGGCTGCAGGTTCCCCACCACTGGCCTGGGAGGATCAGAGAAGGCTTCTTGGAGGAGGTGTCACTTAGGATGAGTCTTGAATGGTGCTGGGAATCACTGGAGAGAGAAGTGAGGAAGGACAGGATTTTAGGAAAGAAAGGAAGGGGGTTCAAGGGCCTTGAGGGGGAGATGGGCCTTTGTGTACATGGGACACCTCACATAGACCAGTCTGGTTGGAGGGTGGAGTGAGGGATAACCTGACCCTAACTTAGCAGTTGTCAGGCTGGACAGACAGATTGGGAAGGGTTTGAGGAGCCGGGAAGGACCCTGGGGGCCTTGGGCCAAGATCATCCAGGAAGACAGCCACACTTGATGCCAGCCAGCTTGCCCTTTGCGCTCTGCTGCTGCCCCTCTGCATCTCCTCACATGCAAAACGCTGCACTGGAGGCTTGTTAGGAGGCAGAGATGACCAAGCTGCTGTCTCCCCTCCTGTTTCCTCTTCACCCAGCTGCAGAGCCCTGTGACACAGGATCTAGGCAGACAAATGACCAGCTTCCAGGATTTACAGAGGTCTGTGATTGGGTCAATGTGTGCTTCCACTGGGGCTCATGAGAACTGCCAAAGATAAGAAGTTTATCCCCTCTGGTCAGCTCTCTTAAGCCTCCAAGTTATTCTAGTTTTGCACTGGTCACAATGTCTGTACTCAGAAACACATAGTAGGACCTATCTGCATGCTTCTTGGCCTGGCTTCCTAGCATCTAGGTGCCAGCAGGTGGCCCTGAGGTGATCCCAGCAAAGGACTGACTCCATTGCAAGGAGAACTTCCCAGTGGGCAGATGAGCAAAGGTTTTGTGGAAGATGTGGCTTTGGAACTGTGGGCCCTTTGGGACAGAAAACACATTAGCAGGCAGCGATACCCTAAACCTGAGGGAGGAAGCAGATGCACCAAGGGACTGCCCAGATGGGCCAAAATCAAGGGGTTAGGTTAATTTGAACCGAAATAGCGAGTGTGGAAAGGTATGGGAATCTCCTGGAAGGCAGAGGCCAGCCGTCAAGGGCTTTGAATGCTAGGTTGAAGCTTCTGGCCAAATGGCTATCTTCTGTTTGTAAACTTGTTCTAGGGGGCTTTCTCCCAAAGTTACCAGCTGACAGACATCAGAAACCCCTTCTCATTGCTGGAGGGGCCCCCAGGAATTGTGGTCCCACTTTCAAGGAGCCAGCTCCAGGGGCCTGGCTTCTGCTTTCTCCAGATGGATGCTCCTCACTGAAATACTCCCCCAGCAAAGTATAGTGGAGAAGAGGATGCGTTGTGCGAGTTGTCTGTTCACTTAAATCAGGGCGTTTCAACTGTTTTGTGTTGTAGACTCCTTTGTTTAGTCTATCGGGACCCTTCCTCAGAAATGTGTTTTTAAATGCATAAAATAAAAAACGGAGGAAGCCAATTAATACTGAAATACAGCTATCAAAATATTTTTTTACAAAGTTCCCAGACCCCAGGTTAAAACTCCTAGCTTAAGGAGTAACATGGCATAGTGGGAAAGGGCTGCCCCACGTAGCTTCTAAGCAGACCACCATTGGCTGACTGGGCCCTTGGGCAGGGCCCCTCCTGGCCCTGGGCCACACTCTCCTCATCTGTCCAGCAGGACGGGAGTGAGGGAGGTGGACCAGCCCAGCTCTGACACTGTGGCTCTGAGTGATAATTTGTTTCCTACTGATCCGGACACCATGCTAGCGGGGCATTGGTCAAGTCTGTCCTTCTCCATGTGACTGCATGACCAACTACCATTCGTAACCAGCATTCTTTGGACTGTGGAAAACCATTTTTTCCCATACTTCTCATTGCCAAAGAGAAGACTCCCTCTGCACTAACAGAAGGTAATGAGTGGAGTCCAGGCTCCCAGAGTTTGCCCTTCTGCAAGACTGGGAGATGCCACAGCCTGCGCTTCCCCTGGGGTCAATCCTCAGGGTGAACTCTGCAGGACAAACAAGCAACCTCCATAACTTGCATTTGTCAGTGAGTTAAAGGGTTTCCAAAGTTCTTTCCTGAGAACTCTGAGCATAGGAGAGGAAGCAGATGTGGAGAGAGAAGCAAAATGAGGCCCATCCCATTCATACTCACTCAGTGCTATTTGTAGGCAGGGTCAGACCTTGAGGAATGTGAGGCCTAACTGGGGGCCAGTGTCAGAAACCTCACCGGACTCTGGTGACCTTGGGCAACTCTCTTCACCTTTTCAGAGCCCTGATTCCTCATCTGTAAAAAAAGAGAGAGCTGACCTTGGATGCCATTTCCCAGCTCTAGAGTCATGGTCCTCTGCCTCATCTCAAGTAACCGATTGGTTCTGAAATAGAGGCATGCCCTCTGAGCCAGCGTACCATTGCTGGGCCCAGATCCTCCTACAAGAGATCAGAGAAGAGGAGCCAGGCCCATTCGTACAAACGTATATCAGCTCTGTCTGTGGTGGCAAAGAACTGGAAACTAAGGGGGGGACCGCTGAACGCAACAGTGGTGTATGAACAGAATGAACCCTTTTAGAAGTTAGGGAAGAGGCAGTTTCAGAGAGACGGGAAACCAGAATGGTCTGCATCAACTTCAGCATTGTAAAGATTGCAGATCCTGACCATGGCAGCCCCTCCTACTGAGCCCAACGATGGGATGGAACTCACGGCCCACCTTTACTGTGAACCCCATGACCAGTGCACCACATTTGAGCTTTGCCTGGCTGTCAGAGAGGGTGGGAGTGAGGGTATTGTGATCGTGATGTGGAAGCGTTCAGGCAGGAGAATGTTGGTACCGTCATGTGAATTTAACATCTTTGGGTAATATATAAAGCTCCATGTAATAGAGTCATGGTTTCTTACACAGGCCTCTATGGGGGCCTTCTTTGTTGAGTTCTGATTGATAATTTTTTTAAAATTACAAGTACTGCCCAGAAAGGGAGGGTTGTGGTGGCCTAGGGGCCCACATCAAAGGTCCCTTTGGGAGCCCTGGGTTTACTTCCTTGGCTCTAGGCCATAGCAGTGCTTCCTGTCTGGTCCATTGGGTTAGTCCTTAGGGCTAGTGGTTAGTGAGCACCCAGGGTGTTGATGGTGTTGTATTTGGTACTTCTTGAATTTCCTGAAGTATGAGGAAGTCCTTGGTGTCTGCCCTCTGGGAGCTAATGAGGAACATTTTGTCCTTCCACATGTCTGGTTGGCAGTGGGCCCTGCAGGTGTGTGATTCAAGGGGATTTCTCTGAAGTTAGAATCTATTCGAGTGGCCTCCTTGGGGTCTGGATTGGTGGGGCCCCTGGCCCTGGTCAGAGCTGAGGTCGGTAACCTTGGAACTGAATAAACTCACTGACCTGACTATATACCAGGATAAAACCCAGAATTTTGGCCAGAACTCAGCCCTAGATGCAGCCTCAGGAAGTATAACATTCTCTCCTTAGCACAGAGGTAGGCCCTGGCCCTTACTGCAAAGACAGTGAAGTTCGTCTTGGGCTCCTTCTCATTTAGCTGTCCTCCAGACCCTAGACAAACCTCTCCAGCCAAACCAGGTCCCTCCTGCCCCACTCTGTGCATCTAAAGCCCTTCCAGCATTGCTTTCGACTTTGGCCTGACCCCTTCACATTTCCCTAAAAACCGTAACCGTTCCTTTTGCTCCACTCAGAGTTCCTGGACCCTCCTGGCATTCACCTCAGCCAGGTATTGGAATATTATTCAGTCAGAATTGTTCATACAAAAGTGTGAAGGGGCTGATTTTACCCTTCAGGGTAGCTTCTGAAAAGAACTTGTTCATCCTCCTCTCTATTTAGTAGAATGGGGAGCCAAGAAGTCTATATGCAGGGGGCTCTCTAGGCACCTTTTATCTGCGACATCCCTGTGACCAGAACCTTGACTTTCCAGACTCTCTTTGTCATGTCTTCCAGGGCCTACTGACCAGCCCCCTCTGCTATTGGGTAGCTCCAGTTGGTAGCAAGGTCTTCATTCCATTGGATCCATATCTGTCTCCTTAAAGATGGCCTTGCTGGCCCTCTTGGCTTCTTGGAGCCAAGCAGAATTAAGTCTAATCCTTCCAGCTAGCAAACCTTCCAATTTTGGGATGCTTCATGTCCCCTCTGTTGTCCTAGGTTGTTATTGTTCAGTTGTGTCCAATTCTTTGTGATCCCAGATGGGGGTTTTCTTGGCAAAGATACTGGAGTAAGGCAAACCAACTAAGTGATGTGCCCAGGGTCACATGGTGAGTGTCTGAGGCTGAATTTGACCTTAGGTCTTCCCAACTCTAGGCCTAGCACTCTATCCACTGTAACACCTAGCTGCCTCTACTTTTCTAGGTTAGACATCCCTAACTCTCTGAACTGTTGGAGTGAAACCCTACAAGAAGTCAAAGGGAAAAGGTGGTGAGGAGGAGAAGGGATGCTTCTGTGGTCTGAGGGAAGGAGGAGAAGGTGAGAGATGGTGCTGAGAAGGTTTGAGGATTGGGAGAGGTGAGTTCAGGCCAAGTCCTCTCTTACAGAAGTAGGGAGTGGTTGATGCCATGTGGAAAGGGAGCTGTCCAGTTGACTCAGTGTCTGTTCATTTGGGATTATAGACCCAGAGTTGGTTGTGGGTGAGATTAGCTCAGTGCTGTAATAAGAATGGAGAAATCAGATTCAGAGGGACCCAGGAGTGAGGATGGCAAGGGGTTAGAGAGTGATCAGCTCTGACATGGTCTCTTGACCCTCGGGTCAAGGGTGATGACAAGGCAAGTGGAGCCAGGATGGTCCCACATCTGCCTCCCTGTAGCAAGGAGACAAGAGAATAAGGTTCTGAGTGATGAGGCAAGTAGGTCCAGCCGAAAGGAGATGGGACTGGAGGCTGTGATGAGAGAGCAGATCCAGGATCCTGAAGGTGATGTGATGCCTAGAGAAGGGAGGTCTGAGGTGTGACCATGCTGTGGAGGAGGGAGAGGCCTCTGTTGGTTAGAAGGTTGTCATTATGAATATGGAAGTGCCTCAGGATGTCAGGGTGTGAATTAGAGAAGATGCTGGGGCTACTAGGGATCCAACTGCCCCAGAGTGTTGGGAAGAGCCAGGCCTAGCATCTTGTATCATTGGTCAACCTCCTTGGAGGCCTGTGTTGTATGTAGTATGAAGCATGACTCTGCTCAGTCATGGATTTTAGGCAGTGATGATGCCTGCCTGCTGGGGGACTTGAGCTAGAGGGTGGGGAACTGGACTCCTCTCTTGGCTCTGCCATTTACTGGCATGATAAGTGAGTTCATTTCTCTGAGTCTCAGTTTCCTCATCTGTAAAACGAAAATATTTCTAACTGGCCCTACTTATGTACCTTCATCGTGTCAGATGAGACACAGATGTGTTAGTGCTTTATACAGAGGTCCCCCAAGAGGCCCCACAGTGGCATGGGGACAGCAGGATTAAGTCTCCAGGACTAGCCTCTGAATCTCAGTCTCCTTGTGCAGAATCAGCACTGTAAAGAGTTGTGGGGTAGGCGTCCTAAAAGCCGCAGGTGTTGTTACTGTTATTATAAGAGTAGCTGTTTTATCCTTTAGTGATTTTGTAAATAAATAAGTTCTTTGAGGGCTGGGTCAGCACCCAACACTGGGTTGTACTCACAGTAAAAGCTTTTTTTAAAAAAAGTTTTTAATTGCTATCCTGTTTTTTATATTGCCAGAGTTTCCCCAGAATTCCTCTTCCTCTCCCAGAGAGCTATAACGTATATGTGTGTGTATGTACATATATGTATATATACATACATATATATACACACATGTATATATGTGTGTGTGTATTATAACTAATAGTATTTTTAAGACAAAAAAATGAATAAAAGTTGGAAAAGTTGGAAGTTGGAAAAAAGTTGGAAAAAAACCATAACTGACTAGTACACTGAAAAAGTCTGAAAATGGATGCAGTGTAGCATGCTGGTGCCTGGGGGTAGGGGCTGAGGTGGGCCTGGGGGGGAGAGGATCTTCTCCCATCTTTTCTTTGGATTCAGGCTTGTTCTTTATAACTTTGCCCCACTGACTCTTGCTTTTTGTGGTGGTTCTTTCATTCCACTTGAGGTGCTCAGGTTCCGTTTTCCTAGCTCTGCTGACTTCTGTTTGCATCTGTCCATGTCAGTCCTCCCATGCTTTTCAGGAGTTGTCCAAGTTGTCCTTTTTTCCAGCACAGTTCTCTGGAGTCCAGTACATTCTGGCCCCTGCACTAGACTCTTCATTATCAGTGTTTCTCATCAGACACCTCCTCTCAGAGGGCCTTTGTCCAGGTTGGAATCCAAGGGTCACAAACGTGGCATCTCACTTAAGATTTTTTTTTCAATGTGTTGGTTAATTTTACTAATTTTTTTTCTCTTCCTCTTTTAAAAAAAACAACAACTTATCATTGGGCTGGCTATCTGGGAGGGAGAGGGCTATATAGGAAGAATATCCTAAGCCTGATGTCTAGTTAAAACCAAAAGATATCATTAGAATTGATTGTTGCAAAGGAGATGCTTGTCGATGAGTTTGGGCAGCATTTGAACCTGCCCTGGCTGCCAAGAGCAGGAGAGACACTAGGGTGTAGCCCTGGTATCGAGGCCTTGTTGGGCTGTGCCAAGGTCAAGGCTAAGGTTTCCTTTTGTACACTGGGAGGGCCTGCACAAAGTTAGTGGGAAACTCGAGGGTGCTCCTGCCCTGTGCTCCCACTTCCCTGGCTTGGCATTTCTCTGAGCCATGTCATGGTTGCTTCAGCACCTCCCTCCACTCCCATGGGACTGGTGCTTTCTTTGCAGACTCCCTGTAATGGGGCTGGGTCAGGCCCCATCTTGTGGTCCTCTCTACATAATAAATGACTTCATGGTTGGCTTAAATGAATTTGTGGTTGGAACTGTGAGTTCTTGCTGGGGAATATTGGGTCTCCTGGGTTCATGGACCTCTGGATGAGATATTAGATATTAGGGCATGTGACTGCAGTTGAGGGAATTGTGGGAATTGAGTGCCTACCCACCACACAGGCCTAGTGTCCAGTGGAGGGGAACCGACTGTCCTTGAGGTGGGCCCCAGTGGGATCCATGTGCTCAGGTCTGGGCATCACTTAGAAGAGGGATATTGATGAACTTGGTTGAATTAAGAGAAGAGCAACTGAGGCATTCTGCAGCATTACCCAAGATGCAAGGGGCACATATGTGAAGGGCTCTCGTGGGGAGAATGGGTCTGTCTCATTCTGTATAACCCAGAGGGCAGAATCACGGTCTCGTCTCCGAGGGCCAACAGGGAGCCCTCACAGATGAAGTGTGAACACAAAGGGATGTGTACTGAAAGGGCTGGTGAGTTAGCCATGATGTCACACCAAGGAGAGGGAACAGGGGTGTGATCGGCACGGCCAGATGATTTTGGGGTAGAATACAGCAACTTCCACAGTTCACAATTTTGTGATAAGATCTCATCTCTGTCAGTGTTCCAGGGCCCAGTCAGATACATTCATACCTTGATTCTTGGAGATACCAAGACAGACGTTCCTCTGCCCTGTGATCAGCAGCTAAGGTCTTCCTCCTCCCTCTGAAGTAAAGGAGGATGGTATCACTGGGCCTGGTGGAGATGAAAGGGGAGAGGTGGACCCTTTGGGGCCGAGGGGCAGTGAGGACATAGGCTGCTGAGACTGGATCTCCATCCCCTACCTTCCTTCAAAGAGCAAAGTGTTGGGAGCCCCCCAGGCCCAGGGGTCCTGGGCTGAGCTTGTTTCCTCCCGGAGTCCTGGGTGGAGAATCTGAAGACCTTGGCCCTGTCTCCATCATTCTTCCTCACTTCTGCTCAGGTCCTCAGCTAAATTAGTGTGACTGTGTTAGTCTTCCCCTTCCTCTACTTTGATTAGCTTTCTGTGTTAAAAGTAAGAACTTGCATTTACATAGTTGTAGTTACAAAGTGCCATCTGTAGAATCAGTGATGTGGGATCATCTGGCCCTTCCTACCTCCCAGGGCTTTTCAGGGGATGACATGAGAACCTGCAGGTCAAACTTGCCCGTATACATAGGCTCTGGGCATCCATTGGCATGGATCCTTCCAGGTGGGTGCAGCCCCTTCTCTTTGTCCCCAGTCTTCCTGTGGCCAAAGAAATGCTTCTCTACCTTTTTCCAGGCTGGGTCACAGACACCAGCCACCCAGGGCCCCTTATTGGGCCCTTATTCCATGACCTGCCAGAGCTTATGTTGGGGAGCAGTAGGACAGGAGGGAAAGCTTGTTGGAGTCCAAGGGCCTGGGTACACATCCTGGTTCTGCCATCTGTCATGCCCCATACCCCTCATCTGTAGAATGAGAGGGTGGTCCTCAGCTCCTTAGGTGCCAGCCAGACTCTGTAAAGAACCCTGGCTGCCCTCACGTGATGCCTAGAAGATGCACTCTAAGGGAGGCCAACACCAATCTAACTGGAAAGCTCCTAGTACCTCCTGGTCCTGCTCCAGGCATGCCGTGTGGCCTTACCTCAGGAGCATGAGCTTATCTATGCCTTGGTGGCTTAGTGTGTTGTCATAGTTAGATGAAACTTACCTTTTTAAAAAGGAACAAAGTTGCTGATACAAAGAAGTCCGTTTCTAATGGTAGAATTCTAGGTATGGCAGTGTAAATTGGTTGGAGGAGCTGTCCTTGGACAGTTTCACTTCACAGCATAGGAAACCTGCCTGTCCCATCTGTGTGTCCTGGTGAGCTCACTGGCAACCTCTTCATTGTCCTCTTGTTTTGAACATCATCAGCATTTTAGGCAAAGTTATGAAGGTGAGGCAGCTCTGTTTGCCTCTGAATGCCCCTGGGTCCCTGCCCTTGGGCTCTGAAGGGCCCTTCAGAAGGCCCAGGGGGAATCTCTCTCAAGCCACTTCCCAAGGAAGCCAAGTCAGGGAAGCAGCAGAGGCTGAGAAGAAGCAGTAGCCTGTGGGGGCCAGGCCCCTAGCCTTAAGCCTGATATTCTCCTCCCTGTACTGGTAAGAAAGGTCAGGCTCGGGGATAGAAGGGAGGGCAGATTGGGGGAGGGGATAGTCAGAAGCAAACACTTTTGAAAAGGGACGGGATCAAAGTAGAAAATAGAATGGGGGGGGTGGGATAAGATGGAGGGAAATATAGTTAGTCTTTCACAATATAACTACTATGG